>OY282641.1:163682088-164882088 GCA_958299015.1 Tetanocera ferruginea
TGGAATGAGTTAAAAAAAAACACAAGCAAATGCAAGCAATAAAACATAAACTTGTTGGGCTTTATGAGTAGCCTGCTAAATATGATGTATGCCTACAAAATGGCATGGATAACAGATAATCATTTGAGCCAAGCCTACAACATGTTGCAACACATGGGATTGAGTAAAGCCGCACAAAATACGAAAAATGTTGTGATTGTTTTCTTAAACCACACAGCACATGAACAGCACGCGAAATATAAAAATCCTGGCATTCTGACTGAACACTAATAAAATCCCCAATACGCCGATGAGTCCTTGAGGCTTGTTTATTGTAATGAAAAAAGTTTAGAATTGAAATCAAAGAGAATAACACATACAAAGTATTTCTTCCTGTAACAATTACTGTTCGCTGATGTGCTTTGTGGCAGCGCAGCGCATACGGTGTAATGTTGCAGAAACGAAAGCAGCAGAATTAAAACGTGAAATAAATAAGAAAAACAAGAAATGAAGCCACAAATATATCAGAAGCTAAAACAAGGCAAGAAGAAAATCGTAACGAAAATATCAGCTACTAACAGCTGAAACTTTTTGGTCGCAACCAGCCAAGTTGGCGATGAATGCGTCATTGGGGAGCAATTTCCGAGTGGCGAATGAGTTGCAGAAAGTTTCGATGGAAATTTTAACGTCTTTTAACGAACGAAAGCACTGCAATCGAAATAGTTGTATATAATGAGTGTATGTGTGTGTGTGTGTTTTTGAAAGGAAAGCACTCTAAGGTAAGAAGAGCTTAAAGTTTGTACGCCATGCCAAAAGAACTGCAAAGACACTGTGAATTCGTAAAATTAGTTTTTTAATGCCTTAGTAGCCAGTTGTGACTCAAAATAGTCAACACAAAGAAAAAAAAAAAATAAACAATACTAAATCTAACGCATCAAAACCTTCGAAAGTTTTAAAGAAATAAAATCAACAATCTTAAATGCTTTTTAAATTTTTTTTTTCTTTAAAAACTACATATATCTTAAAGTTAACGTTAGTCAAGATTAACAATATCTTACTTAGTACGATGCTACTCACGGTTTTTGTCTACAGAATGCTCTATTAAGGATATTCGAAGTGAAAGTTATACCAGAGCTAGCTTAGAACTTTTTTGTTACCTAGAAGTCTAAATTTTGCAAGTATTCCACTAAAATTACGCTAACGTGCTCATTTTACTTTGCCTTTTCATTTTTCAAAATATGATGTAAGATTTCATATCTTGAACAACAGAAGTGGTGTTGAAGATAATTTTCTCCATTTTGATTTTTCAAATATTTGTGAACAGCCAAAAGTTTATATTTAAAATCAAGGTCAAGCCAAGATTATTTTCTTTTAATAGATGAGAAGTAATTTCGTCTAAATATTTTCATATCACCATCCAACATTCATAATTCCTTATTAAAAAAGTTCTAAAATGAACTCAACATGTGATGCATTAGTAAGAAAATTGTAAGATTTTTAGTTCCAACTTTGGAACATAAAGAAGTTAGCTCCATCATTTATTTTTTTCAGCATATCGACAATTGTGCTGTGATGTGCTCCGGTTGTGCTACATTGTGGCAGATTTTGATAAACAATTTGAGGAAGTTTAGACATAGAAGGTGGATATTTAAATTACTTAAAGATTTTATTTAAGATATTCAGATTTTATGAGATTCCTTTTTTCCTCGATTTCTATTACAAGTTTTTAATATAAATATTCTTGGGTATTTGTTGAGACATAATGAAGACTACATTTTATTGAATTTTTGTGCTTAGTTTTCAGCGATTAAAATTAGCATTTAAAGCAGTGAACTGCAATTCATAAGTCAGAAGTAATTTTTTTTATGGCATCTATATATAAGAAACATATAATTACAAAATCATAGTTCTTTTTGATTCTCCATAAAATATAAAAAGAAAAATTGAAAATGTTAACGAAGTTGTTATCTCAGATATATTTAAGGCGCAGATGACTCTGAACTTTATAATAAAATCCGTAAAGTACCGTCATATTTAACTAAAAAGTCTAGTTTTTTCGTTAGGTGTGATTTTTTTCTCAGTGTAAGAATTATGAGTAAAACGTTTATTAGTTGGTTAAAAACTAAAAACATTAAAATGGGTTGAAAAAACTACAACATTGTCAATTGCTCCATACCGTAATTGCTGTATTTTAACTAACAAGAAAGTGTTGAAATATTTTAAAACAACAAAAATCAAGTGTTAGCAAAGAAGCAGAGAGAAAAAAAAAAGAAAAAAATAATAAAATGACGGCAAGGTACGAACGCTTCATTTCAAGCTCAAATTCACGCTAAGTTCAACAGTGCCCGCAGCGAGCCAAGAGCAAGCGGTAACAAGTACAGCTGCAGCTAGTAAGACAGCAACAACTTTTCCGGTAGTGTAGGTCAGTCACAGCACAGCATAGCACAGCGGCAGCAAGTGGTAGAGTGTTGAAATTTTGTTTGAGCCACTTGGAAAAGCTGCTTGCCTCTGACAGCTACTCCTTGGCAGCACCTTCTTTTTTTTTTAACGAAGCAGTAGAAAATAAAGAAGCACGAGCAACAACAATAAAAACTGAAGTAAACGAAAGAAATCAAGAAGAAAGCAAGAAAAAAAAAATATTGTTTTAATTTCCGGTGCAATAAAGTGTGTTGCTCAAAGAGCTTTTGTAATAATTCTCAAGGTTTTCATTTTCTTAGTGGATACTTTAGTCTTCAACAGACATGCTATGCTGCTGGCCTTGCAGCAGTAGCAGCAGCAGCAGCAGCTTTGTTGCGATTCAGTCAAAAAGTAGTTGCAGTTAAATAAAATAGTAAAGAAAAAACATTTGAAAAACAACGCAGACAACGTAGTTTAAGTGACGTTCGAGAAATTTTATTATGCGGACTGTCGAACAAAAGCTTTAAGTGTTTGTTTAAAGCACCTTTTGTTTTCTTGTTTTTTATCATATCCAGCTGCTGCGTTGTGCTAAGCTTTTGGCAGCATCTTTTTGGCCTAGTTTTTGGCGCTGCATACTTCACTTTTTTCATTTCCGGCACATTTAACGAGTTTTTCCGAATAGAATGAATGTCGGTACTGGTAGAGCAAAAACGGAAATATCAAATATACTTCATGTCTTTAAAAAGGACATTCGGCTGGTTGTTACAGTTTTGTTGCTATTCTTGTTGCTGTCGCTAAAAGTTACCAAGCAACAATGGTTTGTTTCTTTTGCCTTTTATGTGCGCATGAAATTTAATGAACTTCTTCAAAATTTAATCAGAAAATGCGCAGCCTCCGCTTATATAATTTTTAGAGCTCATTTGCATGTTGGTCTTGTTGTTGCCATAAAGTTTCGTTTGTGTGTGTTTTTTGTGAATTTGTGCTCCAAATTCTGTAGAATTGTTTCAACAAAATGTTAAAGCCTGAAATGTTTTTGTAAAGAGTAGTTTTATTTTGGGTTTTATATAAAAATACATAAGAAGGAAACATTTTTTTCTTGTATATATAAATTCCAGAATTTAGAAATTTGCCTGATTTTGTTATTAATTTTGCAGATATGTAGTAGAATATGTGCCATTTGATAGGCAATTCAGCCTTTATACAAGGATTTAAGTAAATTTGAAATTTGTTTACATTAAAATCCCCGAAATGCTTTACAATTTTGGGTTAGTAAACATAAGCTTTTCTGCTGCTCATCCACCATTTCGCATCAAGTGACCTCAATCCGCGTGCCTGCAACTGCTGCTCTCAACACACATATATGTACATTAGACCTGTCCAAAATGTTCAAAATGATTTTTTCAACTTAGTTTTTCCACTTTATATATCCTTGGGTCAAAATAATAAGAACTGCATAAAAAAAAATAAAAAAAGTTGTACCAAAACTCAGCGCAACGCACCTGAAGTCAGGACTTGAGTGTTCCGCGATATGACGAAAAGTACGGTTACAAAATTACAAATTATGTTTGAACTTAATTTTTGTTTTTTTTAAGTTTAAAAGCAGATATCTTTTGTTTTAATTAGTTAATCTATTTGTGAAAAAAAATTGGAAAAAATAAAGATGGATACTTTTTTACAGCATCCGAAACATGGAATTTCACAATTTTCATTATGAAGTTCAGTTTTTGTTGCCTCCTATTTTCGAAATATTACTCCATCGGGTATGTGCAATTTTTTTTATATTATTCTGTGGACTATTGGCTTTAAAAAAAATTGGGGTTGAAAATTTTTTTAAGTAATTATAGTGGGGTAGAAATTTTTTTTAAAAAACTCAATCAAATTTTTCTTTTTTTTTTTAAAATATTTGTTTTTATTATATTTTTTAAATAAAATAAATATTCTTAAAATCTAGGATTTTCTCATACAAACGAGCTATCGGTCAGTTAAACGTCAAAGTGTTTAAAAACGTTAAAGTGCTAAAGTGACACTCGCAAAGTTTGAAGTGTGCAGTACTCTGAAGAAAATGAACAAAACACGGGCATCGGCACGAAAAATTTATTTAGTAGGTGAAGAGGTAGTTCGTTTGGGGAGCAATTGCTTGCCAACCAAGCGAAATGTTTTATCGTACTACTTATTCCTACATTTGAAAAAGAAAAAGCTAGCAAAGCAGAGTTTAAATGAAGCTATTTCAGCGTGTGAAGTTGTTTTTAAAAAATTTCATAAAAATGTTGCACAAACAATTAACTCCAAGATAAAACTCGCCAGGATCGTTAAAGTTTGGTGTAGTCTAAATAAGAGCAAAAGCCGTAGAACTGTGTGCCAAGTTCAAAAGGAGAACAAGTTCATGCAGAGTCTTGAGGATATTTTTGATATAGAGGGAGATGAGTTAAATAATAATTTAAAGCTTACTGCTCATGAAAACATTGAAACAGGAAGTTCATCATCGGCAAGCTCGGTAATTTCTGAAGATTCTGGCAAAAATGAAAACAAATGGAAGCGTTATGAAAGAAAATCACAGAAAAAAAAAAGTATAGTATCAACTACAATAGCTTCAGCTTTGGATCGAGCAAATATTTCAGATACTAAAGCAACGCTGGTACTGGGATCTATGGCCGTGGAATTGGGATATAATGCAAATGAAGTTACTCTGAGCCGGTCAACGATTAGGAGGACTAGAATGCGGTGCAGGATAAAAAAAAAAATAATAAAATATATAATAAAAACAAATATTTTAAAAAAAAAAGAAAAATTTGATTGAGTTTTTTAAAAAAAATTTCTACCCCACTATAATTACTTAAAAAAATTTTCAACCCCAATTTTTTTTAAAGCCAATAGTCCACAGAATAATATAAAAAAAATTGCACATACCCGATGGAGTAATATTTCGAAAATAGGAGGCAACAAAAACTGAACTTCATAATGAAAATTGTGAAATTCCATGTTTCGGATGCTGTAAAAAAGTATCCATCTTTATTTTTTCCAATTTTTTTTCACAAATAGATTAACTAATTAAAACAAAAGATATCTGCTTTTAAACTTAAAAAAAACAAAAATTAAGTTCAAACATAATTTGTAATTTTGTAACCGTACTTTTCGTCATATCGCGGAACACTCAAGTCCTGACTTCAGGTGCGTTGCGCTGAGTTTTGGTACAACTTTTTTTATTTTTTTTTACGCAGTTCTTATTATTTTGACCCAAGGATATATAAAGTGGAAAAACTAAGTTGAAAAAATCATTTTGAAAAATCTCATACATTTTTTGGACATGTCTAATGTACATATATAAATTTTTAAAAATCTCGAAACAACCAAAATATTCACTGAGTTTTGCATATCAACTCATGCTGAAATGAGTTGAACGTAAATTTCAAAAGTGGACTTTGCCGCGCCACGCTCTACCACACCATAAACAAAAATAAAATAAAAATTTATTTGTTTTTGCTTTTTTGTGCTTCATGTGCATGTGCGTGAGTTTTGCCAGTGTATATATCTGTCTGCATATGTGTGCGTTTGTCTGTTTCAATGCCTGACCGGCAGTCCTTGAACCTGTTTCCTTTCCTATAAGCAGAGTAGTACACGCTCATTTATACACATGCCCTCACGCCTACATCCTACATACACGGCTACTAACGCATACACACTTAAAAAATATAAAAGCAGAGAATCAATTTCTTAACATAAAAATAATAAATATTTGAATCACATTCGTTGATCCCTCGAGAGGGCTCACACAGCAAAAGTATACAAACAAAAATAAATACATTTACATACAACTATATGCAAGCAATAATACTTCAACAAATACACACGCATATTCTTGACACACAATATCCATATGTGCCTGTGCGTGTTCATGTGTCTGTGTGTGTGTAATATTCATATTAAAATATCGAAATGTATCTCTTTTGCAATCGCCCGAAAATAAAATATGTAAGAGATCTGAACGCTACAACCAACATGCTATATACATTAGTTGGGTTAATTATTCAGGGAGAAAAAAAGCAAAAATTTTAAGAAAACTTCCGTAAGAAATTATGGGTGTAAAATCAAAACCTAGCTCCCACAGAGAGGCATTAAAATTTACACTAAAAAAATTTTAAAATATAGCGTCGGTTTTTAAAAAATGCTGTTATATGGAAAAAATGCCACATTTTTTGAAAAAGTGAAGCAGAAATAAGCTTAACACTAATGAAAAATATGGTATTTTTTTTATTAAACAGCATTTCCTTCTAAAATCATGCTGTATTTTGTAATGTTTTTCAGATGCGAATTTTAATATGTCTGGGCGGGAGCTGGGTTTTGATTTTAGACAAACAGTGTCTTGAAATAGTTTTATAAGAATTTTTCGTAGATAACGGTTTTGCTATTCGACTTTTGAAGAAGACAATTGACCCAGCTTAATATATACATTGCTCATTGCTCAATTCGTACAAAACTGTCAAAACTCAAAATTGAAGTTCTCGATGGAGCCATATAACATGTCAAACGCATAGACAGCGCTATCTATGTGGTAATAGCATAGAACAAAATATGATCCAAGATGTTTTCAATGTTCTCTCTTAACGCTGATTAGAGAACCAATGCTGTAAATCAGTTCGTACAAAACAAAAATAACGTAAGTAAAAACAACAAAACAAAAACAAAGAAAGCAGCAGATACAACATAAGCAGCTATTAATTGATTTCTTACATAAAAATCTAAATTTTTCTTCTTATATAAATATATTTTATATAAAAGTGGCAAAATCAAAAATTAAATATTCGTTTAGCGCAAGATACATCTGATATTTTAGTATATATAATATGTTTGAACGATGAGTATTAAAGCCTGTAGGTATACACTAAAGTGTTGGTCAAAAAAGTTGCATGGCTTGAAAAAATTTTAAAACGGCCCCATACAAGCCGCATTGTAAGACCGTCATTCTACGTCAAAAAATGTATTCATGGATATCTCTAAAATTTTTAATTTTAAAATAGATATAAATTTTATGACTTTTTTGATTAAAAAAAACAAGTGAACAAACTAAGTTCTGGCTGCTGGTTTTGTATGGATTTTTTAAAGATTTCAAGCAAGAAATTCAGGTGTCAAACCTATTCAGTCAAGTCTGCCTTGGTTGGGAAATGAGAAGATGGATAAATAGTAGAGAAAGGGAAATCAAGCGAAACAAGTGTAGAAGGTTGTAAACAAAAATCTTTACCAACAACGTCAACTCGTAAGACGTATCTATTGATGAATTTTTTATTTTAGACTTGAAATAGCTGAAATGTCAAATTTATTTTAGTCAATCTTTAAACTCGTGAACTCGAAATCGTGTCTAGTTTTGTGATAATTTTAATGGTTTCTCTGCGGGGCTTAATGAACACAAGAAGAGCTAATTTTTCAGGACGCATTTAAAACCTACAAACACTCAGAAAAAAACACATATCTTTCTCCGATAAAAAATTTCTCTATTTTCGATAATAACAATTTTCTCTTTTTCAAATAAAATTTTCTTAAATTTGAATAAATTTTCACATTTTCGAAGAAATATTTCTTTACTTGTACGAAATGGAAATATTTCAATGTCACTAACAATGATAAATATTTTCTCGCACAAAAAAATTCGCATTTATAGAAAAAAAGTTATTGTAAATTAAAAATTTTTTGATGAAAAATTCACTATTAGGTTTTTCACAACTTAAAATAAGAAGTTGTATCGTTGTTTTCATATTTTCGTCGCATTCACATTGTGTTTGCTTTATATTTGAAAGATAAAACAAACGAAAGAGCTCAAAAAACGTTTGTTTTTCTTTCAAATAGAAAACAAAAACAATGTGAATACGACTTGAATTCAAATACAACGATACAACTGTGTATTTCAAGTTGTGAAAAACCTTTATGTATTGAAGTGTATTGCATATGGGCATTTCCACCAAAAAGTCAACCAAGACGAAAAAATTAAAAGTTCTTGATAATAATGTTTGATATCTTATTCACATAAGGAAACAATCAAATTTAAGTAATTGAAATATATTTTGCATTTATTCATATCTCATTGCGAAATATTCGGATGCAAAGAGCTCAAACGTGAAATATTGCTTATTTTGATATTTCTTTGGTATATCTTGTCTTTATAACAGTTATTAAACAGAAACAGAAAGACAAGGGTAAATTTTTGATTTGCTTTTTCGTTTAGTTCGTTGTCACGTTCGACATGTAAAAAGAACATTTTTACACAGTGCGTCGGAAGAACATGCAGTAAGCTGACAAAATAATTGTGTTAAATTGAGTTTATTCATGCGACTTTTAAAAAAAAATGAACCGGTACAAAAATAAAAAATTTGTGTTGTTTTAACTTGTATAAAGTTGGTCACGAGCAACAGGTTAAATGAGAAATTCAAAATTAATTTTTTTTTTGCTTACATAGTAGACCGGATCGAAATTTAGATTCCGCCGGTCGGGGTCTCAAAAGTTAGTAAAAGTCATTAAAATGATTTTTGCATACTTTTTTTCAAATCAGAGAAAAACCGCCGAAGCAATTTTGATTCTCCTAAAGGTCCTTTTTGGTTATAAAAACATGTTTTTTGCTTGTTACTTTTTATTTTTCACAGAACGATACCCACATCTTCTTAAATGTTAATTTCTGACTCATACTAACATTTTGACATAAAAAAATTGTTAAAATTTTGTTTCATTATAACTCTTATTGACCACCAGAAATTTAATTTTTTGCTATTTTTAAAAAGGCATTTTTTTAAAACCGCTGTAAAAGACACATTTTTGATTAGATTTACGTGGAATTGTTATTGTTGGAAAGGTATTAAGTTCTTCTTTCGTTCTGTGTATCGCTTTAATCAAAGCTTCCTATAACTTTAAAATGAGTTTACATTTATTTATCCATATAAGAATGATCCGACCTATTACATAGATCAATTATTAATAATACGCACTGAACAAATTCTTATTTTAAATGTAGATGAGCACAAACAACGATGAAAAAAACCAAAATAGATGTTTGTTATACTTACACAAAACCATTACAGCAGAATCAAAAAATCTATGGTGATCGAAAAAGTGTCACGTGCGACATGTCACGTGCGACCATATATTGTATTGAATGAAAAAAATATAAATCCTTTTTGTCTACAATGCTAGCCATTTTTAAGGAACATCAATGCACAACACTAAAAAAAATTACATAAAAACATTGCTTCTCATTTCGCTGAAATCCGCGTTTGAATTTTTTACCACGAAAACCACTTCTGTTTTTGGTCACGTGCGACCACCTTGGTTTTTTTTTAATATCTTGAGAACTAAAACTGACCCAACAATTGACAATACCAATAATTAAAGGGCTAATTGAGAGCTATAAGGCTCGCCTTTTGTTTTTTTTTTAATTTGTTTTATTATGACATTTTTTTCACTTGAAATCACGTTCAAAGTCACGTTCGACACCATGGAAATGCCCATATGTAATGAAGTATTTTCTTCAATAAAAACAAAACTTTTCTCAAAAATAAAAAAAGTTTTCTTCTCTAAAAATGATATATGTTTATATATTTCACTTTTTTATGAAAGCTTTTAATCATGTTTAGGGAATTTTTAGGATCTAAATGTGAGAAAAGCATTCTTTCGAGCAAAGTCTACACCATTTTTCTCCAAATAAGATGCCTTTTTTAGCATATTCCGAGACATTTTTTTTCTAGTGAAGGTATACAAAAATGAATCATTGACTATTGCCGTATCATATTTTACTATAAAAAACATCATCGAATCAACTGAATCATCATCGAAATCATTCAGAATTTTATTATAAACTATAACGTTAGGTCATCAAAAATTTTCTTTCAACGTATTGAAAGTGAAATACATAAAATTGTTTAATCCTCTGATCTTAATCTGCTTTCTGATGCTGCTTGTAGAGTGAATAAGATTGTTACATGTTAACAATGGCGTAGATAGCTTTTGATTCTGGGAGGGGCTTCGCAAAAAACTAATGACCTGTCATACGCTTAGTTAAGTAAATACATACTTGTTAGAGTACTCATCAAGTGTATGGAATTTTCAAAAGTGACATTTTTTTCGCTCCCCGCCAACTTTTCTAGAGAATGGATGCTAAAAATAAGATCTGCAAAAAGAAACCTGATCTGGTTTGCACAGAAACTTTTCAAATAGTGATTTATTTTTTTTATAAAATTATTAAAAAATAAAGGAGTGATAATTTTGTTTATAGTTGAATATGAAACACGGTTGTTTTAAATTTTGTTTTGAAGAAACGCAAATGCATTAAATTTCTGTTTTAAAATTTTTTGTTGAATATTAAAGTATGTTTTTCTCCTAAGTGTATTTTTTATTTCATTTCAGCTCAGTTCATTAAAAATTTTTGCAGGTGAAATGTTTTCGCGTATATTTGAAGCACTGGCTTTTCTGTCCAGTCTCACCAAAATCTGCGAAGAATGTCCTTAAACTAAAAGGTTAATGTCCTCGGTAGTCGAGTGGTTAGCGTGCTTGACTGCCAACCCAGAGGTTCCGGGTTCGAATCCCGATCTAGCCATGGTCCTACGCTTTTACCTTTCTTTAATTCTTTCCTCATTTTCTAATCAACTGAAATTAAAAATTCATCAATAAATACGGCTTTGGAAGTTGTAATTGCTGGTAGAGATGTTTGTGGAATGAGATTGCTTAATAACTCGAATTGACTGAGGTAAAGGCATAACACTTGCCTTAGATTCAAATTCGCATGTTGACATAGCGCTCCGCCACACATACAAAATTCTACACTTGTTTCTCTTGATTTCACTTTATCTCCTAATTATCTATCTCCCAATTTCCGAACTAAGGAAGACTTGACTGAATAGGTTTGACACCTGAAATCCTGAGTTCAAAGCTTAAAAAAAAAAAAAAAAAAAAATAAGAAATCAGTTATTTTTTTGACAAAATTACAGACATGCACAACGAAATCAACAACATTTTTTCGTTTCGTTGAGGCCGAAAAATAAATTAATCAAAATTATTTCGTTTTTTAAATGACGTTAAAAATTTATCAAATCAAATTTCGTTTCGTTGAAAAACGAAAAATTTCTATAATTTTCTCCTATGCTAAAAAAAATTTCTTCTGATACAAAAAAAAAAACGAAATGTTTGTTGAAATTTACGTTATTTTCAACGGTTGATTGGGAAAAAAACGAAAAAATTTTATATCGTTTTCTCCGAAACGAAATAAATATGTTTCGTTTTTTGAATTAATGTTATTTTTTTATTTCGTTTCAACGAAACAAAAAAAATATTTCGGTTACCGTTAAAATTAACGTTAACATGCATGCCTGCAAAATTATCATAAAAACATATCGAAAATATTTTCTCAACATAAAATTCTATTCATTCAATACAGACATGCACAACGAAATCAACAACATTTTTTCGTTTCGTTGAGGCCGAAAAATAAATTAATCAAAATTATTTCGTTTTTTAAATGACGTTAAAAATTTATCAAATCAAATTTCGTTTCGTTGAAAACGAAAAATTTCTATAATTTTCTCCTATGCTAAAAAAAATTTCTTCTGATACAAAAAAAAAAACGAAATGTTTGTTGAAATTTACGTTATTTTCAACGGTTGATTGGGAAAAAAACGAAAAAATTTTATATCGTTTTCTCCGAAACGAAATAAATATGTTTCGTTTTTTGAATTAATGTTAATTTTTTTATTTCGTTTCAACGAAACAAAAAAAATGTTTCGGTTACCGTTAAAATTAACGTTAACATGCATGCCTGCAAAATTATCATAAAAACATATCGAAAATATTTTCTCAACATAAAATTCTTTCGATAATCGCAAAACAACTTTTAACTTAACAGAATAATTAACAACAACTTTCATATTTGTCTTATGGCTCTGGAGGGGGAGGGGGGGTCCGGACCCGTGGACCAACCCCATATCTACGCCACTGCATGTTAAGCACAGGCATAAAGTGCCCAATTCGAGAAACCAGTGCCTACATCTTGTGTGTGTGTGTGTGTGTTCTGCATGTGTACCTATGAGCACTTGCCTGTAGGTTTGAGTGGATATTTAAATATTTTTATATATTCGCTCATTTGTTATTGAAATCAACTTTTATGACCCAAGCAAAAAACTTACTTCAAGTGACTGTGAGGTGTAGAAACAAAATGCTGTCAGGCGAATTTTCAAGTTCAAACTAATAAAGTGTACAAAAAAAAAGATTTTTACTCAAAAACAAAATAAAAATTTTTTTTTTAAAAAAATATCAATTCACAGAATTTTAATGTGTATCTGCTGATGACTAGCTGAATCCACATATATGTATTCGATATGGCAAATAAAACGGAAATGATCTGAAATATCTCAAGAACTATATTCAGAAGTAAATTATTAAAAATTTTAATTCATAGACCTAGTAATTTTTTTAAAAATGTCTTATAGACAACATAATGTAGACTTATGAGAAAAAGCGTTACAAGAGAATTTTAATTTTTGCTCAGAAATTTTAATAAACTTTAACAACTAAGAAATTGATATTTTCTTACTACAATTAACTTTTCAATATCTGCCTTAAGTTAATTTTATACATTTATTTTTTAACTCATGCAGTTTCCAAATTTGTTTTTTGGTCTTCTTTTAAATGCGTTACATCAAAGTCAAAACATGTTTTGAAAATATTTTAAGAAATATGCAAACTTCTCTCTAACAGTAAGCGAGTTAGTCCTTGAACCAATTAACGATTTCGCTGCCACTCCAAAAAAAAAAGTTGTATATTTTGTAGCAAGCACTTCAACAAGACACTCCGAGGCATGTTGTTGTTGCACCTCATTCTACATGTAGTAATTGAGATTAATACGTTGCTGACAGAAAAACCAGGTGCTTCGGAAATGCATTTGACAAGATTTCCATTCAACGCCAGTTGAAGCCACATGCGATGAAGTAAAAATTACGCACAACTGGGGTGCTTAGCTAAGTATTGTCGTTGTAGCTGCTGCTGCCGCTGTTGCTGTTGTTGTAAGGGTTGCTTCCGTGCGCACAAGTGTTGCTCTGACATTTTAAGCCATGCTGTAGAGTGGCGTGCGACTGCTTGGAATAGCGACTTTAGTCGCTGCTAATCACATTTGCACGTTTTCAAGTTGATGTTGCAACTTTTAAGAGTAAATCTTGATGTTGTCGCTGTTGTTGGGGTAGCTAGCAGCAATTACGGCAAATGATGTGCAACAATTTTTGATAGTCACAACAACTTTGTTGTGATTAATGTCGACGAAGTGTTGGATGTAAAGCAAAATACATTAAAATTTGGGAAAGAAGGGGAATGAATAAAATATATGTAAGTCGAGTTATTATAACAACTATAAGCAAAGTCAAAATAAAACAAAATAGACAAATGTTAAAACAAATTGCAAAATTACAATAAAGAAAATAATTTTTTTAAATTTTATTGGATGTGAACAATTCATAGTTAACTTAAAATATTAAAA
Organism: Tetanocera ferruginea; assembly: GCA_958299015.1. Classification (NCBI taxonomy): domain Eukaryota; kingdom Metazoa; phylum Arthropoda; class Insecta; order Diptera; family Sciomyzidae; genus Tetanocera; species Tetanocera ferruginea. Next base: position 163,695,962 of record OY282641.1, read on the forward strand.
CTTAAGCTAAAATATAAAAATTAAGTTCAAATGAAAATTTGCCTTATAGTGCGCTAGCTGGTCTAATACTATGTGGCATGTCTTTGGATAAATACGATAAATACGACAGGTCTCCGTACTTATTATTTAAATTTAACTAAGTATAGTTATGTATGGCTCTGGAAGTTTTGGAAAATTTTATACGCAAAATTTCAACGAGATTCAACAGGATTGTGTAAAATTAAAATACTTTTGCTACTTGCGTGCTAAGTTTCAACTTAATTATACGTTTATCTCTTTTCATTCATATAAATACATAAATCTACAAAGCAATCCTGACAAAATTTATGGTTTGAAAAACAAGCAAATCTTTTAATTCATGAGAAAACTTCTAATTGAAACAATATGGGCAGCACAAGAAGAACGAGTGTATAAGTGTGTGTGTGTGTGTGTGTGTTTGTGTGCGATACTTCTTGGCACAACTGTCAGGCACAAATAAGAATATAAATTCTCATACTTAAGACAGCAAGACGTACAAAGAAATTAAAAGTTTTTATTCTGCTGCTGTCGCTGTTGCCACTCGAGCTTAAAGCGCGCTAAGCATGCGGGTGAATTAAATTATCTTTTAATGCAGTGAAGAATATGTAGCATGGCAAGCATAATAAAGCGATTTACACTAAATGACTGGCTATCTACAATTGTCTGCGACTCTGTTAGTGTGTGTAAAAAAGAACTCACAGAATGTCAAGCTGAAGCTGTAAGAAAAACAAGAAGAAGAAGAAGAAAAAAACTAAGATTGCTTTTAAATTTAAACTTTGTCGCCTTAGCTGGTGCTAAATCTATGCTTATGAAAATGTTCTCGAAGATTGTGTCCGTAGCTAAAACTAAACGCTTGCACGCTCACGACCACTATGAAGGACACACTTAATTTTATGCTGCGCTGCTTCTTTATTTGATGGTGCAACCACGCAAAATTTTATGCTTATTTTAAGTATGTGTTTGTCGTTAAAATCTAAGGACGCAGGAAAGGACCAAACGTCCAACCGAACAACTTGACGCTGCCTTCGCTTGCCCTGCGTCGAAAAGTTATTTCACAGATTTGCAATTTCAGGATTGACGCAATTTATGATGCTCTCTTTATGGGTAATAACTTTGAAAAATAAGTAACCAAAATCATAACAAGAACGTATGAGTGACTGACATAAGGAAACCTTTGAGTTGACGTAAATGAACCTTTGATGAAAATGCAAAAATGAAAAAAATCTTGCCAAAGTTCGTTGCTTGTGGCGATCACACAGCATTAAAGCTTGATTGACATATTTTATCAACTGGCTGTCTGTCTGCCCGTCTATCCATGGCTATGTTTGGCATAATATTCTGCAAACATAATCAAAGATATGAGTGCGATTCGACGAACCATTAACTGAAATTTATTTTGACAATCAATGCGCCAGCATGCCAGCAATCTAAACAAGCAGCAGAGAGTGAAGCATTCAACTTCAAATATAAATCAAAACTTTGCACTGGTCGAGCTTTCTTAGGCTGGTTGGCTGTCAATATGCATGGGTATGAGTAAAATCAAGCTGACTGACCATGCTTGAAGGTCACTTGCTGGGTTGCTAGCAGTTTGGTTGCTCAGTCGTTAGATTGGAAGTGCTTATGTTGTGAGTGTTAATATATGAGGACATGTCAATAGCGAAAAAAAAAAAAATTGACTGCTTTCAGTGCAAATAAATCAAAATCAATAAATTGTGTTATGAAATCTTTTTGAGAACAACCACAACAACGGCTAGAGTGAGCAACTGTACTTAAGTAACAAAAATAACAACTTTGGAAAAACTTGCTGCTTACATAGTGTTGATGAACAACCAGCTGCTGAGTGTTAAAATATTTTCAAAATTTGTTGTGGTATTAACGCTTAAATTAAGCCAATATTTTTATGCAATAAATGCATTGTTTTGTGAAAAAACTTAAAATATGTAAGCATACTTTTAGGCTTTTGCTGCTGTTTTGATTATTTTGATTAAACGCTAGTTGTTGCTGTCAAATATTTACGCTGCGAATTTTAACTTATATGCATGTCAAAACAATATGTTATATAATTTTGCTGTTATTGTTGTTGTTTTTGTTGCTTTTGTTGTTGTTGGTTTCACAGCTCTAATAAAAGCTGACCATTGTCAATGCGGCATTCTGCGGTTGTCCAATAAAACTAAACGATAACCACACAAAATATTTGTCCGCGCACCCACACATTGTGTTTTGTTGCACATATGTAGACGCGCATATTCTCACACTGTCATAGCTAAACGGCCACACTCAAACATACCCACTCACTCGCCCCCACACACACTCACACACACACACACACACACATATTAAGACAGCTTAAAACCATCACAATATTGCGACCAAACAACAAACATGTAATCGTTGACAGCGATTTGTAGCTATGTTGAACTTTTTCTTGTTTTTCTGGTTGTAGTTGTTGTTTATGTAATTATTGATATTGTTGTTTTTATTTTTCTCTTTTTTGTGGCATATCGAACAGTATCGAGCAAGAGTTGTTGACAAGCTGTCAGCAAAATTGTTGCATTGTTTTTTTTTATTTTTGCTGTTACTGCGGTTTGCAACAGCTTTTGCAAGTGTTTATTTCAAATGCATTTGAAAAATTCAAAAATTTTTCTACAACATCACATAAAACCACAAAAATATTGAAAAAAACTACCACAGCTCTAATGTTACTACTCGTGTTTTGAATAGTTTTGAAAATTTTTATAAGCATTGTTATTTTTATTAGCAGCAGAAAAAAGAACAATACAATAATAGTTACCATAAATTAATACATATAAAATTTAAAAATGTATGCATATGATTCCAACAGTTTTGACAACAGTTTGAAGTTTGCATTGCTTTGTTTTTGCAGCTACGCGCTACGTGTTGTCAAAATATTATTTTATTCTCAAATATTTTGTCGGACAATTTTATAACTGTTGTGTTGTTAACGTATATTTTGGAGTTTCATTTTTTAAAATATCTTCACACACATATATTGCTAGTTTTTAAGAATACAAATATACAAGTTTAGTTTGATTGGTTTGCAAATATAACGATAAATTTTTCAAGGTTTTAAGCTTTAAAAGCTTACTTTGTTATAAATAAGTTAAACAATGATAGGTGAAAATTTTTCTTGTTAGATTTTTTATCACTTTATTCAATATATGTCACTTTATTCAAGAAGTGACAAAATCTAGAGTTATATATTCGTTTCATTAGTCATATAACTGATATTTTGACATATATGTTTTATGTTTTGAAGTGAAACTTCTTTGGCGGCGAGTGAAATTTCAAGGTCTCTTATTCGTGACGCTAGGCTAACGTTTTCAATTCATATGAAAATTTAAAAAAATTATTGCCGCTGCCGAGAATTGAACCCCGAGCATCGCTGCTTAAGAGTCGGAATCTATACCTTTACGCCATGTAGGCACATGATAAACACCCAAACAAAATATAATTAAAACTGAACGCGTAGCATACTGAAAATAACATCATTAACATTAACATTACATTATTAACATAACCGTAACATTAATTTTCATCCTACAAGTATGCACGGAAAAAAATAGAAAAATAGCTAAAACAGGAGCAGAACGCGTTCGTGAATATAGAGAGCGAATTAGAGCTCTTAAGAATGCAGCCGCTGCTGGGTCTGCAACTAATGATGAAGGTAAGGTGATTGCAACATCGGCTGAGTTCCAAAATGCATTTTTACGAAACATCAGTGTATTTTGTTGAATCTACAAAGAACCAATCCCCAAAAAACACACTAATGCTTTGTTAAAATGTATTTTGAAACTCAGCCATCATCTCAACAAAATTTTATAGCCAACCAAGTTGATACACTCAACAATCAACGTTCGCTGCTTTACGAGGCCCTCACTCAACATAGCAATTATTATGATCAGGAAGCAAAACACAATAATCAACAAGATTTGTCTCTGCTTTCGGAGGCTCCTTCAGCGAGTACTATGCAAATGCAATCTAACATTCAAAAAGTGACAATGTTAAGAAGACATTCGTAAGCAACTAAAACACCAACTGAACTAAAACAAGAAACGAAAATAACTGTTATTTTACAATTTTCAAATGAAAAAAGTTGTTGAAAGACTTTTTGAAATATACCATTATGTTACAAATGTCCTCAGCCTCATGAATATTAAGTTCCTTTTAAATTTAAGACTGATTCTTTCAAAGTTAAAATTTAAGTGTTAGTTTTTGCCTTGTATTTTTCGAGGAAAAATAAAGGTTCTTTTGACTTTTATTTTATCTTTAATTTTTTCGGTCAAAATTATCAAGCAATTTGTGTTTTTTTTAAAGGCCTCTTGACAGATTGAACTGTTGACACCATGTGTAAAATGTCTCACCGATGAGATGAAAATAATGCTATCAACATTTTTTTAGTCTGTGAAATGACTTGAACAAATATAAATTACCTGATATTTTTGACCGAAAAAATAAACGGCAGAAAATAACTGTTATTTTCAACCGATAAAATAAAAGTCAAAAGTAACTGTTATTATTGCCCAAAAAACTATAAGACTCAAAATAACTTTTATTTTTGTCGGAAAAAAAAAACAAAGAGATAAAAGTTAATATGTGACACTTTCGATAAAAACCATAGCCGATACGGCCCCTGGATGCAAATATTGAATCAACAGATTATTATTCCAATTCGTATTGATTGAATTTCTTTTCAGACACTTTCTCTCTCTATTTCACACTAAAATCTCTATTATTTCTTACTGTTAAAGAAGTTTCACTTCTGCCACGTGTACGTTGCTACACGCGAGTTTTTTTTTTTTACTATAAATATAAAAGGCTGTAGGTGTACCCTAAATAGTGTACAAAACTATTGCATGTGCTTGAAAAAAAATTAACGAAAAGACTACCAAACTAACCGCACTGTAAGAAGTAATTCTACGTCAAAAAGTGTTCTTTGTCCGTGACCATATTTGGAATACATCCACCACGGAATTCAAAAAAATTATAGAAATTTTAAAATGAAACATTTAATATTTAATCTTAATCATGATCCTTAATTGAGTGATACATTATAAAAGTGTTTTGTGCCAAAAAATAAACGCTATAAGCAAGAATTATAGATATTATATTTTAGACTAAATAGGATTTAATAAAATATATTTAAAATTATCTAGGTATCGATGATTTAAAAGCCAAAACCTTAAATATTGGATAATTTTTTTGTTACTCTTAGATAATGTATTGCAGTAAAAAAAAAGAAAAGTTTTGTAAATATGCGAGTGGTTTTGGTGAAAAAAAGTAGAAGATGTATTTTTCACTATTAGGTTGGTACCCTCAGGTAAAAAATGCTGTTATATCAAACAAATCATGGGTTAAAATAACTGATTCCACTGTTAAATACCATCCAACAAATGAAACTTTCAAATCAACAGTCGGTTGACTGTTGGTCTATAGAACACGGAATTCCATATAAAAACGTTCTAATTGAAATTTTATCACTGTTTCAAAAGTTCAAGATTGGCCGAGTGTGCTGACGTGTGTGTCTAGTACTCGACTGTCCTAGGTTCAAATGCCAGAAGGCCAAAAAAGATTTTGTTTTATTTAAAATATTTTTTCTAAATAAAAAAAATGAAATTTGAAATTCTTTTCAAGATTCTTAGCAACTTATTTTGAATGTTATTTTTGATCAAATAATTAATGAAATAGAATTATTATTTCAACTTTTAAATTACAATCTTTGATACTTACACAGCTAAGGTTCAAACCCAAGTCCTCCGCATGACAGTCTAGCACACACACTTCCACTGAGTTATTGGCAATATAAATATAGCAAAACACATTTAAAAAATATTGCTTAGAGGAAATAAACATTTCAATAAAAACACAAAAATATTTCAACAGATGATTTTAACATCACAAAAATACTTTGAAACGTTCATTCAACAAAGAAAATTGTTTACTTAAACGCAAATCATTCAATCTAAAAGTGTTTTGAAATAACAGCATCCGACTGTTAATATGTATTAGATATTTTTCTGAGTATAGAGCCGGCAGTATTTGTTATAAATTCACCAGCTCACTTAGAGCAGTTTCATCTATTGTAATACCTCAGCCCACTTGGTCTTCAATCCTTATTGAACCACATTGTTCTTTCCATAAAGGCTTAGTCGGGTAGCATGTCAACCTACCGGCTGTGTGTGTAACCAGGCTGTGGTACCATATCAGAATTCTGTGGTACCATAATATTTACCATAATAATTTAGATTAGTAACTCGCGTTACATCTTCTAAGTAAATTCTTTCAAATTGTTCTACAAAGTTGGTGCGTAGATTTTTTAACATTTGGCGTAATAGAAGCAGCATCTTTGTAAAAAACAGCAATATTAAATCAGAGTATTTAAAATAATCTAAAAATTAAACGGTAACTCGCATTACAAAAAAAAAATACTTCCTATTTTCATAATAAATTAAAAAACTCTTATGCAACTTTTTAGCTCTAATATCACTGTGACGCAATATTCAACTTTTTGACTCCAAACAAAAAAACACTTATCCCAGCCGAAAGTACTCGATGAGAGGAGAAAAGTAATTTCTGGATTTTGCTAGATTGGTTGCCGTTCGTTTTTTATGAGCCTCTATAGTTTTTTCGCCAAATTCGATTTTGAGCACTTTTTGCAATTTTCTTCTATTTTTCGCATGGCCATAGCTCGAAAAATGCTGTGAATTTTTTTTTGCAGTCTTCAGCAAAGTTGTAGCTCTTGACTCGGCCAACAAAAACGCTAAATATATTAAGTCGGAAAAATTTCATCTTCATGCTCAAAACCCCAAAAATGTCGAAAAAATGACCACTTTTTTCACCGATTTTGTCCGTTTTTCGACTACTGCTCTTGAACTATTGAAAATTTTACCAAACAATCAAGGGAGGAAATGTAGCCTATAAAATTATGAACAACTTTCCATTACATACTAACTTCATACGACCACTCCTTGATACGGATTTTGCCATACAAATGTAGATATAGCAAAGCCTCCATACAAACTATAGAGGCTCATAAAAAACGAACGGCAACCAATCTAGCAAAATCCAGAAATTACTTTTCTCCTCTCATCGAGTACTTTCGGCTGGGATAAGTGTTTTTTTGTTTTGAATTTTTGTGTTGCACTGTGTATTCAAAAATTAAAATTTTATAATAATAAGGATGTTCTTCAGGTTATAATGGACACTAGAGTGTATCGAAAATCTGACCCCCAATTCCGGTTCCAAAATTAAATAGTACATGAAAAATCCTTTCAATTGGTGTACTTTTTTTTATTTGAACCAATTTTGGCGTCCCCCGAATTGCATTTTTGTGCATTTTTTTTATCAACTTTTGTACTGGTGACCCATTAATGGTTGATTTAAAAAGAAAATGAAGCTAATCAATAAATTCTTTTCATATAAAAACACAGAACTGCAAATTTTCATCCCTGTAGCCTACCTTGCCATTTAGTTTTGATCCGTCAGTGTAGAAATGAAAATACCCTCGTTTCCATGGTACAAGAAAAAAATTGTCTCTTCTTGTAGGCACTTATTTAGACTGAATATTTATTTGATGAATAACTTCCATAGTTTTGAAGTTGAGTGCATTTATTTAGTGTTTAAAAATGTTAATTTTTTTATTATAATCAATAACACTGGTTTATTAATAACGAAAAGTTGTTTGTACTTTAAATGCCACTATCTTTTTCTCATGTAAAATCGGTCGCTAATTCCGAAAAAAAATTTTTTTTTTTTTTCTGTCACTCCGTTTTCGAGATATTGCCCACTGTAGGGTTTTCAACGAAAAAAAAAGTTGGTTCCACTTAATTGCATATATCTCCAGAACCAACAACAGTAATCAAATAAATGATATATCAAATAAAAGCTTATAAATATAAATATATATTATATATATAAATATATATATTTCTTACAAACAATGCAAACATCATTTTTTGGTAGAGCTGCTAGTTTTGGCGGAATAAATTCAAATTTCGGGAATTTTTTTTATTTTTCAGAAAAATTTCCAAAAAAAGACAAAATAGTTGCAATTTTCGTTAAGAAATCAAAATATTTAATTACTTTTTTTTAATTTTTACTAAAAGCCTGTATTTTTCCAAAAAAAATAAGATATTGTGTAAGAAATTCTATTGAGAAATGAAAAAGTTGTGTTTAATGGAACGAAATCACCCAAATTGTGTGATTATCAATTTATGCATTTGAACTTATTTTATTGCCATAAAAAAAAAAAATTAGAACTAAAGGTTGTTGTAATAAAATCATATATTCTTCATTTTTATTGTTCTTTTAATAATTTTCATTATTTTGACATTATTTAAATTGTATATAATTGTTATTAATAATTTTTATTGTTCCCTTGAAACTTTTATAGTGTTATTTACATAGTAAATAATTTTTAACAACAATAGTCGCAACAATAGTCGCCCATCATTCCTTCGTTCCAAAATCCTTGGTACCGATTCTCAATTGCTTTCATCTGTTGGTGGAATCTTTCCCCATGTTCGTCGCTCTCGTCACCGAGATTCTTCGGAAAATAATAAGCTTTTATTTGATATATCATTTACTTGATTACTGTTGTTGGTTCTGGAGATATATGCAATTAAGTTGAACCAACTTTTTTTTTTCGTTGAAAACCCTACAGTGGGCAATATCTCGAAAACGGAGTGACAGAAAAAAAAAATTTTTTTTTCGGAATTAGCGACCGATTTTACATGCGAAAAAGATAGTGGCATTCAAAGTACATATTTGCTGTAAACCAGTGTAATTAACATATATTAAAGAAAACACTATTGTAGGGTACTTTTGAAAAAAATTGAAATTTTCCAGAAGAGTACTTTGTTAATTCTCTGTTGAGTCTTGTTCAAAAAGACTTATAGTCAACTTTTGCAGAGAACATTTTCGTGAAATATTTTATCGCTTATCAAAAAATTTTGTAGGGAGCTTTAAAAGAATAAATCAGATGATTTTTTGAGCTTAACTGTGTAATGAGAATTATGGGGAGCACGTTTGAAAGAGGATTGTGTACTTACTCCATTATTGTTTTCTTCACATATAAATTTCACATGATAAATTTGCTAGCTTCGAATTTTTTGTGCGAATTTTTTGACAACGTTTGAAAACGTTCAATAAATATTTGAAAAAAAAAATCAGGAACGTTCGTCTGTTTTTCAATTTTTCGTTTGATAAATTCACTCAAAAATCAAAGCAAGAAGTAATTGAATTCCTAATTTTATTAAGTTATTTTAGAATTTTTGCTTTAAGCAACTCTGAAATTGTTCAATTTTTCTTTTTGAGTCTTACCACGGCCATTTGTTTCATCTTTGTTGGCATGACCTTGTTTCGGTATTTTTAGCTTTAATCTCTCATGATCTTCCAGCAACAATTAGCTAGAAATCTTTAACAGATGCTGCAATTTCTGCAAATTCTCATGAACTCATACCCCGCCGACTACGCCTCTGTTATTTGTAGCCAACATCAAAGCATTTGCACTTCATATTTAACACTTTAACGCACACTACAGTGTTTACATATTTACATGTGTATGTGTTTGTCCTCTTGCAAGGACATTTATGACTAATACCCACTCATAAACTCACCCACTCGTTCGCCATTCATCGCTCATTCATTCGCTAACCTGTCGCTCTGGTAATATTTATAATTTGCTGCTTTTGTGTTTACTTAAGACTGAATTACAAAATCATTTATTTATGTCACTGCCAATTAGGGCAGGATACTTGCGTGCCTTCGTATGAATGTGTGTGTGTGTGTGTGTGTGTGTGCGAATATTTGAAACTGTTCTTGTCGTTGTGTTGTCGCTGTGCTTGGCTTAGTGAGCTACGAATAGTTTGTGTGAGTTATTATGACAGCTAGGATTTCCTGCGTTGTCGTGAAACGTCAACTTCAACTGCGACGTTGACGTCGTCGTTGTTATTGTTTTTCTTGTCTAGCAAAATATTATTATTAAATCATTGTTTTTGTTTTTGTTGCTGTTGCCGTTGCTGTTGTTGTGGTCGTATCTTTGTGTTATTGTTTATGAGTAATTAACGCGTGGGAATTGCATTAAAAGCAAATGAATTCATTTGAATCAATCAACAAATACCAACAAAATGCAAAAAAAAAAAAAAATAAAATAAACACACACAAAAAGGTAAATAAATAAATAAATATGTAGATATGTTAACGTTTGAATAATTCTTCGAATAAATGATTTGATTATGAAACACAAATAATATCAGATTTTTTAGTGCGTGGGAAAATTGTGAACATGTCTGTTTGAGCGTGTGTGGCATTGAAAATAATGATGCATTTTTTCTGGAAATCAAAATAATTCTGATCAAATTTAAATTTTTTTTATAAAAAATTTCCACACAAAATATGAGCTGTTAGAGGTATGCTAGTTCTTATGAAGCAAGGCCAAAGTTTTGCATTGTCAATATCTATTTTCCTTAGCAATTTTTTTCTGTTCAACTGCTTTTTAAAATACTTCGAGTATGTAAAAAATTAAATGCAACTCTCTTATATCTAGTTTTGACTTTCCCTTTTTATATTAAATTTTGTCTGCTCGATATAAATTCTATATATCTGGCAATACATATTTTAAGTCAATTTTTTCGTGTCATTTGCTGCTGAATCCACACTATGCTGCATATTATGGCTTGCAAGGACAACTTCTATTCACATCCTGTCACAATGTGTGAAAAATAAACGCTAAGACGTGACATTTTTGCTTTCCACAGCCACACAAGTTCGCACACAAACACATACACAGGTTCTTACGTTGTTCCGGCAACGATGCGCAAAAATGTCTCGTCTTATTCGCTCGATTTTTGTACAGTTCGTTTGGATTGTAATGACATTTATTAACGGCTAAGTGAGCGCAGATTGACAGCATGATTAATCATTTTTCGATATACTCGATATTGTTGGTTGCTAATAATATTCCATTAGATTTGATTTATTGCGTTTGAGTAACCAGCTCAGTTCACTGTAAAAATATTGAATTTTTATAAAGAAGCTTCTACACGCACAACTGAGTGACCGAAGAACAAACAAAAAAAAAAGCTTTCATAAAATTACTCTAAGTGTAGGTTAGAAAAAAGTTAAACATTAAAACGTTTTGTGGCATGTCAACATATAAAATGTTTCAACGTTGAATTCACCGTTTATAACTTTAAATGTTAAATAAACCAATGAATAAGTGTGAATTTAACAATAAAGTGCGTATTAAAACTATTGCTGATTTCTGAGCTTTCTTCTTAAAACGTCAAAAATGAAAACAAGAATAAAAGAAAAAAAAAAAAAATAAAAGTTATATCCGTCGCTTTTGCTAATAGCCTGCTTTATGCTGCCATTATATATTGCCAACAATCTTCTTACTCAGCCTTATCAGCCATCGATCCATCCATCCACGTCCTCATCAATTAATTTATATCACGAAGAATTTTATGTTGCCGCATCGGATTTCACCCAGTTGTCAGTTGAATGCCTGTTTCTTAACTGCACCATGCCATTAATTCATTTTCTTCACGCACAGCAAGGATCAAAGAATTCCGCAGGCACATAAAGGATCTCAAAGAATCTCCTTACTGCATGCACTTAATTGTTTTTTTTTTTTTTTAATTTTTTGTTTTTGTGCTTTCAATAACTATATAATGGATTTATTAATTATCGGATATGCTTGCTTCCGTCGCCTTCACTGCTTGCTTAACTATGCTGTGTTATGCTTAAGGATATACATTTATTGTAGAATATTGGTAGTATTGGCAAATAATTCAAGCAAATGCCAAATGCGCTTCTTTGTTTCTACAAATAATTGTGCTGCAACATAGCAGCAACTAAAAGCACTACAAGAATTTACAGCAGCAGAAGGAAAGAAATAATTTTAGCTAAGAATTTATTTCATTCAAATAAAAACAAAGTCAGCTAGTTTAAAGAATGCATTCAAAGCAAAAGAGATTAAGTTCAATAATATCGGAAATTAAGAATAAGCTGGAGATTATAAATGCCATGAAGCCATATCCGCCATCCATAGTCAAAGACTTCGGGTGCGATGAGGCATGCTGGCAGAACATTAAATCGAACAAGTTGAATTTTAATTTGAATCTTAATCATATCGTTAAAAAGGATAATTATTTTGATTAAATCGAGAATGAGAAATCAAAGCACAAAGCTGTAGAAAGCATGAAAAGTTGAGAAAAGCAAATTAAAAAAAAAAGAAAACCGAGAGCAAGTTTTGAAAGTCCGCGTTGTTGATTTAATTGTGCGAGTAAAAATAATTGTTTAAATTAAAATTATTGAGAAAACTTTTGCAATATCTGAGTATATTTGTGCAGAAAGGTTTTTGTAAGTAAACTTAATTTGAACTTAGGATATTTGCTTCAATTAAATATGTTTGATGATTAAATTCAGATTCTTATTCTACTCTTACTTAATGTAGAATAAAAGAACTAACATAATTATAGCTTAATGAGGCTTAATTCGGGGTATGAAATTATTGCAATCTTGAGTTACGTATGTATAAACAAGATTATATCAAATGCTTGTAGAGTGTAAGTTTACTCTGCATCAAGCAAAAAAACGACTAAACTCTCAGTATTTGCCAGAAAGTATGCCGGGCAACTGAACACTTTCTCAAAACATTCTAGTTCACTAGAAAAATTAAGTAGGTACTAAATTGCTTAAGTGAATTCAAGTCTTACTGAAGTAAATACTGTTAACTGATGTATAAAATAATATCTACTCGTACATCATTTAGTTTTTTATCAAAAAATGTATTTATTTTTGTATTTTTTTTTACAAATTTTTCATTGAAAGCTTTTTTAACAGTGATTTCATTGTTTGAATACAAAATAATCGATTGCAATTAAGACTTCTCCATTTGGCAAGTCAATATGTAGAGAATTTCTTTAAAAACAATTTTTACAATTTGTTTTTTCATCTGAGTTTGTGTTTCTGAAGGCACTTTCTTCTCGTATCTTAATATAAAAGACAAGGGTCCTGCTCCGTGCCCTATATCGTAAAACCTGTTCAGCCTGGACCAGAATCTGTTGTAAAATTATCCATTTGAAATGTTTGTACTTACTAACCCTTTTAAAACCTGTTCACCCTGGACCAGAACCTGCTATTTATTTATGTGTTGCAAATCTTTGTACTTGAAGACTATCGTCATTTTCCTCAACTCTACTATACATCATGTCTTGCTATTACAGTGCTTCTTAATTAACAGAACCAGAACCTATTCGATCTGCATAAACTGAACAGCAATTATTACATTCAGTGACGTTGGTGTCAATTGGAATTGCTAGAATTAAATCACAATGTTCGGTCTTCTCTTCCAAGTTTTAGTGATTAGCTACTCAAGTTAGGAAATGGAGATGAAGATATCATAGAAATTCCCGATCATTTTGTTTGTAAAAGTTCGCTTATTATCCCTTTCAATGGCTTGCCTAGAATAATCGTGGACAATTTTTTTGAGCTTGTATTCCCATCATTTAAGCAATAAAAAGATTAAAAAACATCCCTCTGATTTTTACATGAACTGCTTTGCTTTTGGCAGGCTGTCTAATATAATGGACAAAACCACGATTACGTTGTATTATAATATTTTAGTTCAACTAAAACAACCGGAGACAAATGCAAATGCGTTATTTATGCAAATGTTATTAAAAAAAAAAATTATACTTTGCACACCAATCACAATAATCACTTATTTTTTGCAAAATTTATTAACACGCGATATGAAAAAATTGAAGGCTACTGTTGGGCATAAAATCGAAAATCTAACTAAGGTAAACGTTATATATCTCCCTTAAATTATTTTTGTCATGTTGGCACAACTTCATTTCATAGTACCAACCTATTTGATTTTAGAAAAAAAACTTTTGGAAAATAAAAAAAAAATTTTTTCCGAAGTGTCCAATATAATGGACAAGTCCATTGAAAGGGTTAAATAGATTTTTGGCGATACTTTGATTCCGAATAACATCAACCGTTATTCCAAAATTGCTATCCTGTGCCCAAAAAATTCCGATGTGAACGAAGTCAACGAGCAAGTTCTAAATATTTTAATTGGTGACACAGTGAGAGATTTGAACACGGATTACAGTGATGACAACAGTGATGACAACGATAAACAAAATTACCCTGCCGAGTTTTTGAGTGAATTTTATCCTTCGGGAATGCCACTGCATAAGTTAAACCTCGAAATTGGAAGTATTATAATACTTCTTCGAAATTTCAATACCAAAAGAGATATCTGTAATGGAAGGTAGTTAGTTTTGAAAAACCTAAAAACTTAATTAATCATCGCACAGGTATTGACAGGTGCACTGGCGAACATTAAATAGTTTTCATACCTAAAATTGATTTGGCCCCGACAAACACAGATATGCCTTTCACTCTCCGGAGGCGAAAATTTGCAGTTAAATTTGCAGTGGTACATTTTCAATGACCATAAATAAATTGCAAGGTTAAATATTGCAAAAAGTAGGAGTTTTTCTAAAAGAACTGGTATTTAGTCATGGGCAGTTTTAGCGGGCTGATGATGTAAAACTAAGCATTATAGAAGGCAAGGTACAAGGTTAAAAGGTTATTGGTTAAAATTCTAATTTTTAAACTTTTAAATTTCATGTCAAACAAAAAATGACAAGTGAAAACCAATCATAAGAATTTTTTTCCTAGAAATGTTGTATGTACGGAAGTTTTAAAAAAATAATTTAATAAACATGTTTTCAAATAAAAACCTTTGTATATAAAGCCAATAAATTTCTTGTCGCATTTTGTACTCTAAATGGTTCCTTTTCGTCGTAGGACGGGCTTTTACACTAGTCTTCTTATATATTACAGAATCTTTATCAAAATTTGCTCAATAGATAGTAAGTTTAAAATGGGTTCATATGCACTAATGATGTAATTGGCCTTTTATATGTTGTAATTGGATATTTTGTAATTTAGGATTTTAATGAATTTGAAAAATTTGTCTGATCGCACCAAAATTAAGATATCTGAGTTTTTTATAATCTGCAAATTCACAAAGCATTTGCTCTGAAGAACATATAACTCATAAAGGCCGATCTGATTGAGATAGTATCTCAGAACACAATGACCTGTTAAGAAGTCATTACCTTATTATTGGATATTTCCGTATCCTTATCTTACCTTTCCCCAATGTTGCTCTAAGGCAGACTACAAAATGTTTCGAGGCCATCAAGTGCTGTTGATGTGCCTGTTGTGCAAACTTTTTTCCCTCCTTCAGGTTCTGATAATCACCACATTTATAATAATTACCACATGTTATTGCTTTAACCCAGTACATTCAGAGATTTGACGCAATCAGAAGCAAGTCTTGATTCAAAGCTTTAGTTTGCAGGGCGCCTTAAATGCTGCTTACCTATCTAAGAGTTTAAAAATATGTGATCTCATAGCGTCTCTTCAAAATTCCTTAATATTTCCGCGCAAAATATGACAAGAAGTTAATCATTCGCTAAATACTTTTTGAAATTATGACCTTAACGCCTAGCATCTGTTAATTTGTTTCCAGGGTTATTATTGTCACGAGAATACCCATAATTGTGGGCCAGATTTTGACATAAAGAAACCAATCTTCACATGTAATTGAGAAGTATGGTTTGAAAGCATGCTGTCTGAAATTTTTGGTACAGAGTCATTATCGAAGATATCAAGAATTTTTTTTTATCTATGAAATTCTTCGATACATAGCAAAAAAATTGCTTTCAAAGAAGGTAAAGTGGAAGGGAATGTCATGTCTTCCATCCCATCTACTTTTATATCCAGAAGACATTTTTTATGACATATGAATGCCATTGGGAGGAATGCTTTTCTTAGTCTTATTTTAGAAATGCTTCTAGAATTTTTCAATGAATTTCTTTAAGGCCTTCAATGAAAGGATTCTAGTAAGTATTTTCCAGGAAAACTTTAAGAAGGCATTCTATGATTCAAATGACATAAGACAAAATGTATCTAAAAAAATGCAACCATTGGCATTGGATTGTGTACCATGCCATGAAGTTTTTCAAAAATCCTTTTAGAAGCTTATGAGAATGCCTTCTGACAGCACGTTTTGATAAGGCTGAGGAGAAGCACAATTAGATTTTTAGAATGTCTTCTAGAATGCAGTGCATCTAAGAATGCATGACAAGCTTATTTCAAAATTTTTGCTGGGTGTATAATTATTTATTTCCTTCATCCTGACTGTATTGCGACATGTCTAGTTTTCAATTGTTACCGTTAAGAGAAGTAGACCAACAGTTATTGGTGTATAATAATTATAGTTAATTCAGAGTTTTGATAGAACACGATCAAGATCTGTTCGTCATTGCATCCTTGGCAAGCTTTCAAGTGCCTCATACGTAATCATAGGTCAAAAAATGGGTCTTAAATGAGAAATATTTTCGGTTTAAGGTTTCCCCCCAGAGTAGGTTGACCTCTGGGTACTTGACCAAGTTTAAATGTCTGGGTTCAAATGTTGGGATTATTACTTAACGTATTTGCTGAGACCATTTTTCCAGTTGGTAAAGTTTTTATAGAAGCTTATCAACAACCAATTTCCATAAAAGAGATTCAAGTATGTACCTTTACTTGAAGACATCTTTTAGTGATAATAATGGTGGCGTTGTTTTAGTGTCAAAATTCACTAAAAATTAATTATACCCTAAACCTGAGAGGTCAGGATATATTAACTTTGTGCAAACGTTTGTAATGCATAGAACGAAGAGAGACCGGTATAGAAAACTATTTATATTCTTGATCAAGCTCACATTGTGAGTCATGCTATCGACTCACGAGGATAAGAAAGAAGAAGGAGTTGAGACAATTGAATGAAACCTGGTACACATGGTCACATGAACCCAAAGATTTGCACTATTGAGTACTTTTGGAATCCGCCCACGGCCACGCCCACCTCCCATACAACGCAAAAATTGAAAACTGCATAAACGAGCCCATAACAAGCCTAAAGCAATAAAATTAACAAAAAGTCTTCGAAATATGGGTGTCATTCGTCCACGGACACGCCCACCTCCCATACAAGCAAACATTAAAAGCTCAATAAATTAGCTCATGTGTAACAGAGATACAATTTGGTACGTATGTATTTAATATCAAATCAATGAGTTCTTCGAAAAATGGATGTCATCCGTACACGGCCACGCCCACCTCCCATATAACTCAAAAATTTAAAACTGCATAAATGAGCTCATAATAAGCCTACAACAATAATATTAGGTATGTATGTATTTTATATCAAAACAAAGAGGTCTTCGAAAAATAAATGTCATCCGCCCAAGGCCACGCCCACCTTCCATACAACCTAAAAATTTAAAATTCAATAAATAAGCTTATGTATAACGTATAGATATAAATTTAGATGCATTCAATAATTAGGCGTTATCCGTCCACGAACACGCCTACTTCCCATACAACCCACAATAGCGTAAGCACGATAAAGGCATTAATATGTG
Source organism: Tetanocera ferruginea (assembly GCA_958299015.1). Taxonomy (NCBI): domain Eukaryota; kingdom Metazoa; phylum Arthropoda; class Insecta; order Diptera; family Sciomyzidae; genus Tetanocera; species Tetanocera ferruginea. Next base: position 163,713,496 of record OY282641.1, read on the forward strand.
AGCTACAGGAATAAAAAAAATGAAATGCAAGTAAAATAGGGGTTTCATCCGACCACAGACACACTCATTTTCAATAATAGCTGTGTTTTTTACCAAGCGAGTAGTCAAAAAACGACTGCTTACTCGCTTAAGAATTTTTTTTAAAACTTGGAAGCATTTTTTGAAAAGTCAAAGAGCCTGTTCTCACTCGCCTCAAAAAAGGCAGACTAATGGCGTTATTTTGACAAAAGGCATCTGTCAGGTGTTCTTACTACCGACTTATTTAAGGCCGACTTATTTTGACGTCAGAGCGCAATCAATCGAATCTGTTGTCGGATTTCGTGAAATTCTTCAGTTTTTATGTTAGAAAAAAAACTATAATAAAATAAAAACACTGCCAATGCAAAACAAAATTTATTTGCGCCATAAAACAAGAGAAATATACAAAAATATGACAAACAATCAAACTTCAAAACAGTGAACGTCAAAATGAATCCAAAAAGTTTTAAAATTTTTAAAAATTCTGCCTCACGTAACATGCCACCTTCCCACAACCCTCTTTGCCTGTAGACGTCAAAATTAATCCGATGCGCCGACTCACGTAAGGCGAGTGAGAACAGGCTCAAAAACGTTGTTTATGTTCTGATCAAATTTTTGTAAACAATTTTTGACAAATTTATTTTATATATCAAAGTTTTGACAATTAGTGATGCATAAATTTTCAGATTTAAAGCATTGGAGACTCGGTTCTGAAAACAAACCCGATACTCAAAAGATTTTCAGTGCTAAAAGCTTAAGCAAACAACATAGTTTTACATAATGAGTATATTTGATAAATTTTGTTTATCTTACCTGTTAAATTATTATGTATTTTTATTGAAATATTGATCTAAAGCAAATTATGAGTATTTCGTGAAAAGTATTTGGTACAAAAAATTTTCATTTCTTACATCACTATTGACTATCAATCAGATATAGTTGCCACCTTTGTAGGAAATTTATACAATTATTGAAACATAACTTGGAAGCATTTTTTTTCGTTTGGTCGGCAAACTTTTAAGCGACTAACAGTTTCCTGTGTTATTTAAGCGAGTATACATATGATAAGCGGTCGTTTTTTAACTACTCGCTTGATAAAAAACACAGCTAATATTGTTTTTTGAAAAATTAGGTTTAATATATTTCATAGTCGGGCCAGACCGACTTTAGACTTTTTTTAGTTGTGTTCGAGAAAAAACTTTCCGTTAACAAACAACTTTTTTTATCATTTCATCAAATTTCATTTTGAAATTGTAATTTTTTGCTGAACCAAGTATACAAAATAATCTGTGGAGTATTTTTTTATATTGATATAATTAAGGCTTTTTTATTTAAATTTTATTTTTCTGTGTGGCATTTAGGTATTGAAGCTAGTTCGGTGGTCATATTTTTTAATGAAATACTAAGTCTTATGAGTCAGAATAAGACCTTGATTTAGTTCATCAACAAATAATCTGATTCTGTTTATTAAATTTAATCAATAAAAATTTTATTTCACTGCAATAAATTGAGACGGTTTCGTAAATATCATATATTGTATAATAAATAAACAGCTCAGTTGAACTGTATAATTTAAAAGTAATTTTAGAATTTGTCATTTGAAAAGGATTTTGTTTTTTTAAGATGCAAGAAACATCAAGAAGCAATAAATTTCAAAATTTTCTCTCTGCAAAACTGCTTTGCGGAAAGTGTTTATTTCGTATAAAAACATACACACGTATTTTAACATAACAACAACAAAACGTTCTCAACGGTAGAAGACGATTCTCATCGTGGTGCTTTACTTGTAATAGCTAGTATATAAATCAGGTTTTCATACTATACGCGCGATCAGCGCAAAGTATCAGTCACTTAAGCTTTGCTGCCTATAGATTCACACACACCAACACACACACACACATACATACACATAGACACCGCTTTACTACAAAGTAGCTAAATTTTTCAATTTCGCACCCCAAATTTTGTGCGCCGTCATAAAGTAACTTAATGCATACTTATTGCTAAAAGTTGTGCCAAAATGAATTCAGAGAGTTGAGAAAATTTTAGATTTTATGTTTTTTTATTATCTTCTTCGGGTTGTGTGTGTGCGTCAGAGTGAGTGTATGTATGGAGCTTTAGTACAGGATGAAGGAAGCGTTTCATTATTTCCAGGAGACAACTTTTTATTTGCAAATAATGTCAATTGACAATCTGATAAGATAAGGAAGTTGGTGATAAAACAAGAAATATAAAAAAATAACAACAGCAACAAAAATAAACTTAGTAAACATACGTCGATTTATTGCGCGTCGCTTAAAGATAAATTGTTGACACGCGCTTGATGCGGCTTGGAGCTTACGCCAGCACACACACTCACAAAGCCATACAAATATATACACACACACACACAATTTCTTACAAAGCAACATGCAACCAAGTTCAAAGATAAATTTGCTGACTGCACTCAGTCACTTACCTGTGCGAAAACGAAAAGATTGGAGCTCAAGTTGAGTCTGAGTGGATTTGGTTTGGAAAATAAAACTGGCAGCATTAAGGATAACGGCGTATTTTATTGCTTTTTAAATGAGATCTTATTGCGTTTTTTTTTTTCTTAAAGTTGTGCCAAGAAGCTTGTTCATTCGTATTTAAACACACACACACACATAGTGAAAACAAAGACATTTGACTGTGACTCAAGTTCAAATGGTTAAAGGAACAAACTTTTTAACAAACAGCAAGAAATTTAAATATTTGCTATAACAATAAAAAACTCGCTGACTGCTGTTAAGCTTAACAGATTTAAAAGCGAGCAAAGTTTAAGCATTAAAAAACAAAATTACGTTTTGCGCTACTTCGAGCTTCAACTTCTCGAAGTTGAGTGAGTTTTAATTTTAAAAGCCAAGTTTTGGTTGCATTATTTTAATTGCAAAATAATACCAGCTGGTTTGATTTGGTCCGGTTCGTCTATCAAATTGATTTCAATAATTAAATTAAATTTAAAACACACAATCTTTGTAACATGCTAAAGTTTTGAGTGGAGTTTCATAACGTAAAACTTACACTTTATATGTTGTGGACTCCACTGCGTATGAGTAACTTTTAATTCATGCAAAAAAATGCTTACATATGCTAAACTACATATGTAGGAAAAAGAAGAAGCAACAAAACGGACACAGTAAAAAAAAAAATTCAATTTCACTTTTTCATAAATACCTACTACAACACCCACCATCACTAACACACACACACACACAAACTCACATATGATGAGAACCACAGTTGCGTCTTCTGCTATTGACTTAATTACACTTAATGGACACACTTTGTAGCTCGATCTCATACATGCAATAAAATCCCCTACCTGGGAATATTTTAAACTTTGCTGTAAGTTTCGAAAGAATGCAAATACAATAGCTGCCAGGTAGACTGGAATATATTCACTAACAAAAATACACACACACACACATATATTTACTAAAAAACATACAAACTATGTCTCTTGCTACCTCACTCGCATTTATTATCTCAATACGAAACAAACAAGGACCTTTCATTAGAAGTTTAATTTATAGAGTGTTTAGAGTGTGGAATTCCATCCTGCTATTTTACATGGCGAGCACCAATTTAGCACCAAAACTACAACAATAACTAGTGTACAGCTCGTCATAGTGCTCTGCTTGAGCAACTTGAATCGTTTCTGTTGTTGTTATTGTTGTTGCTGCCGGTGCACAAAACTTGCCTATGCTGTAGCATACTGGTACATGTATTCAGCTGCATGTCTGTGCCTAAGTGTGTGTGTGTGTGTGTGTTTGTATATTTTAAATAGATTTTCCGACTTCGGCCCTGAAACAATTATACGCTTCAGCGCACACTAATGATGGGACATGGAAACTCGAAAATAGCATGGGTCCAAAGTGGATCCCAGGTACCATGAGTTGCTGCTGGCTCTCCGCTTGACGCTTTTAGGTATACAGACAGCGAAGCACGCTGCATGCTCGCTTGGCTGATAACTATATAAAATAATGGTTAGTTGTTTGTTTCTGTGTGTGTGTGTGTGTGTGTGTGTGTGTGTGTGTGTCTGTATTTTGTTTGTCTGCAGCATATGCGTTTGTGTGGTTGTCAGCCTTTGGAGTGCGTGAAACTTTTCGTCAGCAATTTGTAAACATAAGCAGGGAATTTTGATTGGGTCCACGAGGGCCTAACCTTTCGTTCGTTTAAATATGCGTCAATTTTATTTATTTTTTTACTTTACGACACACTTATTTAAATATGTTTCTTTCCACGAACTGAACAATGCTGCAGTCAAAATGTCAAAATATATTTTAGAAAAACAAATATTTCTCAAAGAATATTCAAAAATTAAATATATTAATGTTTATTTGAAATTTAGAGTAGTAAGATTTGTAGTTGGCAAACAGTTTGTTGATGACTTTTTTTTTTTTTTCTGAAAATCTTTGCTTAATTGAAGACCTGTTAAACACACGTGAACATTTTCTTCTAGAACACTCACAGATTTCCAAACGATGAACAGATAGGATGTGAACTTTGTTGTGAATAACAAAGGAGACTTGGTTTGATAAATTGGGGAAAATAGAGATTTTACTTTCACTGCAGCTGAAATTTTGAACCCGAATGTTTTTTTATAAAAAAATGTTATTTCAAAAATGAATTGGAACAAGAATCAAAGCATAAAAAGTTAAATTTTATTCTCAAAAATAGCCATTAAGTGAATTCAGAATAGTAATTATTAATACCTTTGCAATGCTGTATGGGTGCTGAAAACAATAGTACCACCTTCAACTCTTTTTATATTGCTTCAGGCATGTTTTATAGTTTAGGCTACTGGTTTGGGTTTTTTGAGCCATTGTGAAATGAATGAATAGAGACGAATTCAAAATTGCTCCAACAAATTGAAAAAAGGGAAATAGGTTTTATAAGTTATTTTGCTTATATAACATTCATAGTAGAGTACATCCTATAACATATCTTTATTTTAGAACACCTTTAAATTTGTTTTATTTAACCAAGTTTCTGGTTGAAAGCAACTATTGTGTGATTTCCGCATTTACAAAGTTTTAATTCAACTAAACCTTATTTCTCCCTAAGTAATTTGCTGAATGAGCAATAGAAATGCTGCATATTTTTCAAAATTTCTGTACTTTTTTTTTTTTGTAATGACAAAACATGAAAAGTCAAATAAATTATTTTCCTTTTAAATATTTTCTTAAATTTTTTATAGTTTGCATTCCATGACAAAATGAACAAATCCAATTTATTGGTATTTTCATTGCATTGAATTAAAATCTAAATATTTTTTCTGCTTCCTTCTACCATGAAAGTTACATTTATATGATATTATTTCTTTCTTTGGAAACTGGATCCGTTATCACATCTCTGTAGCATTCTCCGTTGACCATTATAATATGCTAACATCATCTTCTTAGAAAAGCTGCCATGTTGGTTGCTACTAAGAAATTGATAGTGGCCTTCGAAAGCCATCAGTCGAAGCCATGTTTTTGATTGAGTGCTCAAAATGCACACGAGCGGCACTATGAGTTTAATTAGCATGATGTTCACCTGAAAAAAAAAAAATTTGTTAACTTGAGTACTGTTTCAGCTGAAATTTATTTAAAAATTAACATAGCTATGGTTATATTTCCACCTACCAACCAATTAAAAAGTAATTTAATCAAATTTATAAAATACGATACATTCGCCACTGTTATTTATTATAAAATACTACAAGTAATTGTTTTCATTAAAGTACTTGACCCAGAGTTCAATTTAAGTCTTCAAAATAAAAACTTGGCATGGTCACAAACTTTTAAAAAAACAAAAAAATATAACAATAAAAGTTTATCTCTTCGGACAGTTGATCTTAAATATTTGCATTTTTATGATACAAAAATTTTAATGTTTTTTACATTTACATTGGTTGCTTTGTTTGAATTTGGTGGATTCATAATTAATATTGACAAGATTTTGACAGAAACTATTTTTTTTACAGAGTGTCACAAAAAAATGCATACATGGTTGCATACAGCCGTTTACTTTAATTCACTGAAATAAGATGTTATGTCATGTATTCGTGTGTAGTTTAAGAATAAAATAAAGTACCTTCCGACTATTATCCTGATGTGAGAACTTATATAAATGCAAATCTGCCGAAAATATGGACTGGGTAAAGAGGTGCCTTTCACAAGCCCCCACAGTGCTCTCTAGAACTTACGCTACTTTTGTTCAAGCAGTGCTTGAATCAATATTTTTCAACTTGTTTTTTCTATATTGCTTAAAATTGTTTTATTTATACTTACTTGACAGGGTGTTTCAAATATTGATTTTTTTTTTTAATATATCGGTGAAGTCCAACGGAGTACGACAATCACAACTACAAAGTATTCGGGAGGATACCCGACTAACCAAGGCCACGGTGAAGTCCAACCCAAACAAAATACGAAATCTAACTACTATGTATGTATCAAGCAAGCCGCCTCTCGGTGTTTTGCATAAGTTAGTATACTTGTTGCCAAGTAAAAGACGGACAAGACACTACGCCTTCGAGTCGTCCCCAGTACCGACACAATTGGCTAGTCTTAAATAATCTATTCACAGAACGTAATGCGAATTATGTGCATGCTATACAAATTCTGCTTAAAGCTGATGGCTGCTTTGTGCTTTGCGTTGGTTGTGTGTCTAGCTTGTTTTGATGTTGTTGTTGTTGCACACTATGCTGACTGCTTTGACATGTGTTGGCTGTGTGTGTCTAACTTGTTGTGATATTGTTGTTCTTGTTGTTGCACTAGAAGATTTTGTAACGATGTTGTTGGTTAATCGCTGTTACAATATTTTCACTTCAGTTCACTCAGAAAAAACCACATATCTTACTCCGGTGAAAAATTTCTCTATTTTCGATAACAGCAATGTTCTCTTTTTCAAATAAAATTTTCTTCAATTAGAATACAATTTTTTAGCCCGTTTCAAAAGAGAAGAACATTTTTTAGTTTAATTTTTCGATGCGAAGTAAAGCTCTGATTATAATGAAGACGAAACGGAACGTTGTAGAACGTTGAGAAATGTCATTTTGCAATCTATTACATGAACTTCTTATGTGAACGTTTATTATAAGACGGGATGGAACGGCACGCGACGTTGAGATCTATAGATTTTTCATTTTTGCGTTGCGTTCCGTTCCCTCGAGAATAATCAAATGCTTAAACAAATATCTTTTTATTTGATTTTCTGATGCCTCCTTTTTATGATGAATTCATATTTATTTTGAAAACAATTTTTGGAAATGAAGTTAAAAGAAAGGAAGATTGATGTTTTTCAAAGTTTTCTAATGTTTATTTGACCATTTTAATGATTTATTCCTTTTCTATTATAATCGTCACTTCGTTTGAAAGCGTTTCATTCCGCTACCCTGACAATTGCCTACGTTTCGTTTCGTCTGTTATAATCAGCGCTTAAGAAATTATTTCTAAAGCTATTGCGAAAACTGTTTTGCGTCGCCGAAGCTTAAAACCTTTTTTCGAACTATATTTTCAAAAATAAATTATTTTCTTAAAAAAAAAAATTGTGAAGTGAAATTACGATTGACAAATTATTTTCTGATACAAATTTTGTTTTCAATTTTGATTGGTTGATTCATAGTACAACAAATAAGGTAGCCGCAGGGCTGAGAGCCGAAAGTCAGAACTGTCAAAAAAATTCTGAACGAAATAGAGCAACAAAACGAAACATCAAATTATTTGTATTGAATTTGACAATTCTGACTCTGAGCGAGAGAGGATTGATAGCCCTGCAGCTACCTTGTTTATTGTACTATGGGTTAATTTTGAAAAATAAGATTCAGTACTTCCGCAGCGCAGTTGCGATGAACAACAAAATTCAGGAATATACAATAATTTTTTTTTCATAAATTTTGCTGCTCAGATAATATACAATTTTATTTTTAATGTCGACCAATCCGAATGAAGAACGCTCTCAAAATTATTTTCTTATTCTCAAACATGCGCGAAAATGTTCTTCTCTTTTGAAACAGGCTATACATCAGTGGTCGGCAAAATTGAAAGTGTGACTGTGTTAGTGAGAGATGAAAAGTTGCACTGAAATAAATTGTATAGTTCAAATTGATTGCGGGAAAAAAATAGCAGAAAATTAAAAAAAGGATTTCATAATATGTATTTCTCATTATATATATAAAAAGATTTATTGAGTAATAAAAAAAGTAATGTATTTTGTAAGTATTAATATTTTGCATGCGGTTACTAGTATCATTAAGTCACAAAATAGCAAAATTTAAGCAGAAAAATTCACATTTTCGTGTGAAAAAAGTATGCAAAAAATCAGTAGCTGCTTTGTTATGATTTTTGGTTTAGTTCTTTAAGTTAAATAAAGATTCATTCATCCATTACTAATCTATAAAAACAATTTTTTTTTCTCTTCAAAAGGCTGTTTTCTCTTTCAAAACCTACAATTTTGTCTAATACCTTATGAAAACATTGGTACTGCCTTTTCAAACTTTGTTCCGTTCTCATCTTTATCGACATATAGCAGAATAAACATTGCATGCTATTAAAACGCTTTTGTAGCATACAAAATTTTTTGCTTGTTGCATTACTTGCCATTTATGCACGAAAAATTCTCCATGTGTACGGACAAAATAAGAGAGTATCATACGAAACGATGTAGTTTCGCCATTGGTTGTTTGTTAAATGAGCGAAAGAGCATAAGAATACGTGTGAGTCTCTCAAAGCATGTGCTTCATGGGCGCCGACCACTGCTATACATTTTCGAAGAAATATTTCTTCACTTCTAGGAAATGGAAATATTTCAATGTCTCTAAAAATGATAAATATTTTTCTCGCACAAAATAATTCTCATTTATAGAGAAGAATTTATTGAAAATGAAAAATTTTTCTTATATTTTGATAAAAAGTTCAGTATGAAAAGTATTTTCTTCAATTAAAACAAATGTTTTCTCAAAAATAAAAAGTATTTTTCTCTAAAAACGATATATTTTAATATATTTCTCTTTTTCATTGTAACTTTTTATCATTTTTAGAGAATTTTTAGGATCGCATTTAGAGAAAGGTATTCTTTGGAGCAAAGTCTATACCATTTTTCTCTAAATAAGATGCATTTTTTATCATATTCCGTGAAACTTTTATCTGAGTGTGACTTTATTTCAGGGTTCGATGAGATCATAAGAATAGTCAGCATTTTGTTTTGTTCTTCTACTACTATTTTCATGTTTGACTCGGAGTGTACTTTTAGAAGTTCTTAGTTTTGGCTTCTTCCGCTTTTTCCAATAGCTCATCAATTAGAAAAAATAGTATTTTATTATTTGCTTCACATATGACAAATATTTATGAAGCGTTGAAGTTATGTCCTTCTAACTCCCATATAAATTTTTGTGTAAATTCTAGGTTTTTATACAGACTTTCCAAAATTTGCTGAGTCCATTTGTTGTTCAGAACTCATGGCAGTCAAAGTTATTTTAATTCTTTGTTATTTTCAAAGCCTTGGTTAGCAAAATTTTTACGGAGCCTGGTTTGATTTTGGATCTTATCTTGAACTCTTTTATTTTCGATCACAATAAACTTATTTCTTCCTTCATGAATTCTTTGGCACTAAGACTTTCACATTATTTATTATTTTGATTGCACTCTTGGAACTTTATTTCATATGCATGATTATTCAAAAAAATGATGAAGAAAAAAAAAATTAAAATCCAGATCTTAAGACCCACTTTGGTTCCGTAATTTAATATCCAGATTTGCAGTTATCAGATTCACTTCATGATCAGACGATCTGACACCGTTGAACCTTTTTTGAGAGTTTCACAAAAGATAATATTTATCTGCATATCTTATTGTCTTATTGTCTCTCAATTTGAAACAACACCAATGAAGCTATCTCTAGAAATAAATGCTAGTAGATACTAAGAGTCAAAAGTTCTTCAACAGATATGACAGTAGTTGGATAAAGTTCTTCCATACTGAAATTTGCGATAATTTCTTTTTCTGCATCTTGGTTCTTTGTCAAAAAGTTCGTGTTTTGAAGTTTAAGCGGCTTTTGATTTGTATTTAATTTTTTTAGTTTTAATGATTAATAAAAATTTTTTTAATAAGACCATATTTTTTGGACTTGGCATAATTTATTAATTATTATTTACTCAATTTAACTAAATGAAAATGATGTTGCTTATATTCATGGATCCGATATGAAAAAATAATTGGCAAATTTTGAACAACGTGTACCATTTTATGGTAATGGGTACACATTGTTGTTGTTATTGTATTTTTGACGTAGAATTACGTCTTACAGCGCGGTTTGTATGGGGTCGTTTTAACAGATTTTTTGAAGGTCATGCAACGTTTTTGGCGAATACTTTAGGGTATACCTACAGCCTTTAATACTTATCGTTCAAAGATAATATATATACTTAAATATCAGATATATCCTACGCTGAATGAATATCTAATTTTGGATTTTGTCACTATTATATGAAAGTCAGAAAATAGTAAAATATAAGAAGAAAAATGCATGTTTTTATATAAGAAAATCAATCATCAGCTGCTTATGTGCCTGCTGCTTTCTTTGTTTTTGTTTCGTTGTTTATGGTTGTATTGTTTTAATTTTGCACGAACTGATTGGTTCGTATTCGTATGGGTTCCATGGAACATTTGGACCAAAATGGATGATTCTATGGCCAATCGGATGCAGTGGGATTATCTGAGGTCACAGGTTGGTCTTTGGCACATTTATGGGTTCCATGGAAAATTTGGACCAAAATGGATGATTCTATGGCCAATCGGATGCAGTGGGATTATCTGAGGTCACAGGCGGGTCATTGGTACTTTGATGGTTTCCATGGAACATTTGGACCAAAATGGATGATTCTATGGCCAATCGGATGCAGTGGGATTATCTGAGGTTACAGGCGGGTCGTTGGTACTTTGATGGGTTCCATGGAACATTTGGACCAAAATGGATGATTCTATGGCCAATCGGATGCAGTGGGATTATCTGAGGTCACAGGCGGGTCATTGGTACTTTGATGGTTTCCATGGAACATTTGGACCAAAATGGATGATTCTATGGCCAATCGGATGCAGTGGGATTATCTGAGGTCACAGGTTGGTCTTTGGCACATTTATGGGTTCCATGGAAAATTTGGACCAAAATGGATGATTCTATGGCCAATCGGATGCAGTGGGATTATCTGAGGTCACAGGTTGGTCTTTGGCACATTTATGGGTTCCATGGAACATTTGGACCAAAATGGATGATTCTATGGCCAATCGGATGCAGTGGGATTATCTGAGGTCACAGGCGGGTCATTGGTACTTTGATGGTTTCCATGGAACATTTGGACCAAAATGGATGATTCTATGGCCAATCGGATGCAGTGGGATTATCTGAGGTCACAGGTTGGTCTTTGGCACATTTATGGGTTCCATGGAAAATTTGGACCAAAATGGATGATTCTATGGCCAATCGGATGCAGTGGGATTATCTGAGGTCACAGGCGGGTCATTGGTACTTTGATGGTTTCCATGGAACATTTGGACCAAAATGGATGATTCTATGGCCAATCGGATGCAGTGGGATTATCTGAGGTTACAGGCGGGTCGTTGGTACTTTGATGGGTTCCATGGAACATTTGGACCAAAATGGATGATTCTATGGCCAATCGGATGCAGTGGGATTATCTGAGGTCACAGGTTGGTCTTTGGCACATTTATGGGTTCCATGGAACATTTGGACCAAAATGGATGATTCTATGGCCAATCGGATGCAGTGGGATTATCTGAGGTTACAGGCGGGTCGTTGGTACTTTGATGGGTTCCATGGAACATTTGGACCAAAATGGATGATTCTATGGCCAATCGGATGCAGTGGGATTATCTGAGGTCACAGGTTGGTCTTTGGCACATTTATGGGTTCCATGGAAAATTTGGACCAAAATGGATGATTCTATGGCCAATCGGATGCAGTGGGATTATCTGAGGTCACAGGTTGGTCTTTGGCACATTTATGGGTTCCATGGAACATTTGGACCAAAATGGATGATTCTATGGCCAATCGGATGCAGTGGGATTATCTGAGGTTACAGGCGGGTCGTTGGTACTTTGATGGGTTCCATGGAACATTTGGACCAAAATGGATGATTCTATGGCCAATCGGATGCAGTGGGATTATCTGAGGTCACAGGTTGGTCTTTGGCACATTTATGGGTTCCATGGAACATTTGGACCAAAATGGATGATTCTATGGCCAATCGGATGCAGTGGGATTATCTGAGGTTACAGGCGGGTCGTTGGTACTTTGATGGGTTCCATGGAACATTTGGACCAAAATGGATGATTCTATGGCCAATCGGATGCAGTGGGATTATCTGAGGTCACAGGTTGGTCTTTGGCACATTTATGGGTTCCATGGAAAATTTGGACCAAAATGGATGATTCTATGGCCAATCGGATGCAGTGGGATTATCTGAGGTCACAGGTTGGTCTTTGGCACATTTATGGGTTCCATGGAACATTTGGACCAAAATGGATGATTCTATGGCCAATCGGATGCAGTGGGATTATCTGAGGTTACAGGCGGGTCGTTGGTACTTTGATGGGTTCCATGGAACATTTGGACCAAAATGGATGATTCTATGGCCAATCGGATGCAGTGGGATTATCTGAGGTCACAGGTTGGTCTTTGGCACATTTATGGGTTCCATGGAACATTTGGACCAAAATGGATGATTCTATGGCCAATCGGATGCAGTGGGATTATCTGAGGTTACAGGCGGGTCGTTGGTACTTTGATGGGTTCCATGGAACATTTGGACCAAAATGGATGATTCTATGGCCAATCGGATGCAGTGGGATTATCTGAGGTCACAGGTTGGTCTTTGGCACATTTATGGGTTCCATGGAAAATTTGGACCAAAATGGATGATTCTATGGCCAATCGGATGCAGTGGGATTATCTGAGGTCACAGGTTGGTCTTTGGCACATTTATGGGTTCCATGGAACATTTGGACCAAAATGGATGATTCTATGGCCAATCGGATGCAGTGGGATTATCTGAGGTCACAGGCGGGTCATTGGTACTTTGATGGTTTCCATGGAACATTTGGACCAAAATGGATGATTCTATGGCCAATCGGATGCAGTGGGATTATCTGAGGTCACAGGTTGGTCTTTGGCACATTTATGGGTTCCATGGAAAATTTGGACCAAAATGGATGATTCTATGGCCAATCGGATGCAGTGGGATTATCTGAGGTCACAGGCGGGTCATTGGTACTTTGATGGTTTCCATGGAACATTTGGACCAAAATGGATGATTCTATGGCCAATCGGATGCAGTGGGATTATCTGAGGTTACAGGCGGGTCGTTGGTACTTTGATGGGTTCCATGGAACATTTGGACCAAAATGGATGATTCTATGGCCAATCGGATGCAGTGGGATTATCTGAGGTCACAGGTTGGTCTTTGGCACATTTATGGGTTCCATGGAACATTTGGACCAAAATGGATGATTCTATGGCCAATCGGATGCAGTGGGATTATCTGAGGTCACAGGCGGGTCATTGGTACTTTGATGGTTTCCATGGAACATTTGGACCAAAATGGATGATTCTATGGCCAATCGGATGCAGTGGGATTATCTGAGGTCACAGGTTGGTCTTTGGCACATTTATGGGTTCCATGGAAAATTTGGACCAAAATGGATGATTCTATGGCCAATCGGATGCAGTGGGATTATCTGAGGTCACAGGCGGGTCATTGGTACTTTGATGGTTTCCATGGAACATTTGGACCAAAATGGATGATTCTATGGCCAATCGGATGCAGTGGGATTATCTGAGGTTACAGGCGGGTCGTTGGTACTTTGATGGGTTCCATGGAACATTTGGACCAAAATGGATGATTCTATGGCCAATCGGATGCAGTGGGATTATCTGAGGTCACAGGCGGGTCATTGGTACTTTGATGGTTTCCATGGAACATTTGGACCAAAATGGATGATTCTATGGCCAATCGGATGCAGTGGGATTATCTGAGGTTACAGGCGGGTCGTTGGTACTTTGATGGGTTCCATGGAACATTTGGACCAAAATGGATGATTCTATGGCCAATCGGATGCAGTGGGATTATCTGAGGTCACAGGTTGGTCTTTGGCACATTTATGGGTTCCATGGAACATTTGGACCAAAATGGATGATTCTATGGCCAATCGGATGCAGTGGGATTATCTGAGGTCACAGGCGGGTCATTGGTACTTTGATGGTTTCCATGGAACATTTGGACCAAAATGGATGATTCTATGGCCAATCGGATGCAGTGGGATTATCTGAGGTCACAGGTTGGTCTTTGGCACATTTATGGGTTCCATGGAAAATTTGGACCAAAATGGATGATTCTATGGCCAATCGGATGCAGTGGGATTATCTGAGGTCACAGGCGGGTCATTGGTACTTTGATGGTTTCCATGGAACATTTGGACCAAAATGGATGATTCTATGGCCAATCGGATGCAGTGGGATTATCTGAGGTTACAGGCGGGTCGTTGGTACTTTGATGGGTTCCATGGAACATTTGGACCAAAATGGATGATTCTATGGCCAATCGGATGCAGTGGGATTATCTGAGGTCACAGGCGGGTCATTGGTACTTTGATGGTTTCCATGGAACATTTGGACCAAAATGGATGATTCTATGGCCAATCGGATGCAGTGGGATTATCTGAGGTTACAGGTGGGTCATTGGTACTTTGATGGGTTCCATGGAACATTTGGACCAAAATGGATGATTCTATGGCCAATCGGATGCAGTGGGATTATCTGAGGTCACTGGTGGGTCATTCGCACATTTATGGGTTCCATGGAACATTTGGACCAAAATGGATGATTCTATGGCCAATCGGATGCAGTGGGATTATCTGAGGTTACAGGCGGGTCATTGGTACTTTGATGGGTTCCATGGAACATTTGGACCAAAATGGATGATTCTATGGCCAATCGGATGCAGTCGGATTATCTGAGGTCACAGGTGGGTCATTGGTACTTTGATGGGTTCCATGGAACATTTGGACCAAAATGGATGATTCTATGGCCAATCGGATGCAGTGGGATTATCTGAGGTCACAGGCGAGTCATTGGTACTTTGATGGTTTCCATGGAACATTTGGACCAAAATGGATGATTCTATGACCAATCGGATGCAGTGGGATTATCTGAGGTCACTGGTGGGTCATTCGCACATTTATGTTTTCCATGGAACATTTGGACCAAAATGGATGATTCTATGGCCAATCGGATGCAGTGGGATTATCTGAGGTCACAGGCGGGTCATTGGCACATTTATGGGTTCCATGGAAAATTTGGACCAAAATGGATGATTCTATGGCCAATCGGATGCAGTGGGATTATCTGAGGTCACAGGCGGGTCATTGGTACTTTGATGGTTTCCATGGAACATTTGGACCAAAATGGATGATTCTATGGCCAATCGGATGCAGTGGGATTATCTGAGGTTACAGGTGGGTCATTGGTACTTTGATGGGTTCCATGGAACATTTGGACCAAAATGGATGATTCTATGGCCAATCGGATGCAGTGGGATTATCTGAGGTCACAGGTTGGTCTTTGGCACATTTATGGGTTCCATGGAACATTTGGACCAAAATGGATGATTCTATGGCCAATCGGATGCAGTGGGATTATCTGAGGTCACTGGTGGCTCATTCGAAAATTTATGGGTTCCATGGAACATTTGGACCAAAATGGATGATTCTATGGCCAATCGGATGCAGTGGGATTATCTGAGGTCACAGGCGGGTCATTGGTACTTTGATGGGTTCCATGGAACATTTGGACCAAAATGGATGATTCTATGGCCAATCGGATGCAGTGGGATTATCTGAGGTCACAGGCGGGTCATTGGTACTTTGATGGTTTCCATGGAACATTTGGACCAAAATGGATGATTCTATGGCCAATCGGATGTAGTGGGATTATCTGAGGTCACAGGTGGGTCATTGGAACATTTATGGGTTCCATGGAACATTTGGATCAAAATGGATGATTCTATGGCCAATCGGATGCAGTGGGATTATCTGAGGTGGGTCATTGACACATTTATGGGTTCCATGGAACATTTGGACAGTGGGATTATCTGAGGTCACTGGTGGCTCATTCGCAAATTTATGGGTTCCATGGAACATTTGTATCAAAATGGATGATTCTATGGCCAATCGGATGCAGTGGGATTATCTGAGGTCACAGGCGAGTCATTGGTACTTTGATGGTTTCCATGGAACATTTGGACCAAAATGGATGATTCTATGACCAATCGGATGCAGTGGGATTATCTGAGGTCACTGGTGGGTCATTCGCACATTTATGTTTTCCATGGAACATTTGGACCAAAATGGATGATTCTATGGCCAATCGGATGCAGTGGGATTATCTGAGGTCACAGGTGGGTCATGAGCACATTTAATGGTTCCATGGAACATTTGGACCAACATGGATGATTCTATGGCCAATCGGATGCAGTGGGATTATCTGAGGTCACTGGTGGGTCATTCGCACATTTATGTTTTCCATGGAACATTTGGACCAAAATGGATGATTCTATGGCCAATCGGATGCAGTGGGATTATCTGAGGTCACAGGTTGGTCTTTGGCACATTTATGGGTTCCATGGAACATTTGGACCAAAATGGATGATTCTATGGCCAATCGGATGCAGTGGGATTATCTGAGGTCACTGGTGGCTCATTCGCAAATTTATGGGTTCCATGGAACATTTGGACCAAAATGGATGATTCTATGGCCAATCGGATGCAGTGGGATTATCTGAGGTCACAGGCGGGTCATTGGTACTTTGATGGTTTCCATGGAACATTTGGACCAAAATGGATGATTCTATGGCCAATCGGATGCAGTGGGATTATCTGAGGTCACAGGTGGGTCATTGGCACATTTATGGGTTCCATGGAACATTTGGATCAAAATGGATGACTCTATGGCCAATCGGATGCAGTGGGATTATCTGAGGTCACAGGTGGGTCATTGACACATTTATGGGTTCCATGGAACATTTGGACCAAAATGGATGAATCTATGGCCAATCGGATGCAGTGGGATTATCTGAGGTCACAGGCGAGTCATTGGTACTTTGATGGTTTCTATGGAACATTTGGACCAAAATGGATGATTCTATGACCAATCGGATGCAGTGGGATTATCTGAGGTCACTGGTGGGTCATTCGCACATTTATGTTTTCCATGGAACATTTGGACCAAAATGGATGATTCTATGGCCAATCGGATGCAGTGGGATTATCTGAGGTCACAGGTGGGTCATTGGCACATTTATGGGTTCCATGGAAAATTTGGACCAAAATGGATGATTCTATGGCCAATCGGATGCAGTGGGATTATCTGAGGTCACAGGCGGGTCATTGGTACTTTGATGGTTTCCATGGAACATTTGGACCAAAATGGATGATTCTATGACCAATCGGATGCAGTGGGATTATCTGAGGTCACTGGTGGGTCATTCGCACATTTATGGGTTCCATGGAACATTTGGACCAAAATGGATGATTCTATGGCCAATCGGATGCAGTGGGATTATCTGAGGTTACAGGCGGGTCATTTGTACTTTGATGGGTTCCATGGAACATTTGGACCAAAATGGATGATTCTATGGCCAATCGGATGCAGTCGGATTATCTGAGGTCACAGGTGGGTCATTGGTACTTTGATGGGTTCCATGGAACATTTGGACCAAAATGGATGATTCTATGGCCAATCGGATGCAGTGGGATTATCTGAGGTCACAGGTGGGTCATTGGCACATTTATGGGTTCCATGGAACATTTGGACCAAAATGGATGATTCTATAGCCAATCGGATGCAGTGGGATTATCTGAGGTCACAGGCGGGTCATTGGTACTTTGTTGGGTTCCATGGAACATTTGGACCAAAATGGATGATTCTATGGCCAATCGGATGCAGTGGGATTATCTGAGGTTACAGGCGGGTCATTGGTACTTTGATGGGTTCCATGGAACATTTGGACCAAAATGGATGATTCTATGGCCAATCGGATGCAGTGGGATTATCTGAGGTCACAGGTGGGTCATTGGTACTTTGATGGGTTCGGTGGAACATTTGGACCAAAATGGATGATTCTATGGCCAATCGGATGCAGTGGGATTATCTGAGGTCACAGGTGGGTCATTGGCACATTTATGGGTTCCATGGAACATTTGGACCAAAATGGATGATTCTATAGCCAATCGGATGCAGTGGGATTATCTGAGGTCACAGGCGGGTCATTGGTACTTTGTTGGGTTCCATGGAACATTTGGACCAAAATGGATGATTCTATGGCCAATCGGATGCAGTGGGATTATCTGAGGTTACAGGCGGGTCATTGGTACTTTGATGGGTTCCATGGAACATTTGGACCAAAATGGATGATTCTATGGCCAATCGGATGCAGTGGGATTATCTGAGGTCACAGGTGGGTCATTGGTTCTTTGATGGGTTCGGTGGAACATTTGGACCAAAATGGATGATTCTATGGCCAATCGGATGCAGTCGGATTATCTGAGGTCACAGGTGGGTCATTGGCACATTTATGGGTTCCATGGAGCATTTGGACCAAAATGGATGATTCTATAGCCAATCGGATGCAGTGGGATTATCTGAGGTCACAGGTGGGTCATTGGCACATTTATGGGTTCCATGGAACATTTGGACCAAAATGGATGATTCTATGGCCAATCGGATGCAGTGGGATTACCTGAGGTCACAGGTGGGTCATTGGTACTTTGATGGGTTCCATGGAACATTTGGACCAAAATGGATGATTCTATGGCCAATCGGATGCAGTGGGATTATCTGAGGTCACAGGTGGGTCATTGGCACATTTATGGGTTCCATGGAACATTTGGACCAAAATGGATGATTCTATGGCCAATCGGATGCAGTGGGATTACCTGAGGTCACAGGTTGGTCTTTGGCACATCTATGGGTTCCATGGAACATTTGGACCAAAATGGATGATTCTATGGCCAATCGGATGCAGTGGGATTATCTGAGGTCACAGGTGAGTCAGTGGCACTTTTATAGTTTCCATGGAACTTTTGGACCAAAATGGATGATTCTGTGGCCAATCGGATGCAGTAGGATTTTCTGAGGTCACAAGTGGGTCATTGGCACTTTTACGTGAATACGAACTTCACGTGTTGTTCGTGAGTAAAAGACACGTGTAGTTGAGTTTTGTGTTTTTACTTGATTTTTTTAAAAACACGTGAACACGTGCTTACGTGAAACTGGAAGTTCTAGTTCGTATTGGTAGCATTGTAAGCATTTGTTCGCATTGGGTGTATTTACGCACTTCTGTTCTAGTTTACTAAGTGCTCTATTTTGAAACCAGAGGTCATGAATCTCTTTTCAACTCAGTCAATGAACTCGAACTGTTAAATTTAACGAAATGGGTCTGTGATTTGGTTAGATTTATTTCTTATGAAAAAAAACGAGTTGGATCATATTTCGTTTTATGCTTTTACCCAATAGATGGCGTATATTTTAATTTTTGTTTTATGTGTTTAATTTTTATACAGTGTAGTTCGCAAACTATACATCGAACAGAGAGGAAAGGGTAGCTCGCAAACCAAATATCGGACGAGAGTGGCACTAATTGAAAAGGCATGTGCTCAGCGTGAAATATAGTTACCATACAATTTTTAAAAATCGGGATTTTAATTTTAATTTGAAATTAGTAGTTAAACTGACTGTAGCTCGCAAACTAAATATATATCGGGCAGAGACGAAAGTGGCACCAATGGAAAGTGCATTTGCTTCGCCTTCTTTTCAACTAAGTCAATGAACTCAACCTATCAAACTTAACGAAATGATCGAAAAAATTTGAAATTTTGCTTGTTTCTTTTTGCTTGCTCATTTAATCATACTTACTTTTTAACTTTTTCTTTGTTTTGGCCTCGATAAGTAGTCCATAATTGAGTGTTATTACTTAATCTGTTAATTTTTGTAAGATCAATAAAAATACGTGCAAAATGAACAAAACAATCGGACCAAAGAGACAAAGTAGAAGAGGTTACATCTTAAACGGAATTCTACGTCTACACTTACGATACTATCGAAACTGTTTCTTTTTTTTATATATATTTCATTATTTGTTAAGAAAAAAAATTGTAATTCATTCCATATTCAACAAATGGTATTTTTGTTTTTGGAAATAGGTGAACAAATACCACTTAAGTTATATCAATACTTGCAAATATCTAGATAATGACAAAATTTCAAGTTAATGTTATTCGCAGTTGGAAAAAGTCTACATTTAACTGTTTCAAATCGATTGGCTTTTAAAAGCTATACCTCAGTCTATGCCCTGCTTATCTTAATATTTGCAAGGTCATCGAAACTTAATTATTAATACAAACATAACTTCTGTTAAATATAAACTAAAGCATATAATTCAGAAAAATGGTTTAATTGAAATCATTGCACCGCACTAATGTCATTTAATGAGAGCATAAACATATGTGTTAATGCTTATGTGTGTGTTAATTTTTGTTCAATACATTGAAGCTACGTTCATATGAATGTATGTGCTTGCATTAATTAATCACTTAAGGGCATCGCGTGCATTTCATGCTTGAGTAAATTTGCGGTTTTTCTGCTGCACTTCAGCTTACACAGTCAGATACACACACACACACACACCCCCAAACACTTGCACACAGTTACTTAAACGCTATGCTGCTTGATTTATGCATACAAATACTGTTGGTTGTGCGTAGTTATGAATTGTAAATAGCACAGTTTTTATTTATTTATTTATAAGTTTTTAAAATGATTTCATAAAAAAAAAATGTCTGGCAATTGATGTATAGTGAATGCTTGAACTGCGGTGCGGTGCGTATGAGCAACATTTAAATGATTTTAATTAAAATTAATCAATACAGCGTGTGTGTGTGTGTGTTTGTGTGTGTTTGAGTAAGTGAAATTTATGTGCTAGTTAATGAGTTTTAGTTCATTTGCTTGTTTAATGCTTGTATATTTTTTGTTATATTCGAGTTAATGCCTGAAACATTTGCTGCATGTTTGTGAAGTGATTAATTTTAAATCAAACAATAATTTTTAGTATTAAGTAAACAAATGCTGCATGCTAAGGCCAAAAATAAATGTCCCTTATTTAAGGTAAATGCAATAACATTAAGGTAAATGTCTTAAAGAGCACATGTTACACGCAATTATAAGATAGTTTAAAGCATATTTGCGTCATCACTTGCTCCCAAACGCAACCCACTCTACCTGACATTAAATAACAATTATATGTTTACATCAAACACATACTACTATCACCCACCAATGTTAATATGTACATATATTCAAATATGTATTAATTTAAGTTTTCACATGTGTTTGGAAGCAGCATTAAATACACCATAATAGCAAATAGTTTTGCATTTCCTTTATTGTCACGTTGCATGTGTTGTAAAATTGCTCCAAACATACACACACACACACACACACACACACACACACACACACACACACACATAGTTTGTTCCAATTCAAGTAGAGCGTATTTGCATTCTTAAGGTCGCTTTGCAGCGCATGCAAGGCTTGCTTAATGCTTACGCAGTGCGTTGCATGGATTTTAAGTAATGTATAAATGCGGTTTATGCACGACGTTGATCTACAAACGAAATTGGCTACAATTGAGTTAAAATACTTGGTTATAACTGAAGTCAGATTGGCAAGGCAGAGGCAAAGGCAGAGGCAGTTTACACAGATTGCTTGTGTTAAGATTTCAATCTCGTTCTGTTAATGTTGTAGGCAGCCAGACATTGCGATTCATTGCAAATTGGTTTTGTTTTAATTAAGTCGAAATATTAATGTCTATTGTTGCCAGAGAACTATTTCTAAGCAGAAATTATTAATTAATTTTCTTAATATAATTACAAGCTGATTAACGCAGAAAATGATTTTGCTGGCAAATAATATGAAATAACGATAGAAATAAAATATATGTTTCCATATAAAATACTCAACTAATCTATAATAACACCTTATAGCAATATATAATATAACTTTCTTTAATGTTAAATTATAAGTGCAATAAATTTTTTTTTGTACTCTGAACACATAATTGGCTTTATAACTACAAAATTTGGTTAGAAAAATCAATAAATAATTTTTCATTTTTTTGAAAAGCACATTTTTTAATCTATTTGTGCAAGTTTTTTTGGAACATGTCAAGAGAATTAAAAAATTTTCAAGAAATATAATTTTTATTATAGTTTTTTCAACAATTTTACTTTTGTAACATATCAGAGCGGGCCAATAAGTCCTTCAACTAATGTGTTATAATTTGGCTTCAACTAAGAAGTATTGTTTAATAAAAATGCTTCATTTCATCAAAGTTCAATAAATCAAACATTAAAAATTTGCTCAAATTGCACAAATTGAGAAAATAACATCTCGTGGATAATACAATAAAATTGTTTTAATACATTTTGAAATGTAATTCATGAGTAAGATCTAAGTAAAATTACAAGCCATTTCAGTCGAATTATTAAAAAAAAATCAAAACCAAAATATATATTTCATTATAAATTATGCCCGTTCTTCTTTTATATATCTTTGCCCATATTAATTTACTTAAAGTTAAAAGTAATACTTATAAAAAATTTAAAATTCTTAACAAGTTTTGAATGTGAGATGTGACATTTGAGTAGAGACATACATTTTTGTTGAATCACATAAAAAATTAAATAAATAAAAAAATTTTTGTAATATATCTACTAGTGTCCGAAAGAATGTGAATTTTTGCCAAAGCCGAAGCCGAAACTGAATTTTTGAAAAAATGGAAATAATCGGCCAAAGCCGAATAACAAACAAATGTTTTCAATTAAAAAAATTATAAAATGTATTCTTTGCTTTTGTTATATTTTGATTTCAGTCCAAAAAAACGTACCGAAATCATTAAATGTGAGTAAAACGCAAGGGTTCTTCTGCACAATTTAGATGTTTCTGTAATTGATTTATTGACGTCAAGATAACGTAGAAAAAATGTAATCGATTTTCGAACCAGACGAGAAAAGCTACAGAAATGTACTACTACACAGAGAAAAATAGTGCCACAGAAAATTTATAAGATTTCTTCTTAAAACTTATTTCGAACAAGGAATCTTCTTGTTTTCCAGTAAAAATCTTCTTAAATTTATTTCTTAAGATATATTTTTAATTTCTTCTAAAATCTATATTTTCAAGAAATTTTTGATATATGACGTGTATCGCGTATCGATTATTCGTTATTTCTTATTTATTTATTCCATATTGAGAAGAAAAGCAAACCATGTAGAAAACTTTGATGCTTCATGAGATTTATACTAAAAAAAATCAAGAAGAAAACCTAGTAGCTTTGAGATTCCTTTTTGAAAAAAAAAAAAACAGAAAGAAAACCTAGAGCTGTTTGAGATTTCATCTTAAATCTGAAATCTGGCAGAAAATTTTTAGGCATAACTCGGCTTTTATATTTTATTCGACAACAAAAGCAAAACTGCAAAAATTCAATTCATAAGAAAAACAAAATAGCATAACAATTCATTTTCGTCATATGCAACTAATGAAAATATTTTTACCATCACCAGGACTTCGTTTTTATTGAAACAAACTTTAACTTTATATTAAATTTTGTTCAATATTAACGCTCAAACTAAAACCCAAGTCAATTCCAATTGTTATTTTTCATTGGTAAAGGGGTGCAATTTCTATTTCTAACAAATTATATTAAAATTTTCATGATATTAAGATGGAGTACAAAAGTACAAATGTAAAAACATTTTTTTATATTCCATTAAGTTTTGTAAAAAAACACTTTTTTACATCTTATATTCAGGTTAAGAAGTGTTCAAACTTGCTAGCATAGTAGATATTTCTAAAAACATTAAGTTTCGAAAACCAGCATGATTTTCAGAGTATGATGAATGGAGGCGTCAGTTGTTTTGTAAGCAATACATTTCTCCAGAACTTTTCAGAAAAACATGTTCATGTCATATATGTCAAAAATCAAAATATACTTTATGATTTTGTGATTACTAAGTTCTGAGACTATATATCATGAAACAAACCTCATTTACATAAAACTAAAAAAATTTCTAAAAAATTAAACTGATTTAAATTCTTAACATTTTTTATTCAAATTAAATAAATGGCGTTCTATGACAATTAATGACATTCTGACTTTTTTTTATTTTATTTTAAAGATGTCTATTAAAAACTTTAAGATGGTTTTCTGAATCATTTATTTTACTACAATAATTATTATTATTATGTTCAAATCAACCAACAAAAACTATCAAAAATACAGTTTTAAGAGAAGATAACATGCATAGTTCCTTAAAAATTATTCTAATTATTGAAATTGAATTTTTTTTCTCAATCACCGTGAATGTGAAGAATCAACAGATTTCTTGGAATTGCCAGCTCTTTTTGAGCCATTCATGACTCTTTAGCTTGTCCAACCTGGGCAAGTTTGCTTTGGGAATTATGTAGATAATGATAATGAAACAAATTTCTAATATCAATTTGGTATCACTGTAATATTGTGATACTGAGATATTTATGGTGGTAGCTATTTATGGTGATATTTATAAAGCAGTCAAATGTTACAGACCCCAATCTTGTCTATAAAAGTCCAAGCGGTGATTAATATAGATACACTGAGAAAAAACATACTTAAAAATTTAGCAAAAAATATTAAAATAGAAATTTAACGCCTTTGTGTTTCTACAAAAGAATATTTTAAACAAGTGTGTTTAATTTTCACCTACACTGAGAAAAAAAAACATACTTTAAAATTAAACATAAAATATTAAAATATAAATTGAACGCCTTTGCGTTTTTTACAAACCAAAATTCAAAACAAATGTGTTTAATTTCCACCCACCTATAAACTCCTTTCTTTTTTGTATTTTTCTATTATTGTTTCTTTGAAAAAACAAACAAAACTTTGAATTTAATGACAATTTTTGAATTTTTTGAATTGGTTTGACAAATATCGAACATTTAATAAATTAAAAACTAATTAATTAAATATTAACATCTTTCAAATGGAAACTTTATCAAATGGAGTTAACATTTGTTATTCGGAAGGTCTCGGGGGTAGCTGCTTGTGAATCTGGTGCTAAAACTCGGAAAAGTTAAAAACATGGCATCGCAAAAATATGCTTTAAAACATGTGCTTTGAATTTTATAATTTTGTTTTAAATTTGGTTTTCATAGCAAAACATTGTTTTAAAAACAAAAACTTTTGTTTTGAATTTAACTTCAAAAACAAATTCGTTAGATATGAACACTATTTTATTTAATTTTAACACATTTTTTCCTCAGTGTACTATAAAGAAATTGATAAAAATTATGAAAAATGTTTATAAATGCATTTTAATATTTTATATTAATTTTTCATTTAAATTAAATGTAGAAAATGGGGATTGATTTCAAAAAAATATTTATATTAATAATTATTCAGGGTCACTAGGAGAAATTTGTCAACGTTTTGCTTCCACACTCAGAAAAATATCAACTGTAATATTAACAGTTGGTCGCTGTTATTTCAAAACACTGTTCGATTGAATGATTTGCGTTTAAGTAAACAATTTTCTTTGTTGAATGAACGTTTAAAAGTATTTTTGTGCTGTTTAAATCATCTGTTGAATTATTTTTGTGCTTTTGTTGAATTATCTATTTTTTCTAAGCAATAGTTTTTAAATGTGTTTTGCTATATATATTTTATCGTTGCCAATGGCTCAGTGGAAGTGCACTAGACTGTCATGCGGGGGACGTGGGTTCGAACCCTAGCTGTGTAAGTATCAAAACTTGTAATTTAACAATTGAAATAATAATAATTCTGTTTCATTAATAATTTGGTAAAAAATAACCTTCAAAATAAGTTGCTTGCAAAAAAAAAAACATTGCAAATTTCATTTTTTATTTAAAAAAAAATATTTTATAAAAAAAAAATATTTTCCTTGGTCTTGCCGGATTTGAACCGTGGACACTCGAGTACTAGAGGCACACCTCAGCACACTCGGCCATACATGAATTTTCAAAACAATGATAAAATTTCAATAAATAAGTTTTTATACGGGTTTCGTGCTCTATAGACCAGCAGTTAACCGACTGTTGATTTGAAAATTTCATTTGTTGGATGGTATTTAACAGTGAAATCTGTTATTTCAACCCATGATTTGTTTGACATAACAGCATTTTTTCCCTCAGTGCAGGTTATATTTTTTCTTCAATTATGAAAATTTTTTGGAAATTTTTCAAAGTTTTCTATATTAAACTAACTTAACTTTATATATTCAAACTGATATTGTGTGGTTTACTGAAAGTCAATTTTTCTCTCTCAACTTATAAGCCCGGTAGACAAAAATATTGAAACAATTCAGAGAAAATTCTTACTTCTTTTATCAAATATTCATGGGTAGCATACTTTTGTTTATTTTTTGAATCTATTCTAAAATATGTCATTTTTGTAGAGGTTGATTAAAAAATATGTAGTAAGATTTATCGACCAACCCTAGCTACGCCACTGCCGAAGCCGAAGCTGAATAATTGGTCGGACACTTATATCTACTAATGTCTTTCCCTGAAATCTTTATCTATACTTTTATAACGATCACAATATGACAAAAATCGGGTAAAAATATATACCAATATATATGTTGTTATTTTTTAAATATTTTTGCTATAATATATATTGTTTCTCTATAAAAAGTTAAAATTTCTTTCGAATCACATCTGAAAAAAGAAAGTTCGAGTTTTGGATACATAGTCGTTAAGAAACTTTTGCTTAAATTTCTACTTTTTCAGACAAAAAAGGAAAATATGAAAATTTCTTTTAAAAAAATCAAAACTTGTTCTTTTTCGATTTCTAAAAAGATTTGTTTTGAATTGAAAAAATTTTTTTTTTGATATAAGTATGAAAAATATCCTAGTGAGCACTTGTTGCGTCATTAAATATGAAAATTATTTTCTTAAAGTGAAGCTTATAAAATAAACCAAAGGGCATAAATTTCACAAAATTTTTTTGAAGTATTTTCATATTTTAAAATTTTTGAAAAAAAAAATGCATTTATTGTTCACTTACGAACATGAATTGTTCGTTTATGAAAGCATATCTCTTCGGTGATCAAAGTATAGTTGCAATTGAAGCCGTTAATATTGGAATCATAAGTTGATTTGTAGCAAACGATTCTATTCATTTCAGTTGATTTGAGGCAAATTGTGGGCTTTTTAAGAAACACAGAAAACCGGCAACAGCTTAGTAGAGCAAACAATTGCTGCACATCGATAACAACCACATACAACAAAAGTACATATAAACAAACAGCCAGAAACAAATGAAGGATGGTCAATTGTCCAGGTTGTGGAACAATAGATATATCCACAAAATGCCGAAATCTACTAAAACAAAAGCAACCAAAAAGCAATCGAAACAAAACAACACACACAAACACCAGCAACAGCAGCAGCATTTGTTGATTATCAACTAACAGTAGCGACAAAAACAACAACAATTAATGTAGTACATTCGCAGTTGATGAACGTACAAATACGCAAACGAACGAGCAACGAAATAAGTTAGAAATAAACGTACTAGTTACGAATGTCCTTGTTGCTGTGAGACCTTGTGGCTGTGATTAAATGTCTGCGTATATATTTATGTTGTGTATCTCTGTGTGTGTATATATGTAGGTGTGCTAGAGTATTGATTGCTGGTTAGATATTTAAATTTATCTACAGTTATTGTATGTGCGTGTGCTTGTTTCTGTATCGTTTATTCAGGCTGTTTGTTCCATAAGTTCAATGCTCGTTTTTAACTAACAACAGACCAAAGACTGGATCAATTAAATTGAGTCTGTGGGCAGAAAAAAAAACATGCCCTTAAATCGATTTATCTAGATACTTTAGTTTTAAGTTGGTTTCAGGCTTAAATATGTTGATTGCTGTCTATTTAGAAATCAATAAAACTGCCCACGTTCAACTCAAATTGTCTCAAATTGTTGATTTTGAGTTAAATATAGCTGCAAGCTATACTTAATAATTTTGGTATTTATGCAAGGATTTGAAATTTAATAAGATTTGCTAAAATTTAATCTAAAAACATAAGTAATCAGTCAATAAAATTGCTACACAGACTGACTGTTAGTTATGAACATGTTCGGATTGTGACTCATGCATTAATACATCAAATGCTTCGGTTTCTGCTTGTTCTACAGACAATACAGGATATGCAAACAGACACAGCCACACAAGCTGCTAGCCAAACGCATTTAATTTGCAGCTCATGTCAATCGATTTCATGCTAGGCTGTCAACGCATTGCTTTCAATTTGTTTTGTGGATTTTTATTTTTTTTTTTTTTATTTTTTATTTTTAGCCCGTTTGTTTTATGTATGGGCGGGTGAATGAGAGTGAGCATGGTGCCGGCTCAAAGTGAAACTATATTAAAATTGACACGAATTCGACAGATTGCTGACATGCCAATCAATCATAACGCTGCTGCTGTTTCACAATGTCGATCATGATGATGAAGATGATGCTGCTGATGATGATGTCGGTGATATTTTATGCACACACACAGACGACCACACACACACACACACATAAACAGAAATACAAATATGTTGCTATGCCTGTGTAGTGGTGGTGGTGGATCATATATGAGCCTTTAATGCAAATAAATTGTCAATGCAAACCAAGTTTTAATGACGCTGTCAGCAGTCCACGCGCGTCTGTCGTCGCTTTTGCTAGGACATGCAGATATATTGATGAGGATTGGGCTTTTGGCAAAGTTGACAAATTATTTGAGAGTGATTGTAGTGAATGTGACTTAATGTATTTGCCTTCAATTATTATTTCGCACTTTTGCTGCACAGTTCAAGAATTTTTGATTATGATGGTGATGAAAAAAAATCTTTAAATTCAATTACTGTGTATACAAAATTATTGCAATTTATAGTATTTTATTTTTCAAGCTGTGAGTAAGTTAAAGCCTCAAATGTTAATAAATATTAACACAATTTGTAGGTTCCTGAGAAGGTTAAGTTCATGGATACATTTCATGGGATACTTTAAAAAACATTGCCTAAACGTCGAAGTGAGGCTAAGAGGACTGATATGACAGCAAATTGCGCCAACTCAATTGCGCCATAGCGTGTGTAGAAATGCTTTGATTTTGAACAAACAATATGCTAATCAGCTCAGTCAGCTTTTTAGTTTGATAGTTCGTTGATCTATGTGGTGACATTTTTGAGCGTGGTGAGTTGATTAGCGCATTAGTGATTTGGAGTCAATTATATGGGGCAGTTTGACCTCATATATAAAAAATAAATCAATTTACGAAAAATTAACAAATGTTAAAAACGTAGACAAACTGTTCTTTTAAACAATAACCAAACAGATACACACAATGTGGTATGCAAAACAGTTCAGAAGTTTAAAGTTGGTTTCAAACTTTTTTTCACTTTTGAAATGGAATGCGTTTGTCTGAACAAACAATGAAATATGAAAAAGAAACAATTTGTTTAGTACACTTATATTAAGACAAGTGTATCAGCGCACTGAAGTGATTGAACTCAATTACGCAATACAGTGGTCGTGCACTCAAAGTTGAATTTAAAAATGTTAATACTATTACTGAGAAGGTAAAAAAACCATAGGAATTTTGAATATGTATTATTTACAGTTTTTAGTTTTTAGTTTTTAGTTTTTAGTTTTTAGTTTTTAGTTTTTAGTTTTTAGTTTTTAGTTTTTAGTTTTTAGTTTTTAGTTTTTAGTTTTTAGTTTTTAGTTTTTAGTTTTTAGTTTTTAGTTTTTAGTTTTTAGTTTTTAGTTTTTAGTTTTTAGTTTTTAGTTTTTAGTTTTTAGTTTTTAGTTTTTAGTTTTTAGTTTTTAGTTTTTAGTTTTTAGTTTTTAGTTTTTAGTTTTTAGTTTTTAGTTTTTAGTTTTTAGTTTTTAGTTTTTAGTTTTTAGTTTTTAGTTTTTAGTTTTTAGTTTTTAGTTTTTAGTTTTTAGTTTTTAGTTTTTAGTTTTTAGTTTTTAGTTTTTAGTTTTTAGTTTTTAGTTTTTAGTTTTTAGTTTTTAGTTTTTAGTTTTTAGTTTTTAGTTTTTAGTTTTTAGTTTTTAGTTTTTAGTTTTTAGTTTTTAGTTTTTAGTTTTTAGTTTTTAGTTTTTAGTTTTTAGTTTTTAGTTTTTAGTTTTTAGTTTTTAGTTTTTAGTTGTTAGTTCTTAGTTTTTAGTTTTTAGTTTTTAGTTTTTAGTTTTTAGTTTTTAGTTTTTAGTTTTTAGTTTTTAGTTGTTAGTTTTTAGTTTTTAGTTTTTAGTTTTTAGTTTTTAGTTTTTAGTTTTTAGTTTTTAGTTTTTAGTTTTTAGTTTTTAGTTTTTAGTTTTTAGTTTTTAGTTTTTAGTTTTTAGTTTTTAGTTTTTAGTTTTTAGTTTTTAGTTTTTAGTTTTTAGTTTTTAGTTTTTAGTTTTTAGTTTTTAGTTTTTAGTTTTTAGTTTTTAGTTTTTAGTTTTTAGTTTTTAGTTTTTAGTTTTTAGTTTTTAGTTTTTAGTTTTTAGTTTTTAGTTTTTAGTTTTTAGTTTTTAGTTTTTAGTTTTTAGTTTTTAGTTTTTAGTTTTTAGTTTTTAGTTTTTAGTTTTTAGTTTTTAGTTTTTAGTTTTTAGTTTTTAGTTTTTAGTTTTTAGTTTTTAGTTTTTAGTTTTTAGTTTTTAGTTTTTAGTTTTTAGTTTTTAGTTTTTAGTTTTTAGTTTTTAGTTTTTAGTTTTTAGTTTTTAGTTTTTAGTTTTTAGTTTTTAGTTTTTAGTTTTTAGTTTTTAGTTTTTAGTTTTTAGTTTTTAGTTTTTAGTTTTTAGTTTTTAGTTTTTAGTTTTTAGTTTTTAGTTTTTAGTTTTTAGTTTTTAGTTTTTAGTTTTTAGTTTTTAGTTTTTAGTTTTTAGTTTTTAGTTTTTAGTTTTTAGTTTTTAGTTTTTAGTTTTTAGTTTTTAGTTTTTAGTTTTTAGTTTTTAGTTTTTAGTTTTTAGTTTTTAGTTTTTAGTTTTTAGTTTTTAGTTTTTAGTTTTTAGTTTTTAGTTTTTAGTTTTTAGTTTTTAGTTTTTAGTTTTTAGTTTTTAGTTTTTAGTTTTTAGTTTTTAGTTTTTAGTTTTTAGTTTTTAGTTTTTAGTTTTTAGTTTTTAGTTTTTAGTTTTTAGTTTTTAGTTTTTAGTTTTTAGTTTTTAGTTTTTAGTTTTTAGTTTTTAGTTTTTAGTTTTTAGTTTTTAGTTTTTAGTTTTTAGTTTTTAGTTTTTAGTTTTTAGTTTTTAGTTTTTAGTTTTTAGTTTTTAGTTTTTAGTTTTTAGTTTTTAGTTTTTAGTTTTTAGTTTTTAGTTTTTAGTTTTTAGTTTTTAGTTTTTAGTTTTTAGTTTTTAGTTTTTATTTTGCAGTTTTTAATCACACTTCACCTCACACTTGTTTGAGGAATTCAAAAAGTAACTATTTCTTCAACCCAATAAAACTTTCCTGCCACAAAATTCACAATTCACTGAATGTTTGTTAAGGTCAAACATAAAAATAAATTCGTATGTAATTGAAAGACTCGAGTCGAAGGAGTCTTTCTTACGTAGTAACTGACTTTAGTCGGTCAATAAATCACTTTGCCAAATCGTTTGCAGGTATTCAAGGAATTAACAGCACAAAAGTCGACTGAATTATTGAGTTCACTCGTTTTTCAAACACAAATCGGAACCCTGAACAAATAAGCACTTACACATGCACATATTCAAACATATACTCGCAGACACACAGCCACACACAAGATTACCTTTATTCATATCAGACCAACATATATGCGAGAGTGTCTGTCTGCTGGCAGGCAAAGCAGTGAAAATTGAAAACCAAAAGCCAAGTAAATGCTTTTCGAATATTTTGGCAGAATAGAAAGAAAGAAAAAAATAAGCAATACCTGCTGAAGCGCAGCATTAAATATTTTGAAAAATGTCGGTTGCTTGGTTTGAGAGAGTGTAGAAATAAAGCTCTAAATATGGCTAACAAATAATGAACAAAGTAAAACAGCTAACAAGAAGCTTACATTCTCGTCTCTTAAAGCTTTCATTAGCGTAGCTTTGCTTTAACATTTAATAGCTGGCAAGACTTTGAAAGCCGAAAGAAAAACGAAAAAAAAAAAATTAAAAACAAAAATTAGAAGAAAACAGGGAACAACAAAAATTTTTTGTAGACAAGCAAAGTTATGCAATAAATATGAGTTCATAACGAAGAAAAATAAGAACAAGTAGAAGTTCAACGATTGCAGCTGGAAATCTGCTAAATTAGTATTAAATGAATTTCATAAAATATTGAGAGGTGCAGACAGAACAGCCAGAACAGTCAGAACCACAAGATCAACAATGAAAAGCAACAGCCAGCACAACAAGCAACAAGAAAACAACAACCACAACAACAGCAACATCAGCAGCAGAGTTCTAAAAGCACTCAATTTCGTTTTGCTTTTTAGCAGCAAAACTTTTAAAGCCAACAACAACAACAGCAACAACAACAAAAACAGCAACAACTGTTGATGTGCTCTTTCCTAGTTCTAGCCATGCATATCCTGCTGTAGCTATTTAAGCAGTAGCGTGGGCGAAGAGAGCAGAAGAGGGCGCACAATATTTTAAAATTTAATTTTAATTAGCTGCTATTGAATATATTTTGGGCTGTATAGCTACTCTATGCATGTATATAAATGTGTGTGTGTGTATGTGTGTTAAGCTATGCTTGTGTTTGTGTGCAAATCCTTTAAGGCGATAATTGAAAGTTTTTCAATGAAGCGCATAACTAAATCTCGGCAAGGCGGAAGTGATGTTAGCAGCGTGTGACCGTCTGGCCATTGAAAAGGGATCAAGAGCCAACAGCACTTGGCTTTATGATGGTGCTGCTGCTGCTTCTGTTGTTGTTGTTGTTATTGTTTTTGTTGCTGTTGTTGTTGTAGTTGTGGGCTGCAATAATAATTATCGCAATGGTACGTACCTTAATTTAAATGAAATTCCAGAACTTTCATTAAAAATTAAAATGGTGCCAGTTAAGAAGCTGCTTAAATAATTAAAGCATTCAACAACTAAATAATGTGGTTTTACCGAAAAGCTTAAAACAATTAAAAGAAAAGAAAAAACAAATACAAGTACATTCAAATAGGTTTCATAACGCAGATGAAAGCCACTCAGTTGTTTGAGTAACATTAATTAAAAATCACTCTTACGCCATAAAGCACTCGACATAGCCTTGAAATAAATCTCGTTAATCACAGAAACTTACATGTTCTACTACTAGTTTTACTACTTTGGCCATCAAATGTATAGTTTTTCAAAATTTTACCCCACACTACATCTCTTGTTCTCCGCATACTTGAAGAAGCGCTTCATTTTATTTGAATTATTCATTTTTAGCACTTTGATGCTCAACTAGCACCATATATTTTCAGCTCTTAAAATGACTTAAACTTTTGCATAGTTGCTTGGCATTCAACCAGAGGGCGCTACACTGTAATTCCTTTGCCTTTGTTGGGCGCACTCTGGCCAGCCAGGCAGCTTCTTCTTCGACTTCAAATGTGCAGCACAGTTTGCATCGTTGATTTATTGGTCCATTTCGAAAGGCAATGAATACAGGCACTCATTCGCACCAACACACGCACACTAATGTAACAACACATATCAAAATTCTATTGTTAATGCTTTTCGCCTATTCATATCTGGCTGCTTCTTCTGCATTTCCAACAAAAGAAACTTAAATAGAAAACTAAGTCCTGTAGACCATCTACACACATACATGCATACAAAAATAAATGGCAGCAGCATAGTTGCCAGCATACGTTGCTATCGTCATGATGATGCCAGTCTGGCAGCCGCAGGGATTCACCAAATGTCCTAAATTCGATTTTAAGTTAGTGTGTTATGCTGCAGTTGGTTCCCCCCCCCCCCCCCTCTCGCTACTCTTTTTGCTGTTTTGCAATGTGTGTGCATGTGTGTGTATGTGTGTGTACGAAAAGCAGTTCATTCATTTATGCTACAGATCTAGCTATGTTTATGCAAATGTTTGTACAAGTGAAGAAAATTGTAAGAAAATCTGCACAAATTCAAAATCTCGTTTGAGTTGAACTCTTTGTGTGTGTGTGTGTTTGTGTGTAAGTTATGCCTCATTGTGCAACGATGTTCTTTTTTTAAGTTGCTTTTTCTCGATTTTCTAGCACGTTTTTTGTTATTCTGGCACTTGGCTCTAATTCATTTTTGCATAAACATTGTTGCCATGCAAGGTGGCGAGAATGTTTTGTGAGTGTGTGTTTGATTGCATGATATTGTGATTGGCTTTTATTTTATGGTAGTACTGCTCAGTATTGTGCTTTGTGTGTAGTGGTCATTGAGTAAGATTGTATGAAATAACATGAACATAAAAATGCTTGCACAAACGATTTCAAATAGTCAGTTGAAGTCAGTTGAAAATGCAAACTTCTTAATTCAGATTGCGTGGTAAACAGTGGAATGGTTAATACTACATGGCAACTCTTGAAATTTAGCTCTGACGGCTGAATATTTGAGATCTGACCTCAAAGTGATAATCAGTGGCCAATAAACAACAGTTTCATAAACCGACAATAGTTTCATTTCAGAATTGGGTTCTAATATTGGGTTGGGAAAAATTTTTTTTCGGCGTTTTTTTATTAAAAATAAACAATATTTTATTTTTTAACAAATATATTTACTTTATCCAAATATTGTTCATTCTTTTCAACTACTTTTTGCCATTTTTGGGTAAAAACCATGATTTTTTAATTGTAGAATTCCGGGTTTTTATCGTTGAAAAACTGTGGAAGAGATCGGAAGAAATAATAATCTAAAGGTGCAATTTCTGGACTGTACGGTGGATGCATCAAAACTTCCCAGCCAAATTCTGTTAGATTTTGCCGGGTTAATAAAGATGTGCGTGACCTTGCGTTGTCATGATGAAACACAACAACTTTCCAGTTGATCAATTCCGGCTTTTTTATTTAATTTGTTGTTGTATTGTAATATAATGTAATGTAATATAATTTGTAATATATACGTATTAAATACTAGCAGGAGAGATTCGAATCAATCGTGTGGCCAGGCGGTACAAGCTCATAATGGATGATAGCCTAAAAGGCACTTTAACGCACAGCATCACCTTCCTTGTCGTCAATGCTGGCTTCACTTTTTTCGAACAATATTATCAAATATGATCCTCTTTTCATCATCTGTTACCATACGTTTTAAAATGGTCGATTTCGCTCATGACATTTCTTGCATTAACGGGGAACATGACATTGGCCGTTTTTTTAAATCGACTTTTTTTATAATTTTGTATTTAAGTAAATATTCTTAAGGTTCTTAGAAAAAATTTAGTGAGAACGCATTTTTATTTTTCCTTGCATTTTTCTTTGTTCACAAACTTTGAACGCGTTTATCTCGAAACCATGTTTTTCGTACTGGTTGCGGCACTAGCGGGTTCATTTTGTGACGAAATTTTTTTTTTTGTATTTTTTAAAACTTCATCAGCTATCGTATGACACGAGCTTTTTTTAAATTTTTTTTCGATTTTATAAGAATTTTTAAAGTCAATATTTTTTTCGAAAAAAACACACTTTCATATTAGGAACATCACCAAAAATCGAAAAAAATTTAAAAAAGCTCCTGTGATACGATAACCAATTTTGCTAAGATTTAAAAAAGTCTTTTTTTTCCAGATCAGACAATTTTTGCGAATCCCAGCGCTGCAACCACGAGGGCCAGTGTTTTTCTCTGCCGCCAGTTTGGAGCTCTATAAAACCATGTTGGAAGGAAAAATATATTTTTTTGAATTATTTTCTTGAAATTTGTTCAATTCTCTACAATAATTAAAAGAAATTTTGGAAAAATGTTTGTTTTTGACTGAGTTATGAATTTTTAAAAAAATTTCTGTTTTCTCTGCCGCGAATGTCATGTCCCTTCTTAAGTTCATGAGTAATTTTTAATATGATGCACAAATATCAGTAAAATGATTACTACTTATCAGCTGATTTATCTTCTGTTAAGAAGAAGAAAGAGTTGCCAGATGCAGTTGACTGTTTCAATGTTATGACACTTGAAATCAAAAGAAATCCAAAACGCCGAACATCTTTTCACCAACCCAATACTTCCACCAGAAAAACGATTTTATCTACATTTGAAATTTAGTGCAGAGTATGAAAGATAATACTTTGTATTTCCAAGTAAATTTGAAGACATCAGATTCGTAAGCAGTAAAGAATCAAATTGCTTAAGGAACGAACAGTTTAACTTTGGGTAAAACCAAAACTTTACGCGTTAAAAGTATTTTAAGCAAAACTGTTTTTATTGTAATTTACTGTAATTATTGCAATTTTAAAACAAAATGAAGCAAGCCCAGAATAGAATAAAAAATCAATATTCAATAAATAAAATTTTAAAGGTTATCAAATATTAAAGGTTAAAGACTTTAAAGTGATATACCAGAAGCTTTTTCAAAATTTTGCTGTAACGACAAAAGCTTTTAAAAAAATTCAATTACTTTTTTTATGCTCATTAAAAAAAAAGTCCTTACATTAAAATAATTTCTTAAGTTCTGAATTTGGCACATAAACTGTTTTAAAATCTTATTTTAGGTTCTTATATATTTATGTTATCAAACCGCACCTTCATTTCTCACCCCATCAAAGAAAAATAGTGGCTTTCTTGGCTCCTCTTTATTTGTTAGTGTTCATATGAGCTCAGGAACGTTAAACGATCACTGTCGGTAATTTACAAAATTGAGTTTTATTTCTAATTCATCTGAAATCATTTTAAATATTTAAACAGTGTCACTGAATTGAAAGTAAAGGTTACCAAGATTTACTTAACAAGATTTTGATAAAAAGTTAGCAACAATTTACAGAATTATTGCAACATCAAATCTTATCAAACAGATAGTTATTTCAGAAACACACAAAATGTCAACGTTATGAGTTTCACAAATTATTTAGCAACTAACTCACACAAGAGCATAAACCAGAACAAGTACCCAGTAGACAATGACATCGTTGCTAGCAGGCCTTCCTGTGGATTTCGTAGTACTGCCGCACTCATATACAATTACACTTTCTTTTTTATATGAAGTGGGAAAACTTAGCAGGCCTTCCGCTTCGATAGCTCAAAAGAGGCCTGATAGAAGCACTTCTTTAGAATGGCTAAAAGTAGGGGTAAACAAAAAGTGTTGAAAAAATATTTTTTTCTTTTACACCTTTTTCTATTTATTAATATATTCTTTGATTTTATCTTCTCTCCTCTGTTGTTTACGTTAGATTAATTTCAATCTATAATCTTTGATATAGCAGTAAGAAGGGCCATTATTGCATCATATTTTTAAACTGATATATATTCTAACTTTTAACGAAAAAGTTGCCCTGAAGTATATGAAAAGTCAGTCTTTGTAGGGAAAACAAATTTGTTGTGCTGCCTTTTGTGCAGAAAAGGAAGGCCTTCAAGAAGTGCTCATAAGAGCAGCGAGGAACGGATGTGTTTAGTCTTCAAAAGTAGCAGTCAATGCAGGCCTTCGTATGAAGAGCACTGGTTTAATTGCCTATTGGGTACACACACACACACACATGAACATATTTAAGAACAAAAACTACTTGCACACTCACGTGCAAACTAAATGCAATCGTTGTTGCTGTTGCTGTTACTGGTGGAAAAGAAAAAAAGCCAACATGACAGTTTATTTCAAAACAGTAACAGCAACAACAACAAGAACAACAACAAGAACAACGAATACAACAACTATAACAACAGCAATAAGTATAAGAATTTGCTCAATTTCTATTTCGTGCTTAAGGTGCACAATAAGCAATTCATTCAAGCACTATTTCACTTCAACAACAACAACACAATGAAGTAACAACAAAAAAAGCTTGCTACCAACACAACGACAAAGTAGCAAATCCAAAATGAGCGAGTGAGATAGATGATAGCATGTCCAAACACAAGGATAAGAAAAAGTAGCAAAACTTTTACTCTGCGGGTTTTCTACACTCTGCTGCATAAAAAGCGACACCTTCAACTCAAGTGGACGTCGGTGCAGTTCAGTTGAACAAAATGCTGCCAAGAAAAGACAAAAAAAAAACAAAGTAGTAAACTCACACACATACCCACACACACACACACACAAACACGCACCACATAAAATACCAAACAATATATAAGAAAGGCAAATATATAAACAGACAAAGAATAGAAGAAGAGAAAAGAAAAAAAAAAACCAACATATATAAAACAAAATATGACAAAACGTATTGTAAAAGAAATAAAGCAAAAGCAGCAGCAAAACGACAAGCACAAAAAAAAAAACAAAAAAATAACAGTACTAGTAAAAACTTTGTTAACAATGTTGTTATTTGTTTATATTTGCCGTTGTTGTTGTTGTTGCAGGTCCTGCTGCGCTGTTATTTTTAAACACACTTCCGCCAGCTGTCTTCCGCTTCCAACCGGAAATGGTTTCGACAGGCCAGCCACCGCGCACCATCGTGCCACAAACAACAAACAGAAAACTGACTAGCTGA
Organism: Tetanocera ferruginea; assembly: GCA_958299015.1. Taxonomy (NCBI): domain Eukaryota; kingdom Metazoa; phylum Arthropoda; class Insecta; order Diptera; family Sciomyzidae; genus Tetanocera; species Tetanocera ferruginea. The sequence goes on from OY282641.1 coordinate 163,752,200, forward strand.
CTGGCTGGGTACAAAGCAGTGACATGTCGCAGGCAATAAAGAGGAAAAACTTTTCCTCACCTTTCGTGTTGCACTTTAAACTTTTAAAGGCTTGTGGGGAAAAATGGCTCACTTCTGCCAGTTTTGTTCCGTTATTTTTTCTATATTTCTTTTTTTATTCTCAAATTGCTGTGCTTACTTTTTTGTGTGTTTTCATTCTTTGCTGTGTTATTTTTACTGCCTACTTTCTGGAGTGCAAAAGTCTGACCTTATTTAAAAATAGTTTCTTGCTGCAACAAGAAAATATGTATTTTTTTCTCAAACTCACTCCCTTCGTCCACCAAATAATTTTTATACTCAAGACAGTTTTGGTGAGGGAAAAAATGTTTGCAATTTTCCTGGATAATCAAGGCTTAAAATGACTCGCAACACCTTAAGATGTCTCAGAAAATGTAACGCCCCTTCGTGGCTTAAAGTATAACGGAAAATACTCAAATCTGGTTTTATGACGGAAGAATAATTCAGAGAGATAAAATTTATTGAAATATATGAGAGTTAAAGGCAATATATTTGAATTTTAAATCAGTCAAATGTACTTAAGGTCAAATGCCAGATGGTTTAGTTGAAAAATACCTTTATTAACGTATCTTCTATATAGCTAACTATACTGAATGTACTTTCTATAAATAATTTAATATTACGAATTTCTAAAAAACTTACTAGTTTTCTGCTCTGACTTGCGTATAAATTAAGCTTTGGCTATAAAACTGCTTAGTTCTTTTCAATAACTAACTATTCTTTTATGTTTAAAAGCTTTTACATGTTGCTGTCAGGGTTTATTTTTTTTTTTTTTTTTTTGGCTTGTGCAAAGTTCTTTTAAATTCCCAAAAGAAATTCACTTTGTAGAGCTGCTTTTACAAAATTAAACTTTTGATGAAAACAATAAAATTTATTTTAAAAGCATCGAATATAAGATATCAAACAAACTGACTCAGGTGAATATTTAATTTGGCCAAAATATGTTTAAATTTAAGGAAGAAAGAATGAAAATCAAACCAAAATTCTATTCCTTGTAAATGAGTTAATTTATTTTTTTAATCTGCATAAAGAATGTAAGCGTAGCAGTAACCAGAATTTCAACAGAATACAACGTGACCTAAAACTAAAATCAGCTGGAAGCTGCAAAAAAAGTGAACAGAGTTTACAAAAAAAAAAAAAAACAAAAATTTGCTTGTCTGCAGAGCATAACCACAACAGTTTGTGCAACAAAGTTGTAACTGTACAAACAGTTGTTGTAGTTGTTGGCTTTGTTGATGTTGGGGTTGTATTAGATAACTAACAAAGAGAATCAAGCAAAACTTTAAAGCTGTTGTTTGTATGAAAAATCAAGAATTATTTAGATGCGTTTTGTTGTTGTTGCTACTGATGTTTCTTTTTGCATTTATTGCAGGTTAAAACAGTTGCTTTGCGAGTTAAGTGATTTTTAATTGAAAGTAAAGTAATGACTTAAAGTTAATCACACAAAAAACAAAATATAATTCTTAAAGTATTGTGATACTTTTGAGAAAAAATGTCTTACTGCATTTTCGAAGCTAACTATCATTGGAACATTCCACGATAATAGTTACCAAGGGAAAAATTTTATATTTGAAGAAATTGCATTATACTCTAATATTTCAGCCAAAGAAGTCCTAGTTTTGTTGTGAGCTACACCATGCACCCAATATTAACATTATTCCTACACGGTTAAAAATCTTGGAATAAATTTTAAACTTTTTTGGATTACATATAGGACACGACCAAAAAAATATTATATTTTAATCCAATGAAAAGTTTTAAATTTTTCAATCCAAAAAGGATTTATTTTTAATCCACAAAAAGTTTAAAATTTCTTAATCCAAAAAGGAATCATTGTTAATCCACAGAAAGTTTAAAATATTTCAATCCAAAAAGGATTAGCTTTTAGTCCAAAAAGTTTAAGATACTGTAATCTGAAAAGGATTACTATTTAATTTACAAAGCTTTTAACACTGTTTACTGTAATCTAATATATAAAAATCTCGTGTCACGGTGTTAGTGTTTGAACTGCTCCGAAACGGCTGGACCGATATTAATGAAATTTTGTTTGTATATTAATTAGGTATGAGAATAGGTCGTAATGTACTTTTCATCTTCCTGCCCACAAGGGGCGTGGCACTTTCTCAAGAGAACAAATTTTCGGTTTTACTTCCGTTTATAAATCGCACATAAATGAAACTCGATATGAACTTACTGTTGACACGGGCCCTTCGACTGTCAAATTTGAAGGATCTTTGGAAAGGGCACCGCCCATACAATTAAACTTTTTGATTTCGAATTTATTTGGAACTAGATGTCGTATAACAATGAAGCTCAGTATGAAAAAACTGATTGGTCAGGTCTTTCAATTATAAAAAAGACACGGGCATTGGAAAACGGGGCGTGGCTACGCCCATACAACTCGAATTTTCGATAAAGAATAGCTATGGAAGTAAACTCACATAACATTTTAACTCAGAATGAAGTTACTATTTGGTGGTGTCCTGCTACTGGAAGACTGTGTCCTGCTACTGGAAGACTAGAATGGGCATTTTACAAGGGGTGTGGCTCCACCCATATAAGACACATTTTTTTAAATTGAATCGTTTTGGAAATAATAGTCACAGATCAAAAAACTCGGTTGGGAGTAACTATTTGGTGATATCCTACTGCTCGAATATACTCGCAACTAAAACGGGTATTGGACCAGGTGTGTGGCTCTACCCATAAAAGACAATTTCTTATAATTGATAGCTTTGGAAACAATGGTCACAGCATATTGAAACTCAGAGTGGAGTTACTATTTTTTGATGGCCTTCTATTGACAATCTAGAACAAGCATTTTACAAGGACTGCAGCAACGCGCCGGGTACCAGCTAGTAATGTATATAATAATATTTTGGTTCAGATTTTAATAAACAATTTGTTTCATTTAATTAAAAATAAATTTCGAATGCTTTAACATTTAGAATTATATTTAGCTTAAATTTCGTAGTAGTAGTAGTTTTCAATCTTATACCCGAATTCCAATGTGATAGTGGCAGCGTCATTTGCAGTGGCATTGATCAGCTGTTATTTAAGGAATACTGTTGTTCAATGGTGAAACTTACATAGCAGCAGTGGCAGTAAGCAGTACTGCCGAGGTTAGACCTATTTCGGAATTCACTGCAAACATGCAAATAATTAAACTATTAAGAAAAATTCCACATTCACTGCTTTTGATGCTGACGCTGCCACTGCTAGATTGTAATTTGCAGGCAGTAAAATACGAAACAGCTGATTTCTGCCGCTGCCACTGACACAGCTGCTGCCACTGCCACTGCTGCATTGTAATTCAGCTATTTAATAACATAAATACATTTTCTTGAAAATACTTCCTCAATGCAAATTTTTAGTCCAAAATTAGTCATAAACTTAAACTTTTTCGGATTAAAAAAAAATTAAACTAAAATACGAAATAAAAAAAAGTACTTTTAGGATTAAAAATTCCTTTAAACCAAAGTTTGGATTAAAAACTAGTCCAAATTTTTTAACCGTGTATTTATGTTGTCAGAAGCATGGCTGCCGTTTTGTTAAAATATTACCACATTTGGTAAAAAGATTTCGACTTGGTAAAATGGTCAATTTTTTTTTTTTGGTTTGGTAAATTTAATATCAATGAAAATTTAAAATAAGTTGCAATTCAAAAAATTATTATATAAAAATTATATCAATCATGCTCATTGTGCAGCACCATCCATAGGATTGAAAATAATTAAAAATATATAATTGAACGCATCAAGTGAAATAACACGAATGAACGCAAAGCAAAATGTCAAAAATTTGAATTTGGCAGTTGCCTAGATGGTCGGCTTAGGAAAGAAATTGATGGATCGCTAAGGTCATGATACAAAAAAAAAAAAGTAGTATTGACGTTTCCGTCGACTACTTCAAATTGTCAAAAAATATATCGAAGAAGAGACCGCTCATAAGCAGACAACATGATACAAAGGGCACATTCAGCATACTCAATATTGCCAACACTTGAGTAAAATTAAATTTTGATAGCGCTCAGTAAAACTGATGAGGTGGGAGACGCTAAAATGTACGCTACCGTCTCAACTGTTCAGAAATTTAAACTTCAAGTTTGAATCTGTGTTAATTAATTACATATACATCAATCTGAGATGGTGGGAAATAATTTTCAACATATAGTAAAATACTTTTAAGTTCTATATGATTTTTTTAAAGTGCAGTTTTATATTATTTAAGTATTTTTTAAGTATTTAAAAATCAAAATATGCACATTAATTACATATGCACTTAAAATAGAAAAATTATAAATAAATAGTATGAATTATTGTAATAGTATAAAAGGCTATACATAAATAGTACATAGACTAACATTTCGTCAACTTGACAACTTTAAGACGCTTCATATAGCAACCCATAAAGCTTAAACATTGACTACAGTTGACTACGCTGAATATGGCCAGTAACTGTTTTCCTTTGACTGCTGTATATGACAGCAGCCAGTTTCCTTCTGAAGAGAAAATAAGCAGCTGTCAATGCTATCTGTATTTTTGTATCATGGCTAAGAAATTGATTTTCTTAAAATTTATATTCCATTAGAATTAGAAAGAAGGCGTCCAATGTGAAAAGCAATAAAACATCTTCAAGCGTATAATAAATGTTAATTTAATCATAAAATATTTATAAAAGTATTGTTTCTTAAACAATAAAATTTTTGACATGGTTTTATCAAAGGCTGAGGTAAAACTCAAGGTTCAGGCAGCATACTACAAGGTTCGAATTACAAGCTTACCAGAATATACCATAGAACTTCAAGTGAAGAAAGGTACGGTATGGTGAAGCGTGAGAGGGTTATGCACCGACAAGTTAATCAGTTGCAACAATCTAAGCTTACTTTACCATTCGATATTATAAACCAGCTGTGAATCATATCATTGAAAGGTCACATGAATCGAAGGTTAGCAACGTATTTTAATTTAGTTGTCAATAGTTTGTACGTAGGTGTATTGTGTGTGTGTATGTTGTTTCTTAATCTAGTTTTACAATAGTTGTTGCTTTTGTTTGTTTTTACTTATTATGCCTAGTTTTGAAACCCACAGCGGGCAAAAAATTATTTTTTTTATTATTTTTTGGTCTTTATTTTAACATTTTGTTTTTATGTTGCCTTTATTTTAATAACAATAATATGAAAAGAATAATATAAACAACATATTCATATAATGCGGTCGGCCTGGGCTCGTTCCCAACGGCGGGCAAAGATGTTGTTTTTTTTTTTTTTAGTAATTTATAATGTGTTTTGATTTGTTTTTTTTATATATACATATATATATTCGGCTATATTTATAAAAATTTATGAGCCTCTTATAAAACCTTTATAAGAAGAATATCAAAAACAGTATTCATAAACGTCCAATAACGACAAAAATCTCTTATAGAGGCTTCATAAATAAGAAACCTTCAATAAACCCTTGATAAAGCATTTTTAAAATTTTTACTCTCATCTGAGCACAAATATTGACAAAAATACTTCAAATTATTTAAAACCACATAAAAGCATGGCACCAAATTTCAAAATATTGAAAACAAAAATATTAAGTGACAATTTTTTTAGAGCAAAACATAAATAACAAAATTGTTTGCCTGTTTGAATGTGAAAATATTAATAAAATTGTGACAATTAAACAAAAAATAATTGATTTTATCAAAATCACAAACCATTTTTGACACTGTTCCCACTTGTCAAATTGAAAGTGTTCCTATTTTAACAAAAAAAGCTGAGACAATATTTTAATGAATAACAAAATTTTAGAAAGCATTTTATCTCTGAAAAGCTTTTTAACTATTGATCATTTTTAAGCTTTTTTAAGATTTTTTTATGAATAAGACTGATTAAATATACTACCCCGATATTTAGAAAAAAACTAAAAAAATAAACTATGCCGACAACAATCAGTTCGAACGCCTGCATTTTTTATAATATTAACGCTTTCAATTTTTATTTAAAATAAGTAAACAATATTTCTGAAACAAAGTTTGTATCTTTAAAGCTTGATATGTTATTTTTTAGAATCAATAGCAAAATTAAAAAAATTTTAAAAAACAACAATGTTATTAACATTAAATAACGCAGTCATAAAATGCAATCCAAAAACAGACAACATTCAATTCGTACAATAGAAAGAATGCGAGTGTGCACAAGGATATCAGGACAAATTATTTTTTGTTGATTCTGTAAACCAATTTAGAATGTTTTGTGAATGTATTGGGAATATTTTGAAGAAATTTTGGTTACTCTTTGACTGTATATCAGTAGTATTTTGGAATGATTTTCTACTATGGCACGTGGCAAAGCGGTTAGTGAAGAAATAAGAAAGTTAATTGTTAAAAACTTTATTTTACACAAAAGTTATGGCTTTTATTGCATACCCCCTAAAATTAGCAAAGTCAACTGTTCAAAACGTCATCAAAAATTATGTGAATATTGCCTGAATTGAGCCACATCAACATGGCCGAGATACTAAATCAAAAGTAAATGGTCGAGATATACGAGCATTGGAGGCCATAATAATAGAAAAATAATGAAGAAAAGAATGAATTGAAGTTTGGCTGGATTTTACAAAAATTCAGATTGAAGTAAGATTTTTCAATGTGTACTTGTAACACGCGTCACAGGTACTTAAATACAAATTATACTGACATTTACCATAATTTTAAAAGTTTTTCCCCAACATATGGTTAGACAACTGTCACGACATTGTTTATACTTTATATAACTCTACTTTGTATTAATTTATTTTAAGTTTTGTTTTTATAAATATTTCAATCAAAAAATATTTTATATATCAGAATTCTGATTCTTATCTTAAAATAGAGATAGATGGAAATAATTTCTAAAATAAATTTTTTCTCAAACATTATTTAACTAAATATGTCCTAAAACAACCATAAAAGTAATTTATGATGACTGCAAAAACTTTAAATTGTTTTAGTCATTCTAATACATTGATATTGAAAATCGTGCAAAGGTAACACCCGTCACCGTGGAATGTTCTACTTTTAATAGCCGGTTGTGTAATTTTGCTGCAAATTGTTTTATTGTCTTATTTTTTAAGTTGACTGCTATCACCTAAATATTTATAATGTTTTATTTTAAGGATTCAGAGCAATAAGGTCAACTCTCATTAAACAAGTTTTATGGTAAACTCGTTTAAGAGTTTGGCAACTTCTATGAAAATTTATAATATATAAAAATACATACTTTTGGTATACTTTTACTATTAAAATAATTATTTTCTTCTTAAATGTGCATATTTACTAATGTACAACCACTTACACATAAATGGCATAATCCTGCACATAATTTTGTAAGTCCGGCATACAATTGTATGTTCATACTTAAAATTTGAAAATCTTTTGTCTGCTTGTGATAGGAAATAATTTTTTGGCGATAAGAAACTGTTTGCCTAAAAGAGTACTTTTTGTATTATTATTATTGGCTACTGCATCCAGTTATTTCCACTCCTGAAATTGATACAATTACTGCCCATATTCTAATGTAAAAAAGTGTTTTACCTCGCACTTTTATCTAAACTCTCCAAAAAAGACGAAATTCTTGCTTTCAATAAGTAGGAATAAAAGAAGAATATTTTCTAGTGAGGTCCTTACGGCGATCAACATTTTCGGCATAATCACCTCTAGGGATTCTTAACCTAGACTTCTACAAAAGCTGTGAAGATGTCGAAGTTTCCTTGCGAATATCCCAATTTCACAGGAATCAGACTTAACAGAAAAGCACCTCATGGATGCACCAACTGCTGGACTTATGATGATGCATGTATAGCACTGGTTGGTTAGACAAGTAAGCATTAAGTGCAGATAAATCTTGATAAAAGGAAATTAATAAATCAAGCCCGAATCTCTGAATCTCAGTTTGAAATTTCAGTTACGCGTCGCTTTTGCCTCAACTAATTTTATATCTGTATCCTTTTTTCATGCATTTTGCAAACATCATTTAAACATTCTTATAAGCAAATATTTAAAAAAAATGTAACATTAAACTGTGTTAGCAATTATTTAATAGTTAAAACGATTTTGGTTAGCACAGCGCTCGTTAATAAAATAAAATTTTGTCGCTTAACATAAGCTACAAAATAGTTTGAGTCCGATTTTAAATAAATTACTATTTAAGCTGTTTCATATGCTTAACAACAATAAAACCAAAACAAAAAAAAAAAAAAGCATACGGAAAAACACGCTCACTGTCATGGAATTTAAAATCAATAATTTATTGTATTTAATTAAATTTTTAACTTTAGCAATTAAATTTACAAAAAAAAAAAAAAAAAAACAATTCCGATACAAAATAACGCCCAAATTAATGGCCGCTTTGAAAATATACAGCCATTTAAATGTTTTTGTGTGTGTTGGCATGTTTCTGTCAGTGTTGAGGTGTTAAACAAAAGCCCCAGATGGAAAAAAAACATCTGCATTTTTAAGAATTTAATTCAGCTGCTCATAAAAATAAAGTTCTAGAGTACAACTAATGAATTGTGAAATGTAAAGTTGAAAATAAAGAATTTATGCGCTCTTTTTGTGTACGATATAGAAGCGCTTAACTTTACACCAGCTGGGTTTGTTTGTACATAAAAGCATACATATGTATGTATGTGCACAGGTTGACGTTTATGTGTGTGAGTTAATTGCTGAAACTCGTTAATTATCATCGACATTATTATGAGTGTCATTCAATTGTCAAGTGCGCTAAAGTTAAATAAATATTTGTTTGTTTTTATGACTTGAGGTTTTTTTTTTAATGACAAAAACATAAAATTTCATGTGAACAACATGACAATAAAAACAATACAAAAAAAAAGCTAATGACGTTGTTGTTAAATTTGCACAATTAATGGTTTCATTAAATCAAATGCTTAAGTGTTGCAATTGATTTAAGTGGAGTTTATGATGGGGTACAAAAAAGACTTTAATAGTGCTTATGTGGTAAAAACTAGCAAGTTTTTTATGAGGGTAACGAGCGTGTAAAACGCAAAACCGGTCATAACTGAAATCTACAGTAAGGCAAAACGAATACAGCCTGTTGACAAACTAAGAATAAATTAATAAAATTTTTGCTTTATATGAAGCACACACTATTTCTTGCAATACCTAGAAGAAAAAACAATATGACTAAATAAATGTAGCCTTGATCACATACAAGAAGTGCAATCACACACAATTCGTCCTTCAAAATAAGTATTACCAGCATTTCAAAGAGATTGCAGTGTAAATATTGGAACTTGCAACCAGCAACTAGGAACAGAAAATATTGGCAAAAATTGAAAAAAGCAATAACTGTAGCAAGAATGAGAAAAACAACAACAACAACAACAACAGTAGCAAGTTGCAGCAAATAACATTATGATATAAAATCCTCAAATGCTGTCAAGGCAAAAACATTCCATTTGATTATGAGACAGCAAAGTTTTATATGGGTGTGAGTTTGTATTTATGTGTGTATGTGTGTGTGTTTGTATGGGAATGTTGGTGTGTCAATATGTTGGTTAAACAAGGTAAACTTACAACTTTCACGCAAAGCAAGCAACGCGTAATTTTGCAGAGTATCAACGATTACTGTTCCGTTGCTGCTGGTCTTGTTGTTGTTTCTTGTCATTGCCTTGGTTTGATAACGCACTAGAACAAGAGCAATATATTTTTTCAGCTCTAATCGATTGAACTTTAAATTGCTTTTTTTCCCTACCACGATTGCATGTCCTTCGTCCTGGCTCAAGTAGCTGTATCACGATAGCTTAGATAGTATTTGAACAACACCGTTGCAATTCAATGTTTGCGTTGCATTTGTGTAGAGCTGTATCTATATAAATATATATATGTAGTTCATCATTGATATTGGAAAATATCGCATCCTGCTTGATATTCAGCAATCTAACAGTTGCATTGTTTTTGTTGTTTTGCAGCCAGTTTTATTTGTATTGGCGCACGGCTGCTTTTGGTGTTGGTTCTGTTTTCTGCGTGATTTATGTGTACATTTTTTGAATTACATTACATTTCAGCATGATAACATATACTTATCTGTGTTGGTGTATTTTGTGTGTGTGATTTTGTTTGAAATTTGAAATTGTAATTTATTTTTGAATTCATTATGAAAGCAACCGCAGAAGCAGAAGAGCGCGTAACAGTCTTCTGTATAACTTGCGAATTTTTCAATTTACTCTGTCGAAATTTATTGTTTTGAGGATAACAATGGGATTGGAAAAAATATTATAATATTTCTACGGAATTTATGTGTATATCACAAGAAAATGTCGTACAAAGACTTGCATTAACTGCAATCTTTTCAAAGTATTTATCTTTAACTCAGAAATGCTTGTTGATTTGACGATAAGAATTGAAAGAAGCTTTAAGAGTTTAGTTTCGAATTCTTGTTACTCTTTGCAAAAAGGAGTCAAATAATTTTAATTTTCTTGTTATTGAACAACTTTTTCATATCAAAAAATTGAGTAAAACAATTTGTATAATTCGTAATCTTAAAAAACAGAAATACATTCAGGGAAAACCGCAACGTAAAATTAAATAATATCGTATCAATTTTACGTTGTTTCATTATCATAAAATTCTTATCAAATTCACCTTGAAAATCTTTACATCAAATATGAAAATATTGTGATATCACAGTGAAATACATTTTTTAAGTCCAAGTCCAAATTCTTATATACCACTATATAGACGTAAAAGTACTACCCCATGAGAGTAAAACTCTAGTGTGGGTTTGCAAACTTATGAAAAAATAACATTCTTCTACTTATTTGTAATCATTTAATATTAAAATTGTTCAGGATTTGATTCAAAGTGAAAATCTCTTGGATTGTTTAATATAGCAATGTAGAAACAAAACAAAAAATAATTACTTTGAAAACTTGAGCGCATTTAAAATAAATATAAATAATACTTAAAAATATAAATAAATAAGTATTTCAATTGAATATGATTCCTATTTGATTTAAATCTTTTTTAAGTCCCCGATAAATTGAAGTAGTATACTTTTAAGTTTAAAGTGTTTTAAACATAAGTTTCAAGTGGAAACAACATCAAACTGGAGATGTGTTTTTCGAAGTAAAACCACTTGAAATTGAATATATTAGTGTTTGGCGTTTTTAAACGTTGTGTATAAACAAAAATGACCCCAATTTTCTCATTTACAATTTGATACACTTCAATATATTACAAAGTTTTATCTCTGTAGGTCAAACATAAACCTTTTTATAGTCTTTTCAATATTGTGAGTTATAAGGGAGGCGGGCGTAAACTGTTCTGGTTTGAAGTATCATGTTCTGTTTCTGGCTAAAAGCAAATCTAAGAAGCGAAATCTATATGAGCCATATATTTTTCATGAGTTCCTGACATGATAATCAGCACAATCATGAAACATTTTCTCCCGGGAGTTGTTTTGGGAGTTGAATGGGAGTTTCCGTTTTGAAATAGCAGATAAAGATATCTCATTTTTTTTATTTTACGCTCACGAATATTGGCGGTTGATAAAAACAATTGCATTTACAATTTCCAAAAAGTATTTTAACTTTATCTTTATAACGGAAACTCCCATTTACAACTCCCAAGAAAATGTTTCATGAAAATGATTCATTTGAATATAAAACAACAAAAACTTTCTCAACTCATTCAACACATAAAAAATAAATGAAAAATTCTTTTAAAAGACTTAAATCGATCAATAAAGGGCTGATATTACGGGAAAGCTATGCTTTATTTATGTGCACCAACAAAAAACACAAACAAATGAAATTTGTTAAGTGCAACTACTTAAGTAATTTGAGCAAATATCAACTCAATTTAAACTAAGCACGCTGATGAAAATTAAAACTTTTACAAACTGCAAAGTTTTTTAATACATGTCACAACCGCAAACCTACAAATAATTAGTAGGTTTTACAAATAATTAAATTTTATGAATTTAAAAGTCAGTTACCCTGTAGGTGACAAACTTGTTTTTTTCAATACATCGTTGTTAAGAAAGTCGCATTGGAACACACACACACACATTTACGCACACTGTATGCTTGTTTATTTCGATATTCAAAGCTTATTTTAAAGGTTTTTGCGGCTTTGATGCAAACGATGAAAAGCGTTACCGATGATGCTGATGGTTGTGGTGTTGCAGATGGCGTTGTCATAGCTGTTGTTGTTTCATTGCTACTCTTATTAGTGGTTGACAGCTTTCTGGGAATGTTGTTGGAATGTTTGAATTTAAGTCGGGTGGTTTCAGTGTGTGTGTGCGCTTCTATATTTGTGTGCTTGAGCGAAAACTTCATCAGTCTAATTAGAAATCGGTGGCAAGTGAAATTGTTGCTACATCAGTGCATTATTAACCGCAACATGTTTGTCAAGAAAAAGACAGACAATCAAAACAAACAAACAAGAGCAACAGTGAGAGAGAGAGAGATAGTAGAAGAGTGATGTTGTTTATGCTGAAAGCACAAAAAATATTGTATGAAAAAAAAAAAAAATAGTAATTGAAGTAAAAGCATATCAGCACTCATGAAATTCTCGCATTATTAATTTTGCACCGCTTAAGCCGCAAAAATTCTCAACTGCCAAGCCGCCGACTAATTAGCGCAATTTTGGTCAAAGCTTTTGGCTTAACAATACCATTTATGTGTGCCCTAAAGTCTGATTAGAGCTTTATTGCTATGCAGTTGTATCTGTGTTTGTGCATATATTACTCTGTATATCTGTCTATATACTTATGACTATGATGTGTGTGTATGTGTGTGAATGTATGAGTATGTCTGTTGCTCATGGTTGGAGTGCTGCAAGCAGGATATACATTAAGTTATTAGCATGTGTTGCTGCAGAATGAGCAACAGCAACAACAGTAGCAACAGTTGCAGCCACAGAATCGAATTAGATGTTGGCAATGCTGCCCATGCAAAATGGCTAGCAGTAGGTAGCGATGTGTATGTTTATGTTATGTTGGCTTATGTGGTCAATTCATGAGCAGCGCTACCTTAACGCCAAGTTTGCTTTATGTAATTTTGGCAGAAGCTATTGGCGAAAATGGTTAATATGGCCAATCGTTGGTGTTGTCGAATTTTGGAGATTATTAAGCAGATTTGCTGTTAGGTAAGAATTCAAAAGTTACATAATTAATGTATTTTTTTAATGTCCAACATACTAAATGTTGCTGTTAAGTTAATTGGCATTGACATATCCTTTCGTTTTAACATAACTTTTTCCTATCTGAATATTAAAAACAAAGTGTCCATTTCAGCCCTTGAAGGACTTTGATGGTATTTTTTAAGATTATTTAATTTATTCTAATTATATAACTTGTCTACTTAGTTAGTGTTGCGATGAATACATAAAAATCACCTGTCGTTAAACCAATGAAATTTCATTCAAACATAATATTAAAATGAATAATAAATTCTACCTTTACTTCGATTTTGTTTGCTTGGATTTGTTTTAGCGAACATATTTAAATAACTTTTTCTTTTCAACACAATTCTTCGATATCCTCAATCAAGTTTTAGGCATGCAAATTCAAACTGCGACCTAAATTTTGGTACTGCTTTTGCCAAATAACCACAAGAAACGATTTTCAAAGTCTACCACTGGCTGCTTGGGTACAATTAAAAGTTAATTAAATGAGCACAAAACAACCGGAAATCACTTTTTAATATCCTCTTCATGGTCGAACCACAAGAATGCCGAATGGCGCTAGCACACGAAGTGTGGCCAAGGATTATTTATTATTAAATTCCTGACAACAGCTCGATAGATGACGACAGATAAGGACAGAACGAACAACGAACAAACGAACAAACGAACAAACGAACGATTGATAAGAAATTAGAAGAAGAATAAAGAAGTTCGATAGTGCGAGTTCGAGTTCGAGTTCAAGACAAACACAGCTTATCAAAACAGAAGTCGGTAACTGCGACGTAGACCAAAAGGCCAAAAAAGCCAACATGCCACAAATTGGCGTACAGTAGAATTGAGGAAAAGGTTAAAGGGACTTTAGGGAAGCAGGCAGAGCGATTCGTTTCGCATTAAACTTGATGACAGACGCCCAGAAGCACATACAAATACTAACACACACACACACACACACACGCACACACACACACTCCCATACACACACACACTCACACAGAAAAAACATCAAAAACAATTTCAATTAAAACTCAGCTTAGCTCTTAAAGGCTGTCGAAGTGTGTGAGTGAGCGTTAGAGAAGTTTGCGGTTGACAATGGCAATAAATTTCTATTCGGCATTTCTATGTGTTCAGTTTTTGCGGGATTTAGTTGTATCTCAGTGAAATTGAAACAGATAGAAAACAACAAGAGTGGATTTACCGTGGCATCAGCTGGATTTGTTGACTGTTTGTTATGGCTGCCTGATTCGTTGTAAGGGTTTATTTAAAAATATTTGCAGAACTAACAAAAAAAAAAAAAAAAAATAAAAACCAAACAAAAACGAACAGGAAAACCAGCTAGAAAATTAACCAATATTAAGCCAACATGAATTTATCTTGAGCAAAATGCTGCCAAGAACCAAGATTTATTGTATATTTGAGTGTTGCCACATTGCTCGAATTGGCGCACATTTTTAACCGCCACTCCAATTGAAAGTGTTGCTTATTTATCACATTTTTTGTGCTGCTTTGTTTGTTGCTGTGGTGTTGAAATATCTGGCAAATTTTTGGTTTTTCAAAAATACAAAAAAAAAACAAGCTAAAAAAAGAACAAAAAAAAATAACTTACGTAAACTTGGCGGTGCACAACAGCTACCCAGTAGACAATGACATCGCTGCTAGCAGGCCTTCCTGTGGATTTTGTAGTACTGCCGCACTCATATACAATTACACTTTCTTTTTTATATGAAGTGGGAAAATTTCGCAGGCCTTCCGCTTCGATAGCTCAAAAGAGGCCTGATAGAAGCACTTCTTTAGAATGACTAAAAGTAGGGGTAAACAAAAAGTGTTGAAAAAATATTTTTTTCTTTTACACCTGTTTCTATTTCTATTTATTTATATATTCTATGATTTTATCTTCTCTCCTCTGTTTTTTAAGTTAGATTAATTTCAATCTATAATCTTTGATATATCAGTAAGAAGGGCCATTATTGCGTCATATTTTTAAACTGATATATATTCTAACTTTTAACGAAAAAGTTGCCCTGAAGTATATGAAAAGTCAGTCTTTGTAGGGAAAACAAATTTGTTGTGCTGCCTTTTGTGCAGAAAAAGAAGGCCTTCAAGAAGTGCTCATAAGAGCAGCGCGGAACGGATGTGTTTAGCCTTCAAAAGTAGCAGTCAATGCAGGCCTTCGTTTGAAGAGCGCTGGCTTAATTGCCTAGTGGGTATAGCCATAGCGCTTTAAGCCCAGTTAAATACAAACACAGTTACACAAATACACCAACACATATAGATATAGATAAACAAACACATGGCTACTGGTAGCTTCAAGCTGCTTGCTGTTTCATAACATGACCCACTACAATTGCTCATATAACAACAACAATAACAACAGCAACATTAAAAGGTACAAAATAAAATACAATTTTTATACCCGGTTGAAGTTGTGGAATTCGAGTTGAAAAATAGACGGCAATCACTCAACTTTTGCTGTGTGTGTTTTTATTCACTCTTCTATGAAACACTTAAAATATAGCAAAATTATATATCTTTTGTTGTAGCAGTCTTTGTTGTTGTTTGCAAAAAAATCCGGAAAGACGATCAAAGTATAAAATTACTCAATTTTTATATTTGTGAGTAGCGCAAAAACTTGAAGCTGTCAAAATTGTAGTTTTTATTTAAAACACAATGTCAGCTTTGGGCCCATCTGCGAAAATGCTAATGGTTATGATTATGTTTGAAATACAATATTGTTCGGTGTCTTTAATGACGTCATAGCTAAATAATTAAGACTGATGTCAGAGTGAATGCTTAAAGCTATAAGATGCTATAAAGCTACTCGAAGCTACAAAGCTTCGCCTGTGTTTTTCTATGAAAAACTTCAAAAGGCGTCAAAATAAAAGCGACGCTTTTATCTACTTGAAGTTTTATTGAAAGCTTCAAGCATTCAATAGATGTTTGAAATGATTGGTATGAAATTTAAAACATAAAACTGAATGGTTCACCATTTTTATAAATAAAAAACGCTTTCATTCTCACATAGAAAAGCATTTTTTATAGCATCTACTAGCAAAGCTTAAAGTTTCGCTTCGCTTGTAGCGCTCACTCTGACATCAGCCTTAGGCAGCGGTCATAGTGTACGCCGATTCAGACAGGCGGGCAGACAAGCAGGTTGAAATCTATATGAACAAACGAAACACAAATATCTACCTATATTGCTTGTTTACACACTCTGTCTGTCTACCTGTCTGAATCGGCGTTCACTATGAACGCAGCCTTGGAGTTTTTAAGCAGCATCATTTTCAGTTTTGAACAGCCTTAGTAAAATGCTTTAACACGACCAAAATATAGTCATAACAATAAATACGCTGCTTTAACTAGTACTGTCATACGTTTTGTTACCCATTGTAGTAAAATGTATGTCTTGGAATAGTACCGATATGTTTTCTTTAGTAAAAGCTCATTAAACAAAATTAAATAGAATTAAGTTTGGGTTAAGATTCTGATTAGTAATAATGGAGTGGGGCGTCAAGGAAAGTCTAGTTTTCGAGTAATTAAAACCCTGTAAAATGACCACAATGTTCATATACCGCACGATGGACCGTTTCTGCAAAGGGTCTGGGATAGACGTCAGGGATAAACTGGTCATTCATGAGTTGCCCGTACGGACGTATTGCTCGTAATCTCCTCAGTAGACAGAAAATTATGACCAAAAAAATGAATATATCCACCAGATCTATGTCAAAACTTATTTGAGATGATTTTTAGATCAAAGCCTTTCGCCAGTCAACATTAGTTTTAACCAAGAATAATAATCTTATCAAGATAAAAGCAGCATTTCTTTTACGGATGAAAAACTTTGACCGTTGAGGAAAACATCTAAAGAAGCTTAAAGTGCCTTTCCGTTGGTTCAACGAAGTCAGAATTCTGCTTTGGTTATGGTTTTCTGAGGAGTATCTATCAAAGTACCACATCTTTGCTTTTTTGTAAGAAAGGGATTAAAAATTGGAGCAAAAGTGCATCAAAACGATGTCTAAGAAGGCGGAAAAAGGCATATCTAATACGCTTTCTAAAGGAAAAATATGGGTTTTTCAATAGGATACGTTTCAATATTCTTAATATAATTGTAAGGGAAAAATTTCTTTTGGGTAGCCCTGATCTGAACCCATCGCATTTCTTTTTGTGGTCAGAGTTAGAGAACAATGCCTGCAAAACTTCTGCCAGAAATTTGGAGAGTAGTGAATGTAGTTTGATTAACATAGCATGAGGTGCGGAAAACTCGCTCATAACCAATTAAAAATGCAATCTTCTTATGATTTCTCATTTTGCGTTTGTATTTTATCATAACGAATACTTAAAAAAATCGAACGATCACTAAAACATTTCCATCTTCTTCTCTCATAAGAGAATAAATGAACGATTGCTTTGGCAAGCGCGCTCATGAAAAATGTTATTCATTAAATCACTGCATGTGAACTCTCTCTAAAGTATTAATCATAATAAAATACAATCACAAAATGAGTAATCATGAGATTATTGCATTTTTGATCGTTCGTGAGCTTATTTTTCTATAGTTCATGGGTAAAGCGCACGTAGAAGAAATTATAAAAAAACTTGAAGTTGGATATAGTTAAAAAACGAATTTTTCGAAGTGCTTGTCCGTAACAAATAAATAAAAAAAAATTATTTAGTTTTTTTTTTGTTATTTTGTAATATTTGTAGTGATATTTTATCTATAATTTTTCTTTTAACTGGCATTGTTTTTTGTATTGTATTTTGAATTGAATAAAGTTACAAATACTTTCTATTGTCACGGAGAGTAGTAAGTAATTCATCACTTTAAAAATATGCTCAAAATCTATTAAAGATTCAATCTTCACAGTAAGAGGTATTCATTTAAGTTTGAAAATGAACATTCAAAATTAGAGAATGATTGTGAGTGAGCATTAATTATGTTCGTTCGTGATATTAACGAGCATTGGTTTTGTTTGTGTGCGATCGTAAATGATCGAAATTTAAAGCAAGAAATAATATGTGGTAATTAGTTGTGAGAAAAATCGTATTTTTATCGTTCTAGGCACCCTGGTACAACGTCAGCAATGCCAATGGAAAAAGTTGACCTGACTGTTAACGGGTGTAAAGTAAAAGGCAGCCATTTTGAGTAGTCTAAATTTTAAACAAGGAAGTGCACATCAATTAAATGCAGAAAGCATGAAGTTGAAAAGTTTTCCATATTTACTTTTTTTTTCATTTGTTGAACTTTTATCATAATTTATGGCAGAACTCAATGCATTAAATGGCTTGATCATAACACAATGACAGAGATATAAAATCTTAGACTGAAAATCTCTTATGTGAGTACATAACAACTTAATTGAGATTAAGCAAGACATTCTGCCATCACTCAAAAATTAAAAGAAGATAATGTAACCAGCTCCACAGACTGTTGATAATATGTCTTTAAATCAATATTAATTTTTTTTTTAAAATTATAAAGTTATTGAAAATATACTTAATATTGTCCCAGATTTTATTTATAACTGTTTTTTAATTCTCTTAGCTAATAATAACGTATTCTCTCATGTATCTCCATACTGTTGATATTGTAGAACATGATTTCTAAATTAAGTTTATATTCAAAATGAAAACAACAAAATTAATTTTTCTTGGTTTTTACTTAATTGAAAATTCTTTATCTGGTCTCACAGGATTTTTGTTTTTTTTTTTTAGCAAAATCACTTTGATTCATTATTAAATAACAACATTTGGCACTTTTTACTTTAAATGTTGTTCATTTGAAATGCACGAGTTTCTTTTTTTAACATATCAGATTGTGCTGCCTGTTGTCATGCTTGAATACACAATATACACAAATACACACACACACACATATATACATACATCTGCATATATTATTACTTTTGTATATATTCGTTGCCACTTTAATTTGGGAATATTAAAATATTTCTAATTTAATTTAAATATATATAAAGTCTACTCTGAATTCAAATTTTTTTTGCATAATTTTTTCTTTATTCAAGTGTTGTTTTGTAATTTTTTTCTTTTTATTTTTTTTTTTTTTGTGTGCATTTTTGTTTTATTTTATTTTGTGGTTTGTTCCGACCTCACGCAACGATAATCCGCAACAAGCCTTGAAATTAACCCAAAACTGCGAAAAAGTGAAATTTTATTTGGATGCTTTGTTTCATTATGCATGAGTGAGAACAAGAACAAAACCCGACAAAATACTGCAAAAATATCCCTTATTATGCAAATTAGCGCAACACGCTCCCAGATATACAACATCCGCACACACATACACACACACACATCCACACAGAAACACTGACTGTAGCGGTAGCAATGCAAAAGGCTCAAATAAAATTGGGTCAGTTATGATGGTGAACAAGTTCACCTTTTGTAAGCCGTTGTTTTATTTCGGAGAATTTTAAATAAAACAATGAAATGCTTAATGTTGAAATTTTAATTTAAGCAGCTTTACACGACGGTAGCAATTTTTTTACGAGACCTCAAAAGTGTGCTGTTTATTAAACAGCAATTGTGTGGAAATAAAAATTAAAGTCTGTCCAGGCAAATGTTAGTAATTTTTTAACCATTTGGTTTTTAAATTGCCCGAAGAATGAAAGAAAAAACATGAATTTGTTGCATAACGATGCTTAAAAAAAAGAGTTTTCTTTCTTAAATCGCTGTTTTTAATTTGTTAAACATAGAGCAGTTAATTAAAATTAATTCTTATAGAGATATTTTACAGTTTTTCATTCTACATTTCCAGAGTAAGTTTAAAATTCACTTCCTATGTTTTTTCGGCAGCGGTTGATTATTATATGAATATTATTGTTTGTTGCTTGCTCAGGGTCATATTATTTCAATTAATATCATTTAAGAAACAATAGTTCAAATTTAATTCAAATAAATAGTTGGTTATAAAATATTTTTTTACATTTACACACACATTATAAAGCATTATTTTGAAGTTTAATAATTTACATTCATTTAAATAAAGCCAACAGTAGAACCAACACAAGCAAACAATGTGCACGTTGCATCCATTTAATTTGTGAACTCTATGAATGTTGCATAAGCACCAAACTTACTCACACAAACAAACACACACATGTGCACTTTTATTTTATTTTAGCTGTTAATTGTAAAACTAACAATGGCAAATAGTATTTAGAACACTTTATTTAGAAGAGCGGATGTTAAACGAATGTATATAAATCATGTAGAAACATGTTTTTTGCTTTGAGTTATTAATATAAAATTCGTTTTTAAATGCAATGAACTTACAAAATTATCATAAAACTCTAATTATAAAAATTTTATTAAAAGAACGATATACGATGAGATTTTTTAATAATATAAGTGAGTCTTCTTTATATAATTTGAGCAGTCCACCGACGTGAGTTTTTTGAGTGCAACACATACATAAAACAACTTAAAGAATTACCCAATCAGCCATTTAGAAATAGTGCTTGAATTAAGCTTACATACAATACAAAAAGCAAGCCTTATCCAAGCACGCTTGAAAAAAAGTTGCCTAGGTAATAAATTTTCAAGTTGCTTTGTATGACTATTGCGTAAAACACAAAAAGTAAGTGATGTACAATAAAACTTGGAAAGGCTTTCATTAAGTAAGTGTTTTGCAATCATACTTGGAAAACGCTAACAACGGTAATAGTTTTCCAAATGCTCATAGTTGTGTTCAAGCGCGTAGCCAGGTCTTCATGTAGGGTGGGGCTAGAATGTTTTTTCATGAAAATAACAGTCTTCTTGGATTTGCTGAAAACTCCTCCAAAATTATTTTCTCCAGATCAGCCATTTTCTTCTTTACTAAGGCCCTATGGGTGCTTAGCATAGACAATCCTGGAAAAATATGTAATATGTAATAAGATGCAATTTTGTTTTTTATTTTATTACCATTTAAACTATTTTCTCCCATAGATGTTCTCAGCCACGTCTTAACTCTTCTAAGATTACTAAAAGATCGTTTTACCGTTGCAGTTGTAGTTGCAGGGCATTGCTAACAAAATTTCCAATGCTTCTCTAATCTTCGGATAAAAATCTGTTTTGTTATAAGCAAATATCAAATCTATGTCATTTTCTTTTTCTTTATTCCAATATATATGCCAAATTATAAAAAGAGCTTGCACGTAAAACTTAATCCTGAAGTTAATCTAGGCTTATGGTTTTAAGATGCTTTGGACTTAGGACTGCGAGATCGAAAGCTGCATTATTTTCTTTAGGAAATCGATCACTTATGGATGTTATGAGTGAATCTAGATAGGGTATGAAAATATCACGGCGGTAATATTTTTCTGTTGTCGTGAATGGAGGATTTGTTCTTCTAGTTTGCTTTCCATAACTCTAGGCACGCAAATATTGAATGAAGCATTCTCAGCCAACTTTCCACACTCTTTAAAAATCTTTTCAAATTCAAATTCAGATTTTGCTCGATGTTTTTCAAAAACATTTAAAATATAATTTAGGTATTCTCTGCATTTAATTATATTGTTGTTTTGGCCTGCAATAAATTCACCACTGGTTGGAGAAGACTGTAGTATTTTGCAATTATGCACATACAAATTAGAAAAACGTTTTTAGTAGCAGCACTGTGTAGCTGAAAGGCAACTTTTCTTGTGCCAGCATTGCCTTCTGTGCACAACTTTTCCAATCCATCTATTATATCGCAATAAAAGAATTTAAAATCGCTAATACTTTTGTACTTCTCGGACCAACGTGTTTCGCAAAACGAATGTACATTTAGAGCGTATTTTCTGCGAATGGGAGACTCTTTGAAAAAATTTATAATATCGTTATAATAATGATAGAAATGGTATTTCGGATTTCGAGGACCGAATTAAGATCATTGACAACGAAATGGTGACAATGACTGGAGCAATGTATAAAAAACTTTTTTGAAATGTGCCTTTTAATCTTTTTTGTACACCACTTGTCTTGCCTGCCATTGTAGCGCAACCGTCGAAACCAAGCCCGACACATTTTGCTGGATCTAAGTATAATTCTGCAATTAAAGCTTTGATATCGTCGGCGATGGTTTCTGCATCCATTGTCATCAGTTCGACAAAACCAACAAATTCCTCACCAATAATCTGTTTGTTGTAGTCGAAAAAGCTGATTCCTATCGAAAGCTGCTCTTTTCCAGCCGCGTCTGCAGTCTCATCCGCCAAGATGCTGTAAGCAGAAGCTTTCTTTCCATCTGTGCAGATGTAATTTCGGATTATTTTCCCCGAAATGTCCAAAATTTCATTCTGGATTTGTGGAATCGTGTACGTGGCGTTTTTTTTTCCATCCACAAAATTTTTTTATAGTGCCCCATACCGAACTTAAATTTTCATCATTAAAAGATCATGCAAAACTCCTTTAAAATAGTGTAAAGATGAAAAATATTTTTGAAATTTTTTGTTAAATACTTGTATGAAGGTAATACTTCATCATTTAATTTACCACGCAGAGGAAGGTCATGGGTTCCACAAAACAATACTGTGTTAATAATAGATTTTAAAATATTTCTGTTTTTATTTTTATTATATTATATTAAATTATATTATATATATATTTATATTATATTTTTTATGATAATGTACCAACGCATAAAAAAAATCGCCGACAGTAGGTTAGGGCAGCTGCCCCATAACCCCCCCCCCCCCCCCTGAATACGCCCTTGGTTGTGTTGCTCTCATATATACATATAAATGTATTGTATTTTCGTTTTGTTCGCTCAGCAGCCATGAGGCTAACGGCACGGTGATAGAGTGTCCGACTCATATCCTATGGTTCACGCGTTAGATCCCTGCTGATGGGAAACACAAACATTTTTGATGGCATGCAATTTTAAAAACAGAAATAAAAATTAAATAAAAATGTTCCGGTTGGGAATTGAACCTTGGATGTCCAAATCATAACAAATTAAATAAGCAAGTGGCTTACCAACTGAGCCAAGGAATAAAAATTTTTCGCGCGTGGTAATTGATTTGTTGAATGTAGCACACTTGGAATAAGCTTATTAAAACACTTATATCCAGTTGTAATAACAACACTTGGATTAAGCTTGAATTAAGGAATATTATTCCAAGGGTTCACTTTCGTTTATCCTACAATTACATGTAAGCGTTCTACAATAATAAATGAAAGCGTTATGCAAGCTTGAGGCTCCCGTTTGTAAGCTTGCTTAAAGCTTATTCCAAGCTTGTTTGGCTGATTGGGTAATTACAAAAAATTGTAATTGTAATTGACAACATTGACTGCATCAAGCTCAAAACGATGAAACCGCAACATGTTCCTTTTTAGAATTTCTATAAAGTTTGGCTGTGCTATTTTTTTTTTATCGATTTTATCACACTGAGATATTAATAATAAGTATTTTTTGAATTAAAATTTCTGTATAAAATAAATTTTAAAATTTTAAAATATGCATTTGCAATAATTACTACACTAATGAATTCATTAACCAAAACTTGCATACACTTCTCTGTTACCCTTCTAGGCATAACTGTCAGATAAATGTGCGCGTGTTCTTATTACTTACTGGCATGTGTTGCGTATTGCACCTTGTAGTTCTAGTGTTACTCAGTAGCTTTAAGGCATGTTACAAAATGCAACACAAACAATACACAGCAGCAATCATTAATTTGATAACACTAGCAACCCTCCGCGGCCTTGCTCGGTATATGTTTTAATATAAGAAACAATGTTTTATATGATTTGTTGTATTATTCTTAGAAGAGACTTATTTTTCTAAAGTATTCAAAATTCAAATTATTTGAAAACTTATATAAGTACATTATTTTTGGTTGTTTTTCAGATATAAGAAATAATAAAATGATTGGATGTATTTCCTAGCCTAAAAAGACCAAAATATTACAGAAAAGCAGTTCTACATTAGGGCATTACGGACGATTTAAAAGGATTGAACTTGTGCTCGGTTTTTGGTCAAAATAAAACACGTTGGTACAGGAACTGTAATCGCTTAAACTGGAAGGGTAAATCAATCTGAGGGATCAAAGTGATTCCAGGCATTAAAAAATTTTCTCTTTAGCTGGACCAGTCAGAATAATACCCTAAAACAAATCTTTAATAAATTTGGTAACACGTAACCTAATTCCATTGCATAAAAATTCGAAATTAAGTCATCTTTTGTTTTCAGTGCAATGCTCAATAGGGCGGGCGTATCGAATTACATTATTTTTTCGAATTTCACATCCTAAGAGGTCTCAAAAGTTTTATGTGGTTGTCAAGATCTGCCAAAAAAAATTTTATGAAAATGAAATTTATGAAAAATTTTATGAAAGGACATCTTCCTGCCCCGCAAGGACAAAGTTGTTTTTTGAGAAAAACAGTAAAAAATAACGATCTTAAAATGCTTTCATTTTTGTAAAAAAAACTACATTTGTCTTAAGGAAAAAATTTAAATGCAGTTTAACTAGCAATGTCTTAATAAACACGACGAAACTCACGATTTTTACGATTTTTACTTGTACACAGTATCCTGTTTGAAGGATATTCGAAGCGAAAGTTATACTCGAGATGGCACATAACTTTTGATTGTAACCATTGAGTCTTAATTTTGATGGCATTGATTATAGCGTATTTCTTAAATATGATGAATTAATAATTTGCATAGTTTTTGCATTTGTATTCTCTTGTTTTAGAGAAATGTATACTAGAACGCAATTTTTTAACTTTTTCAAAAAAATTAATATAACTACTACTGACCCTGTTAGTAGTAGTAAAGTTATTGTGTGTTTGATTTTAGATATATACTTATAAAACTCGCATGATTGAAGTTGTCTTTGATATGTCATAACACTTTATACTTTTCTAATCATAACTCTATGAACAAATTTTTTTTTTCATTAGGAAATAGCCACAAAAAATTTAAGAGACTCCAATTTATTTTTACATATTACCGGAATTAAAATAGGACCAATTTAAAAAAAAGTTTACTGTTTTTTAATTCATACCTCAGCCTTTGTGACGTTTGGACCGTTGAACTAAGACAACTTTGATAATTATTGAAGCATTTATTTAATAAGTATGACTTAACTTCTGACATTTTTTTTTTAATTAAACGAAAAGATCTTCATTTTGTCTATATATGTTGCACTAAGTGTCTATATATCAATTCAAATAAAGAAAATCCTAATGAAAAATAAAGCAACTTCTAAGATATAATGCTAATGTTCAACAATTGTTTCAAAATCAATAGAAGATATTTTCACTTTTTAATAATTCAAAATTCTGAGTAAACGTATCATTTAAATCAATGCTTTAAATCGTCAGTTATTGAACAAACTCAAAAAAAAAAAGAACGAATCTTTGAGATTAATTTTTATATTATTCCTTAGATATGTCCAAGCTCTTTTATACTGCAAGTTGAAACCATTTTTATACCCCAAAAAATATAAGGTGATGTGATTTACTTTCTGCAAACACATGTAACGCATAGAAATAAGCGAGTCTGGTATGGAAAAGTATATATATTCTTGATCAGGAATAAATGAGTTTTTTGATCTCCTGAACAGTTGTCGAAAAACACATAACTGAATTTTGAGGTGTAGCGATGATATATAAAAAAAAACCCATGAAATGCTTATTTATATACATAGTATAAAACAAGTAAAGAAAGTCTAAAGTCGGTCCAGGCTAAACCCACTTTTCAAAAACAAAACAATTTTTATTGTAAATGGTCGTGTCCGTGGGCGGATGAAGCCTATATTTTATATGCATTTAAATGTTGATGAAAAAATTACACATACCAAGTTTTATTCCTGAAGCTCACAAATAATGCCTTTATTGTGCTTTCGCCATGGGAGGTGGGCGAGTTCATGGACGGATTACTCCCAATTTTTGAACACACCTTAGTTTTGGTATGAAATACATACATACCAAATTTAATTTCTCTAGACAAACATAACCCTATTTATTAAGTTTTAAACTTTTTGGGTTGCATGGGAGGTAGGCGTGTCCGTGGGCGGATGGTGTCCATTTTTCAAAACCATCTTTGTTTTGTTATGAAAAACATATGTGCCAAATTTAAGATCTTTACGTTATACACAGGCTTATTTATTGTGTTTTAAATTTTTTGGTTGTTTGGGAGGTGGGCGTGTCCGTGAGCGGATGACGTCCATTCGAAGACATCTTTGTATTGGTATACAATACATACACACCAAATTTTATTGTTGTAGGCTTATTATGAGCTGAGTTATGCAGTTTTAAATTTTTGCGTTGTATGGAAGGTAGGCGTGTCCGTAGGCGGATTCCAAAAATATTCAAAGTGCAGATTCTTGGGTGCATGTGACCATATGTTTCATCCAATTATCTCTACTCCTTCTTCTTATCCTGTGTAAACGGACAACACACTGACGGACAGACGGACGGACGGACGGACGGACGGACGGACGGACATGGATAGCTCGACTCACGCTGATCAACTCATGGCTCGACTCATGGATAGCTCGTGGTGACGCTGATCAAGAATATATATACTTTTCTATACCGGACTCGCTTCGTTCTTTGCGTTACAAACGTTTGCACAAAGTTAAAATACCCTGACCTTTCAGGTTTAGGCTATAAAAACCTAA
Source organism: Tetanocera ferruginea (assembly GCA_958299015.1). Taxonomy (NCBI): domain Eukaryota; kingdom Metazoa; phylum Arthropoda; class Insecta; order Diptera; family Sciomyzidae; genus Tetanocera; species Tetanocera ferruginea. Next base: position 163,779,040 of record OY282641.1, read on the forward strand.
AGTGAATCTGTGTATTGTATCTAGTGTCCGACCGATTATTCGGCTTTGGCTTTGGTAATCGGCATAATCGGCCGATATTTGGACCTTCGGCATCGGCTTCGGCTTCGGCCGAGATAGCCGATTATTTTTGCCGAATGTTTTTGCTTTGCTAAACAGTTTTTTTTATAAGTTTTTAGAATTTTTTTGTAATTATTCAGTGAACTCCGTTCATAATTTTCCACATTTGGAACATTTTCCATTGTTTGTATTGTTTTAATCTTCTTTTCTGTCCTTTCATGAGTTGGTGTTCACTCGTTGAAAATTTTATTCAAATTATAAATCATTTCTTATGAATTGTTTCGTTTTTCATACCAAATATCTTTACATTCTTTACATTCGGTCCATACATTCGGTAAATATTTTGTTCGCTTGTGTGTGAGGTTGTGTGACTTTTTCTTTAGTTGCTGCTGTCGTCGTTAGATTATTTTTTTTTGTAATAATTTGGCTAAACGGTCGACTGGCGATTTTGATAAAATTGTACGAAGATTCTTCTGACCTAGTAATACAAGATAGACTTTTAGAAAGTTTAAAAAAACTTTCGATAGAGGGCGCTTAAAGTAATAATATATGTATGGCTCAATAACGACTGGCCCGAATGTAAAGAAGTTTGGTATGCAAAACGAACCCAAACGAAGATGAACCGAAGGCTAAAAGCGAAAACAAACTTCACTAAAATTTTGATTTACTGTAATTTTTTTCCTACGAATGAAATTTAATAGTTTCTTCACAAAAGTTTAATGATTTTTTATGAACTTTTGTTGTATTAAAAAAAAATTAAAAGTTTTGGGGGTGCTTGTGTACTAATTGAGACCTATCCAAAGATATACTTCTTGTCACGATCGGGTTAAAACTGGTGAAGTAATACAAAAATACCATTTGGGGCAGATTTCGGGTTCACAAAAAAAATTTGTATTATTCTGAAATCCTCTCAACATAAGCTTTCATATAAAGGGCGGTAAATGCAAACTTTTTTCCCCATATGTGGTGAACCACCTTAATACTCATACCTCATGTAATAAATTACATGTTTTAAAATGCTATAAATGAACCATAAAAATCTCTTTAATTTTAATATCATCAGAATCTTCTTATTACGTAGTCTATTTAACATTAATTTCAAATTTTTTCACCCGTGCCCATTGGATATATACCCCTAAATTGGGTCAAATTTGAGATTTCTTATTTTTCAAAGCGATGTAACCTAAAAAGTTTATGATCTATGCACTTTTAAAAATTTATATTTTAAGTTCTTACTAAGACGTACCTAATACCAAAAAAATGACTTGCCACTAACTTCTTTATATTAAAATTTTTTCAAAGTTACCAAAAATTATGATAATTTAAAAAAACGTTTTTTTTTAAATTATGTAACATCCCAATTAATTTTTCTGATATGCAAGATAATAGCCTAAGGTATAGTTAATATTATGTTTATTCATTTATTACTGTATGTTTAACAGGAACTGAGATATGATCATTACCGCAAACTCTATAAAATACGAAAATCGCTCATGGTTGCATGAAAAACATGGTCGCCATTTTGTAAATACAACAAACAATTTTTTTGAAGCAGTTCTAAGGTGCCAAAACATTACTAAATTAATCTTAAAAAAAAATTTTTTTAAAATGGTTGACCGACCGAATTTGCTATTTTGTGATCAATATCGGCGGAATGACCCAGTTAGTATCAGTAAGTAGCTTTTCTCGACTGGGTCGAAAATTGATAACATTTTTTTTCTACGTTATCCTGACGTCAATAAATCAATAACAGAAACATCCGAATTTCGTAGAAAAACTCTTACATTTAATTCGAATTTAATGATTTCATTACGTTTTTTTGTACTGTAAATGAATACATATATGGGCATCTCCCAAAAAAGGTCCACCAAAAGTGAAGAAAAACATTAAAATAAAGCACTCTAACAGCTTTTAACTCTATTTTTTTTTTTATTTTGATAAGTATTTCTGCTATGTAACTTGAATTCAACTTATTATAATGTATTTTTATTAAAATTTACAATGAACATCTTTACTGTATTTTACTACTGTGGAAAAATTTGTCGCGTCCATGATGTCGCGTCCGTTTTCGTGCTATATCTATTAAAAAAAAAAAAGGAGAGAATTCTTATATTTCATACGTCTACGAAGAATAGTTAGCCTTTGACCTCCATTAACATGTATATTATATATAAAAAAAAGTTCTCAAAATTAGCTAAATTTTGCATATTTCTATACGAGCTTAAAACAACTTCTGTTTTTTGTCGCGTCCGTTCCATTGAATGATTGCTTATTACTTTGTACTAATTTGCACTAAATCTCGCCAATATTTTTATAAAATGTAGCACTCTTTCGTCGCGTTACAACACTTAAATACATATCGGCTCATTTTGTTTCTTTCTTATTTTTCGAGCAATTAAAACCGTGCGAATGTCGCGTCCGTGCAACTGGGAGATGCCCATATGACAAAAGCAAAGAACAAATTTTTATAATTATTTTTATAGTTATTCGGCTTCGGCTTCGTAAATGAATATATGACAAAAGCAAAGAATAAATTTTTATAATTATTTTTATAGTTATTCGGCTTCGGCTTCGGCCTTCGGCCGATTATTACATTTTGCTGAAGAATCGTCTTCGGCTTCGGCAAAAATTCACATTCGGTCGGACACTAATTGTATCCTTTTAAGACAAATCTTCACTTCAAAACGTCATGCCCTTTTATTTTAGCCTTAAATTTTAACAACAAATTTCAATTCCTCTTTTTCTGTAGCTTAACTATTCTGCATACAGTAGAGAGCGAATAACAATTCTTAAGTTTTTATTTGCGCAGAAAAAAATTTCCACTTCAAATAATGATTACGTTGAGACAGCAACAAACGAAAAAACTCATAATAAGAATTTCCAAAATAAGAAATTACAATTGAAAAAATAAAGCAAAGACATCACTACTACACTCAGAAAATAGTGTCTCGGTATATGATGAAAAAGGCATCATATTTAGAGAAAAATGGTATAGAATTTGCTCCAGAGAATGCTATTCTCTAATTGCGATACTATAAATTCTCTAAAAATGATAAAAAGCTTCCATGAAATAGAATAATATATCGTTTTTAGAGAAAAATACTTTTTTTTTGAGAAAATATTTGTTTTTATTGAAGAAAATACTTCTCATAGTGAATTTTTTATCAAAATATAAGAAAAGTTTTTCATTTTCAATAAAAGTTCTCTATAAATGAGAAATTTTTTGTGCGAGAAAAATACTTATCATTATTGGAGACATTGAAATATTTCCATTTCTTAGAAGTAAAGAAATATTTCTTCGAAAATGTGAAAATTTATTCTAATTGAAGAAAATTTTATTTGAAAAAGAGAAAATTGCTATTAACAAAAATAGAGAAATTTTTTTACTGGAGAAAGATATGTGTTTTTTTCTCAGTGTACTTATGTTTAGCACTTGATTCAAATCAATCAATATAAAACCATGTTGCTGTATTTGTTTTTAAAACAGCGCGCAGCTGCAAATCATCACAACATAATCAATCGATTTCGCAGTCGCAACTAAATTATCTCCCTCTCGTTCATCGTTCATCGACTTGGCTTAAATTTCTGCACTAAACAGTTGCAGCATTTTGCAGCGAAATCGAATAGAATGTGTGCGCTGCAAACAACGATAGCCGTCGAAGCTATTAATAATTGACCTGCTTGAAGAAATTTGAAGGAAAATTAACAAATTTTTATTTAAAAAATAAATTTTAACAATAAACTATTTATCTGAGATACATGCCACCACTGAGTTTTTTGTTGGAAACGGTATCATACCTATGTAACTGTTAAGGTGTAGGCAGCATATGGAAAATAAGCGATTAATTTGATGAAATATATTGGCTTAAGTAAGATTACTGGCGAAAAACTTCTTAGCTTTTAAATAACTTTTAAGTATGAGTATACAAGGACCGTTGAGAATAATTTATTGTTCGATTAGTGAAAATTTCATTCAAATCAGTACAGTGGTTCCGGAGATACTGAATGACAAGATGAAAAAAGTGAATCTTGGAGTTTCATTTTTAAATAATAGTATGGATTTCTGTACATGGCTCATTCCATCGAGACAGGCGTGACGTTTTGACTTCTTTATCGTGCTGAAAATGGTATAAAAAAAAAAAATAAAAAAACAAATTGGAAATTTCAGCCCTTGAAAGGACTGTGACCGAGCTTTGCACATAATTGACCGAAAACTGGACGTACATGTTTTATGCCGACTCCAAACGGCTTAAGTTCATGTTCTCAAGAAGCTTTACATGGCATTATTTACTCTCTGAGGTTTGCCATTGTCTGCAGAGAGGTGGTGAGCGATCAGAAAAATTTTTTTATTGAAAAAAACTTTTCGCCGCGACTGGGATTCGAACTTGGGCTCCGAGCATGCTAAGCCACTCACTTAACCCGCATGCCACGGTCACCACCACTTGATACAGAAATGGTATCAACCGTTTAGAATTTAAGCAATTCAATATAGAATATATTAGAAGATGTTAAAACATAATGCAATTATTTATACTAGTTACATAGTTACATTCGCTTAAGCACCTGAGATGGGTGTGAAGTTTAAAAACTTAAAATTCTGAATTTAACATTAAAATTCAGTCCATCTGCCAAAATGAAACCATTTTGGACTTATATACAGTCAAATTTAATATATTTTCTATTGAAGACCAGTGAAAAATATTTTGAAAAAATGGCGTTAAGCATTCCTTTTTTAAACTTTTAAATGGGACGGGTGTGACATAATATTGTCACTGGTGTGACGAGTGCGAATTATGTGGGAATTATTTATAAGAACTTAATGGATAAAATAATCATCACATATTTTTGACACCATAATAAAAAAAAAAAATGTTTTTAATTAATGTATGGCATTTAAAAAAAAAATTTCTTTGCAAAAAAATTTTTTCGCATGAATTTTCATCAAATTAATACCTATGCAAATGATTTCAACAATTTTTTTAAACAATTTTTCAAATTAATGCTTATACAAATGATTTTGCAATACATGAATTTATAAAACTAGTTTTAATCAAATTATTTATTCATAAACATGCAAATATTTCATTATTAGAAAAAAATTTTGAAAACCGTGCCGGGTGTGACCAACTTCTTGTAATGGAAATGAAGAGTAAAAAAAAAATATTTAATAAAAAAAGTTTACATATTAATGTAAAACATGAATAGCTATCCTTACTTTAGGAAAGTTTAATTTTTTCATAAGCCCATGTGGCTTCTCAGGAAAACTATAGCATTTTTCTGGGACGGGTGTGACACTGAAACGGTGTAACTCAGTTTAAATATTTTTTCTTTGTTAACGCAGTGACCAATCCTTGTTATAAACTGTTCTTAAATAACATTGTTATCTTTTATAACATTACTAACCAAATTTTTTTGAATGTACATCAAGATATGTCTGTTTTCAACGTTTTAAATCAAAACAAAACATTTTAAGTTTTTCTCAACTCGGAGTTTTTTTACTTAAATTGGCAAAAATGCAAAAAGAAAGCATTAAAACTAAAAATAATTTTGCAACAGGATTAACTTTAGATTCCATTTTAATGGGAGAAATTATTTCCATTGAAAGCATTTTAGGATTCATGTGAAAGCACACACAGTAATTTCTTCACAATTATCAAGCATAATATTAGGCAACCTCTTTCTAATCAGTCTTAAATATTAAAGCGTACAATTGTTGTATGGCTTGTGCACATTTTTAATCACCTTAATATGTGAAACTTGCTATTTCTGACTGATTTCAAGTTGTTAACTAAAAGAGTTTTAGCTGCAAGGAGTAAAATTCGAAGCACTTCAAGCACTACCCAGAAAGCCAACATAATTTTTTGTTAATCTTAAACAAACAGAAAATGGATTCGCAAATGGACGAAGAAGCAAAAAGAAGTATGTGTTCTCAATGCAATTAGTTTAATTTGTTTTTTTTTGTTTTTGTTAATTTTTATAATACATAATTTTTGTTGGCATTTTTAGATACTTCCAAGAACTTTGGAAATTCTGTAAATGCTGTTAACTCAAAACGAAAAAGTTGCAACTGTTGAGTTGGCTTCGTATAAATGTTGTATTTTACAATAAACCTAACATTTTTATATATTTTTTTTTTAATTTACATTTCTTTAATTTTTATATTTTTCACTCTGCTGCACAATTCAGCAACCTTCAAAATTACTGCCAAGTTTCATTAATTTACTTACATCTTAAGCACGCACGAACCTGCTAATATTTATTATCCTGCGATATTTTTTTTTTTTCATATTTTAGTTATGTGTGTTCATATCTGTGCATACATAATTCATACTTTTGCATATTTATATGTATGCGAATTTTGCATGCTTTTGAAATTCCAAAAGAAAAAAAAAGGAGGGGAAAAAAACAGAAAATGAAAAATTACCACAGCATGAGTACACTTTATTTTGGTTTTAATGCTATTTGCGTATAAATATTTTTTCATGTATTTATTTAAAAGATATATTTTTGGAAGCTTCTTTAGGAAGTAAATGTGATAGAAAAATGCGTCGTGAAAAATTTAATATATTATTATAAGCTAAAATTTTGTTTAATTATTCATAGCCGGTTACAAAAAATATTTCAATCCCACCTACGCATTTTAGCTTAGTTTGTTTTGTTTGTGTTTCTTGTAAATGCACACATACACATACAATTATTAATAAAATGAATCACAAGCAACAAAGTTAATTTGAGCTGTTTATGTTCAACGCGTTATGATAATGACTAAGTTTGTCTAATGGAGGAAAACATAAAATATGACTAACCAAACCAGTTAAAACACTTTTGGGTACCTACGTGTGTGCAAGTGTGTATGTGTGTGTATAAAATTGAGCTTGTTTAATTGCATCGGTTGGTGCTGCTGACCTTTAAAGTGATTGCCAGTTATTTGGCTTCGATAACAATGATTGACAACCTAGGCTGTATGCAGACAAAGACAGGTCTGCTTGTGTGTGTGTGCATGTGTGTGTGTCGGCTATATGTTTGTCTATCTTTATACAAAATTTATGTCTGTACGTGATATGTTAAAGAGTTTACGTGCTAAGTTGTTAGTGTTCGATAAGCTTTAAGTTGCTGGTCAGGCTTCACCAACAGGTCATAAAATTTTATCGCTCCTCAGTTCATGAGTTATGTTGGTAAAAAGTTTATCTGAAATATGGTTATCTCTTTGTTTAATGCTTGTTTTCAATAATTATTTTTGACTTATTTTCTCCTATTCGAATTTTACAAAATTATGCAAAGAAATGTACCCACATCTATTTGGCCACAAAAAAGTCTGGCATAATTAAATTTTCTATAAACATTTCAATCATAAGATTCCTAGCTATGGCTTAATTCGGCGAGCAAATTTCATGCTGGTCATAATTTTTACACCAAATATTTTAAAACATTTCATTGTGACATGAAGTATGCCGCATTGAAGATATTATTAAAAACCTTAATACTCATAAATTTAACTAAGCTGCTAACAGTGAAATCTTCACAAATACTCAAAACAAACACAAAACAGAAAAGAAAAAAACAACAACAAAAAGAAAAACCAACAACCACTCAGCCAACTGTAATGAAAGCTCTAGACTTCACAGAACATCAAAACGCAGCAGACGGCATGACCAGCAGCAGCAGCAGCAGCCTGACAGCTGGAGCTAATATAAATAATTTGTGTAGTGATAGTATCAAGGATATAAAACGACAGGGAGTGTGAAACAATGTGAGGTGAAAAACGCCATGAAATTCAACAAAAGGAAACCAAAACAAAACTGAGCTCAAATTTAAAAAAAAAAAAACCTTGAAAAGCACAATACTCTGAAGCACCTCAACGACTACAGCCACAATCTTATCGATTTATGTAAAGAGCCAAAATTGGCATTGTTTGGTAAAAAGATTTTCCTTGCGTGTGTCTATTTATTGATTTTAACAAAAGTATATTTTTCATAATTTAAGCCCAGAGTCTATTTAAAGTGAATGTTATATTTCGTACAGCTCTTGCTGGTACTTGCTAATTTTTGCTTTAATACGCTGCTAATGCTTTCATTGCATGTTCTTAATTACACTGGCATTAAATTGATTTCCTTCTCAAGCGAATAGTATCTCGCTTTAATTTTTCTTCTAGCTATCTCACTCGTCTCGTTAAACGTGGCGCAAATGTTCGCACGAAACGAATTAAGTGCTGATGAACTGTTAAAACAAACTGTAGGTAGACATCATTATGTTATAATGTTCAGTATACTTTATACTTTTTACTTTATACTTTATACTTAATACTTAAGACTTTATGCATTGAATTTATAAAGAAATAATTAACAGCAGACCAGGAATCGAACCTAAGACCTATTTGTTGTCAGTCACGCACACATACCAATCGACTCTTTTTTTACGAAGCATGCAGGCCAAATTACATAAATAAATATCTTTATTTAACAATTAATAAGAAAATTCAATAATAATTTTGTACAGTAAAATTAAAAGTATTTCAATATGTTGCAGGATTCAAAAATTTTGTTTTATTAAAGTATTTTTTTTTTTTTTTTGACATACAAGACAGAAGTAACTACAAGCTTTTCTTGCTTTAGTTTGGTCTTGGAATAATTACAAAATATTGTTGTACACGAAGTAATTAAATAATATTCATTTATTTAACTATGAAATCCTTTGAAACGCTTACCCAGTAGCAGTAACATATTTTTAGAGAAAGCAAAACAAAAAATAGCAAAAAAAAAAAAAATTGCGAAATATTAAATTTAGAATAACCGCAACAACAAAAATAACAACAGAAAAAACAAAACATTGAAAAAAGCACAAAACAACAACGAGGCTACATTGGCTGGAGTAGAGCACGAGCTAGTTCAAAGTTTGAACGCTAATATCCTTTGGACACGCGAATCATAAATAATAAACCGTTATTATGACCGCAACAAAACAAAATAAATAAAAAAAATTTCAGTGAAAAGAAAAATAGAAAATTACTCACACCTGTTTTCATAAATTCTAAATGAAAATCCATGAACCTATAGCGTTGATTTTCATGTTCTAGTAGGAGTTTTTTTTTTTTTTTTGTTCTATTTAAATTTTATACAAAATCCCTGATATAGACATGAGCCTAGCAATAAATAAAATCAAGTTGATATAATAAGCACAGTTTTCACAATTTTATGTTGCTATAAATTTGCAATTTCATATTTGAACATAAGCTGTTTAATTTAAAAAAAAAATGTTAATTGGTTACAGGTTCATAAAAATCAAAGAATCGTTTTTATCAGAATTGAAGGCATGCTCATGATTTTTTTACGTTTTTATGTACAGGTGTTTTTGTTTTAATCTTAAGGCTTAGTTTTCTAGTTAGTTTAAACTTAGTTTTCTTTCTTTAAAATATATAAACTTTTTTAACTTTAAAACCAAGAATTTTAATTCAATATTTTACTAGTCAAAAAAACTGTTATATGATTTAATTTGAATTTTAAATTGTTCAATTTCTTGAAGCACAAAACATTCAAAGTTTCAATATATTTTTGTTTTAAGCTCATATAATCAAGTATTTCTCTTTCAGTACAATTGAGGAGCTAACATTCAAAACCAGATAAATCATACAGATCGAATTGTTGGGAAATCGAAAAAAAAACCTCTTAATTTTGGCAGACAATTTTATAAACAAACCAATGATTATGCATCAAATGTTATGCAAAATTATGCATCACAGGTATAGATATATTATGCGAAAAAAAGAAATGGTCTCATAGTGCAAAAAAATCGTATTTTCAATTTCAAATTTGGACTTGTCTGGTTTTGAAATTAAGAAAGGAATCAAAATTTAGATTCTGCCGTTCGGGGTCTCAAAAGTTAAAGGAACTTATTAACAAATTGATTGGCGACTACGAGATAACCGACGAGTTATCTCGTTCTACGAGATAATTAAAAAAAAAAAAAAAAACAAATTGGCCATTTCAGCCCTTGAAAGGACTTTGACCGAGCTTCTTATGATCAATTGTGCTGTGTGTGTTATTAAATGTTTGCACACAATTGATCGAGAACTGGACCTACATGTTTTATGCCGACTCCGAACGGCTAAAGTTCATGTTCACAAGAAGCTTTACATGGTATTATTTACTCTCTGAGGTTTGCCATTGTCTGCAGAGAGGTGGTGACCGATCAGAAAAATTTTTTATTGAAAAAAATTTTCACCGCGGCTGGGGATCGAACCCGGGCTCCGAACATGCTAAACCACACACTATACCTGCATGCCACGGTCACCACTACGAGATAATTAGTAGGTCCTTTTTCTCTTAAAAAAAATATAATTTTTGCTTTTTGATGATACCTGTGATCTAGAAATAGATTTTTTAGTAGTATAATGTAAAAAAATCGAATTGTTATTTTTCCCAGTTTTCTGAAAATTTCTGCGGCAGTCAACGCGTTAAAATGATTTTTGCATACTTTTTTTTCCAATCGGAAGTAAACCGACGATGCAATTTTGATTCTCCTGAAGTTTCTTTTAAGAAAAAAAAAATGTTTTTTGCTTTTAACTTTTTATTTTTTAAAGAAACGCATACCCAAATCCGCTAAAATGTTAAATTTGGTACTTATACCAACGTTTTGGCATAAAAAAAATTTTAAAATTTGAATGAAAACTACAAAAATGAAAACTTGCTTGGACTTATCTGGTTATGATTTCAAACTTACAGTGAACATGTCTGCTTTTGACTGACAAGGAGATTTTTTTAAGGCATTTTTCTCGAGGATTTTATTCAAAGAGGATTTTATGGATCTATATATTGCAACATGATTGTGGCATGCAGGTTAAGTGTGTGGGTAAGCATGCTCGGAGCCCAGGTTCGATCCCCAGCCGCGGCGGAAAGTTTTTTCAATAAGAAAAACTCGCGTGTAGCAACGTACACGTGGCAGAAGTGAAACTTCTTTAACAGTAAGAAATAAGAGAGATTTTAGTGTGAAATAGAGAGAGAAAGTATCTGAAAAGAAATTCAATCAATCCGAAACAATTTGTTGATTCAATATTTGCATCCAGGGACCGTACCGGCTATGGTTTTTGTCGAAAGTGTCACATATTAACTTTTATCTCTTAATTTCAATTTTTTCCGACAAAAATAACAATTTTTTGTGCCTCATAGTTTTTTTGTGCAAAAATAACAGTTATTTTCTGTCGTTTGTTTTTTCGGTCAAAAATATCAGGTAATTTATATTTGTTCAAGTCATTTTACCGATAAAAAAATTTTGATATTATTATTTTCATCTCATCGGAGAGACATTTTACACATGATGTCATAAGTTCAATTTGTCAAGCGGCCTTTAAGAAAACACAAATTGCTTGATATTTTTGACCGGAAAAATTAAAGTCTTAAAATAACTGCTATTTTTGACCGATAAAATAAAAGTCAAATGTTACCTTTATTTTTCCTCGAAATATACTAGTCAAGAAATTAACTTTTAAAGAATCAGTTTCAAATTTAAAAACGACTTAATATTCATGAGGCTGAGGACATTTGTAACATAATGGTATATATGAAAAAGTCTTTCGACTTTTTTCATTTGAAAATTGTAAAATAACAGTTATTTTTAGTAATTGTTTTAGTTCAGTTTGTGTTTTAGTTGCTTTCTAATGTCTTCTCAACATTGTTACTTTTTGAATGCTGGATTGCATTTGCATAGTACTCTTTGAAGGAGCCTCCGAAAGCAGAGGCAAATCTTGTTCATTATTACCTCCTGCTTCCTGATCATAATAATTGCTATGTTGATAGAGGGCCTCATAAAGCAGCGAACGTTGATTGTTGAGTGCATCAACTTAGTTGGCTTTAAAATTTTGTTGAGATGCATCAGTGTGTTTTTTGGGATTGGTTCTTTGTAGATTCAACAAAACACACTGATGTTTCGTAAAAATGCATTTTGAAACTCAGCCGTTGTTGCAATCACCTTACCTTCATCATTAGTTGCAGACCCAGCTGCGGCTGTATTCTTAAGAGCTTTAATTCGCTTTCTATATTCACGAACACGTTCTGCTCCTGTTTTAGCTATTTTTCTATTTTTTTTCCGTGCATACTTGTAGGATGAAAATTAATGTTACGGTTATGTTAATAATGTAATGTTAATGTTAATGTTAATGTTAATGTAATGTTAATGTTAATTATGTTATTTTCAGTATGTTACGCGTTCAGTTTTAATTACATTAATTACATCATGTGCCTACGAGGCGGAAGGGTATAGATTCCGTCTCTTAAGCAACGATGTTCGGGGTTCAATTCTCGGCAGCGGCACTAATTTTTTTAAATTTTCATGTGAATTGAAAACGTTAGCCTAGCTTCACGAATAAGAGACCTTGAAATTTCACTCGCCGCCAAAGAACTTCAAAAATTTTTCTGATCGGCCACCACCTCTCTGCAAACAATGGCAAATCTCAGAGAGTACATAATGACATGTAAATCTTCTTGAGAACATGAACATTAGCCGTTCGGAGTTGGCATAAAACATGTAGGTCCATTTCTCGGTCAATTGTGTGCAAACATTTAATAACACACACAACACAATTGATCATAAGAAGCTCGGTCAAAGTCCTTTAAAGAGCTGAAATGGCCAATTTGTTTTTTTTTTGTTTTTTTTTTTTTATATTGCAACATTAGCTATATAAATGACATTTCTAACTAAATTTTTTTTTTCCTGTGACTTATCTTTATTTGAATGTAAACTCCTCAATTAAGGACAAAAACGACGCTTTAGTGAGTTAAAAAAAAAAAAAAAACAAATTGGCCATTTCAGCCCTTGAAAGGACTTTGACCGAGCTTCTTATGATCAATTGTGTTGTGTGTGCTATTAAATGTTTGCACACAATTGACCGAGAACTGGACCTACATGTTTTATGCCGACTCCGAACGGCTAAAGTTCATGTTCTCAAGAAGCTTTACATGGCATTATTTACTCTCTGAGGTTTGCCATTGTCTGCAGAGAGGTGGAGACCGATCAGAAAAATTTTTTTATTGAAAAAAACTTTTCGCCGCGGCTGGGGACTTTGTGAGTTGTTGTTAGTTAAATTAATAAACTAGAATTTTTTTGTTTTGTATTGAAAAATGAAATCAATGCGTATTTTTCCAACACATGGCATCAGTTCACTTTAAGGAATACTGGAGGAATTCATATTCTTTCAAAGCTTTATGCCAAAAACTTGAGCGATTTGGTTGAGTTTTGAAGAGTTTATGTTTAGTTAAAGATGAATAGTGAACTGTGTATGCACGATGCTATAAAAGAACGTATGAGCCAGAGCTGGTCCTAGAAATCTGAGCTGGTTATTTTCATAGCAAAGATGATCTTCTGACAGAAATGCCCACTGAGGTTGGTGAAAACAATAAAAACAGATCAACTCAAGCCATGTTACATGACGCACGAGTTTTGAGAAATATTGAACATTACTCAAAACGTGTTCACATCCATTTTAAGTCTAAAAAGATTTTGAAAAATAATAATTAATTTCTATTTTGAACTTTTTCGAAATATAGCCAAACATGGAAATATATTCTAAAAACCTGAGTAAAGCTGAAAATTTTCAATTAAGGTCATAATACGACAGTAATACAACTGCCGAATATAAATAACATAAACAGACCGAACAAAGTGCGTTCTCAGAATTTTTCGGCCTATCTTAAATATTGGTGAGTCAGTACAGGGACAAGAACCCAATAAAGAACTAGCACATAAAAGAACCCAATGAAGAAGCCTGCGAATCAGTTCGTATAAAACAAAAACAATACAAGCACAAATAACGAAAAATACAAAGAAAGCAACGACAAAGAATGCAGCAGTCACAGCATAAGCAGCTGATGATTGAATTTCTTACATTTTTTTTTTAACACATACATTTTTCTTTTTATATTTTACTATTTTGTGTCTTTAGTATAAAAAAGACAAAATCCAAAATAACATATTCATTCAGCGCAGGATATATCTGATATTTTAGTATATTTATTATCTTTCAACGATGAGTATTAAAGGCTGTAGGTATACCCTAAAGTATTCGTCAAAAAAGTTTCATGGCCTTGAAAAAATCTGTTAAAACGACCTCAGAGAAACCGCGCTGTAAGACGTTATTCTACGTCAAAAATTTCAACTATGTTTGTGAGTGTTTTTTCTTTGGTTGCAATGATTTGTTTTTTTTTTTTTTTTGTAATAATTTAACCATCCAAAATTATTTTTATGTGAAAACTTCTTTAATTTTTCAGTTTGTTTTTTATTTAATAACAAGATTTTTCATAAATTTTTTAGTTTTTTAAATAAACTTGAATTTTGTCCTTTATTTCAAAAAATTTTTCAACCAACATTAACTTAATACCAACATTTTTCTGATAAACACTGAATCTCTTCCAAATAGAAATTTTTATTTTTGAAAGTATTAAAAAATAATATAGGAATATATTTGAAATATACTCATATTGAAAGGTAACCCTACTTTATGCCCTATAACGCTATTTCATTCATGCCAGTTTTAATTTTTCTCATATTGTGTTGTACATAAAATCTTGCTAAGAATAAAAAAAAACTAATTTGTTTTGAGTTTTGAGTTTAAAACTTCTTAAAGCCAAATACTTGTTTAAAATGGATGAAGTTAATACTTCATAAGCTATTAAGCCTTTAAATGCCGGCGTGCGCTGTTAGCCACTTCCTGTCACATCTTGTCGTTTATTAACTTTGAGCTCTTGAAGTACTTAAATCATCTTCAGCTTTCCTGTTTTTTTTCTCTCGCTCCACAATATGTTGCGCTTTAGTTTATTGACTTTTATTCGCTCATAAAATCTAACTTAAAAATGCAAATCTTTCATATTTTGTACCTTGAATATTCAGATTTGTATTTATTTTTTTTTTTGTAACCGAAGTGCTGGTGTTTTTTTCACTTCTGGGGTTTTTCTGGCTTAACTCAAAGCAAAAATTCGCACACAATACCGCCGAGGGTCGTTCTTCATGTTCTACTCATAGATTTTTATTATAGCGTTTTCCCCAACGGCGTTTGTAGTTTGGTATTTTTTTTTTTTATTACTGCAGCCTGTCGGTCGATTGGACAGACAGACGATTGAAGGGATGAATGAACGAACGGCGACGTTCGTTCAAACTTCCTGTCAATGTAGCGCGCAGAACGCAGTAAAAGAAGAATGCGGTAAGAAATATGATTATGTGATTATTATGATTATGCGAAATCATATTTTCACTGCTGTGGAAGACAGTGAAACCACAACAATAGTAGCAAAAAAACAGCAACAACAACAACAAAAACAGCAGCGAAACAACATATAGAATATAACTTACCTGTTTTTGTAAAATTTTAAAGCCATTGCAAAGGACTTACGTACATAGTTAGCGGTTCGTTCAGGAGCTCATTCAATGAGTGTCATAATTTAAAATTCTAAAAAAGTTTCAGCGTTGTGCACAAAACAGTGATGGTCAAAATATGGAGACAATGAAACATAAAGCAGACTCATATTTCAAGTGTATAGCTGCTGTATTTTATGAAAAAAAGACAGAATTTAATGCAAATTGTTGTGCAAAAACAAATTTAAGTATAAAGAATTAATAAAGAAAATAGCATGGTGTCCGAAAAGAGCAGATTTGAATCTTATGTTAAAAATATTTCAAAATAGTACCTATATTTTTTAAAATTGTTAGTATATTTTTCGCCACCACTTTAGTTTTACATATCATGGCAAGCGTTTGGCTATTTTAACCAAAGCTTAGTCATATTTTTGAAAAGCATTTCTTGGAACGTGCGGCTAAAATCCATTTTGAATATGACAAGACATAAAAAGTTGTTGTTGTGTGCTGAAAGTAGGTTCCACTTGGAAATTTTCACTCTTTATACAAATGCAAGTGTGTGTGTGTGTGCATTTTGCAGGACATTTACGTCGGTAGTGCTGGTTCATTGGATGTCGTAGTTTATATTTTATGCGCTAATGTTTGTTTCCTTCCAAGTAAAACTAATTTTAATATATAAAAAAAAACGCCACAACTGGTGTAGACCAAGCAAATTATAACAGTCTGTGTGTATGTGTGTATGTGCACATTTGTGCGTTTGTATTTTGTCGCTGTATCAGTTGTTAAATCAATAATTCATTTCATGAATGCCAGTAAATCATTCTTATTCATTGCATACTCTTAGGCTGGACACAAGAGTGCATTAAAAGTGCAATAAAGGCAGGCGCTGTTTTATGGGAATGCAGCGTGTGGCATGAGTGAGTGTGCGAGTTTGAGTGTGTGTCTGTGTGCTCATGTTAAACATACACATAATCATACATTGTCTTCTGTACTTCAATAAATATTAAATTTATTCTCGGAAACTCCTATGCTTGTGTGTGAATAATTTAATTGTTTGATTTATTTAAAGCATTCAAACGTCATTATTTTATAATTTAATAATAATTATAATTATTACATAATTTACAGTAAAGATTTATGGTATATTCAGTAATGAAGCAGTATATTTTTATTGCAAATAAATACTGCTGCTTTTAGGCGCATTAATATGCACATATTGTTTGCATACTGCCAACTTTTAATCACAGCGTGTCAAAGAAACACAAAAAATGCTAGAATAGCTAAAACTTCAATGTTAGCATACTTAACCGTGCAGGCTAGTACAACGTTAATATGAAAAACTCGACTGCAGTGTTTCTGAATGACAAAATTCACTTAATATATCATGTTTTTTTTTTAGTTTTGTTTGTTCCACAGTAAGCCCTGTCCCAATGATATTAATCCTTGGCGACAAAAAATCCTTGGTGTTTGCATTGAAATGCAAATTGAAAACCATTAAGTAAATCTTCAGTATTGCTGCCGTTATACAAGGCATGCCTTTTGGCGCACAACTAATAAACGAAGTGGATTTGTTATAATTTTCAATTTACGATTTGCTGCATGTCATTTAACAAAAAATATGTTTGAAATAATATGTTCTAGAGTATATAAATTGCTGTTTAATGAGCAGCTTAGCAAAGGTTAAAGACAACAACAGCATAAATATTGCAATCATTAAAATTTAGCTTTGTTTCTTGCAGGCATGTTTTATCAAGCAATTTTTTCTCAATTTTTCAGCAATATTTTTTTTATATTCGAACACATGTGCACATAGTTTGTAGGACAAAAATTTTAGCTTAATTTTTCGTTAAATTTTCAAAAAACTTGTGCAAATCGCGAACATGTGCTATCTTTGTCATGTAGTTCAGAGAACTCTATCTCACTACATAAAATGGTCGTTTTTGGCTAACTTAATTAGCATTTTTATTTTATTTCAGCTCATGAATTATGTCATTGACATTTATTTTACATGTAACTCTGCTTTAAGCAGCTCAAGGCTAAGAAAAAAATTATAAGAAACAAAAAAAAAAAAATTTAATATTAACATGTCTCGCTATAGTGTATCCTGCGGCTGCTTAATGTGTTCATGAATGTGTCATAATTTACTAAAACGTGTTCGTAATTTTATGCGAACAATGTATGAGCGTTACATATATACATTAAAAAAATAAAAGCTAAGCAAATTATTGTTGTCATTAACCCTAAGTTGGCATACCTCATCATTTTAATAGTATTTATAGGAGACATACACTGATGGTGATTTTTTTAATATTATTGGAATATTTTAAAATGTTTTTACAAAAAAAACCAAAAAAAATTTTATAATAATTTATAAAAAAAAAAATCAGTTTTAGTATATTAGATATTAATGCATGAAAAAAAATTAGCTAACTGGAAACAAAAAGTTATTTGCATTTTTTTCGTACGGCCAAAATTTTTAATTCCCTTTTATGAATTTCACAGAAGTCGACGTGCGAGAAATACACTAGATAGAATTAATACTAAAGGGTTTTATTACTATAAGTAAATATCACTTCAACATTGTCAATACAATTTAACATCATTATGGTATGATTTGACATTTGTGCACTAAGAATTGTATAAAATTTTTATAAATATAAGATATTGATATATAGTAGTTCACTTTCATATGACTGAAAGATTTAAATTTTGTAGTTGAAGTAAAGAGTCACATCCTTTTATCCTTAGTCTTCTTTGAGACATTCAGTTTCGTAAATACCAAGATATTTAGCGTGAACTACTGGTTAGAATAACAAAGGTGCAGTCAGAGAAATAAAATTTAAAGAGTTTTATTATTAAAGAAAGCATTGCTGCGAGATGCACCACTTACATGAGTCTGTACCATGAGTACCCCAAAACAAAAAACAAAACTAATAAGGAATTTTCTACGACTTAGCCTAAATTTACATGCCCTCATAGCCGTATTGCAGTAAATTCGAAGTTTTAAAGATTTAATTATTTTATGACGTCACTTTGCAACTTTTACAGATATCATACTCAGAGTATGTTTTAATATCAAGACTAAAGTATGAGATATCAAGTCAATACATTAATTTTATGGAATTTATAAGGCTATGTTATTTTGATGACGCCACTTTATATGGGAGGTAGGAGAAGTTGTCATCTTTTTTTGCAATATGTCAAACTCAGAGTACATATTACAAATTAAAACTTGAAATTGATTTAAAGATAGGCGTAGTTTTCATATGATTGGGTGCATTTTGGAACTTGATCTTTGTTTAAAATTCAAAATGGACAATGTTGATCGAATTGAATTGCAGTCGGGCATCATAAGCTGTTTTAAGTAGGACAAAATATGAAAATAATTCCAATCTCTACTTTCATAAAAAAAAATTAGACAAAAGGAAGGTTTTTGACATCCACCTATCCATCCATCCATCCATCACATTGCTTGAGCTCACGATAGGCATTAAAGCGTCATTCGAAAAACATTAAGGTCTTCGCTTAAGTTTTTTTTTTTTAAAATTGTAAAATTTGATTGCTTATTTCTTAATTTCACTACAAAATTTATAGAAAATATGTTTGCAATGTTTTTTCTATTTGTCTTTTTTCATTTGAATACCATACCACAATATGACATAGCCTATATCCATCCAGAACAATAACAGTACCTGATTCCATAATTTTTATCTACATTCTTACAGTGATTTTTTAGCTTATCCCAAACATATCAACAAACTTTTTACTATTATTTTTATATATTAGTGTAGAAGATGATAAAAGTCACGTCTTAGGCTCATTTACCAGCATAACTATTTCAACGTACAAATGGGATATATGTAATACTTTATTGAAAATTGCGAGTTTAAATGAAATTTTTCTGAAGCTACGATCGATGTTCAGCAAATGAGCATCTCCCAGTGGCACGAATGCGACTTTCGCACGGTTTTAATTACTCGAAAAACAAGACAGAAACAAAAAGAGCCGGTATTTATTTTAAGTTTTCTAACGCGATGAAATAGTGCTACATTTTATAAAAATATTGGCAAGATTTAGTACAAATTAGTACAATTAGCATGCTCGGAGCCCGGGTTCGATTCCCAGCCGAGGCGAAAAGTTTTTTTCAATAAAAAATTTTTCTGATCGGTCACCACCTCTCTGCAGACAATGGCAAACCTCAGAGAGTAAATAATGCCATGTAAAGCTTCTTGAGAACATGAGCCGTTCGGAGTCGGCATAAAACATGTAGGTCCAGTTCTCCGTCAACTGAGTGCAAACATTTAATAACACACACAACACAATTGATCATAAGAAGCTCGGTCAAAGTCCTTTCAAGGGCTGAAATGGCCAATTTGTGTTTTTTTTTTTAGTACAAAGTAATAAGCAATCATACAATGGAACGGAAACGACAAAAAACTGAAGTTTTTTAAGCTGGTATAGAAATATGCAAAGTTTATTTAATTTCGAGAACTTTTTTTTATATGCTATATACATGTTAATGGAGGTCAAAGTATAACTTTTCTTCGTAATCTTATGAAATATGAGAATTATCTCTTACATTTTTTTAAACAGATATAGCACAAATACGGACGCGACATCATGGACGCGATAAATTTTTCCGACAGTAGTAATATACAGTAAAGATGTTCATTATAAATTTTAATAGAAATAATTTATAATAAGTTACATTCAAGTTACATAGCAGTAATACTAATCAAAATAAAAAAAAAAATAGAGTTAAAAGCTGTTAGAGTGCTTTATTTTAATGTTTTTCTTCACTTTTGGTGGACCTTTTTTGGGAGAAGCCCATATGTAAAGGCAAATTTTCCTGCAAGCGCCTTTTGTACACCCGTTTTGCGACTTTTTGCTTACAGAGTTTCTTGTTTACCTGTTGTACAAACGTTGACAGCTTTGCCTAAAAAAATTTTTATTACTCCGGTTTAAGCAGACATTTATTTGATGAATCTAGCCAAAGATTTGAATGAATAGAGGTATAAAAGAAGTAGCCCTAAATTATAATCAAACATTTTTATAAGTTTTATAAATAAATAAGTTTTGAACAGTTCTTAAGTACTTGAGTTTGAGCAAGCAAATAATAAACTATATAAAATAAAACTTATTATTTTACAATTGCCTTTTGTTATATTTAAAATCTTATAAAATTCAGCTACATAAAATGCTTGAACCAATTCTGTCGAGTTGTCTTAAATAATCCATTTGTGTCACACTTTCTAAGATTCCAGCTTATTGCATCTTCGTAAATATCTGCACACAAGTTATTTGCTTGTTGAAAAATTCCAGTACCTTGCAATGAACGGCATTTTTAAGGCCGACTGAAAAAAAAGAACACAAGAAAAACGAAATATTTACTGTGCAAATTCGTCGCTGCTATCTCGATAACACATACAAGCAGAAACATGCATGCTATTAAATAACGTTACATGATTGCTTCTCAAGTGCTGCTGCTGCTCCTGCTGCTGCTGGCATTGCAGAGCAGACAGAGCAGACAGAAGAAGCCAGGAATTTGTAAAAATATTACAACAGTTCTTTTTAGTGCGTCTTTGAAATGAGCTGCATTGAAGTTATGCGCATAAAAGTATGCTAAATTTTGTGCTTATATTCTACAGCATAGCTTATATTCAATAGCATAATAGAACAGCAGGCCAAAAATGTCTTAGAAAAGAGGGCAAAAAGAAAAAGCAGCTGACATTTTTTCTTGCTGCAAATGTCGCAAAGGAATGTGTTTTGCTTGCCTGTTTTTCCCTCTTCTTCTGCTTCTTCTACTATTCGGCAAAGCTGCAGAATAGCTATGTAGCAATAATATTAAGTTTGCGAAAAACTTATTTAATGAACTAACATAGATAAAATGGGAACACTTTCAAATGAGTTTTTGAAAATTTCTTGGAAATACCACACAATATAAAGCGGATTTAAAATAAATAAGATGATTTCAGTGTTCAAGCTTATTTAAGAAGAAATACATACAGTTTTAGGTATTAGTGCGCAGCTACATATTGATTTTATTTAGTCAAATACGCCGGCCATAAATGCTTACTGAGAAATGAAAGGAAATTTTCCAATTCATTAAGCAATAATTTTCTGATTGTTTTTATGAAATACAATCAATAACTGCCGGCTAGCCGCCTGTGCTGTCAAAAGCAGCATAAAGTTATTGAGCTATAAAAAATAACAGAAAAAAATGAAAATAATGTTGAGCAGCAGCAATGACGAACGCGACTTCAATCACTGTTCAAGAGCTTAGATAAGCAGCAAGCAAAGTCAATCAGAGCCGGAAGTTTTTTTTTTAACATTATTTTGTATTAATTATTCATTACTTAAAGCCCTGACTGCATAGCAACTAGCTCAGATAACGGCCTTGAAAGATATTTATTAATTAAAATGGCGTTCTGTCTAATTCGTTGTAGGCAAGGAAGACTTTGTTCGGCATTCTACTTGTTCGACTTTTAGGCCAAATTGAAGTGGCAGACGCATAATTATTATTATTTAAAGCAGGTCAGCAGTTATGAAGGTCATCAACACACCTTCGTTCATAGCGGCGATTAAATTTTGCCATACATTCATACAAGAATGTTGTTTTTAGTACTCTTTAGAAGGTCTAATAACGGCAATTGAACCGACAGCTTGTAAAATATAAAACGCCTCTGTTCATATACATTCATACTCAGGTGTTTGGCATGAAATAGCGTGCTATGCAACATAATTAAGAATGACGTGCAGCAAGTTTATTGTATGTGGTTTTTTTTTTCCAAAGTCTACTTTTTATTAGGAAATTTGAAAAAGCTATGCATATTTAAAAGGCTTTTGAAAAAGTTTTAAAAATGAAATGGCTTCTGACATTGCAAGAATTCAAATATTTTTAATACCACATGTGCTCTCCAATGTCACAAGGCACAAAAGAGTCTTTAAAAATATTAAATAAACATAAAGTAACAACATAAAATTATACACAGAAACTTTAAAAGTCACTAAAAGCTATTCTTTAATTGATTGTATTGTAATTGTGGCAATTTTTTAATATATCCTTTCATTGCAATGCTTTAAATTATGTGTTTCAAAACCACTTATTGTTAAAATAATTGAATTGGGCAGAACTTCAAATCAAGTACAGACAATTATTGCAATTGTTGTATTCTAAGTTCAGAAATACTTTTATTCTACACTCACCACTACACACATTTTCACTCACTCACTCACTCACTCACACCCTTGCCTTTTCAGCATTAAGTAATTGAGTTACTCCAAGGACTATTTTTACAAAAATCAATGGCATGAAAAATGTACTTTTAATTGAGCAAGTGCGTGTTTGACAGTAAAAACGTGCATCCAGCATTGTTTCGAATATTGAAAGTCAATTTTCATGCAGACAATATAATAGAGAGAAAATTAGAAAAAAAAAATATATAAAAAAACTCAAATTGTTTGCTGCTTAAATGATAGCAATCAACTTAAATATATTGAGCCATTTTAAATTGTTGGCTTAGCTCAAGGACATTGTTTATGCAGAACAAACAAAAAGCAAAAAGTATATTATAACTAAATTAAAATGAATTCAAAGACCAACTTCAGTGATGATTTGCATACAGTTGAGACCAGAAATCATTTCAAGCCCATTTGCTAAGCAAATAATACTTACTTTATTTGGTGCTCATTACTTCCTGCTCGGTACTGTGCTCTTGCCTAAGAAATAACGTCTTTTTGTATCGCTTGGCTAGAGTCTGTTTTGGCGTTCTCTTTTATAACAGCTCAATGACCCATAAAGCGATGCGCACAAAAATGGTGTCAAGCGAATTATTTTTTAAAAATTATTTAAAATAATCTCTTCTGTACGTTTACGACACTGAACTGAATATTAATTTTATTGAGTACTAGCTGGTACCCGGCGCGTTGCTGCCGTCCTTGTCCAATGCCTGTTCCAGATTGTCAATAGACAAACTCCACTCTAAGTTTCAATATTCTTTGACCATTATTTCCAAAGCTATTTAATAAAAAAATGTCTTTTATGGGTGGAGCCACCAGTTTTAGTTTGCGAGTATATTCGAATAGTAGGATATCACCAAATGGTTACTCCAAACCCAATTTATTTGATCTGTGACCGTTATTTCCAAAGCGATTCAATTTAAAAAATGTGTCTTATATGGGTGGAGCCACACCCCCTGTACAATGTCCATTCTAGTCTTCCAGTAGCAGAACACCACCAAATAGTAACTTCATTCTGAGTTAAAATGTTATATGAATTTTACTTCCATAGCTATTCTGTATCAAAAATTCAAGTTGTATGAGCGTAAGCCACGCCCCATTTTCCAATGCCAGTGTCTTTTTTATAATTGAAAGAACTGACCAATCAGTTATTTCAAACTGAGCTTTATTGTTATACGACATCAAGTTCCAAATCTATTCTATAACAAAAAGTTTAACTGTGTGGGCGGTGCCATGCCCCCCTTTCGAAAGATCGCTCAAATTTGACAGTCGAAGGGCGCGTGTCAACAGTGAGTTCGTACCGACTTTCATTTATGTGCGATTTAGAACGAAAGTAAAACCGAAAATTTGTTTTCTTGAAAAACTGCCACGCCCCTCATGGGTAGGAAGATAAAAAAATACTTTATAACCTATTCTCATACCTACTTAATATACAAAAAAAATTTCATTAAAATCGGTCTAGCCGTTTCGGAGGAGTTCATACACTAACACCGTGACACGAGATTTTTATATATTAGATAAACATGGAAATATTTAACTTTTAATAATGAAAATTTTTACTTCTTTTCAATTTTTTCTTTTAAGTGGAAATATCTATTGCTAAAGAAACCACAAATTAGTTAAATAAAATTTAAAGAAATAAAACTCACTCTATATTTTTGCTCAATTTTGCCAAATATAAACAAAATATCTAAGCTAATCCAGCTAAGTTTGTTCTCAAGCATTTCTTAAAATTAAACTTAAGCAAAGTGTTTCACTCAGCTAGCAACAACAACAGCAGCAGCCAAATCTTAAGCTTCCACCAATGATCTAGGATCTAGGGTGTTGGGTGCAAAACTTTTATAACTAGCACAGAAATAACTTCAATTTCACCAAGAAGAACACAAACAAAACAACAACAACCACAACAGCAATAACAGCCTCACTGCCAGCCACTGTTCTGACAACGACTGCAAAAGGATTAGGGTTAAAATCCTTAAATGTGAGTTTGGCTGCATTGGACGATTATGGTGGCTGAATATAAATTGAGGAATTAGGCAAAAGTAATGCTGGGCAAGTAGAATGAAGAAAAAAAAAAAAGTGATAAAATAACGCCAAAGCCAGAAACTGAGAAAAACGTCTTCAGGAAATTACGCAGCGCCCCGCTTGAGCGACGCAACCAACAACCAACAACCAAACCGGCTGAAGTGTATTGGTTTATATAGTTTCCGGTTCCGCAGTTACTACGTAGCGGAACTTTGATGGTGTTGCTGTTTGCTGTACATTGTCGCACAGCTCAATATAATACAGCACAGCAAAACACAGCTAAGCGATAAAGCGAACTTTTTCGTTTAATGTTTTGTTATTGAGTTATTATGCAGAATTACAAATGCAATTCGAAGGATTTTTTATGAGGGTATCAATTTAATAGGTGCTAGTGTGCGAGTGCGTGTACGCGTACGTGTACGTGTGTGAATGGATTTGAACATTATTACTTCATTTTGACATTGGGATAACCTTGACTTACGTATACAAATACAAATGTGTGGCATTGTGGAGATTTGAACACAATATCGGAATAAATTTTTTTTTTATATATTTTTATTTAAGTTTCTTTGCTGAATTTGTCCTAAATATTTTTAAGTTGTGTAAAATTTAAAAAAAAATCATGAATGTTAATAATCTAAATATGTTCACTACTTTGACCATCTTTGGAAAGTGATTAATTTTTTAGTGCTTTTTTATGAAGGTGGTGGAGTCAATAATACTCAAAGAAGAACCTCCTTTGAACAATTTCCATGGTATTACATACGTGTTGGCTTAAGGAACCAACATTGCGCCGATGACCAAGAGAGTTGATAGAGGATGAAAAATTTAATTCCCACTCAAATATATCACATTACATTGAATCTGTTCCAGAAGCTCCAAATAATATTTTTATTTGAAGTCCCACCCACAATCCAGCCAACAGGTTTGCCTTATCAGCCAAGCTCGTGATTTGGTCATCTTCAATTAGAGTTGGAATCGAATTAAAAGTAGAAGAACCCATAAGTCTGCAATAAAGCGCATCTAAGCCTCGATGCGAAATCTGTAAGCATCAGCATTTTTGAAAGAACGCCAATTCTGAAACGCTTTCTTTTTGTACCTGACTGTGAACCTGCCCGTCCACCATTAAATTATGAGTAGTCTAATAAAATAATTTCTTGAACCATAACTGCCACAGCTTTCACATTTCTTTCAGTGAACCATAATTTCCAATTGAAGTTGCGAAAGCAAGTAAGAGAAAAAAGTTTATATTGCAATTTTTTGAATGAAGTTTCATTTTGAGAAATTTTTAAAACGCAGGTGTCACACCTACTGTCAGTCAAACTGTTGATTCTTTTTAACACAGTGCTCTTATTGTAAGAAAACATGTAAAGCCTGAAAGTATGCACACAAAATATATTTAATTTTTTTAAGCCGTATTCCACACCTTATATCTCTAAAACTATTTCAGGTTGTTACCGAGATTTTCAAACTTTACAAAAAACAAGTAAAGAAAGTGTAAAGTCGGTCTAGGCCGACTATGAAATACCCTAAACCCACTTTTCAAAAAAAAAAATTTTTTATTGCAAATGGGCGTGTCCGTTGGCGGATGAAGCCTATATTTTATATACATTTAAATGTTGATGAAAAATTTACACATACCAAGTTTTATTCCTGTAGCTCACAGTTAATGCCTTTATTGTGCATTCGCTATGGGAGGTGGGCGAGTTCTGGACGGATTACTCCCAATTTTTTAACACACCTTAGATTTGGTACAAAATACATACATACCAAATTTAATTTCTCTATGTCAATTTTAACCTTATTTATTGAGTTTTAAACTTTTTGCGTTGTATGGGAGGTAGGCGTGTCCGTAGGAGGATGACGTGCATTTTTCAAAACCATCTTTGTCTTGTCATAAAAAACATATGTGTCAAATTTTAGCTTTTTAGGTTAAACACAGGCTTATTTATAGCGTTTTCAATTTTTGGGTTGTATGGGAGGTGGGCGTATCCGTAAACGGATGACGTCCGTTTTTTGAAGACATCTTTGTGTTGGTATAAAGCACATACATATCAAATTTAATTGGTGTAGGTAAACTATGAGCTGAGTTATGCAGTTTTCAATTTTCGCGTTGTATCGGAGGTAGGCGTGTCCGTGGGCGGATGATGTCCATTTTTCAAAACCATCTGTGTTTTGTTATAGAAAACATACGTGCTAAATTAAAGCTTTTTTGGTTAAACACAGGCTTATTTATTGCGTTTTCAATTTTTGGGTTATATGGGAGGTGGGCGTGTCCGTTAGCGGATGACGTCCATTTTTTAAAAACTTTTTTGTGTTGGTATAAAACACATACACACCAAATTTTATTGTTGTAGGCTTATTATGAGCTGAGTTATGCAGTTTTAAATTTTTGCGTTGTATGGGAGGTAGGCGTGCCCGTAGGCGGATTCCAAAAATATTCAATAGTACAGATTCTTGGGTGCATGTGACCATGTGTACCAAGTTTCATGCAATGATCTCTTCTCCTTCTTCTTATCCTGTGTATACGGACAACACACGGACGGACAGACGGACAGGCGGACAGACGGACAGACGGACGGACGGACGGACGGACGGACATGAATAGCTCGACTCACGAGGTGACGCTGATTAAGAATATATATACTTTTCTATACCGGACTCGCTTCGTTCTATGCGTTACAAACGTTTGCACAAAGTTAATATACCCTGACCTTTCAGGTTTAGGGTATAAAAACCTGAACCTGAAAGTATGCACAGAAAATTAATTTGACACATATCAGTGTCAACATTGGTTTCAAACAGTCAAAAGACGGTATTTTTTATCTTTGAGTCTAGTTCTCTGTTCGTTTGAAAATTCTGATAAATATTTTGTTGCGAAGATATTGAAAAATTTAAGAAAGTCATGCTCTACTTCTCAAAACACAGAAAAATAAATACATTACAACAAAAAATTTACGACAACTGTCACTTTTTACTTTAGAGCCTAGTGCTCTGTTCAGTTTCATGTGAAATTTTACTCAAAAAAACTATAGCTGAGAAATATGTGTGAAATTTTACACAACATAATCGTCAAAGTTGTACTCTATTCCGCTTTGAAAAATACTCGCAATATTTCTCTTGCAACATTTTTTCACGACAATTTAATTGAACTGTCTATTTATTTTGAAGGGAAAAGTGACAGGTGTCGTACATTTTTGGTTTTTATATATTAATTTTTCTCTATTTTGAAAAGTAAAACATGACTTTCTCAAATTTTTCAATTTCTTCGCAACAAAAAATTTTTTCAGAATTTTCACGCAACAAAAAAATGAATGTTGAGAGTGAATTTTCACGCAAACGAGCGGAGTACTACCCACCAGGAAAAGCGATCATCACAAGGTATCTTCTCGGCACACACTTTTAGATTTGGAGATCATGACCTTTTGTTTCCAAACGTCATATACTTTTTTGTATGAAACTGTTACTACGGGGTATTGATCTCTTTTTCACATCCTTGTGGCAGTGAAGATGTGATTAATCTAAAACAGTTGTCGACACACATGAAGCACATGCTTTGTCAAAACTCTCACGTATTTTCATGCTCTTTCACTTACTCGACAAACAACTATTGCCGAAGCAACATTGTTTTGAATGACATGCAATTTTTTTGTCTCACTTTCACTTGCAGTTTCATTTTTAATTTTGCCGACCACTGATCTAGAACAGCGATGGGCACACACATACTATCACATTCTTTGATTGTGTGTAAAGTAGAAAAAAACGAAGATAAATTTTACGTATTTTCTCACTATATTTTAAAAAAATTGCGCAAAGAGATGTTATTTCAACAAATGCTGAAAAGCAACTGACTTGATTTGCTACCAAAATAAAAACAAAGCAACAGCCGAATGCACCCGATCGTAAGCCACACGAAGTAGCTTACACTCATGGTGAAATGAATATAAGGTGTTCTCATCCCCAATATCAGAAAAAAATAGGCTGCCTTATTTTGACAATTTCTTTTGAAATCGGAGTAGGGTTGCATATTTTTGTACTTTCCTGATACTAGTACTTTTTTGTGATGCTACTTGAATATGATACTATTATACATGTAACAATGAGATTTAAGATACTTATTTTTGAAATAAGTAAATTTAAGCTTTTATATACTATCAACTTTTAGATATTTTCTAGAAGTTTGATCTTTTCTATGAAGATTGCATTCGATTTTAGAAGAGAACCGCTTGACACTTGACAACATAAGCCCACAAATCAAAGCTTTCTTGACAATATTCTAAATTGAGTTTACTTATTACATAACATGCAAGTACTCTAGAGCATCTTCTTGTAAAACTCAAAATTAATTGTCTAATCTTTATATAAATAGGCGTGGGGAAAACAGTTAAGAACTATTTTCTCCTGTGTTTCTCAACTGATTTTGATTATAGTTTTTTTTTCCGAGCGCGGAGAAGGAGAGCACCGACTATTGTTAATAATTAAAATGGTATAATAATTTTCAATATAGTATTGACGTTTCAGTAGGAAACAATCATGATTCAATAAATTAAAAGGTTATCCCAATATTTGACGTCTTCTCAAGAAGTTGCGCATAAAAATAAATTTAAAATAGAAAATTTTTTATTTGTCGGTAAGTTTCCATTTTCAGTAAAGTTTCCACTTGACAACTTTTCTGACACTTCCGTAGCGATAGCTTCGCTCCCCGATGTGTCGCTATCACAACAGTTGGCACAGCCGAATGTGGCCAACGCATATAACAACGAACAGCTGTTTTTGAAAGGAACTCAATTACTTGTAAATGAGAAAATCAACACTTGTCAAAGCTACCTTGTAAATTATTATACCATGGACCCAGGCGATACTAGTATACATGAATATTCATTATATATTTAGTCAAATGCAATTATAATCTAATATAATCAGCCCAATCATGAAAAATTTTCTCGCGGGAGTTGTAAATGGGAGTTCCCGTTTTAAAGATAAATTTAAAATACTTTTCGGAAATTTTTAATGCAATTTTGTCCATCAACCGCCTATATTCATGAGTGTAAAATAAAAAATGAGATATGTTTATCTGTTATATTAAAACAGGATACTCCCATTTACAACTCCCGGGAGAAAATGTTTCACGATTCAAGTCATAATCATGTTTCGAGAAATCTTGCTAAAAGTTTTCATATTTATAAAAATTCTATGTTAGATTACTGTTTTTTGGAATAACTTTTGCTAGAATAAATTTTTTTATATA
This sequence comes from Tetanocera ferruginea, assembly GCA_958299015.1. NCBI lineage: Eukaryota > Metazoa > Arthropoda > Insecta > Diptera > Sciomyzidae > Tetanocera > Tetanocera ferruginea. Next base: position 163,808,945 of record OY282641.1, read on the forward strand.
AAAACACGACTTGTGTGTTTTACTTACCAAAAATAAAAAAAGTACTTTTTTTGAGTACTTAACGGACTCAAAACAACACCCTCAAAAAACATGTATCTGAAACCCTTATAATTGTCAAAATAAGGCAGCATGTCAAAAAAAATATTGAAAAATGTCATGGGATGAGAACACCTTTCAATTATTTCACCATGCTTACACTGTTCATGAGTCGAGGTTGCGCAAGCAGCATTTTGTTTCCAATCCTATGGGATAGGAAATTAAATTTGTGCCCTTCTCTGATCTAGAATCATCGTAGCTTTTTTTGAAAACGAACTAGAGATTAGGACTTTTTTGTTCCCACTAGAAAAAACGATCATCCCAAGATAGCTTCTTGGCACATGCTTTTAGATTCAGAGCCCATGACCCTTCGTTCAAAAACATCATATATTTAATATTTAGTATAAAACTGCTACTACGGGGTATTGATCTCTTTTACACTTCCTTGTGGCAGTAAAGAAGTGATTAGGCAAGAATCATCGTAGCTTCTTTAGAAAATGACGGAGAGATACATATGTATTATTTGTTGTAGCAGAAAAATAATTTAATAAATAACAAAAAAACATTTGCTCTTCAACAATATAAAACAACAATGACAGAAAATATTTTGTAGTTTCTATTTTAAAAAAAATTTAAATTTTTTTCCAAAGCACTTGCGATTGATTTTTGTTTTTAACGGGTAGAAAAACACAACTGACTGCTTCGAAGTGTGTATTTTGTAATCTCTTTAACGCTTCCTCGAGTAGGCAAAAATCTATTAGTCCAATTATTTTCCTTTTTTTGTTTTGTTCAAATCGCTTTTCAGCTTCTTGTACATCACCAAAGGTATTAGTGCCTTTTTTCATACATTAGGCAGTAGGAAAGGATGAATCGTTTAGGAGATGTGTTCGCCTATCTTCCGACTGGGTAGGCTTAAAATAAAAAGTCAGTTTAAAGGCTGGTAATTGTCATGAAAAAATGTTGCAAGAGAAATGTTGCGAGTATTTTAAACAGCGGAATAGAGTACAACTTTGACGAATATGTTGTGAAAAATTTCATCTATAGTTTATTTGTGTGTAGATTTGAATTAAATTTCACATGAAACTGAACAGAGTACTAGGCAAAAAAAAAAAATACTTTTCAAGAAACCTTCTTAAATGAATTAAACATACAATTGTGGTTCACTCTGGAATATTTTTAATTTTCAGTCATTCTATTTATATTCATCAGCAAGAAAATAATTAATTATTCCATGAATAAAAATGAATACTAAAAATATTTGAAAAGCAAGTAAAAAAGATTTTTTGTTAATTGATAAAAAAATTACCAAATTGACAGGTCGAAAAATTAAAAAGGTCAAAGATGAAGTTTTGCAGAGTTTTTTCAATACGAAAATGATGTTTTGAGTATTTTGGTGCATCTTAATACAAAAAGCAGAGTTGGTTGGCAGTAAAATAACTATAAAATTTACATATAGGCTGAACTGTTTAGTTTCGAACCACTTAAAAGAAGGTCGAATTTCTAAACATTTTAATTAAAAAGCTTTGCTAACCTAACTAAATATTCATATTAAAACAATAAATTTAGAAAATGTGATAAGTATTTTTGTGACACAAACGCTTTATCAAAATAAACATAAATTTACGTAATTAGTTATATAGTTTATCGGCGCAAAAATTTAAATTTAAATTTATACAAACAAAAATTTCTAATTAAATATTTGTATTGATAAAGTCAATGCATTAAAATTGCATTCTATTATTTTACGCTGTTTAGGCTATGTGTTTGTGTTTGTATTTATGTTTGTTTGTATTTTATTATATTTTGTTTTATTGTAGCTAATAAATGTTTATAAAATAATGTAAATTTAAACTGAATGCTTTTAAAATATTTACAACAAGTAAGCCAGAAATGTTTATGCAAATTAGTGGTTGTACGCAGTTCAAATTAGTTTCTGTCTTCATTTGGTTAAAATAAATATTTTATATTTTGGTAATTAGCGTAATTTTATGAACATGCAAGTATTAAGCAATCATTGTAGAGCTTTGTGGTGAGGCATTGTGCTGTCAGTCAGTTATCGTTTTGTGTGTTGCTAAAAATGTTGGAATTGAAACATTTCATAAACAATTAAAACAAAAAATTTTGCAAACTGCAAACCGACTTAATGTGACTTTAATTAATTGCAATAAAAACTGTTTCGCGTGTTTACGATATTCCTTAAATTACTTTTTCATGTTCATGTAGATATGCCGCTTATCTTTGAAAAAGAAATAGAAAAATGCTGCACTCAAAGCATGTTGATGATTTTGTACATATGTAGATTGAATTGCAGTTTTTCAGCTTAATCGGAAATAATTCAAGTGCAGCATCAGTCCTGTTGAAAGCAGCAAAATATTAAAGTTGTGTTTTTCTTATGCAAACTTGTTCAATGCAGATTTATGCTTAAGAGATACACTTTCGGATGGAAAAAAATAAATAACATGTCAGAGTTAAGCAGCGACTGCAACATATTTCAAGCTGATGTTTGCATACAAATACGTTTTATTTAGCAGTTTGTTGAAGAGTTAAAGACTTAAGCGTAACGCATGAATGCACCGAATCCAAACATAAATATTATTGTGCGTATTTTTTTTTTTTTCGTAAATCTACACATGCGTTCATAAATTACTTAGAAACACAAATTAATACATTCAATTATGCAGCTAGAAGCAATATTTTGTAGTATTTGCATAAGCTGCTGTCTGTCTGTTTGTGTGAGCAACGTTTTTGTGTTCATAAATTTTAACTAATTTCAATTTAATTGCCAACTAAGCGGAACATTTTATTTGTTTATAATTATTTTGCAATTATAATTTACGCACCATAAAATAAATAATTCCGCTCAGCGGCTGGGTTTTGTATTAAATAGCCAGGCGCCAATGGCGTGTGTGGCCATCTATACAATGTCGTTGGTACTAGATTAACACAATTACTAAAGTGGGAAGTAACTAGTTGTCATAAATAAAACGCACTGGCAGAGTGAAAGCTAAACGTTGTCTATACATTTGAAACACGAGCGAAGAGTTCAAAAATAGGGTAGAGCCCTTTCTTTTAAAATTTAGATAATTTTTTTTTTTAATTTCTGGCTAAGAATTGTATTAAGAAAAACATTGTGCCAAGTAATTATTTTATAAAATAGCAAAAAAAAATAAAACTTATTCATGGACTTCACTTATAGACTCTTTCGCAGTGCCGAACAAAAAAAATTAAATATGTATCACCATTTTTAAATTTTGCTTTTTTGTCAGAAAAGTTTGTCAGAAATATTTTGTAATCTTAATAAATAAAACGCAAATATCATGTTCCGCACGTAGTATTGCTCAAACTATTCATTTTTGCCATTGCAATGCTTTTATTATACAAAAACTGGTCATGCCTGAAAGTATGCACAAAAAATGATTTGATATCTGATTGAGGTGAGTGTAGAAATATGGTCATATCGTCATCTACTTAATTATTTTGAATACGTGCCATCATAGGATGGGCATTAATCCTTGTATATATTAGCTGCGTTCGATTCAGCAGCTTATACTTAATTGATGTAGCTTATTTCAAAATTTGTATGAGAAAACAACAACAAAGTCTCCAGTAAATTGAGCATAGATAAATTGAACTACCGATTGAGTTGAGTAAAGTTGCGTTGCCAAGTTCTTATTTTTTACTTGGTTTGTGTACGGGATAGAGTAAAATGTCATAGATTCTGCCAAAATATGATGTAAGTACATAAACAAAATTAATATCCTTCAAGCAGGCAACAGTATTTTTTTTCAAAATGTAAGACATTTTGTCGATTGATTGTCGATTGATACATATATCAAAAATGGGCAGGTAAAAAATTTGTCATAACAAAAATATTGCCAACTATTGAGCAAAGAAAAGTAAAATCAGTAGATATTTTTTCACAAGCGAGTTAAGCACTGGCGAATCGAACGCAGCTAATAACACTTTAGTGTTCTTTTTATGGTTATTGAATAAAAACTCTCTTTTAAAAAAAATCATATTACAAATAACTTATATTTGAGGAGATAATTTTGAATTATCAGCAAAATAGAGTTTAACCATTTCACAAAAAATAAACTCTTCATTTACTTGCATGAAATTTCAATGTGAAAATTTTGTAAAAAAATAAAACAGAATAATCAAAAAAAATTTTACAAAATTTACTAAAAAGCGTAGACATAAAATATAATAATAAAAAAAAAAAAAAAATTATAGAGTTTCATCAACATCGCCATGAGAAAAGACATTTCGTTGATAAATTATTTTCGACTATTTGAAAAAAATATTTTTACTCTACTCGGATAATTCTTCCATTGAACATCAAATATCAACCGATTCACAAGCGTGTTGATTGCTTAAAATTATAATGAATTTAAATAATTTCCATACTTGAAAGTAGAGCTGTGTGTACACATTCCCACAGGATTTATAGTTCCATCTCAGATTGTCCCATCAACGCATATCAACAAAATGCAACGCAAACGAACCATAACACAAGATAATATAAAACAAAAAAAAAAAAAACAAAAATTACTTATAAAATATCAGCGCAAAAACAAAAACCAGAAGCTCAAGCAAGGCAAATCCTGGAACGAACGAGTACAGGATACGCAAGAATGCAAGGATAGCTGCTACATGACAACGACAAGAAATCTTGGCTTAAGTTTTCAATATCAAAATAATACAGTGGAAAAAATGTGACAGTGAGAAGAAACAAATACAAAATATAATAATAATAAAACAAAAAAGTAAAAACCAACAAAGACAAGCAAAGCAAGCACAACATTCTAGCTCAAAACACACACGTTAAGACGATATCCTGCAAGAAAGATGTTGACGACAAATACCAGAGTGTGTGAAAAGTCAAGAACTGCGGCGGGAATGGAGACAGAACCAGAAAAGAAGCGCAGTATAAAATATGCAAATATATGAGCCTTGTTCTTGTTGTTGTTGCAGTTATGCATATGCTATTGTTGCAGAGACAGAAAAAAATTTGTTGCAACACATTTTGCACACACTCACACACACACACTTAAACTTGCACTCATATGCTTTATGCAAGTGCGGCTGCAGTGGTAAAAGCTTTAAATGCTACAAACAAAGCAAGAATCTGCTGATAAACAGCAGCAATAAAAATAAAAACGAAAAGAAAAAAATATATGATACATAAGAGAAAAAAAACTATTTATATATCTTTGCAAAAAATTTTGCCAACAAAATACCGCAGTTCAAATGCAGCAAGAAATAGTTGCGTGGCAGCCAGCAAAAAAAAAAATTGCTGTTAGATATTCTGTAGCATACTTTAAGGATTAAGCTTAATGATAGAAAAGTGCAAATGCAAATAAATTCATTTTGCAGAATATGAGTAAAAATCAAGTTTTCACAATTGAGTTGAGTTTCATGAACAACACTTTTACGTGCAGTTCTTGTAATTTGCTGATACTTTTATTTACTTTTAAATATCTCGTTAGATTAAATTTTCCTTTGCATCTGTCTGTACTAACAAAATTTCCTCTGTTTTCTGTTTTATATGTTTTTTCTCTCTTATTATTCTTTGATGAATTTTTTGTTGAAATTGAATTTATATTTTCTGTTTGCATTTCTGTCACATTTTTCAACGAAACGTTTTTCTTTGACATACAAATTAATATGTTGCAGATGCAACAGTTAATTGCATTAAATGTGACTAGTAGCTGGGGCTCGTCATCATCATCATCATCATCATCTGCATTTAATTTGATTGAATATCGAACAAAGTTGAGTGGCTGCTGAGCAAAGCAGCACTTATTGAGTTATTGTTTGATTTAATTAGCTGGCTATGCGAACTTAGCAAGAGGCCATTGTATGCACACACACACACACACACACAAATAGAAAGGCTTATACATTCAACTCGCTAATGGGATTGGTTGATAGTATGTTTGATATGAACTGAATAAAAATCTACTCAGCTTTTTAGACTCTTTGCTGTGTTGACATTTGATGCAAAAATCTGGCTCTAGTTTTAAGTGCCTGAAAGTATGCAATGTAAACTATTTTCATTTTTCAAAACAGATTTGTTTTGTACATATCGTTTCATGTACTTTGCAGAACGGCTTATTCTGAAGTAGATGTAAATAGAGGAATCATCCAATAGCTAAAGCCTGCTGAAAATTCAAGAAGCAGGCTTTAATTTTAAAAAATTTTTACTGTTTTAATTTAAAACTACATGCACTACATAATTATAAATTATCTTCATACATATATTCGTCTATTTCAGTTTTCTATTTCCACTTATTTACTTACTTAGGTGGCCACCGTAACCCGTTCTTGGGTTACGGGCGACTTCCAGTTATGCCTCGCAAATCAGAACTCTATATTTAAATTTTTCAATATAATTTTGAGATGGAAAAAATGTTTCAGTTGAAAAAACCATACAAATAATTTATGATATTTTTTCATTATTAAAGATACATGTTGCTAATTTTAAGGAGGTTACTTTTAATATCTATATAATTAATAGGCTAAGGTTTTTTTTGTGACTTCAACTCATCCCAGACAAGTGGACCGATTTTATCGATCCATTTGTCGAAAATTTTTTTTTACATGTTGATATTATATTTTTTAAATCTTCAACAAGCTTCAAAAACAATATTTTTCAAGAAAATTTCATTATAGCTACAATCAATTAAAAGTTATAGCCACGAATCTGTTTTAATCATCCTGCTTGACTATATAATTAATAGGCTAATGTTTTTTGAAGTGAAACTTCTTTGGCGGCGAGTGAAATTTCAAGGTCTCTTATTCATGACGCTAGGCTAACGTTTTCAATTCATATGAAAATTTTCAAAAAATGATAGCCACTAGCGAGAATTGAACCCTGACCATAGTTGATCAAGAGTCGGAATCTATACCTTTACGCCAAGTCGGCACATAATTAACAGGCAAACAAAATGTAATTGAAATGTTATTTTTTGCCTTGTATTTTTTCGAGCAAAAAATAAAGGTTACTTTTGACTTTTATTTTATTTTATTGACGGTCAAAAATAGCAGTTATTGTGACTTTAATTTTTTCGGTCAAAAATATCAAGCAATTTGTGTTTTTTTAAAGGCCGCTTGACAGATTGAACTGTTGACACCATGTGTAAAATGTCTCACCGATGAGATGAAAATAATGGAATCAAAATTTTTTTAGCCGGTAAAATGATCTTTGTAAAAATACAAATTGCCTGTTATTTTCGACAGAAAAAATAAACGGCAGAAGAAACTGTTATTTTTGACCGATAAAAAAAAAAAAGTCAAAAGTAACCTATAGTAAAATATTGGGACCTATTTTTGCCCAAAACCTATAAGGCACAAAATAACTTTTTTTTCGTCGGAAAAAATAAAAATTAAGAGATAAAAGTTAATATGTGACTCTTTCGACAAAAAACCATAGCCGATACGGCCCCTGGATGCAAATATTGAATCAACAGATTATTATTCCATTTCGTATTGATTGAATTTCTTTTCAGATACTTTCTCTCTTTATTTCACACTAAAATCTCTCTTATTTCTTACTGTTAAAGAAGTTTCACTTCTGCCACGTGTACGTTGCTACACGCGAGCTTTTTTTTGTGGCTTCAACTCCTCCGAGACAAATGAACCGATTTTATCGATTCAGATGTCATTAAATTAGGTTTAGGCTGCTAATGTGCAAACCACTTTTAAAAAGTGTGATTTCGCTTCAGGGGGTTCCCAACCTTTTAAAACAGAAATACAATTTTTGTAGAAAAATCCGCTATTTAATCGATTTGAAATGTAGTTTGAGAAGAGCTTATAAATTGATCGAATTTTAATATTTTTCAAAATTAAACATTTTTAACCAAAATTATCTTTTATGTATTCCTCAAATGTCAATTGTCCGAAAAATGCAGTTCCAAAATCAAAAATTCCATTTTCCGAGCAAACAACTCAGTCAAATTTTAACGGTTTTCAAATTTTTTTTGTTTTTCTAAATTGTTGTTTAATTTTCTTTAAAATATGTAAGCAATAACGGTAATTATTTTTCCAAATGTATTTTTAATGAATTTTCTTAATATTTTCTTTAGTTGTTTAACGTGTATTTTTATCAAACGCCAAGACAGAGAAAAAAACTCTCTGAAATTTAAAGTTCTGTATTTGGAAGTGAATATCTCTGCCACTTTTTAAAAAATTTCATTTATTTCTTTTTTGTATTTAATTGCAACTAATTGACTTTAAGTAATTTACAAACTTTTTACCGTTACTTTATTATTTATATTTTAATCATTGCCTTTAAAAAGAGTCCAATAAAATGAATGTTTTCTCAAAAAATGTATTAAAAATTGTTTTTGTTGTAAAAATAAAAAAATTTAAGACTTGCATATTTTATTTTCTTTCATTGTATACAGTTTATCAGAGACAAATTTTTTTTTATTTGACAGAAAAATTAATAAATACTATGTGTCATCGAAAAAACAAGGGTTTTTTGCCACCCGCTATGTTTTTTTGCTCGAAAATTTTTTTTTTTTAAATGTTATTCTTGTAATTTTTAAATCTTCAACAAGCTTCAAAAACAATATATTTTAAAAAAATTTCATTATAGCTGCAGCCAATTAAAAGTTATAGCCACGAATCTGTTTTAATCATCCTGCCTATCTATATAATTAATAAGATAAGCTTTTTTTGTGACTTTAACTCCTCCCAGACCAATGGACCGATTTTATCGATTCAGATGTCAGTAAATCAGGCTTAGGCTGTAGATGTGCAAACCACTTTTAAAAATTGTGATTTCGCTTCAGGGGTTCCCAACCTTTTAAAACAGAAATAAAATTTTTGTACAAAAATCCGCTATTTAATCAATTTGAAATGTAGTTTGAGAAGAGCTTATAAATTGATCGAATTTAAATTTTTTTCAAAACTAAAAATTTTTCACCAAAATTATCTCTTATACATTCCTCAAATGTCAATTGTCCGAAAAATGCAGTTCCAAAATCAAAAGTTCCACTATTCGAGCAAACAACTCTGTCAAATTTTAACGGTTTTAAAAAATTTTTTTTGGTTTTTTTGGCGTTTTTTCATCAAAATGTGTTATAAATTGATGTTGAAGGTGTTCTGGAAGTATTTTTTATTAAGTTTTGAATTATATCTTATTGTTAATTTATTTCTTAAATTAATTTTTTTTTCGTTTTTATTTAAATTAATTATGTTTTATAGCTTAAAAAGTTAAACAGTGATTTTTTGAATAGTAATAATGTTTATCTCAGTAGTTATATTAGTGTTAGTCCGTCTTCGTATTTTGACAGTTAAATTTAAAAATTTAGTGTCAGATCATACGTTTTAAGTCAAAGCATTCAGATAATGATCTTTTATATTATTACTAGCAGGCCACAGTCGTCCGAGGCTTCGCCACGGACATTTTCTCTTTATCAATAATACCTTTGTATATTTGAAAATTTTCAATAATAAAAAACGTTAAAATATTGGCATATTATTTGTATTTGGAAGCAAATTATATTAAATAGTTTAACTATAATAAAGTGAAGATATTTCCATTTTAATTATTTAATACTTCAGTATTAACAAAGTTTTTTGATTCATTGGCATTACCAGGAATAAGAAAAATCTGATTATCTGCTGTACCGACTCGTTTACCATAATCTACTTCTACGTTTTTCAAAGTTTTGTATTAAATATTTATTATACTCCATCCGCAAAGCGTAGCGGGCACAATAATTTTGTCACGAAATTTTTTTCACGACCATGAGTCGATTAAGCCATGTTCGTCTGTCTATCTGTTCATTAGTTTGTCCACACGATTACAGCCGTGTCTTTATTGCAAATCTCTTTAAAGTCCATAATGAAATAATTTTCATGATTTGAGATTTGTTATACAGTGGTGCTCCAGTTTAACGAAAGATATAAAGTCCAAGGTCGTTCGGTAAATCGAAAAGTTCATTAAATCGGTAATACTATTTTCGAGTTTTTTTACCATATAACAAAGCTAATAAATTTGTCAACTTGAAACAAATATCCTTACATTTTTTGTTTTAACTATGCACTCCAATAATGTTGAATTTTTGAACTTGTTTTATGTATTATTAATTATTATTATTAAATGTTTAGAAAGCTGCTGGTTAAAATCTGTTCACACTCCAAATGAAAAATCCAAGATTATGTCAATACATTCCTATAATGTTTTTTTAAAAAGGAAACCCTACAATATGTTTATTAATCCGAGGGGACTATTTGAGAATTAGATAAGTAAATACATATTAATGTTATTACAAATTCAAAAACAAACGAAGCGAGCTCAGAGAAGCAAATGTTGTTAAATAGAATACCTACAATTTCAAATGTTCGGAATATAGAGTCAACAACATTAAATAAGTGTTCCTTATATTGGGAGTTTGTTAAATCGGTGTTCGCTAAATTGGAGCACCACTATAATGCTTAAATTTGAAACATATACCCTGCAGTTGAAATTCAACAAAATTTTGTGAATACTTCCATAGAAAGTGATGTCACGAAAATATCAAAACCTTCATAATTTATACAAAAATTAATGTGTTTAATTGAAAGATCATACATAAGTCTTGTTTTCTTGATAAATAAAACGTAATCTGAGTTTGAAATATGAAAAGTTGGAAAAAATATAACCTAAATAAATCCGAATAAGCTTCAACCTGAGTATTTTGACTTCGGGCAAGTCGAAGATAATTTTTTAATGGTTTTATTTTTTATTTGTCTTTTATTCATCATTAAAGTGATGAATTAAAGTATATTTCTATGTATATATTCCTAACTTTATATTCCATAAAGTTTTTAAAAAAGCTTTTGTACTTCAAATATTCATCTTAAGAAGTGCTCAAACATGCTAGTATAGTAGACATTTCATCCAATATCCCAGCAAAATTTTTCGTTGGGTCTTGTTTTTTAATCGATTCTAAAATGCATAACATAAATGCTAATGCAAGAACTTAAATTTAATCCGTAATAAATTCACGGCAATGCATTCACATCAACTTGAAAGTTGTTATTCAAGTATTAATTTCGTGAAATCAATTATAAACTAACCGTTTTAAGCGCTTAATCTTTTCAAGTGACAGCGCTTTCGATTACCTCTAATGACATGGATATATAAAAATAATGGGTTCAGTAAGCGAGAGGGTAAGCAATGAATGAAATTTTCTGGATTACTTTTTCGATTATATGTAAGCGAAGATTTTGCTGGGATGTTCTCCAGCAATACATTTCTTCAGAGCTTTTTATAAAAACGTCCTCGTGTCATATATGTAAGGTTAAAAAATATACTTTATAATTTTGTGATTACTAAGTTCTGAGACTATACATCGACAAACAAACCTTATTTGCAGCTCTTAACCTGCTAGAACATAATTTTTAATACTAATATGTTTTTGAGTCCTGTTACATAAAACAATTTAAAAGCTCAATTTATTACTTACTTCAAAATTTCTAAAAAAATTTAAAAAGGATTAAAATTCATTACATTTTTTATTTAAATTCAATAAATGGCGTTTTATAACAATTTTATGGCGTTCTGATGTTTTTTTATTACTTACTTCAAAATTTCTAAAAAAAAAAAAAATTAATTAAAATTCATAACATTTTTTATTTAAATTGAAGAAATGGCGTTTTATAACAATTTTTTGGCGTTCTGATGTTTTTTTAATCTATTTTGAAAATGTCTATTTAAAACTCTAAGATGGTTTCCTAACTCCTTTAATTTACTAAAATACATAATTATTATTCTGTTCAAATCAACTAACAAAAACTGTCAAAAATACACTTTTTAAGAAAAAACTATTCTAATTTTCATGACTCTTGGCCTTGTTCTCCCAGGGCAAGTTTGCTTTGGGAATTATGTAGATAATGACTATGAAACAAATTTCTGATATCAATTTGGTATCACTGTGATATTGTGATATTTATGGTCAAGAATAAGGCAGTCAAATGTTACAGACCTCAGTCTTGTCTATTTAAGTCGAAGCTAAAATGTCGAAATGTATAAAGAGTACTATAAAGAAATTTATAAAAATTAGAAAAAAAGTTTTTTAAATTAATTTTAATATTTTTTTCTAATTTTCACTTAACTTTTATATAGAAGACGTGGATTGATCTCGAAAAAATATTTAAATTGATAGTTATTCAGGGTCACTGAGGAAAAATTTGTTAACGTTTTACTTCCCGGTCCTATTTTTTCCTCAATTATGCAAAATTATTCAAAATAGATCTTTGGGGATTACTCACTATTGCTAGTCAAAATTTTGCGTAAACCAAACATTTTTGAAAAATTCCTTGATTGCGGAAAATTTTTCAGTTTTGTATAAGTTACCAATTTATCTTTCAAATGAATGATATCTAATATATTACTATCGATGAGATTAATTTTGTATATTGTTACCGACTTTTATAAATAATACAATGAATTAAAATATTTATGTTTACTCATTTGCACTTTAACAAAATAATCATAACATTAAACTATTATTTAAAAGAATTATATTAATTTCGTAGTACTTTTTAAGCATTGCTTTTATGAGGTTAAGTATAACCTTCTAAAAGGGCTTACTTAACAATTTAGTTTTGGTCCCGGGTGCCAGCAACCCTAGCTACGCCACTGCCTCACTCCAATTGCAGTCGTGAAAGCAATAATTACATGCATAATTTACCAACAATTTTCTCTTTGAGTCGCTGCTCTTGCTCTCCTAGCGCGGAGCATCGCTCTTGCATTTTCTGTTAAACTTGTCAAACTTGTTTTACGTCGAGGTATTTAATTGTAGCTGTATTTGTAGTTTAAGGGAAATACGAACACTTAATTTTTCAAACTTTTAATTTATCTTTAATCTATACAAAATATGCTATCACACTTGTGAATGCACATTTTGAAATATTAAAATATCTTTCTTTCTCAAGTGTAAATTAAAAATTTGGAAAACTACAATAAAAATATGTGTAAAGAAATTGTATGCGGCGAAAAAAATATGCACACATTGGTTTGCAGCTCATCATTCCACAGCAACAACAACACAGCAAGCTTTATTTAACTTGTATTCCCATCACGTTAAAGAGCGCCAACTGCTTTTGGTTACCAGTGTTGCCAGAAATTTTTGAGGAAAGAAGCTAGATGGTCTTTAAAAAATGGCTAGAAAAGGCTAGACGGCTTTAAAAAAAAGCTAAAAAAAGGCTAGATTTGTATACGTTACTTTTTTATTAAACATGATTCTGTGAATATACAGACGTTTGTATATATATGTTTAATATGAATATGATGTAAAAAGGAACAATACCAAAAACTAAATATATTGAAATTGATTTAAGGACCCATTAAAGTTTTTTAGCGACCAACAGTAAATTTTAATGTTTTTATATTTTTCGAATGCATAATTCAGGAAGACTCAGAAAGACTTATGTCAAATGGGTCCAAGGATCGCTGCCAAATTTTTTTCACTTGTAATTACCATTGCTACTTTTAATCCTTCGATTTTTTTTTTGAAATACATAGTTTTTATTTCATAACCTAAAATCAATGAAGTTTTAAGATTCAAAAATCGGTTGTTCAACTACCATTATCGTATTATTGTACAAAAATATTATTATTATTGTTTTTTGAATGAACAAGCTGCGAAAAGTGCTTTACTAAATGACGGATTCTGGGTAAGTTAATAAATATTTTTTATTAAAAAACATTAAAAATGTTTAAGGACATTATATAATTATTATGCAAAATCAAAAATTACATAAAATAAACAGTCCCTTAACAGTAAAACTTTTAATTTTACTTTTTTTTTCGTTCAAAAACTTTAAAAGAGCCTTATTAATAGAATTCAGAATTCAATTTATTAAATAGAATTCAGTCTTTCACGTTCAAATATATAAAAGCATAAAAATCTTACAGTTGAAAAATAGCACCAAAAAGCTTTTAAAATAAAAATTATTAACAAAAACAAATTCATTATTTCAATCTTTAAAACATGTATTATTTATTCGAGTGCTTGACTCGGTTAGTAAAAAAACATTAAACCTGTATCATTTTTCAAATCGACATCTCAAAAAATATTTCCTCCTGTGAAGAATCAGAATTTACATATAAATTGTGACTATTTGCAAAACTTATAATATCATATGTGATTTCAAAATTATGGCAGCATGTGTTATTTCTTTTTAGAGCATTTCGTATCGTAAGAAGAGAATTTAGAATGCCAGTTTGAAAACGGTATCTTTGCTTTTTTTTACAAATTTCATTGTACTTAATATAGACTTAAAACCAAACTGAAAGTTCTTGGAACGGATCTTCATTCAAAGAATTTTTATACTCTCTAACTTTTGACTAGAATTCAGTTGTGGGACTTTCCACTTGTGATTTACAATTTTTTGCCATTGTTTTTTAACTATCGTTATTTGTCATGTAGAGTTACTGGATTTTTCTTTCTCTATAACAGAAAATATTTGGGTTTAACCACTTTAAAAGTATAAAAAGAGCAATGGAAGATTCACACTTTCAAAATTGCAACGTCAGCAAAATTGGATTAAGTAATGCATCTTTAAGCAAAATATTAAAAAAGGCTAGAAAAGGCTAGAAAAAAACAAAAAAAGGCTAAAAAAAAGGCTAGAGGCTAGATGGTAATTTTCGAGGCTAGGCAACAAAAAAAAAGGCTAGATCTAGCCTCAAAAAGGCTAGACTGGCAACACTGTTGGTTACTCTTCGAATGAGTGTGGAGAGCGAGATCAATAAACTTTAAAGAGAAGGGTTGATAGCAACATGTAGTTGAAACTCTCGTAACACAAACGCGTGAAAAGCAAACGACCAAGCAATGCTTAGCATAGGTCGTAATTTCCTAAAAAACTTAACAACTTAATTAAATATATTTATTGTTAAATTTTCTTAAATAAACCCCACCTATGGCATTCTGTAGCACAAATATGATATTTTAAAATTTTTTTCATAAAAAAAATATTTGAAAATCATTGCGGGCATTAAAATTATTTAATTTATTTTAGTTTGTGTAAATCTTTATTACAATTATTATAATAGTATTATTAATTATTATCTCTATTACAATTATTTTGACCATTTTTTGTTATTTGAAACTACCACACCAACCAATATTTTCACAAAACACTCTATTTTTAGAGGTTATTTCAAAGCATTCCAGCTCACGAATGGTAGTTATGACGTCGTTTTAACATAAACCAAGGATTATTTTGAGCAACTGTGCTGAAAATTTTTCTTTTTCGTGAGGAACTTTAATATATATATAAGAAACATATAAATCCAATTCACTTGAAATACACAGCTCAATGAAAAGTGTCAAATCGCGCATGAGTGGCTCATTTAAAATATAAATAGTTCTACAATATACATTTAAAAAAGTAATTTAAATTCTTAAATGCCTGAACAAAATATTGAAAGAAATAAGTTCTGTCAGAAATTATATCATCTTTAAATGAGAGCAATGAAATTTTTCGATTCTAGACATTACTATAACATAATTCCGTAAAATGTGAGTGCGGAACGCTTGATTTTTTTTTTAAAATTTCATAGCATATTTTTGTTTACTGATTTATTGAAACTTCAAAAACTTTTTATATATTTTTAATTTTGAAATTTTCAGTTTTACAAAAAAATTTCAAACTTATTTTGTTTTACCTACTATGCTTTCCGTTTTTACTTTAAGGTATTTTATAAATATTTGGAACTAAAAATTGTTATTTGGACCATTTGAAATCGAATATGTGACCATCGCTGATTTATAATTCAACATAAAAAAATTCATATTTCATGTTTTTCCTTTATAAAAATCGTGCCCGTTATTTTTGACGGGAAAGAACTAGTTTAAATCCTAAAAGAAAAATACAAAATTTATTTTAAAATTTTTGTCGTATTTATACTGACAAAACATGTTCTTTTATTTAATAAGGATTTCATTTTATTTAAATTAGTAAATTTGACACTGTTGACCAACCAGCAACAAAGCTAGGTTGTAAAGAGTAAATATGTCGTTGTATCAAAAACTTTTATGATTTTTCAAAGATTTTTGATAATTGAAATACTTAAAGGACTTACTTGTGGATTTCAACATTGCTTATATTAGCAGAAGAAAAAAGGGATGAAAGAGGCAATTTTACAATGCTGAACAGAATTACCCTCAGGCAAGGATTTGTTAAAGATGCCAAATAATTATACATACGTCACCAAAAAGCTGTAACAGCACTATTAATTTTTTCATGGGAAAAGATGATAACATTTTTTATAATGTTATAATTTTTAATTTATGAACCACACCTTCTTTGTCATTTCTTTTATATAATAGCTATTTTTGTAACTATGAGTTATATTTTAATTTATGAACCACACCTTCTTTGTCATTTCTTTTATATAATAGCTATTTTTATAACTATGAGTTTCTTATTTAGTTCGTTTGCTTAGTTTAATCACGTTTATTGAAATAAATCATAATTTTGATTTTGAACATTTTTTAGTTGTTACGGCTTCTAGGATTTTGACTGACTGTTACTTGCAAGTCATACAATGACATTAAGTTAATATTGTAGCCAAAAACTTTTGTTACATAGTATCAGAAAAGAAGTCATTAAAAATTTTATCGCTGTGGTATCGACATTTTATACGGTTTCTATATCGTTAACTATATGAATATAGCTTTTCGATATCAATTTTTATTTTCTCAATATCATCTTCAAAATTGCTAAAGATGAAAAACATGCCTTAAGGATATTGAAACACAACTTTTGATTTGTTGAGTCTTATAAGTTATTAAAATAAATAACTTTAACCTAATCAAACATTTATTACTGTTCGTTATAAGTATATTCAAATTAAAGACGGTATTTATTTATTTTTTACTAAATAACTGAAGTTAAATTGAATTGAATTGAGTGTGCCTGTTTGAATGCAAGTCATACGTCTCTTTGTTATTGTAAATTAATCTCAGGAGTTATGCAGTAAAATAATTTACATTGTTTTATTTACCGCGTAATCGTGTCCGCCGGTTGCGTTGCATTTAGTGCGTAAATCCGGTAAATTTATGCAATTTTACGGTGTTTCGAACATTGCTGCAGAAGTGTCGTTATACTAAACAAACACATAGAACATAAACAACACAGCAACAACATATGGCTTGGCTTGGCGTATCGACAACAAGAGCAACAAAAACAACAAATTTAAACTCATTGTCCTCATATTGTCACACACTCATTCACTCAATCTGACAGTTGCAGACACAAGTACGTAAACACACATGCACAAACAATGAAAATGCACTTCCATACACACACACAGACAGACAGGCACATATACAACGAAACGAAGTCTCTTGCATATGTGAAGGTGCTGGCTGCTGTGT
This sequence comes from Tetanocera ferruginea, assembly GCA_958299015.1. Lineage (NCBI taxonomy): Eukaryota > Metazoa > Arthropoda > Insecta > Diptera > Sciomyzidae > Tetanocera > Tetanocera ferruginea. Next base: position 163,826,362 of record OY282641.1, read on the forward strand.
GTGTGTTGTTTGTGTGCATTAAATTTTGACAGTGCATACAAAGTTAAACAACACATCAAGTCTACTTAATGATAACGTATTCGCACTTACAAAAACACCAACAATTCCAACACCAACACTAACAACAACAATAACAACAACTGCCACACAGTGTGAATAGCATTTGAATGCCATTCAAGTAATAAAAGTAACATCATCAACCTCATCGGCAGCAGCAGCAACAACAACTAGAACACAGCGTGATCCTTATCATCCTCAGCATCATCGTCATTATCATCAGTAACACCAACACCAACAACAATATCAACTTAATCAACTTCACCGAACAACCAGAGCCCGACAGCTTCCAGAGGCTGTAAACAAACATTTTGTAATTATGTTGCATACTTGTGCATACATGTTGCAAGCACAAATATTTGTGTTGCTCTTAAATGTGGCTGAATTTTAAATATACTAGAAATGTAAATGTTTTAATGTGCTTGTGTATTTGTGTGTGTTCGTTCAACTTGTCGAATTTGCATTCTTATGCGAAATCAACACGCAGACATAGTTAGGGTAGAAGATGTTGTTGAGTGGTGGTTGCTTTTATGACTGCGTTAATCTAATTATGCCTCAAAGTATGCTTTCAATTTTAATAAATTTAGAAAATAATAAATTTTTTAAAGATAAATACCTTCAGAAAGGCACTTTAAGTGTTGATAAAATTGTTTTTATACATAATGATCAATCAAAAGCATTAATTTATTTAAAAACTTAAACTATTGCGGCGAACGTTGACACTCGATTCTGTTTTCGAATGAAATGTGAGAAATAGGCTTCATTGAAAGCTTAATTCAACTCTATTATTATGTCTTCCATTACTCATAATATAGTATTTCCCTTTTGAAATCCATGTTCAACATTGTTCTATTGCAGCTGTTGCTTTGATTTTTAAATCCCTTCTATATGTCTGTCTGATTGTCTGTTCAAATAATGGCGTTGCTTGTTGTATGCTTGAAAATAGAAATAAATTGTGACAACAAATCCAATTAAGCACAACAACACAAAAAAAAAACAAAAAACACTTTAATCGCCTAATAGCCAGTTTGCCAGATAATTACCAGGGCTTAGTCTGGAATAAGTTGCTTTTGTGAGAGTAAAACTCATTTTTAGGCTACAGCAGAAGAAGAAGGTAAAAACTAGTGAGAATAAGTTTCTGCTTGCGTGAGTGTGTACGCGATTGCAACAAAATAGAAAATAAACCAAAACAAATAAAATTCGTGTGAAGTACGGCTTGGCTCCCCAACACATGCACTTCGCTGTGGAGTAGCTGGGTGCTTTGTTGTTTTTCTTCTGTAAGGATTAAATCGCGCTTTTGTTTTGCAGCTTTTCCTTTTTATTTCGCATTTAATCCGATTGTCATGCTTAACAACAAAATAAATTTTCGTAATATTTCGTTTTTGTTTTATTAAATGTGCTAATAATTGACTAATCTTCACTTAACGCAAAGCAAAGACTAAAAGAATGCGTTGAATGAATAGCAGCTTAGATAAGGAAAATAATGTAAAACTAATAAATATGTAAATAAAAATAACCATGAATATAGATATGAAATGGATATGGATATGGATATGGATATGGATATGGATATGGATATGGATATGGATATGGATATGGATATGGATATGGATATGGATATGGATATGGATATGGATATGGATATGGATATGGATATGGATATGGATATGGATATGGATATGGATATGGATATGGATATGGATATGGATATGGATATGGATATGGATATGGATATGGATATGGATATGGATATGGATATGGATATGGATATGGATATGGATATGGATATGGATATGGATATGGATATGGATATGGATATGTATATGGATATGGATATGGATATGGATATGGATATGGATATGGATATGGATATGGATACGGGTATGGATATGGATATGGATATGGATATGGATATGGATATGGATATGGATATGGATATGGATATGAATATGGATATGGATATGGATATGGATATGGATATGGATATGGATATGGATATGGATATGGATATGGATATGGATATGGATATGGATATGGATATGGATATGGATATGGATATGGATATGGATATGGATATTTATATGGATATGGATGTGGATATGGATATGGATATGGATATGGATATGAATATGGAGAATAAAAAATATCCAAGTTATGGTAAACAATGCACACTTATCTGATTTCTGATATCATAGTCAATGAGAATTTGTGATTGTAAAACTTTTTTATATCTGGTATTTTGGTTCATTGCACATAAAGCTGTGATCAGATTAGAAAATGGAGTTCAACATAGTTGAACATCAAATATTATTTTTTTCTGAAATTATTTTTTTTATAAGAAGTCCAATCAACACCAACAAAAAAAAAAAAGAAAACAAAATAAAAGGGAAAACCAAAAGTATGAACAAATATTTGTGTTATTTTTGTTAATCTTATAATATATTTTTTGAAAAAAAAATGAAGCAAAATCATACCAAGTGTTCTCTAGGAAAAATTAACATTATGTAATATAAATTAAATGATTGAAGAAGATTTCATAATTATAATGATAAGTATGAAAAACTTATCTATTTAATTAAATTTTGGCAAACAAGATTTTCGTAATTTTCAATATTTTATGTTTTAAATTATCCCTGTCATAGTACTTGGGTTGAAAAAACTGTTCAAAAATCGATAATGCATGAAATTAACTCAAATTATTTAACTCAAACACCAGAATTAGTAAATCAAAACTCTCTCTGGCTAAAATTGAAAATTCTAAAAATAGCTTTTTTGCTTAAAATTTAAAATTGAATATTTGCTTTTCATTACAGCAAAATAAATAAATCTCCGTAAATTAGTATAAAAATAAAAAAAATTCTTTTGAAAGAAATCGAATTTAATTTGCAATACAAACAGACTTTCTATAATATACAAGAGTCGAACACGCAGTCAATAAAACACATAAAATTCAATTAACAAAATAATAGAAAACACTCACACACTCACGCACATATGTGTGTTTATGTGTGTTTATATATTAAACATTCAATGTACGATATAAGGAGTGTATTACATGATAGGGTTGAAACAATAAATAAATCCTGGCATTGTACGTGAGTGAGAATTGAAAACAGAGCAATAGCAGGAATTCTTAGAAGAAATTCATTGAATCATTTAATTAGCGCTTAGTTTAACTTACTTGGGACAACATGAACATGTCGTGGTAAGACCATTGAAAGCAACAGGCATACACACACACACACACACACACATAAACACACGCCCACTCAGCGAGAAGACTCTAAGCCATACGTAAACAAGTAATTGTGCACGCACACTAACACATCTACACATAAGCACACACATGTGGGCAACTAAAACGAATTCAGCACCATTTCAATTAGTTGCTGATCAATTCTCAACAAACGTGATAGTAAGTGAGTAAGTGGGTGACTGGCTGACTGTGAGTATGTATTTGTGTGCTGTAGAATATGTACAAGTTTTGGTCATTGTCCATTTGGTGTCATTTATTTTCGTCACTTCAAGCTTGTAGTAGCAACATCAACAACAAAAACAAGCACACTTATACAGCTGCCCAAACTCACTCACACAAACGCCTTTGAGTGCCGTTTGCAACAAGAGGCATTAAGGCACTGCTTGTATGTGTCAGCTTGTGAAGGTGTTTTTGTGTGCACATTAAATTGAATTTTCAATTGTAAGAAACAGAAGAAAACATGTAAAAAAAACACTCAAGTAAAGCACAAAAACAACTAAAAATTAACTGCAAGTTCTTGAAAAGTACTGAAAAGAGAAAATTAGATTTAAGCTATATAACAAAAACATAAAAAACTAAACACAAGAAAATGACGAAAATTGGCTAAGGATGACCATTATGTTATGCCACTGCTTTTGTTTTTGTTGTAGCTCGAGCTACAGCTGTTGTTGTTTCTGCTATTCAATGTGTTTCAATAAATAAGTTTGTTCCAAACAACAACACTTAAAGAAAAATGCAACTAATGGTCACTCGCTTCAAATACTCCAAAAATGCTAGTTAAGGGCCTGACGTTAAGATTTTCTCTTGTTGTTGTTGTTGCTCATGTATGACACACATACACAGCTTAAATAATACATACAAGCACACATATAAACATTTATATTTATTAGCTGGTTGGCATTTTGTACAGCGTAAAGCAGAAGTGCAAAATAAAAGAACTACATTCAATCAGCATTCGGGAACACAGGACATGCTGTGCTAATGAAAAGGATTCTTTTGTGCTTTCATTTATTTCTTTGCAATTTATTTCTACAACTTGTGAAAAATGCTTCATATGCTGCAGGAAATCATTAATTTTCCTGTTAACGACTTATTTTCCAACCAGCTACGGTTAGATGGCTTTTTTCGGCTATACTGCTTAGAGGTATGAGTTAAAGCTATTGTTCAGACCGTTATGAAGTATTGCACAGCATGAAAAGCTTCCTGGAATCGCTTTAGCACAGCTATTTTAATTGTTCTAGTCTTGATTGTTTTTCAATTCTACTGCTGTACTGTTGAAAGCATTTCCGGTTTAAAATAAAACTAAAATTTTTACTTTACTTTAATATAAACCCATGCATTATTTGAGTATGTGCTTTAATGAATTAAAAATAATTATGTGCAAGTAAAAAAAAATATTGTTATTTTGAAAATACTTTCCATCGACAACACCTTCGTTGTCACCAGCTCACCTCTATAATCTCTGCAAACAATATAATTACACTCAAGAAGCCTCTCAAGCGACAACGACGCACGCATCATGCAACCCTTGCGTCGTCTACCTGCTACATTAAGCAATTTAAGTAATTTCAGCTAAATTTCCAAGGGTCAAGGCTTTTTTGATGTTTTCAAAACGTGAACATAGCAAGGACACTGCTACCTCAATGTCAGCATTATGAAGTGTCACTTGAGTTGTTGCCAGACATACGGCAACATTTATATAAAAAAATTATAGGTCAGAAGGTCAGCGAAAAGGCAGTTTAAGTTTCGTTAAGAATGAAAGAAATAGAAACAAAGAATAAGAAAAAGAAGAAAATTTCATTATTTGGGTTTCATTTTACTAATTGTAAGCGTAAAGTTTTTGGGTGCACTCAAGTGTAAATGAACTGAATGGTTCTTATTATTGTTTTTTTTTTTTGCTTTTTTGGGGTCTTAAACTTAATAAAGCCCTAAAACTGCAGACGAAACTTAAAAAAAGTTTATATAATAAAAAATTTGACGCATTCGTATCGTTTTTTGAATAAAAATATAAACAGATCTCGTTGAGGTCGTTCACGTGTATTACTGTCAAAAATTAATGCTCTTGATTGCGTTGCGTCTCATTTCGCAACTTTTTAGAAATCTTTGACATTAGTCTAGCTTGATTAAAGCACTTTGTCAATTCTGGCAACATTGAGTTACATAAATTATGTTGGAAATTTTTACAAATTATAATAATGTTTTTAAGAGATAAACAAGCACATATGTAGCTTGTATACGTGAGCATATTTTGGTTAAACATAAAAAGGCAAAAACTAAAATCATAATATTTGCGTCCACTATTTGACAATTTAATTCAGTAGCATTTTTTTGTCATATTATTTTATTTCCAATGAATTCACTGCAGGTTATTATTTTGTCCCTTCATCTATCAGTATTTTACAATTTCAATTGTTATTACAAGCAATCACATGTTTCAAATGAAAAGTAAACATTTTGATATAAAACCTAAAAAAAAAATGTTTCAATGTAACTCTTGATGAGTTTAGTTAAAATAATTAAAAAATTTAAAGGACGCCATAAAAATGATTATATATTTCAAAACCGCAAAATTATTTCAATTTCTAATATATTGGTTTATGTTATTCGTTATTGACTACACGTGGAAAAGAAGGGTTAAATAAATATTTTTAACCCAAAAAAGTAGAAAAATGGAAATTTTAAATGGTTGCTGGAATTACTATTTAATATAGTTTTACTACAAAAGTTCGATAGAAGCGGAAAGGCCATGAAACTTTTGTGACGAATACTTTAGGGTATACCTACAGCCTTTAATACTCATCGTTCAAAGATAATATATATACTTAAATATCACCTATATTCTGCGCTGAATGAATATCTAATTTTGGACTTTGTCACTTTTATATTGAAGTCACAAAATACTAAAATATAAGAAGAAAAAAGCATGTGTTTATATAAGAAAATCAATCATCAGCATCACAGGATTAGCGTGCCTACTGCTTTCTTTGTTTTTGTTTCGTTGTTTTCTCTTGTATTGTTTTTGAATAAAACGAACTGATTCGCAGGCTTATGCATTGGGTTCTTGTATGTACTACTTCTTTATTGGATTCTTGTATGTACTACTTAAAAATGAGTGCTTTATTTTAACACAAGATGTCAATCACAACCTTTTTTCAACTCAGTCAATGAACTCAAACTGTCAAACTTAACGAAATGTGTCTGTGATCCGGTTAGATTTAACTCTTATGAAAAAACGAGTTGGATCAGATTTCGTTTTATGCTTTTATCCAATATATGGCCTAAAATATTAATTTTTGTTTTTAATGCAAATTAATTTGGATCCCACATCCCACTAGCACAAGCGGGTGTACCTCGTAAACTATAAAGCGGACAGAGACGAAAGTGTAGCTCTCAAACTAAACATCGGACAGAGACGAAAGTGTAGCTCGCAAACTAAACATCGGACAGAGACGAAAGTGGCACTAATGGAAAGGACATGTGCTCAGCGTGAAATATAGTCACCATAAGATTTTTTGAAAATCGGCCTCTTAATTTTATTTATAAATTAGTAGTTTAACTGACTATAGCTCACAAGCTATGTATTGGGTAGAGACGAAAATGCCGCCTATGGAAAGTGGATTTTTCTTCGCCTTCTTTTCAACTAAGTCAATGAACTCAACCTGCCAAACTTAATGAAATGATCGAAAAAATTTGTCATTTTGCTTGCGTTTCTTTGTTTTGGTCTCATAATTGAGTGTTATTAATTTATTTGTTAAGACCTCGGTTAAGGTCAGATAATTTAAAGTTAATCTTCTGTCTAGCTATTTAAAATGCACGAGAAAGGATTTATTTTATAACTTTATAAAATTTAATATATTTTGTCTTTAAAGGATACTTAAGTTTCCAAGCTAATTCAGCACCACATTTTCTTATCAGTTATCATAACGCTTGGAGCCTATTCTTGGCTGATACAAGAATGATAAATGAAATATTGATTAAATCAAAAAATTCAACTACAGTTGACCTAAAGGCATTTTCCAGTATGTTATATGTACACACTTAAACACACACTCGCAAAAATCAGGTGCTTGGAATAGCATGAAGCAATGAAGCTATTGTTTAACTTTCTGGAGTAGTTAAGAAAAGAATTGCAATGCATGTTTCTGATCCAAAACTTAAAAAACCACTAAAAGAAATGATGAAATAAAAATTTCAAGCGTTATTTGCAAACCATGAGTTATCCTTGATTAAATGTTTAAAAGAACTCAAGGATTGATAGTAGCACTAAAGGGCAACCAATGTAGTGCTATCAATTTCATTTAGCTACAACGAATTTCGAATTTCAAGTTGTTGGTGGCTGTTGGATGGATTTACTTGCCTCAAGCTGCTGCTGCTTCGTGCAATATATTCTTGAACTGCATTGAGTGATTGTTTTGCTTGGCTTAAGTGCGTGAGTGTGTTTGTCTATATATTTAATTTCCTTGAACTGTAGGTGAAGTACCTAAGGACAGAAGGATACTCTTGCATGTAATCCATCTGCAATATATTTATTTTCGCGCGCTTTTTGATTTTTGCTTCAGGGTTGCATTCGCTGTGGCTCTACCTTCATTTGCTGACTGACATCGTCAACGTCATCGTTATGATATTGCAATTGAAAATCATCTATGAAAAGTCAATCCTGCCCAGCCATTCAGTCATCCATTCATCCATATATATAGCTGTGTTTTCTCTCAATTCCACTAAAATACACATTAAAACTCATACATATATGTATTTATATACTTATATAAAGAGATACATTTGAGTGTGTGCGCTTGTGTGTGTGTGTGTGTCCCAGTTACGCTTTGGGCCACTTATTTGACACTCAAGCAAGCTCGTTCAATATCACAGCTGCTATAGTTGTTGCTGTTGATGTTGATATTGTTGTTGAAACTGTGGCGGAAGTGGAAAGTGCAGCAGCTGCCAGAGTTGAAACTGAAACAAAAACAGCTGCGCTCACATATTGATTCAAGCCAACAACATAGATTTAACCAACACCATACTTGGAACAAGCAAAAAGATGCTGCGAAGAATGAATGGATGGATGGATGGATGGATGGCTAAATGGCTGGATTCAGGACATAAACTGCAGCAAGTCAAGGCTTTGATTTCACTTCAAGTTATTAACGAAGTTTATGTTTACCAACATAAGGAAAACAATAAAAACCACAAAAACAACAAGCGAGAAAAAAAAAAAAACAAATACTAAAGCTATGAAGATATGAAGAGCGTGGCAAGCAGCAAATATTACACTGGGAAAACTTTTGTGGCTTTCAAGTGTAACTCAAGGCGTTGTTTGTTGTTATTTCATGTATGCTGCTGCAGCGTGCAGATCACATTAATATCCTGCAAATGGATTTTATTACAAAAGTTGTGTCGACTTATAATGTTTATACTATATATCACTCATTAACAAGTCACAGCTGCAGCTCGTCTAACAACTTGAAATAATCTCAGTAAACTTTTGCAAATATTTTTCTCTCTGTGTATTTTGCCCCATCAATAAATTCATCAATAAAATTCACGTTCTAGCGTTGTTTATTGCTGTTTTGAATCATAATTGTTTGGTTCGCTGCTGCCGCAAGCTGCTGTTGGCGCGGCTGTGTATGCTTTGATGTGGGAGAGTGAGTGTCCTGCGGGTGTCCTTAAATTAAATGTACCACAAATTAAATTAAATTTCAGATACGCACGATTTGTGCAGCCTTGAGGGGGGTAGCAAATCAAAGTTATAAATAATTCAAAATTATCGTTATGAGAACTAGAAGCATTGTGATCAACATCATATACATATATTTGTTATTATTTTTTTAAATAAATCAAAAAGTTCCAATGAACTTCAGCGGAAAATTTCAAAAAGTTGTAAAATTAACAGAAATTCGTGGCACGTTTTGAAATAACTTTGATCGCAATTGTGTTTTATGAAAATAATTATAATTTTAAAAAATTAAGTATTAAGTGAAAGTGTAAAAATCTGCAATACCTTCAAGATATATCGTATTTGTGTTCCTTCAAAAAATTTCTTTTAAAATCCCTTGAAACTGCTTTCAAACATATTTTAAACTCATTAACTTAATATATATTAATTGCTGCAAATTTAATAGCTAAACAGCTTTACATGTAGATTTTCCATATTCTGCTCTAAATATTGACAGCATGTTAATTGTTTCAAAACTCCTCCCGCAACCTTGACATAAAACGTCAAAATTTGCGTGGTTAATGAAATGGCAAACAATGCGCGCACCGCTGCCAAAATGAAAAATAATGAAGTGCAACATGAAACAAATAAAACAAACCTTTCATTGACTACCATGTCACACACACACATAAAACACACTCACACTACAATACAAGAGTATCTTTGTATGGATGAATAAAAGCTGCCAGCAAAACATGCGCATGAACTGAAAAAAAAGGCAAACAATATGACGAGAAATGAAACGAGCTCGTAGTTTGAAATCATTCATATGGAAAACTGTTGTATTGTATTGCACACACACACACACACACACACACACACACACACACACACATACACACACTTGCTGACTTAAATACAGTGTAGTCCAAATTGTTGGCACATAAGTGCAGGAAATAATTTGGAATTAAGTTGATGCTAATTTTTTCATAAACATTATTTTTGAAAATATAAATAATTTTAATTAAGGGGGGACATGACATTGGCCGTTCTTTGAAATTTTTTTGTTATATTTTTGTTTTTTAATAAATATTCATAAGAAAAATATTCCTTAGTAAATATTCATGGAAAAATTCCTAAAACCTAAAACTTTGAACGCGTTTATCTCGAAACCATGTTTTTCGTACTGGTTGCAGCACTAGCGGGCTTATTTTGAGACGATTTTTTATATTTTTTTTTATTTTTTCAAACTTGATTCGCAATCGTATCATGATATAATTACTCCAAGGTAGTATTGACGTTTCTGTTCGAAACGAACGTTTGTCAAAAAATGTAACAAGAAAGAGAGCGCTCACAATCCGTCATAGCATACAATTAATTTTCACTGGCCACATTCAGCGTACCCAACAGTTGCCAACTGCTAAGTCAAAACTTGATGCACATAAATATGAAGTTGCGCATTAAAATGCATTTAAAAATAGAAAATTTTTAATTTGTCGGTAAAATTTCCATTCGTATTTGATACAATGCTTGATATTTCATAAACTTGACAATTTTTCTAAAACTTCAATACCAATAATAGCGCTCCCCGGTGTGTTGCTGTCACAACAGTTGAATGTGGCCAACTGAATGTGGCCAACGAATACAACAACGAACAGCTCCTTTTGACAAGGGTTCGTTTAAGTGTAGCTGAGAGAATCAACATTTGTCAACACTACCTGGTAAAATTATTCTATCATGCTATCGTATGGACACGAGCTTTTTTTAAAATTTTTTTCGATTTTTTGTGAATTTTTAGTCAATATTTTTTTCGAAAAAGCACACTTTCAAATTCGGAACATCACCAAAAATTAAAAAAAAAATTTACAAAAAAAGCTCCTGTCATACGATAACCAATTTTGTTAAGATTTAAAAAAGTCGTTTTTTCCAGATCGGAGAATGTTTGTGACTCCCAGCGCTGCAACCACGAGGACCCGTTATTTTCTCTGCCGACAGTTTGGAGCTCTATAAAACAATGTTAGAGTGAAAAATATATTTTTTTGAATTTTTTTTTGCTTGTAATTTGAAAAAATGTTTGTTTTTGGCTGAGTTATAAATTTTTTTAAAAAAGGTCTGTTTTCTCTGCCGCGAATGTTATGTCCCACCTTAAGGCACTTAAGAACATTTTTGTTTTTAAATAATAAACACTGAATATAAAACAGTATTCGTTAAGACAATGGATGCTCTATGCTTTTGAAGTTCCTTATTTAAAATCAATTCAATTAAAAATATATCAATATCTATGCTTTATTAGTTGAAGTTGATGATAGGAAACTCTGTGAAGAGGATCAGAAAAAAACTTTTACTGACTGAGGTAAAAACTAATATTTGTGGGAGTCACATGCTTTTACAGCTGTTTTTTTAAATTTCTTTCCCAACTACTTCCTCAATAAAACTTCCAAAAGGCTTCATATTTGAAATTCTTAGACGTTTCCACCTCGATACTACTTTTAAGATACTTGAGAATATGCACGCAGAGAAAAAAAACGTTTATCGCCAGTTTGCTGCAAACGAACTTCGTTTGTCATGTTTCAAATCATTTTTTGTAAACGTTTGAACAGTTGGCATAATAATGGTTAGTTGCGGGAAACATGTTATTTAGTTGCAAGAAATTAATTTTGTTTGTCATAAACGGCAGTGATTTTTAAATTGCAGCAACCGAAAAATTTATTTTTTCCAACTGAAAACTTCGTTTGCATGAAAAGAAATTCATTTGTTATAAGCGAGTAGTTCTCAACTGACAAAAAAAGTTGGTTGATTTCGGTGATGAAAAGCGTTTAATATTTGCCAGAGTGTGAAGAAACAGACACACAATTGTGAATCACAAGCGCAGTCACACAACTGCTACACATCTCGCTTTCGTTGATGACAAATGTTAAATATTTGCCATAAACGAAAAAAACAAGAATGTGTTACAGCTTAAGTAAATAAAAAATTCATTCTAGACAATATCTCATAATAGCTGAATGGAAGCATGCTAGACTGGCACGCGGGAGACGTGGGTTCGATTCTTGGCTGTGTAAGTATCAAAAATGTTAATTTAATTATTGAAATTCTAATTCTGTTTCATTAACTGCTTGGTCAAAAGGAACCGTCAAAATAAGTTTTACTTAAAAAAAACATTGATTAAAAAAAAAAATATTTGATGTTCCTGTTGGGGATTGAACCCCGGTCCATCGAGTTCCTAGACTCGACCGCCAGCACACTCGGCTAAACTTGAGCTTCTAAAACAATGATAAAATTTCATTAAGTTCGATGTTTTTTCGTTGCAAGCAAGAATATTTTTAAGTTGATGACAACTGAATATTCGTTTGCGGCAAATAAAGTTCGCAAACGAAGTATAGTTGGTGAATTTTTCAGTTGAGGTAAACGAAAAATTTCTTTGCGTGTGTGTTCAATTGAGCAGAATCAAACAAGTTAATATGAGAATAAGCCTTATGTCACACAAAATATGAATTTGATGAGTCAGACAGCTCAAATATGTCGTGCCGTTGGTTATAAGTTAAAGTTAAGTTAAGTTAAAATCTATGACATTTTGTTTTATTATGAAGTTGTTGGTTACATAATTGCAAGAAATGTCTATAAAAAAGTAAATTTTTGCATAAAAGTAACATATATTTGGACAGCACTGTTTAAAGAATACAATATTGCAATATAATGCTTCTGAGCAAAATAATAGAAGAAGAAAAAAAAAAACACAACAACAACGAGATGCGATGGAGGTTTAATGTAAAAAAGGATAATGGTAAAAGATTAAGCATGAATGTCATACATGTCATGAATGCTATGAATATGAGGCAGCGAAAACATGGCATGACATGCATGTTTCAATGTATTCAAAAGTATTTGTTTATGTGTACGTTTATATGTGTTTTATAGTGTTTTTGCGCTGCTACAAGCTTAAACTGCCTTTGCACAAAGGGAAAAAAAAAATAAATAAAAATTATTCAATAATATAAGGGTTTCGCTTTTGCTCTGTTGCTGCGTGAGGAAACGGATGTGCCTTCATATTGTTGCTCATTTATGCGTGAATATTTTTTTTTTTTTTAACTCACATCTACATACAGTGTGTGCTTCTTTTCAATACAACAAATATTCAGCAAAATGATAAGATAAAAACAAAAATATATACATATAAAAAGGATACAAGCCGGCATTCTGCATATGTTACGAACAGGCAGTACTGATGAAACATCGCGGGCCAAGGCACAGATGTTATTGAACTTTTGTGCTTAAATGCGGGTTAAAGGCAACAATTATCAAATACTTATGTAAAACATTTTTTTTTAATTTATGAACAAAGGTCGTCAAAGTTTCAATAACAGTTCAGTGAAAATTCAACACGAAACTTGAACTTTTGTTTTTTGTAAATGTTTATTAAATATGGCTTTAAAAACTGAAAAGCATTCAAACGTCAATTCTCTTTGGTTGCTTATTTCTAGTATGGTTAAAGTTGTTTCTTTTACAAAAACAAATATGTACGAACTACTCATATGCAACACATTTTGACATTTTTTATATATAGCTGTTTATATTAATGAATCTTTAAACTGCATAATATAAGATAAATACTCATTTATACTGAGGTTGTTGTTGAATTATTTGGAGAAAACAATGACACAAGGGATTGCAGGAGTCTTTTAAGTATTTCAACAATCCCGCGACATTATATTTTCAGAACAACGGGAAAAATTGAAAAAAAAATTATATTGATATTAACAGAGTTTATGGTCAAAAGTATATAAATTTGAAATTCTTTTGAGAAAAAAGAAAAAAAAAATTTCTTGGAATTCCGGTTATTTTTTTGTATTGTTTTTCTATTGCCCTTTTTTACTGCGTAGCTCTTATTTATACTAATGTATATCAGTTATTCAAGGCTACAAGAATCAGCGATTCCAAGTCGTTGACTTGGCGTTAGTTCTTCAACCAAACGCTTGTCGAAAAATGATTTATTGCTATTTTATGCACGTGTGTCATGATTCTTGTATATAATTGTGCTGGATTTATATGCTCAGAACGAAACATTTTCAAGTTTTTGATAACTTTGGGACCATATGGCACCCATGTGGCCATTTGATGTCTAGCTTGTACTTTTAATTAATTTATGTATTTCTTAGGTATGTCACGAACATGCTGCCAATATTTCTCATAACATGTTAAATATGTGAGAGTTAATTATATGCAGGTTGGTTTTTGTTAAATTAAGATTTTATGTTGGCGTTTAATGGTAACTAAGTGGACATAAAAAAAAGACTTAAGCAGCCAATCTTTAGCAAAAGATTGCTGCGTTGGTGTTTACAAACTTATAGTTGCAAAAAAAGTCATTCAGAAAGCAGACATTTTTTAAGAATTGACCTTTTTTTCAACTTCGAGTATCCTGGCGTTCCAACTTATTTTGTTTCATATATGTGTGCATGCCGTTGTGGGTCTAATATGTAATGTAGTATTCGTATAAAATGTTTCGATTCTTATACTTAAACTATATTTGGATTATTAAAGGTGTTGACTAGTTTTTAGTTTACTCATTTATATGCTTCTGTTGTTAATAGTTACGCGTTAAGTTTTCTCAAATATATGTAAGAAGAACTATTTTTTACTTTCATCAATTTTAAGGGAATTTATTTCACATCCTTCTATATAATTTATGTGTGTGGAGTTGAGTGCTTTTTTGTCAACTAAACCAACGCTCAGGGGCCCCTATAAATGCGGAACTGTATTGTGTTGGTTTCGAAGAGAGGTGATAGTTAAGTAGGAGGGTGGAAAAACCTATGTGAATTTTGTGTTCACTGATCATGTTTACGCTGATTATCTTAAGTTAAAGCTGTTTAATACATGGCTTCAGTGCATTCATACTTAAGTCCATGAAAAATAAAAGAATAAGTTACACTAGCGTATATAACATTCTCAAATCTGTCGAACACAAAGTTCCTGAACGCGTACACTGTCTTCGAGAATTTATTTTCAGGTTTTGTGAATTGTGTATGTAAGAGTGTATGAAGAGGGCTACATCAATTGCAAACAAATATAAACAATTTTTATGAACCGACACCAAAAATTTCATATCAGGTGCATCACATGCCATCGCAATTACAATGAAAAGAACAAAGACGCATCGCATCGAGCATCGATACAATGAAGCTTTGCAAAATAAGCGTACAACTTAATGAAAATCAAAGTTTCAAAAAAAAGCGTCTTAAATAATTTTGCAAAATAAGCGTACAAATTATTGAAAATCGCAGTTTTAATAAAAAGCGTCTTAAACTGATTTTTTGTTTTGCTTACGAGTTGACTCTTATATGAGTCTACATGTCGTTTTCATGATCTCAGTGAGCTCATACGTAAGGTCATGGATGAGTACACTATTTATTTGCTATTATTCACAAATGTTGCAAATGTTAGTTTTGTGGCAACCTATTCGTTGGTAGTGGCAGCCATAGTTGGATAGGTTTCAATAAATGAATGGTGACCGTGGCATGCAGGTTAAGTGTGTGGCTTAGCATGCTCGGAGCCCGGGTTCGATCCCCAGCCGCGGCGATAAGTTTTTTTCAATAA
Source organism: Tetanocera ferruginea (assembly GCA_958299015.1). Classification (NCBI taxonomy): domain Eukaryota; kingdom Metazoa; phylum Arthropoda; class Insecta; order Diptera; family Sciomyzidae; genus Tetanocera; species Tetanocera ferruginea. Next base: position 163,841,919 of record OY282641.1, read on the forward strand.
AAAATGTTTCTGATCGTTCACCACCTCTCTGCAGACAATGCAATTTATGAACTTTTGTTACATTAAAAAATAAATTTAAAGTTTTGGGGGCTCTGAGAAAATACGACGAAATATTTAAATATTTGGTCAAAGATGGCTTCCAAGAAAAAATGTTATAAAAACGGGTTATTGTACTTATTGAGACCTATCCAACGATATACTTCTTTTCACGATCGGTGTAAAACTGGTGAAGTTATACAAAAAAGACCATTTGAGGCAGATTTTGGGTTAAAAAAAAAAAATTTTTTATTGTTTTGAAATCCTCTCAACATTAGCTTTCATATTAGGGGCGGTAAACGCAAACTATTCTTTCCGCTTATAGGGTGACCCACTTATATACTCATACTTCATGCCATAATATGCATGAATTTTAAAATGCTATATCTTTTTAATGAACCATAAAAACCACTTTCATTCTAACATCATCATAATTTTCTTAATATGTTGTGTATTTGAAATTTATTTCAAATTTTTTAACCCGTGCCCATTAGAGATACTTGACCCCAAAGTTGGGGCAATATTGAAATTTCTTATTTTTCAAAGCGATGTAACCCAAAAAGTTTATGATTTAGTCACTTTAAAAATATTATATATTAAGTTCTTACTAAGACCCAGGGGCGCAACCAGGATTTATTTTTGGGGGGGTTTTATCAAATTTCGGACTTGTATATAAAATCAATTTTACAAATGTTTTATATCACAGCAATAAGTTTCAACTCTTGGGAGTAATATTTTCAAATAGAAGTTTAGTTAAGTTAATGGGCTAGGTGGGTTTCGAAGGCTCAAACAAAGCATATAATAACTATTTTTTGTTAATATACGATCTAAATATTTCAAGCACTAGATAATGTATCTTGAAGAAGGTTTCCAAATTTTACCCAGATTGGTTATAACTTTTTGGGAAATCATGATAACCAATTAGCAAAAATTAATGTTGATTTAAGCTTAAGGGAGAATATTTTGGACATATTGTACAATGTCGACCCAACCCCTTAAATAAACATTCATATTGAAAATTTAAGTTAAGTTTTTATGAATAGTATTTTATTAGTATTACAAAATACTTCAAAAATTGTTTTTAGTTGTACAGTAGTCGGCATAATTATTTTGACGAAAAGAAAAGGCAAATATGTTCAGTTTTTAAAATAGTTTGAGAAAACGCGAATCAAAATTGTTGTATTTTTTCAAAATCTTACCAGAAATGTGTGATTTTTCTAAAAAATAACTTATAAAGAAAATATATTAGATAAAACTTCATTTCGAAGAGGGCATAACTATTTTGAAAGTTCTGTTTTATACAAAAATCAACTTTAAGATAAAAGAATTTATGACAAAAACTTAACAACTTAATAAAAAATATATCCGCCATTAGTTTGTATTACTTTTTGAAGACGTTTTGGTACCGGAATTTGCTCCCATAGACTTTTTATTTCAGATATTGTCTCTTCCCTGGTCCGAGTCAAGCAAACGCTTCGTTTTCCTTTAATATAGGCCCACAAATGTTCAAGATCGTTTTAATCAGGAATTTGGGTCGGCCAGTTTAAAATTTCTACGCTATGGCACTGGCGCGCCAGTTCGATTCAAAAAGTTCATTATGAACTTACTCTTGTGACATGCTGCATTATCTTGTTGTAAAATAAATGACTCACCAATAAGTTTGTCACCAGATGGAAATGCTTGATCATTTAGGACATCCAAATATTTGTACTGGTTCCAACCGTTCAATTCGTTCCAACTATTGGAACCATATCCCCATGACCACAAGAGGAAATGCAGCCCCAGAACATAACCGATCCGCCGCCATGTCGATTGCTTGAAGGACTGGAGCAATTTCTTTGCGTGAATTCTTTGCAATTCGGAAAAACCTTTTTTTTAGGTGATCCGTGATACTAAAACGTGCTTACATCAGTTCACAAAATCTCATAGTCTTACAAAAAAAAAATATTTGGCAAATTGAAGTCGTTTGATTTTATTTGCCGGGGTTACATATGGTAGTTTTCTTATGGAATATGTACCGAATTGGAATTCTCTTAAACGTCAGCGAATTGTGCGCTGGCTAACTGGATTCTAAGAAAAATTTTTTCATTTGTAGTTCTAGCTTTTCGGTGTTACACCAGAGTTCTTTGAGAAGTCTCGCATAATTAGCTGGTCTTCTTTACGTGTTTTTTCCGCTAGAACGTGTCAAATTTTTTACTGAATTTGTTTTTTTGTGCTTATTTATTTGATAGTGAACGGTTTGCCTTGATAACTGTAACTCGGAGCATATTTCTTTGACTGAAATACCACAATTATGCTTCTCCACGATTTCACGTCTCATTTCAACGCTTAATTCTGACTTTTTCCTTATTTCTTTATAGAATTATAACTAAAATAAACAAATATATTTGAATAAAATTGAATTTTTATTTAAAACTCCAATTTTACTTACCAAATCGTTATTTGCATAGAAACTACTTCTGCCACTAAGAAATTCTTTCTTCTTGTATCTAACGAATTACTTCCTCTGAAAGCGTGACTTAAATGACCTCGTTTAATTACGTTAAAATTCCTCACACCATGTTTTTACAATAAAATATCGTTGTAAAAATAACCACTTGGGGCAAGCCTTAAAATTTTTCCTTTGCTGAGCACTAATGGACCTCATTTCCGAAAGTATAAAACACACAATTTCTGACACCTTGGGATGAAAAACTAAGAGCCTAAATATGAAAAAATTGTTTGAGTCTTTCGCCACCAAAATAACCGATGAAATTTCCTCTAAAATTGACTTTTATATCGTCAAGAAATTTTTATGAAACAGATTCGGGAAAATACGATAGAAAATTATGAATTGTAAATTTGTGCTTCAGTTTCGGAAGTCAATTGGAACTAGTTTTTTCCTGAATCACATGACTTCACTATAAACTTAGTTCCTGCAGAGTTTGGGTTAATTTGAACGAAAAAAAAGAACGAAACATAACACTTTTTGAGGAAATTTCTTTGATAATTTCGCTGGCGAGAAATTTGACCGCTCTTCCTCAAATTCAGGCTTTCTTATTTTATATAACTTTTTAATTAATTTTCATCCAAATATTTCAAGTCGTTTAGTGGGCTTTCCAAGCTAGAAGTTGAAAAGACAACTCAAATCGAAACCCTCAAGTGGGCAGTATCAGTCTGAAGGAAACAAAATATATAAAATTTAGTAGATTATGCATCAAACAGCATCGATTTGAAATATACATTTGGGGTTTTCACTCATTTGATAAAATGTGTGATTGCTTTTCATATGAATCAGTTTGATTTAATCTTATTTTGTTAGGTACTACAATCATTTTTGGGGGGGGGGGGGTTTAAACCCCGAAACCCCCCTTTGGTTGCGCTTATGCTAAGACCTACCTAATACCAAAAAAATAGGTCGAAAAAAGGTCGATACGAAAATCGCTTGAGGTTGTATGACAAAAATGGCCGCCATTTTGTAAATACAACAACCAAAATTTTTTTAAAGCAGTTCTAAGGTGCTGAGACAATAATAAAATTTATGGTAAAAAATTAAAAATTTTTTAAAATAGTCGAGCGATCGAATTTGCTATTTTGTGATCAATTTCGGCGGATTGACCCTTATGTTAAATTATTCTAGAGGAATATTTCAAATATGAAACTTTGTTCTTAAAAATTTAATGTCATTAATTTCTGGTTTGTTGGTGATTTTCAATTTTCAACGCCCTTTTTCGGATCCCACTTACTTTATTGATCATATTTTATTATAATTCAATCTTGCCTTGTAACAAATTTCAGTTCCCTAGTAACAGTATGAACCGATAAACAATAATTTCCTTAACCCTTTGACTCCTAGTGGTTACGCAGTGAAACCACACATTTAATAATTTTGCTCTATATTTCTAGTGGTTGCATAGAAAAATCAAGCGTTTCGCCTCCGGGAAGAAAGCGTTAAAGTACCACACCCTATTTATAAACCCTCCCAATTTTTTAATGATTCTACCTACCCACCTACCAAATATTAGTACCCTAGTTTCCATATTAACTGAGATGGAGTGTTTTTCTAGTGATATGTCTTTTTGTTGAATCTAGCCTACTTTCTTGATCGTATTTTGTTATAATTCTACCTACTCTTGTATCGTTTTCAGTGCACCAGTGTCAATATTGAGTGAGGTATAGTGTTTTTTTCTAATAGTGGCACTCCTCTTTGTCGAATTTCGCCCACTTTTTCTTAGTGTTTTTAATAATTCTACCCATTCTTACAATGAATTTTATCATCCTTCAGTAATTTGTAATAATTGTGCCAACCTTTGTACTTAATTTCAGTACGTACCCTATATAGATACTATTCGATATTATTAAATAGTATTCTATATAGTGTTTTCTAATATTGCCACACCCCTTTGTCGAATGACTCCCAGTAATTTTTAAGAACTGTGCCCACCTATGTACTAAATATCAGTACTCTAGTGTCAATATTATTCGAGATACAGTGAGTTTCAAATATTGCCACACCCCTTTATTAAACAGCGCCTACTTTGTTGAAATTAAGTTTTTAAAATTGTACCTATCTCTGTAGTAAACTTTCGTACTCTAATGTCAATATTTTTCGAGATACAGAGTTTTTATAAAGCCCACTTAATTGACCGTCTTTTTTCTTATATGTATGCCTGCCCTAGTAATTTTACTGTGAATTTTATTACCCTAGTGTCAATATTTACTGAGATACAGTGTTTTCTTATAGCGCCATGCCCTTTGTCGAATACTGCACTTTTATACAGGGGCATATCCGCGTTTATGGTATCTAAATGCTGACAAAAAATGACGGCCATCGGGAAAGTACTGTAGGAGCAATCGATGTACATACATTTACAAAAAAAAAAAGAAAAAAAGAGAAGCCAACCAACTTGAGAACCTCCTCCTTTTTGGAAGTCAGTTAAAAATAGTTCACGTGGCGCTTGTTTATGTACAATGCACATTGTACGTGAGATTCAGGTATTTTTGTCATCTATCTCATGAATTGTTCTTGTTTTCCCTCGTATAAATACATCAAGTGTATGAATTTTAATTATAAAAATTATGAATGATTCATGTTCTGCTTGTATATTTTCATGGCATTAACAACAGTTTTTATTGGTTCATGTACATTGTACACACACTTTATGAACTTCAAGCACTGGGCCTATGAAATAATCATGTTGTTGTGTTTTGTCTGTGTATTTTGAACATTGACATCATGACCTTGTTCTTGTGACTCATGTAGTTGGATACCAGACCAAAATTCATTAATGCGATTCATGGAGATTATATTGAGTTCAGTGTAGAACTATTAAAATGTAACTAAGGAATGATAACTACGAAATCGGTTACAAATTTGAAAGCAATATATATCTATAGGAATCTTAAAGTTGTTATTAAAGTACTTCAAGAAATTATTTGCATTAGAAACTGACGAGGCTCTTTTAAAAAACTTTTAGCTTCCTAACATCTTGATGTTTGTTTGATACTTGTTTACAAGTGAATTTTTTTTTTGCTTGCCGAATGTCCTTCAATGCAAATACTTTTGATAATGCCATTAATCCTTTTCAGCTGCTTGCGCAGAATAAATCAAATATTTTTTGTTGTCATTTTTAACTGCGCCTTATTTATTGCAAACCAATGAAAATCAACTTTCTTTTTTTTTTGCTTTCTTTTATAATTTTTGCATTTATATACAATAAAGCAAATTCCTGCCGCTTATCCGACAATCATTTGTAATTCATGTCCTGCAATATCGCAACTCAAATCAATGTTGCTAATATACGAGTTTCTGCTGCTTAGCATCGCTTACGCTTCACTTATCAGCAGCGATTTTCATTTATTTTGTATTGTTGTTTTTTTGTTTGTTTCTGTTTTGTTTTCTTTTATTATTTTTAAATTGCTGCTTTGTTGCTTGTTACTGTGCATTGCTTTTTGCGCTGCTGCGACGTTAAGTTGTTTTTTTTTTTTTTTTGTTGTGCGTCGGAAATTTGTTAATCCTTTTAAACAATCCAAAGTACGTAAGATGCACGACGTAAAACGTAAGCTAGCAGCATTGGCTGATGACAAAATGAATTACACGACGATACTACGAAACGACGATAGCGTAAATATCCTCAAAGTAGAATAAACAAAATAAATAAAATAAGTTGAAACACCAATACAAAAGGATACAAATAAAAAACAAGGAAACAAGTAAAATAAAAAATAGAAGATATAAAAAACACTCGATCAACAACAAGCAGCAAATTTCAATCGCTATCGTTAGGTTTAATGCGATTCGAAAGTGTTCCCCCACTCCATCAACTATTTTTTACCAGCCACCACATGAAAGCCAATCGCTGTCGCTACTAACCACCCACCACCATCACCCGCTGCTATCCGCGCGACACTTCAAATAAAAATCGCAGCAATTGCAGAATTTATTTGCTTTATCCGGAATTCCGTTTCTTCGTTGCTTGTATGCGCAAGTTGCTAGAGCTATTGTTGTTGTGTTTTTTCGAGGGGTAATATTAGTGGCTGTTGTTGTTGCTCTTGTTCTTCAGCGCACTCTTGCAATTACAACGTGTTTCGCTTTTACTTAAGTAGATTTCTTTCAGCGACTTTCTGTCGCAATCGTCTTGCTGCTGCTACTTCTCATCATCAAACTACTTATGCCTTTCCCATTCTTATCCTTATCCACATTATTGTCAGCCAACAACGTACTCTCTCTTTGCCGCTGCGGAATTATTGCCGGATACAATTTCGCTACGAAGAGTTTTACTTTTCTTTTATTTTGAATGACTTTGATTGGATTGCATTGTATAAGTATTAAGAGTTCTTATTGTTGTTGTTGTTGTTTGTTTTTATTTTTCACATTGTTGTAGTTGATAATGTTTGTGTTTGAGTTGTTCTCTTCTGTTGTTGTTGTCAAAATAATGCGCAGGAAACTTAAAATTGGGGAGCAAACAAGAAACAAATTGAAGTGTTCTAAATTCGAGATTTTTTGTTTTTTTAATAGATCGCAAGAGATTTTTTTTTTTTTTCTACTCTAAAGCAAAAAACTTTATTTTATTACTCTCAAGACAAAACCAACAATAAAACAATACAGTTAAAGCTTTCCTGAAAATATGCATGTAAATCAATTTTGAATAAATTACATCGTTATTCAAGTTGAAAGTAAAAACTAGACGAAACTATTAAATTTTAACTTAAAAACAAAAAATTTAAACATCAACGTCACTGGGACATATTTTTTTAAAGTACCTGGAGAGTTAATTTATGTATCAAAAAACTTAAGCAATAAAATAGTTTAATATGGAATGTTTGTGATTGGAACTAATACCCATGCATACCTTAGTCTGAATACATAAAAGTAAAGCGTTCTGAATCACACCTTATATCACTCAAACTGTTATTTTTTTACTTCCGAACTGTTTCATATATACTATCAGAAAAAATTTTCAACCTGAAAGTATGCACCGAAAATTAATTTTAAATTTGTACTGTCGCGATATTGTTCTATTACAAAAAGTTCTAAGAATGCATAACATTAAAAACACCAAACTTTACTATGCTAATCAGGTTCGTAATCATACTCAGGTTTGAAGTATCTACATTTCCGTTGTCATATTCCATAGATAAATATGCACAAGGAACAAGTTACGGATTGCTATGAATTTCCTCAACTTAACGCTACAGTGAAGTAAAGAAGACAGCTTTAACACTTTTAAAGGATATTGAATTTAATAATAATGGTATTTTGCAACATATACGGAAAAAACAATTTGTTTCTTGCTGAATCGATTTACTCTCATGCTCTTATAAAACATAAATAATTCAGGCTTCGCAGCAAATCCAATCTGTTAAATTCATCGACATTCTTTAACATTCTTTTGAATCTACTGTTATGTGCTTTGCTATTTTTAATAAGATTATATATCATGCTTAATTTTTCATATATCCTATGTCCAAAAAATACTAAAGCTATGAGTTCTGCATACTTTTGCAGTCATTATTGATTGAATAGACTTGAAAGGATATTTTTTTTCTAGTGCTCTACTCCTTCTGTCCACTAACTCTCTTTTGCTATGATGATTAATGAAAGGCTTTTTGCCAACTTATTTCTTAACATCAGTCAATCAGCTACGCTGGACCATAACCCTGAGCTCAACCCGTGCAGCCCTGGGGGCACAGAATGTTAAGGCCCCTAAAAGCCTCTTTATATAATATATAAGTGAAATGAAAAAGAAAAGCAAAAAAACAAATAAAAAAAAAAAAATTGTTTTCACTTTTGCTTTAATTTGTAAATGAAGAAAGTTGTTTGCTTTATGCTTGTGTCATTCATCATTAGTAAAATTAATATGGAAATAATTTTTTTTATGCATCAAGAAATGTTGATTAAATTTTTAAAAGGAAAGCATTTATAAGCTAATTTCTATGCAAATAAGTAGAAAAAGTAGTAATAAATAAAACACTTTGATTTAAATAGTTCTTAGAAATGTCTTACTTATATTAAAAATAGAATTTTTCTTTGAAGTATATTTGTTGGAAAGAGCCGTTTTTGAAATTGCAATTCTAAAAAGGGCAAAAAGTAGGGCCAGTATCTACGCATAGTTAAGCAACAATAATGACACATACTTATCACATCACATACTCACATGCACACACTCACTGATACTGCTGATATACAGATAGACAGCAGATTGACACAAAGCAAGGCCTGACATAAATCTTAGCTGCTACCAGCTACTAATTAATGTTAATTTTCAGCTTCATTTGGAGCGGTAATAAATGGTGATTTATCAGCACATTAAGCCGGGCACAGATACCAGCAATCGTCCCATAGCCAGTATTTTGTTTGGGGGGAGAATATCTTTGATTATAAATATTTAAAGGTTCCTAAATAAAATTCAAATGAATTATTAAAACTTTTCAAAACCAAAACGAGCTCTTTTAAGATTATTTCTGTGTGTGTAAAATTTTTTTAATTATTTTTTTTTTAATTGAGACAAGGTCGCCATAAAAAAACATCCAAAAACGGTGATTTACATTTACTTGAAGAATTTTGTTAACTTAACAAATGTTTTAAATAAAATTGTTTTGCTTGAATTGGCAAAGAAAATTTTAGCAATAAGTTTTCAAGTAATGTTTCTAAAAATAATATTAGAAGCTAATTTTTTTATTTCAATAAATGTTAAAATTAGTTACAAGAAAACACAAAACTTTGGTATTAAATATTTTTAGTCCTATTGTCCATCCATCTAGGCACGGACAATTTCAATGCTCTACTTTATTTAAGAAAATGTTCTTTAACATTCTAGTTCTTTGTTATGTTTTAATACATTTTGTTAGCTTGGGAGCTTTTTATACGAAAAGCAACCTTTTGGCTACGGCCCTGACTGCTACACACACTCAAACACACACCGAGAGATATTAGTTCGACTATTCAATCTAGACAGCCTCAATTAGCTGCTGCTGCTGGTACGCATAAAACACAGATACAAGAAAAAAAAAAAATTACGTGTGTCCTGTTGATGAATGAATATCAAGCGAGCGATAAGTTATTTGAAATTTATCTACATATGTACTAGAGAATTATTTGCATATTTTTTAAGCAAGTTGTTAAGTAAGTAAAGTTTTTTGAAATTCCTCTTCGTACGCGGTTTTGAACTTTTTATTTTATCGAATAGTATTTTCATGTTCCCAATTCTATGTTTTCTTAAGTCTCATTTCTAAGCATCTAAAAGAGATAAAACTGTTACTTACCTACATTATCTATTTTTCATTACATATTCTTAGACAAACACACACATCTAAACATTCATACTTGCCCAGCCACGCATTAAATCGCTCATAACTTAAATTCTGGCTACAGACAGCTAAGCTTATATTCTTTGCCACTTCTTTTTGCCGTTATTCGGGCATAAAACAGCGTTTTAGTTCACCAGACCATGAAAACAAAGAGACGATTTCTATATTTAAGAGACCAACCAATTTTATTTTGTGCAAACATTAAAACGATCAAATATTTTTGGTCTTGTTCAGTAGATTGATTGAATTGTTTCATCTGCTTCGATATAGCTATATTTTGAAATAAATATGTTAATCGTCTGTAAATAAATCGCCTGTAAAAATGTCAACAACCTAAGAAAGAATTTTTTAAACTACCTAAGCTTTTCACGCATTAAGAATTGCAATTCATAGTAACATCATTAAACCATAAGTCCTGCAAGGTCAATGAAATTAAAGGTAGAGATTCAGAAAATTCATGTGATTTCAAGAATTCATAGCCAAAATTTTGAATCAATATAAAATTGGGCACGTCAAACAAAAATACAGATCAAAAATCATGATATGCATAATGGTTTTGTTTATTTCAACAACTGCGTCTGGACTTTGAGTTTCTTAATTTTGATTCGAAATTATTTATGTACGTCTAAAAAACATGCATTAAATGAAATTACACATGACTTTATTCAAGAAATTTATTATTTATTGAGCTAGAGTGCTTAAAAATGTAATTTTGAAAACGTGTTTGAATTTTGTATTATGCATTATATATATTATATTGGGACTTATATCAATTTTTGTTTAAATAATTAATTTAATTCATAAGTTTTGTATCAAACTGTTTATTTTTTTCAGTTTTCCCAATGTGTCTCGCCCGATAAATTTTTTTTTTCGGTATTTCAGAAAGTTAGAAGAAAGAAATATTTAATTTTATCAGATTTCTAAAGTCGATTGCTCACATTCTCAGTCAGTTTTCGGACACAGCTTTGATTAAAGCGATACACAGAAAGAAAGAAGAACTTAATACCTTTCCAACCATAACACTTTCACGTAAATCTTAAAAAAATATGTGTCTTTTAAAGCGGTTTTAAGAAAATGTCTTTTTAAAAATAGCAAAAAATTAAATTTTTGGTGGTCAAAAACAGTTATAATTGAACATAATTTTTTGAATAACAGTATATTGGTATAGGTAAGAAATTTAATATTTTAGCAGTTGTGGGTATGCGTTCTATAAAAGATAAAAAGTTACAAGCAAAAAACATGTTTTTTTACCAAAAAGGACATTCAGAAGAATCAAAATTGCTTCGGCGGTTTTTCTCCGATTTGAAAAAAAAAGTATGCAGAAATCATTTTAATAACTTCTTCTTACTTTTGAGACCCCGAAAGGCGAAATCTACATTTCGATCCGGTCTATTGGGCAGTATAAGACTTCCAGTTCACTAAGCCCTATGACCACACCCTTGAAGTGTTGTCCATATAACAGTCATGTTCTTATGAAGCTGTCTCTTATCCACTCCATTGATCTAAGAAAAACCTTTGAGCATGAAATTTTGTCTTTTTTATCTACATAAATTTTCTCCACAATATGTTCTTATATATAACACTTATGTTTCATATTCTTATCCATACTACTGTACACTACCATCCAAAAACAGACATTTCTTAAAATTTGTCAGTAAGGTGCTGTCAAAGTTGGCCCGTGGACGAAATCCTTCAGAGAAGACGTCGGAGTAATTTTTTTTTAATTTTTTTAAAGTTATTAAAAAAACATTATTTTTTGTTAAAAATGCCATTTTATTGCTGTATGCAATTATTTTTATCGATCGATTTAGGTTCACTGTCAAACACTCAGTTTTTGTAAAGAAAAAACCAGTAGTTTGTTTACTATTTGTTACTTGTTGCTTTCAATTTTACCAAATTTTCAAATTGCAAAATAGTTACACTTTTTGGAATGCAGCAAAATCTTGAAAAATTTTTCCAATGGATACATAAATTAATAGTAAATTCCTAAAATATTAGTTATTAATACCTTGATAAGATTTGCTCTTGAGACATGAATTTTGTAAGTTTTAGTCACAAAATGCTCGTTTTTCAGTGTTCTTTTATTGCTAGCGAGTCAGTGTTTAAATATTTTTGAACAAGACCTTCAGGAATATTTTGTTGAATAGTTTCACTAAATCCCCAGACCGATATTTTAAAAGGGGTAAAAATAGCGAAAGATGATTTCGTCAATCGAAGACGGCCGAGTAGTGTAAAAAGTTTGAAGACGGCGCAGGGTTAAAGTTAAGTTTTTATATAAATTTACAAAAGAAATTTAAAAAATATCAAATTGATTAACTCAGCTTCTTATGATCAATTTTGTTGTGTGTGTTATTTAATTCTTGTTTTATGCCTGCTTCGAACGCCTTAAGTTAATGTTTTGGTTATGCTTACGCTAGGCTAAGGAGGTTATTGTTTACGTTTGCAAAATATGCTCTGTGTCAGACGATAAATCGAACCCAAGATCAAATTTGACTTTTGAGAAAACTTCAATTTTTGTTTAATTACACTCAGAAAAATATCAACTGTAATATTAACAGTTGGTCGCTGTTATTTCAAAACACTGTTCGATTGAATGATTTGCGTTTAAGTAAACAATTTTCTTTGTTGAATGAACGTTTCAAAGTATTTTTGTGCTGTTAAAATCATCTGTTGAAATATTTTAGTGTTTTTGTTGAATTGTCGTTTTTTCCTAAGCGACTAGTTCCTAGTTTTTAGATGTGTTTTGCTATGTTTATATTATCGGTGCCAATAGCTCAGTGGAAGTGCACTAGACTGTCATGCGTGGGCCGTGGGTTCGAGCCCTAGCTGTGTAAGTATCAAAAATTGTTATTTAATAATTGGAATAATAATAATTCTGTTTCCTTAATAGTTTGGTAAAAATAAGCTTAAAAATTAAATGCTTACAACCTTGCAAAAAAAAACAAAAATTATAAATTTAATTTTTTATTTAAAAAAATATTTTAAGTCAAAAAAAATTTTTTGTTGGCCTTGCCGGATTTGAACCGTGGACACTCGAGTACTAGACGCACACGTCAGCACACTCGGCCATACATGAACTTTCAAAACAGTGATAAAATTTCAATAAATAAGTTTTTATACGGGTTTCGTGTTATATAAACGTTCTATTGAAAGTTTCATTTGTTGGATGGTATTTAACAGTGAAATCTGTTATTTCAACCCATGACTTGTTTGATACAACAGCAATTTTTTCCCTGAGTGTAGAAACTCTTCCCGAAAACAATTTCTAATTGATTAAAAACAGAATTCATAGATTTTTACAGAAATAAAATTCCTATTTGAAATGTTTGGGAACGCGATAAATCTGATTTATTGATACCCTGTTCGATCCGTTGGTCTGTGAGAAAAGTTAAAGTCATTAAACGTTAAAGTAATTATTCAGATATCATTTATTTGATTACTTTGAATTTTTGAATCTGTCTTCAAGTTAATCAAAACAAATATTAATTATATAATTTAAGAATTTCATATAAATATTAAAGTAATTAGTATTTTGGTATTCAATCTTTCCTTTTGCCCACCATTGAATTCTTATTAAATTCCTTTTTCAACTGACCTTGGTATCGAAATCTTTTTCAAACGATTTTCATTATACACTCAACCAACCCATCAGTCCACCCTCTTAATTGCTTTGTTTGAATAACAACAAAGACTAACAAAGAAAACCACCCACGACCACAATTACAATAATTAAAGTGCTGGAATCTTGCTTGGAACTGGCAAGATTCTAATCGACGCACCGTGGGATAATAAAATCGAACCAATTGAAGCGAATAAATTATTAAGTTGGGTAAAAGTAACAAATAATGTCTGTTTTTTTATTTAAAGTATTCCTTATGTTATAAAAACTAATTTGCTTTTTTCTTATATGATGATTCTTGATTCTTTCTTATATTGCTTGAAGAAATTGTTTTAAGGAAATTATCCAATTTCTTCACAAGTGAACTTTCAAATTTGTTTTTCTGAGAAACTAATAATAATTGTAAATTTTTGCTTTTATTAATCCTGGACGATCATGAAATCTTACACTCGAAGAAAAAACCTTAATATAAGCTTTTGCAAAATTGATCCACTCAGCCTAGAAACTCGTTTATATAAAAATTGTTAAAGTCTTTAACAAGAGAAAATAATAATTTTCGGAATGAATCAAAAAATGAGTTACAGTTGTTTGTTTTTTAATTTTAAACTTCCATATGTATTTATAATACAATGTGTACTGGATATGGAAATAATCATTGCATAAAAAAAACGTTATGATTGATGCATTTTTAATGCATGTTCTCCAATAAATTATGAATTGAACAAAGCTTTTTAGAATACATCAGTTTTATGATTGGGAAAAATTTAATTTAAGTATAAAAATGCAAAAAAAATTTGACTCTCAAACAAGCAATTCTTAGAATTGTAGAGCTAAAATATTTATATTACGGTTGGGCTAAAAATCGTTTTTTTTTTATAAAGTACATTTTGAAATATTTCTTTTATGTAATTCTCTCAATAAGCAACATTGCAAAATTATAATTTTTTTTTCATAAAATTGCAGTTTGACAGCTAAAATTTTGACCACCTTAATTTGACAAATGCCCCATTGTACGACACACAATATAATAAAAGCAGCCAAACTAGAAAAGCGTCCAATGTTCTTGTTAGTTAAATGAAGTAATTAACGCCAATTCAATATGCGACCACCTGGGCGCGTTAATTACAGATATGCGTTGGCTCAAACCAAAGCGTCCCATACTAAATGTGCATATCATCTGCACCTTCTCCACCTCTTGTCCATCAACACACAGCCAGGCTACTGTCAGCAACATTTTATGAAAGAAAAAACAAAAAAAAAAATATTAACAGAAACAACAACGTGAGAGTCAGTAGCAGAAAGTATGCTTTAGTGTACACAGCAATAACAACATCAACAACAACAACAACAACAACAAGTGTTGCAAGTGTGTTAATGTCGGTTGGTATGTGTCAAATATGGGTGCGTGTAATGTTGCTGTAGCTGTTTATTTATTCACAGCAATCTCCATAAACTCACCTGTAAGCAAGGACAACACCACCAACTATGAGGACTATGAGGACGATAACGATAATTATCAGTGGCAGTAGCCTCAGCGCGCATTTCGAGCCTAGACTAAATTACAGTGTAAATTTTATACAATTCCATTGCGAACCAGCCGAATCGGTTTGTTGTGTGTCAGGAGTCAGCTGAGGAAAGTGTATATTGGGTGAGGTTGGCTAGATTGTTGGTTGTTTCGGCCTATAATAATAATAACGTTGCTAAATATAATCAGCTAAAACTCGAATATTAGCTACCGCCAAGATTGGGTCTCTGGGTCATGTTGCGGGGTGTTTAAATGCTTAAAATGGTAGCCTAATTGTTGGCAACACTTAAAAAGTAAAATTGTATCTGTTGTTGTTTTCCATGCTGCTGACAATATTCAACAGTATATCTTGTTATATAATTATAGGTTTATACCTCTATCTGCTGCCTTAGAAATGGGATTGTTTTGCCATCAGATTTGCACAAGGATTGAATTCGGTTCATGCATATTAATTTAAATTTTTTATTTAGTTCATTTATTGGTATATTTACAGTTACTAGTATCGCCTGGGGTCGAAATTCGACCAATTTATTGATTGCCTATTTTTAATTATATGCGAGCTGATTAAAATAAGTTCGAGGCTGTAACTCTTAATTGATTGGAGATATAAAGCTATTTTTTACAAAAAAATTATTTTTTTATATTATTATTTTTTTCAAAAACAGAAAAAAAACATTTAAAAAAAATTTCATTTTGTCAAAGAAATCATAGGGGGTATCCTTGAATTTTTCATGGCATGGACAGTTTATTAATTTAGTGTCAAGACAAAATAAATTCACCTAAAATTCGGTAAAGACTTTGAAAGAAAAACAAAAATTTTGAGTTTTTGTTTTTTTACAACAAAAATTATTTTTACCGCATATTTTAAGAATAAATCAAATTTTATGGTCTTTTTTTAAAAGGCATAATTTAAATATAAACAAACAAAAAATGGTATAATTTTCAAAATTTTTTTTAAGCTAACTCAAAAGACTTAAATACAAAAAAGAAATAAATAAAATTTATTCACAGATGGCGTAGATATTTGCTTCAGAATTTAGAACATTCAATTTGAGACCGTTTTTTTCTCTCTTTTGGCATTTGGTTGAAACATACGCTAAATAACTAACGACAATATAAAGAAAATTCATTAAAAATACTTTTAGTAAGAACTTTGTTGTAAATTTTATCACATTTGAAAGAAAATTTAACAAACTTTTAGAAAAAATTAGAAAAATTGAAAAATCGTTAAAATCCGTCCCAGATATTTACATGGAAAGTAAAATTTTTTAATTCAAAATACATTTTTGTACAAATTTTCCAATTGACGAAAGGACAAAACTACATTTTTTTAAGAAATTGTTACTTTTAAAAAAAATTCAAATTCGACCAACTCAAAAACTTTACCCAAACCAAATTTCATATCAATAAAAGAGCGGGTTTTTTCTTAAAAATTTAATTTCTCTCTAAGAAGGTTGGGAACCCCCTCTATCAGATATATCCCAGTAGCAAAAGAAAGGAATAAGAAGTAATTGCAAAAGCACTTCTAAGGGAGGTAGAGGGCCTTACCAACTAGATTCTTTTCTTAATTATTTTTTATATGAAACGAGCCAACATGCAAGACATTGCACTCTCGCTTCTTCAAAAAGAGGTTATATAAGTTGTTATATGCCACGACTTCAGGAATGTCCTTACAAGAAGTATTCCCATAATGCTTTTCAAAGAACAGCTTTCCGAAGTGGTTATATTCAAGCACTTCTACAAAAAGTTATAGAGAAGTACTTACGTGAGAGGTTAAATGGAATCTATTCAGTAAAACCAGCTTTCATAGAATTGAAACACTCATTACAAATTGCTTATGTTATTTAATCATTTGTAACAACGTTTTTATAAGCTTATCAATAAAATTATTTATTTATATTTTTATTAATTTCTTCAAAAGACAGAATTAAAATAAAGTTTTTATAAAAGTAATAAGCAATAAAGCTATAAAAAACAAGATAAAACTATGATAAAAATAAAGAAATTATAAAAAATATAATAAGAAAAAGAATTATTAAAAATATAGTAAACAATGTAGGACTTAGTATCTTCTATTGCATCCAAAGCATTCTAAAGCATCTGTCGTCATCCATCCATTTGTATTAAAAACTTCAATTTTATTGCACTTCTGATTATATACTGCATTATCGGACACAACACTTTCACTAATTTTTTTTTAAAACTTATTTAATTGACGCTTTTTTTTAATTTCTTCTTCAACAATTAGATTTACAACTGCTGCTCACAAAATTAATTTGACAATGATGCTCAAATCACAATTTTTCAATATGACACTTTTTCGATGAAAATTATTTTGTTGCTCTGTTTCTTTTTCTTTAGCTCGTAGATAAGCAAGAAAGGTGTACGACTCATTCTCGTCTCACTTCTATTTTTTCATTTAAAAGGAGTTTCAGAATCAATGCAAATAGAGTAATTCTAAAATGTGTAGAGTGCTTGCTTTGAAGCAGTTATATCAGTGCTTCTGATAAGAGGGCTTGACAATTATTCTACTGGGATCATTTATAAATACATTTTGCACATCTGGGCAACAAACTTTTCGAATGATTTGGGTTTCATTTATGTTGAGTTTTAATTAATACCAAAAAACGTACGACAAACTTTAAAGTTCACGTATTAATATGTATATAAGATTTGTAACACTTATTTATACAATTATAATTTTTGGAATTTTGGTTTTATATAAGCAAAATTTCAGCTTTGTCACTGCTTGGTGTTCAGTCATTCATTCTTCATCTTTAAGAGTCTGATGCTTAAAAAACGAATGGATCTCGGGATCTCTCGTCAGAAGGACACTCACACACAATGCCACGTTTTTTAATTTACAAAATTCTTCGTTATTTTTTAAAATGCTCTTTTTATTTTTCTTATTCTGAGCCGTACTTAATTAAATATCGTTCCCACACCAAATCACTTCCACAACATTCCATAATATGCAACCTAAATTCTCAGAACAGCTACCAAGCAGTCAAGTTTTATTCTCTAGAGTGGAGTGTGGTGAACAACTACCGAGATCAGATAGTCTGTAGTGAAAGTGACGACCGATTAATTTTAGTTGCATCGTTTGAACTCTCCATTCTCAAGCAGTCTTGACTAAAGCTTAAAGGCTAAAAAGTTTTACTTTAGAAAGTTGTTAAAATTCAAACCATGTTTTTCATATTAAAGTTCGCTCCACAAACTCATGCTAGAACACATCTAGAGAACTCACCCACTCTCTTCATTTCGCTTCCCTCGCGAACGACCCATCATCGCACCAGAGGCTTGCAATTAACAATTGAATTCTAAATTGAATTCGGTTTTACTCAAGACCTTACCTCATTTCTCATAAACAGCTTAAGATGAATTCAATTTTTCTGCTGCCCAAAAATTTCAGCTCATTCTGAGTGCGACCGATAATAAATTCTCAGCCGATTTAATAAAACAGTTAATAGGAAACCCCTGCAGGGTACGCTGCTTAAAATATAATGCGAGAAAAACTGTTTATATCCGACGTCACTTACACTAACGTAATCAATTTTTTGCCTTTCATTCGTTTTACTTTTTGTGCGCATTGTGCGTACGTCCTGTGGCAGGACAAACCGTTCAAATTAATGCGAAAAAGTCTACAAAGCAACAACAACAACAGCAAAGCAACGACTGGCAAAAGTAGTACAACAATAAAAGTAATACTCCAATTTGTACAATAACAACAACAATAACAACAACAACAGCAACAGCAACAGCAACAATAGCCACATTAATATAACAGCAGCAGCCGCAGCACAGCACAGCAATTCATTGACTACAAATACTGTCTACTTTTAGGCACGCCAGCATTTGAATTCATTTTCAACTCAATGCGTTGAAATAAATTTTCCCAAGGAAACAAATACTCAGCTTAGACAAAATAAAGCGCAATTATTATCCTTATTGAAGTGATGCTTCTGAATTACGGCAAAGATTATTTTTCATTGCGGCGAAAGCGAAGCCTGAGAGCAGGAAAGAGCCAGAGAGTGCACAAAAGTAAGAAATATCAAGGACGTGAAAGGCCGCCACTGAAGCTGTATTAAGATTCATCGAAATCATTAGCTTTCTGGGCTTTATGCTGATTTTGTTCTTTCTTTCTTACTTTCTTTCTTTGTTTCTTTCTAACAACCTTCAACTTCAACTAACGTCCTTAGCCAGCATCAAGCGCTACCCCAACTCCTACTCACCTTACCAAACCGCCGTCACCTGCTTATCACTGCTTCTAGCGCTACGTTTGTGAAAACGTCTCTAGGGCTTAACTGATTGATGGCGATTAATTTATTTTCCTTTGAATATTCTTTTGTATATTAAATGAAAAGGAATCTGAATCTGTTCGGAATGAAATATTCTGGCTTTCAAAGGATATTTATATTCGGTATAAACACAGAGTACTCAATATTTGAGCAGTTGGTGTAGTCACAGTAGCTGGGGCAAACCTTATAGGAATTTAATAGTATTTAAATTAGCTGCACGGCTGTTAAAGTGTTTTTCAAAGGGACTTGCATATGACAACGATATTAGCCACCATCCATCCTTTGTCCATTGGAATGTTCTGGTTAAAGTAGCTTTTGCTTTGTGACAGCAGGAAAACAAATCAAAGTTTAAAAATAGTTCATTAAAATTTCTTTCGTTTAATAAAATCTCTTCTGATGTGAGAATTGATTGAAGTTGTTTGATTAAATATGATGCGTTAGCAATTGTTGGAATTTAGAAGGACAATAAAATGCTAGGATATCGAATTGGAATGTTTGTCATGTTGTTTTGTGTGTCTAACCAACAAACCGATTAAAATAAATCTGCAAAGGATTTATATCGAATAAGTTGTAAAGAAGGTTTTTTTACACATACTTATATTGCTGACTGATTTACTTACAAAATTTCTCGAAAAATTCAAATCATATACAATGACGAATAGTTATAGAAAAAATTGGCCATTTCAGCCCTTGAAAGGACTTTGACCGAGCTTCTTATAATCAATTGTTTTGTGTGTGTTATTAAATGTTTGCACACAATTGACCAAGAACTGCACGTACATGTTTTATGTCGACTCCAAACGGCTAAAGTTCATGTTCTCATGAAGCTTTACATGACCTTAATTACTCTATGAGGTTTGCCATTGTCTGCAGAGAGGTGGTGACCGATCAGAACAATTTTAATTGAAAAAACTTTTCCGCGACTGGGAATCGATATCGGGCTCCGGGTATCACAAGCCACACACTTAACCTGAATGCCATGATCACCAGTATACACAAGAACACTTTCTTTTTTTTATGAAGTGGGAAAATTTTCCAACCATCCGTTCTCGCTGTTCAAGAAGCACTTCTGAAGAAGCCTGCTAGAAGTAATTATTATTATTACCAAAATTATTGAAAATAAAAATTTTTTTTATTATTTTTATTTACAATCTCTTATTTTTGATACAGCATTAAGAAAGCTATTAACTAATATATACTCTAACTTTCATCGAAAAAGTTACCCTGAAGTATAAGAAAAATCACTCTCTGTAAGGAAAACATGTCCGTTTGTATGTCTTTTATACAGGAAAACAAGTAAAGAAAATCTGAAGTCGGTCTAGCCTATTGAATACCTATGTATGGGTATAGACTATGGAATACCCAAAATCTACACTTTCAAAACATAATATAATTTTTGAAAATGGAGGTGTCCGTGGGTGAATGAGGCCCATAATTTATTTGCATTTAAATTTTGATGAAAAATTTATATATAACAAGTTTTATTCCTGAAGCTCACATGCACAGAGGGAAAAACCTATAAACTCAATACATAAATTTATGTACTCATCGCATAGTTTTCTGCACACAAAAATTTTACATTTTTCATGTATTGAGTACATGTTGGAATCTTTATTGACTACATAATGCTTTCAAGCGGTTATGTAGTCAATAAAGAAATTTATGTACTCAACGCATAAATATGTGTCGTGAATTCATGGATGTATGTGGTGAGTACATGCTCACTGTACTCATCGCAAACTGTTACAAATAATGTTATGTAATGAGTAAAGATCTTATATACGTATTACATAAATTATTGACTCAGTACATACATAATTTACTCATTACATATTTGGAGTACATAATTTTATGCAATGAGTACATACATTATTTAATCATTACATATTTTAAATGCATAATTTTATGTAATGAGTACAGACATAATTTACTCATTACATATTTTTAGTGCATACATTTATATAATGAGTACATACATAATTTACTCATTACATATGTTAAAAACATAGTTTTATGCAATGAGTACATGCGTAATGTATTCATTATATATTTTTTGTTCATAATTTCATGTATTGAATATATACACAATCCATGTCTGTGCCTAAATCACCCTCTTAACAAATGCAACAAATAACTTAATAAAGAAATGACTAGATTTCACAAAATAATTGCCAAGTACTTATAGAAACCCAGCCATTTATTTCTTATCCAATCATCGCTTTTGTTCTGGAGTACAGTGGATAAACTCATTCCCGCTCTGATATTCTAGAGGCTTTAGAGGTGTTGCTTATTTGAAAATCAAGAAACGAATGACATAAAACAGCAAAATCGTGTGCCGATGTGCAAGAGATACGTGTACTGAGTCCATATGTTATGTACTGAATAAATGTGTCATTTCAATCGTATAAAGGGGACGTGTACTGAGTCTATATTTTATGTATTGAGTAAAGTTTTTGTAAAAAATTACATAACACGTTGATTGAGTACACGTTGCTTGTATCTATTGAAGTCTGCTATGTATTCAATACATCACATGATGTATTGAATACATATTTTATTCATTTTAAAAAGTGAATAAATTGATATGTAGTCAGTACACGCTCCCTTTACTCAGTAAATACTGCTCTTGTTGCGTTCTCATACAAGTTGCAGTGCATAGATTTTACATAGCTGTCTCTGTACTGACTACATAACTTTTTTCCTTAGTGTGTTAATGCCCTTATGGTGTTCTCTCTATTGTGGGTTGTATGGCAATCCGACGAAAGAAAAGGTGTTGGCGTCTTTTTTTTGAGATTCAAGTGGATTTTGTTCATCGACTATTTGAGAAAAGAAAAACAATCAACATCAACATCAACATCAAATCGCAAACAAACGTCCCCGTTTATTGGAAAAAATCATCTTTTTGCAAAACAATGGCCAAATTAAACGAGTTACACTTTGAACTCTCCCATATTTTCCAGATTTGGCCCTTAATGGCTTTATATGTTCCCAAAATTACAAAGAAGGCTCCAAGGATGGAGATTGCCGATGAGTGAACAGGTCGAATGGGAAACTGAAGCATATTTCGGAGGTCTTGAGAAATCTTACTATTCAAAGGGCATCGAAATGTTACAAAAATTGTTGGAATAAGTGTTTTGAGCTGAAAAGTGATGTATACGTCCGTAATAGTTCTGACTTAATCGGAATATCACTTTAATTCTCCCAAGTTCATCCACCACGTTATTCCTTTCGATATTGCTGTGTCTGGCTGTTGGTTTTCTAAACATTATACAAAGCTGTGTCTTCAAAAGCATATTTATTTAGGAATACTTACGTTAAGTAATAATCAGTCTAGTAAGTAAGTAATGTAGTAATCAGTATGCTTCAGTTTTATTTCAGTTTTGCTTACTGTGTGGTACTTTTATCAACGGAAGGCCAAGTCTTCTACTTATACCATTCTCAACGTAACCATCACCATCATATCAAACCCATCATATCATACACATCTTACCTATAAATGCTATCCTTTTTTTCTTTGAGTAGACTGCAGAAGCCGTCCGAAAAAGACTACTGTCTAGTCTGCTAGTAGTTTGTTCCATACTTTTGGTAAAATTTTTGGTTTTATATCTTAAAAAATACAATCTGGTTTTTATTTGCTTTTTAACCAACCTCTTTGAAAAGAATTTATATTTTTATGTTTCATTTTAGACAGCAAATGTTTCCATAAGTATTTGATGAAAATATGTTTTACTTGAAGCTTCCTCGTTATATATGGGCATCTACCAAAAAACGTCCACCAAAAGTGAAGAAAAACATTAAAATAAAGCCCTCTAACAGCTTTTAACTTTAATTTTTTTTTTTTTATTTTGATTAGTTACTGCTATATAACTTGAATTTAACTTATTATGATGTATTTTTATTATAATTTATAATGAACATCCTTACTATATTTTACTACTGTTGGAAAAATTTGTCGCATCCATGATATCGCGTTCGTATTCGTGCTTTATATATTTAAAAAAAGGAAAGAAATAATTCTAATATTTCATAAGTCTACGAAGAATAGTTATCCTTTGACCTCCATTAACATGGATATTATATATAGAAAATAGTTCTCAAAATTAGCTAAATTTTGCATATTTCTACATGAGCTTAAAAAAACTTATATTTTTTGTCGCGTTCGTTCCATTAAATGATTGCCCATTCGGCCATTTATAGCACAGAGTATGTATAACGATTCTTCAAATATTTGCTGAAAGATTAAAACTTACCTTAGACTAGCACTTCTTAAATTGGCACGTTGTTGATTAAAAAAGAACACTCGCTACAATTAAAATATTCCGCCAATTAGTCATCATTTCCACTTCCACAGCACTGCCATTTTTTTCTTTTTAACACACAATTCACATAAAACTATCATTTGCCATTTGCAGTTACAAACATCACCATCAACACCAAGAGCAACAACAACACCCACAACAACAACACTATATAAACCAGCGCCAACTTTAAATCTGGCACCACAACGCTAATATTTTTACTTCCACCAAAAATGCCATCAATTTACAACGAAGAAGACGATGCCAACCGGAAGGAAGTCTGTGATGGATTTTTCTATGATCTTTTCTCCATCTTGACTTTCGTCTTGACTTGGCTGATAGTTTGACGTGCTGTCGTGCCACTAAGATCTAGAGCATTGCAGCTGTATATATATATGGGTAAGAAGAAGTAGCAGAATTGAAGTTGGGTGTTTAAAAAATAGCTGAAATCCTGCAAAACAAACAGATTGAGCCACAGCAGGAAGTTGAACTTTCCGCCATCAATCGCCATTTGCAATTCAATGCAAATAGCTGCGCAAAGTGAGCGGAAATCACTTTTCATCAACGTTGTTGCTGCTGCTGCTGCTGCTGTCGTCTGCGTAGACATTCTCCAACATTCAACGCTGCCATCATGCCAACAAAAACAACAACAACGTCAACAACCGTACCAGCGACATTCTCCAAGGAACTGCTTCTGCTGCACTCTACGCTGAAATCTAATAATATCAAAAAGAACAAAAAAAATATAAAATAAAAAAACGAGTGAAAGAAATATGAAAAAATATTAAATTTCGCTTTGTTTGTGGGTGATGATGAATAGATGGCGCTGCTGTCATTCGGCAGCAGCAGCAACAACTAGACCAGCCCAGACAGTCGTGTAGTTGTTGTAGGAGTGGCGCAATATTTGCGGAATGAAGCATTTGGAAATTTGATTTTATTTGCTAAATTTGCTACACAAATAACTATTATAATAAATTCAGATTTGACTAGCTCGGCAGTTGGCGCTGATGTAGCTGATGTTAAATTTTTCTGTTATTTGTTCCTTAAGCAGCCATTTTGTAAGAGATTCTCAAGAGATTTGCAGCATCTGATTCTCATTTGGTCGCAATGTTACTCAGTAGTTGTCAGCGGATGCTGGTGTGGATTTTGCGGTGTTGTTAGTTTTATTGAGGGTATAATTTTATGGATTATTGGTTATTGTTTATATGCAGACCTAGTTTTTGTCACTATTTGTAGATTATCTTCTGTAGAGAAAAGATTTAAAGTTGAATTATGTCTGTTTGTGAATTGATCAAAAATTTATGAAATGTATTTATTTTTCATTTGCAATTTCAAGCGCTGCAATAATTTAAAAAATCAGTCCATAAAACTGTGTGATTTCCCATTTGAGCGGTTTATTTTTGAACTCTATATTATATGATGAAGCATTTGTTTGAAGAAAAGGAACAGTTTTCTTGAGGAATAGAACTTTAGAAATATAAATTTATTTCATACAGGAAAAATAAAACAAAAAACTGTATTGCAAAAACATAATATCCCAGCAAAATTTTTTGTATTGCCTTGATTTACATTCGATTCTACAATGCATTACATAAATGTTGGTGACAAATAATGCATTATATTGTATAAGTTAACGATAATTATATTTCGTCAACCAAATTCTATTTCATCACCCACGCGCATCCGCTCTAGCTAAAAGTGCTGACGATATGTCTAGCATAATTCCAGAGAATCGCAGGTAACAACAACTGCAATCGTTACACAATAGCAGCCAGCAAGAATCAGCAAACATCAACGCCAGCAGAGCTGACGGCAGAGAGCTAGTTGATATTTTAAGTTATAATAATTGTTAGTTTAGTTTAAGTTGGAATTTCAAGTAATAAAGAGCATTGCTCTAAAAAATTATTTTTTTAATCTTTTGAATAAAAAATAATTTAATTGGCGCCCGAGCAGGGACCCGGCAAAGTCGCGCGTATCGTTAAAAAGTGATTAAGAACCACTCGATTAAAGTGATTAAGCACCACTCCGTGAAAAAAGTATTTCGTCCTTTCTAAGAACAAATATACTTTGCCGGGTTTTCCGACGTGTCCCCGCGATTGTGAGAGAACGCAACTTGTGAAGAACGAGGCCCCCAAGTAGCCGCAAGAAACAGGCAAAAAGGACGGTGTTGAACACCAGCCGCTTCACGGACACTTCAAGGATTCCAATAAACCATAACGAGAAACATTAGTTCCTGTCTTAGAATGATGATCCAGAACTTAGTATTATCGTAAGCAAAATTTATAATTGTTAATTTAAGAAGTAAGAATCTATTGAATTAAAATTGTGAACCAAAGTGCTAAACAAATAAAACAAATAAAGTGCTAAGCAAATATAACATTAATCACTACACTGCGATTCACCACCTGTAAAAAGGGGGACCCTCCAGCGTATCAACTTAAGAAAACCCATAACAAAAATTATAACTTTCACGAATTTCTATAACAAGTATAATAATAACTACAGTAATCTATACACTGCGATTCACCACCTCAATAGGGGGACCCTCCAGTGTATCAACTTAAGAAAACCCATAACAAAAATTATTAACTATCACGAATTCCTATAAAAAGGATAATAATAACTACAGTAATCTAAACACTGCGATTCACCACCTCAATAGGGGGACCCTCCAGTGTACTAATAAGAAATAAATCTATACTATTATATAAAATTGAAGTGGAAATATTAAGTACGTCAATGACTCCAAAACTACTGGACCGATTTTTATGAAAAAAATTTTAAAATATCATATTTGTGCTACAGAATGCCATAGGTGGGGTTTATTTAAGAAAATTTAACAATAAATATATTTAATTAAGTTGTTAAGTTTTTTAGGAAATTACCACCTATGCTAAGCATTGCTTGGTCGTTTGCTTTTCACGCGTTTGTGTTACGAGAGTTTCAACTACATGTTGCTATCAACCCTTCTCTTTAAAGTTTATTGATCTTGCTCTCCACACTCATTCGAAGAGTAACCAAAAGCAGTTGGCGCTCTTTAACGTAATGGGAATACAAGTTAAATAAAGCTTGCTGTGTTGTTGTTGCTGTGGAATGATGAGCTGCAAACCAATGTGTGCATATTTGTTTCGCCGCATACAATTTTTTACACATATTTTTATTGTAGTTCTCCAAATTTTTAATTTACACTTGAGAAAGAAAGATATTTTAATATTTCAAAATGTGCATTCACAAGTGTGAAAGCATATTTTGTATAGATTAAAGATAAATTAAAAGTTTGAAAAATTAAGTGTTCGTATTTCCCTTAAACTACAAATACAGCTACAAATAAATACCTCGACGTAAAACAAGTTTGACAAGTTTAACAGAAAATGCAAGAGCGATGCTCCGCGCTAAGAGAGCAAGAGCAGCAACTCAAAGAGAAAATTGTTGGTAAATTATGCATGTAATTATTTGCTTTCACGACTGCAATTGGAGTGAGGCAGTGGCGTAGCTAGGGTTGCTGGCACCCGGGACCAAAACTAAATTGTTAAGTAAGCCCTTTTAGAAGGTTATACTTAACCTCATAAAAGCAATGCTTAAAAAGTACTACGAAATTAATATAATTCTTTTAAATAATAGTTTACTGTTATGATTATTTTGTTAAAGTGCAAATGAGTAAACATAAATATTTTAATTCATTGTATTATTTATAAAAGTAGGTAACAATATACAAAATTAATCTCATCGATAGTAATATATTAGATATCATTTGAAAGATAAATTGGTAACTTATACAAAACTGAAAAATTTTCCGCAATCAAGGAATTTTTCAAAAATGTTTTGTTTACACAAAATTTTGGCTAGCAATAGTGAGTTATCCCAAAAGATCCATTTTGAATAATTTTGCATAATTGAGGAAAAAATAGGACCGGGAAGTAAAACGTCAACAAATTTTCCCTCAGTGACCCTGAATAACTATCAATTTAAATATTTTTTCGAGATCAATCCACGTCTTCTATATAAAAGTTAAGTGAAAATTAGAAAAAAATATTAAAATTAATTTAAAAAACTTTTTTTCTAATTTTTATAAATTTCTTTATAGTACTCTTTATACATTTCGACATTTTAGCTTCGACTTAAATAGACAAGACTGAGGTCTGTAACATTTGACTGCCTTATTCTTGACCATAAATATCACAATATCACAGTGATACCAAATTGATATCAGAAATTTGTTTCATAGTCATTATCTACATAATTCCCAAAGCAAACTTGCCCTGGGAGAACAAGGCCAAGAGTCATGAAAATTAGAATAGTTTTTTCTTAAAAAGTGTATTTTTGACAGTTTTTGTTAGTTGATTTGAACAGAATAATAATTATGTATTTTAGTAAATTAAAGGAGTTAGGAAACCATCTTAGAGTTTTAAATAGACATTTTCAAAATAGATTAAAAAAACATCAGAACGCCAAAAAATTGTTATAAAACGCCATTTCTTCAATTTAAATAAAAAATGTTATGAATTTTAATTAATTTTTTTTTTTTTTAGAAATTTTGAAGTAAGTAATAAAAAAACATCAGAACGCCATAAAATTGTTATAAAACGCCATTTATTGAATTTAAATAAAAAATGTAATGAATTTTAATCCTTTTTAAATTTTTTTAGAAATTTTGAAGTAAGTAATAAATTGAGCTTTTAAATTGTTTTATGTAACAGGACTCAAAAACATATTAGTATTAAAAATTATGTTCTAGCAGGTTAAGAGCTGCAAATAAGGTTTGTTTGTCGATGTATAGTCTCAGAACTTAGTAATCACAAAATTATAAAGTATATTTTTTAACCTTACATTTATGACACGAGGACGTTTTTATAAAAAGCTCTGAAGAAATGTATTGCTGGAGAACATCCCAGCAAAATCTTCGCTTACATATAATCGAAAAAGTAATCCAGAAAATTTCATTCATTGCTTACCCTCTCGCTTACTGAACCCATTATTTTTATATATCCATGTCATTAGAGGTAATCGAAAGCGCTGTCACTTGAAAAGATTAAGCGCTTAAAACGGTTAGTTTATAATTGATTTCACGAAATTAATACTTGAATAACAACTTTCAAGTTGATGTGAATGCATTGCCGTGAATTTATTACGGATTAAATTTAAGTTCTTGCATTAGCATTTATGTTATGCATTTTAGAATCGATTAAAAAACAAGACCCAACGAAAAATTTTGCTGGGATATTGGATGAAATGTCTACTATACTAGCATGTTTGAGCACTTCTTAAGATGAATATTTGAAGTACAAAAGCTTTTTTAAAAACTTTATGGAATATAAAGTTAGGAATATATACATAGAAATATACTTTAATTCATCACTTTAATGATGAATAAAAGACAAATAAAAAATAAAACCATTAAAAAATTATCTTCGACTTGCCCGAAGTCAAAATACTCAGGTTGAAGCTTATTCGGATTTATTTAGGTTATATTTTTTCCAACTTTTCATATTTCAAACTCAGATTACGTTTTATTTATCAAGAAAACAAGACTTATGTATGATCTTTCAATTAAACACATTAATTTTTGTATAAATTATGAAGGTTTTGATATTTTCGTGACATCACTTTCTATGGAAGTATTCACAAAATTTTGTTGAATTTCAACTGCAGGGTATATGTTTCAAATTTAAGCATTATAGTGGTGCTCCAATTTAGCGAACACCGATTTAACAAACTCCCAATATAAGGAACACTTATTTAATGTTGTTGACTCTATATTCCGAACATTTGAAATTGTAGGTATTCTATTTAACAACATTTGCTTCTCTGAGCTCGCTTCGTTTGTTTTTGAATTTGTTATAACATTAATATGTATTTACTTATCTAATTCTCAAATAGTCCCCTCGGGTTAATATACATATTGTAGGGTTTCCTTTTTAAAAAACATTATAGGAATGTATTGACATAATCTTGGATTTTTCATTTGGAGTGTGAACAGATTTTAACCAGCAGCTTTCTAAACATTTAATAATAATAATTAATAATACCTAAAACAAGTTCAAAAATTCAACATTATTGGAGTGCATAGTTGAAACAAAAAATGTAAGGATATTTGTTTCAAGTTGACAAATTTATTAGCTTTGTTATATGGTAAAAAAACTCGAAAATAGTATTACCGATTTAATGAACTTTTCGATTTACCGAACGACCTTGGACTTTATATCTTTCGTTAAACTGGAGCACCACAGTATGACAAATCTCAAATCATGAAAATTATTTCATTATGGACTTTAAAGAGATTTGCAATAAAGACACGGCTGTAATCGTGTGGACAAACTAATGAACAGATAGACAGACGAACATGGCTTAATCGACTCATGGTCGTGAAAAAAATTTCGTGACAAAATTATTGTGCCCGCTACGCTTTGCGGATGGAGTATAATAAATATTTAATACAAAACTTTGAAAAACGTAGAAGTAGATTATGGTAAACGAGTCGGTACAGCAGATAATCAGATTTTTCTTATTCCTGGTAATGCCAATGAATCAAAAAACTTTGTTAATACTGAAGTATAAATAATTAAAATGGAAATATCTTCACTTTATTAAAGTTAAACTATTTAATATAATTTGCTTCCAAATACAAATAATATGCTAATATTTTAACGTTTTTTATTATTGAAATTTTTCAAATATACAAAGGTATTATTGATAAAGAGAAAATGTCCGTGGCGAAGCCTCGGACGACTGTGGCCTGCTAGTAAATAATAAATATATTTTAAAGCCACATTAAAAGAAAGAATATCTTAAAATAGAATTAAGCTTTTTCCAAAAAAACAAAATAAAGAAATTTTTAATTTAATGAATTCAAAGAATTGAAAAATATATTATTGAAAATATTTTAAAATAAGATTTCAAATTGCAAATCGTTGATTTAGGAAAACAACTAATTAGGAAGATAAAATCAAAAATAAAGACAGAAAAAGCAAATTCGAAATTTTATTAAACAATTTAAATAAACATCGCACTTATTTATCAAAGATTAATTTATCAGAAATTTAATATATATTTATTTCGAAAATAACTTAATTAAAATGCCTAACCCTAATAATTTACTACGACCACCAGTCCTAACCACCACTCCTAGAAATCCTGCTCCTAGCAACCCCTTGCCTACAACAGGACCACCGACTCAAATCGAACAGACAACGGACATGATTACTGAAATAGTAAAGAACGTCATACAAGCCCAGTTCAGTAATCTAACCTCAAACGATCACCTAGGTTTCCCAAATTTTTCGGATCAAACTATTGATCCATCATTTAGAAGCAATACCGCCGAGCTGGATAAAATTCCGGACGTTGTGCGTTGCTTACGTGAGTTCTCTGGCAATCCAGGAGAATTCAATTCCTGGAAAAAAAGCGTAGATCGCATCCTTCAGATCTACGAGCCGATTAGAGGCACTCCTAAGTACTACGGAATTCTCAACGTAATCCGTAACAAAATTGTAGGAAACGCAGACATTGCGTTGGAATCCTACAACACCCCTTTGAATTGGAAAGCAATTTCCAAGTGCTTGACTCTGCACTATGCGGACAAGAGAGACATCCGAACTCTCGAGTACCAAATGGTATCGTTGATACAAGGAAATCAAACCATCCAAGAATTCTACCAACAGGTCTATACGCATCTGTCACTAATCTTAAATAAAATAGGGTGCATGGAACTGAATGAAGAGCCACTTCATCTCTTCACGCAGACATACCGAGATAAGGCACTCGATACATTCGTACGAGGTCTTAAGGGAGATCTGTCCCGACTTCTGGGGATGAAAGAGCCAGTGGATTTGCCTCAGGCACTCCACTTATGCTTGAAATTGGAAAACCAAACCTTTCGCTCCAATTATGCCCATCATACACAAAATATTTCAAGCAAAATTCATAACCATCCACCCCCAATGCCACGAAGAAACATTCAACCAAATTACAACCAAGGCCATCCCAAATTTTATCCTCAATTGGCACATATACCTCAACCGCATGTGAACGCCTACCAACGTCATAACTATTCTTATAGACCACCTCAACAATTTTATAATCAAGCCGGGAACAACCATCAAAACTATTTTAATCCCCAACGTCCTTTTGCACCAAAGCCTCAGCCGAAACCTGAACCGATGGAAGTCGATCAGAGCACTCAATCCAGAAGAGTAAATTATATGAACAACCCATATAGAAACCAGATAATGGGAAAGAGGCCACTACCACCAATGGGTAGCATTCCCCCTCAGAAGCTCCAACGAAACTTCCATATTGAAACCAATAAGCCTATTGGCAATGAAAATAAAGTAGACAAGACAGATAATTTTGACTATGAATACGAACAAACACCTCAGGAGTATATCGAGCAATTCGAAAAAGTTAGCGCTAATGATTCAGAGCCATATTTAGATTATGGTGACATACATTTTTTAGAATAACCGACTCTTCGCTGCCCTTTTTCGAATGTCGGACCAGTAGCGGAGAGGTTCTAAAATTTTTGATTGACACAGGATCAAGCAAAAATTACATTCAACCGTGCCTAGTTAACAAACCATTACCCAACGATCAAGTTTTTTATGCCAAATCAATAGCCGGCGATGTCAGAATAAGCCACCATACTTTAATTAACCTTTTCGGAGTTAAGCATATAAACTTAAAATTTTTCATACTACCGACCCTCACATCCTTTCACGGAATACTTGGAAATGATAGTCTGAAAGAACTATCTGCAGTCATACACACAAGAAACAGTTGCATGACCATTCTCGACAAGATAAAAATCAAAATTAAACAAATGATTTCACCTTCAGTGAACCATATCAAAACAGACCATATGACCACAGCCCAAAAGAATTCGGTATTAACAATTGTCTCAAGATTTAAAAACCTGTTTTCCGACCCCGATGAAAAACTGACTTATACAACCCGCGTTGTTGGTGAGATACGAACTAATACCGACACCCCGGTCTATACAAAATCGTATCCTTTTCCTATGGCCCTTAAAGGGGAAGTGGAAAAAGAAATTCAGAAATTACTCGATAATAATATAATAAGACCATCCTGTTCTCCGTACAATTCACCCGTCTGGATTGTACCCAAAAAACCCGATTCATCCGGAAATAAACAGCATCGCATGGTCATAGACTACAGAAAGCTTAACACAGTAACCATTGCAGACCGATACCCCATTCCCGAAATCAATGAGGTCTTATCACACCTCGGAAATAGCAAATTATTTTCAGTTTTAGATCTGAAAAGCGGTTTTCATCAAATTCCACTGAAACCGTCCGATATGGAAAAGACAGCATTTTCCATTAATAATGGGAAATTCGAATTCAAAAGACTGCCTTTTGGCAGTCTATATAGACGACATAATAGTTTTTAGTGATAATGAAGCTAACCATTTAAAACACATTGAAATCATCTTCGAAACCCTCACAAAAGCCAACATGAAAATCCAATTAGATAAATGCCATTTACTGCAAACACAAGTTGAATTTCTTGGGTTTATTATATCTCCTGAAGGAATTAAGACTAACCCCGAGAAAACAAAAGCCGTTAAAAACTTCCCACTTCCTAAGACTCTAAAAGATCTTCGATCTTTCCTAGGATTGTCTGGTTATTATAGACGTTTTGTCAAAGACTACGCAAAGCTTGCGAAGCCCTTAACAAAACTTTTAAGAGGAGAGGATGGACGAGTGTCCAAAACTCAATCAGGAAAGAAATTAATTTATTTAAACTCCGAAGCCATTGAAGCAATAGAAAAAATTAAAAATTCACTCATATCAAGCGATATTATGCTTGCTTTCCCCGATTACAACAAACCATTTGAACTTACAACAGACGCGTCAAATTGCGCTCTTGGAGGAGTATTATCCCAAGGCGACAGACCAATATCATTCATTTCCAGAACATTGAGCAAAGCGGAGGAACACTACGCAGCCAATGAGAAGGAAATGTTGGCAATAATATGGGCACTGAACACATTAAGAAGTTACCTTTATGGATCAGCGAGAGTTAATATATTCACTGACCACCAACCACTTACCTACGCCTTAAGCAACAAGAACAACAACAGCAAGATGAAACGCTGGAAAGCGATTCTAGAGGAATACAATTATGTTTTAAAATACACACCTGGTAAAAGCAACGTAGTCGCAGACGCTCTTTCAAGGCCACCCCAAACATCACAGATAAACTCAACATCAGTTACAGTTCACAGCGATGAAAGTTCCTCTCACAACCTTATTCCCACTGTTGAGGTTCCGATAAATGTTTTTAAGAACCAACTGATACTCCAAATAGGCAATGAAGATAGTTATGAATTTTCCATCCCTTTTCCTACTTATCATAGACACACTGTCGTACGACAATTCTATTCTCCAGAAAACCTTACCTCAATTTTGAAACAATATCTTAACCCTAGTGTCATAAATGGTATATTTTCGGCAGAAACTATCATGGGCATAATCCAAGATATATATCCTTTACATTTTAGCTCATACAAGACTCGCTACACTCAGACACAAGTTCAAGACGTGACGAACGAAACGGAACAGGAAGAAGCCATCTTAAAAGAACATAAGCGAGCTCATAGAAATGGAAAAGAAAACAAAATTCAACTGTTACAAAAAATTTATTTTCCTAAAATGAACATGAAAATAAATAGGATAATAAAAACGTGTAGTATATGTAAAGAACAAAAATACGATAGACACCCTAACAAACAGGAAATTCACGCTACTCCAATCCCAAAATTTCCAGGGCAAATATTACACATAGATCTCTACTCTACAGAAAAGAAGATCGTTTTAACAGCTATTGACAAGTTCTCTAAGTATGCGCAAGCGAAATTATTAAAGTCAAAGGCCATAGAAGATATAAAAGAACCGTTAAGGGAAATTTTGTTAGCTTTTGGAAAACCAGAACTCGTTGTAATAGATAACGAGAAATCACTGAATTCAATATCCTTAACCCACATGATGAAAGATCAAATGGGCATACAAATATTCACAGCACCCCCTTACACCAGTACGGTCAACGGTCAAGTTGAACGTTTTCACAGTACACTAACTGAAATAATGCGATGTCTAAAAGGTGAAGGAACACTTCGATCATTTCAAGAACTATTAACCATATCTGTCTACGAATATAATTTATCAGTACACTCGACAACATCGAAAAGACCAATAGATCTATTCCTAGGTAGATCTGTAATGACAGAAGAACAGCGAAACCAAATTTGGCAAACTAACGCAGAAAAAATACAGGTAAAACAATCAAAGGACATGGAACACCATAACAAACGAAGACATTCCTCCAAAACTTATTCGGTAGGTGACATTATTTATGTAAGAAACAATAAACGAATAGGCTCAAAACTCAACCCCCGGTATAAGGAAGAAAAGGTGAAAGAAAATAAATCTAAGGTGGTGATAACTGAATCTGGACGAACTGTTCATAAGGACCGCATACGTAACTAACATTTTACATTTTTTTCTTTACAGACTATTTCTTACTACAGTTACGGCCAATGTGCAAATACTGGACTACACACTTGCTCACATGATTTCAATAGACAACGGATTGGCAAAGATACAAGACGGAAATTTTAATCTCATCCATATAATAAATGTCGAACTATACGACGACTTCTTAATGAAAACGAACGACTATATAGAACGAAACTTAGACAAATCAAACATTTTCTATCCACTTTTGAATCATGAGTTAAATCGCACCATGGATATCCTTAATTCCCTAAAAGTTAACACTCGTTCAAAGAGATCATTAAATTTCATTGGGACCACCTGGAAATATATAGCTGGAAACCCAGATCACGATGACCTAGAGTCAATAACAAGCAATATTAGCAGCCTTATTAATAACAATAACAGACAAGTAATAATAAATGAAGCGTTTAATATGCAAATAAATAATCTAACAAAAATAACTAATGAAATTTCAAATTATATAAGAAAAGACAATGGTCTAAATAACGAATTTGCTATCAATTTACAAAATAGATTGAGACTTATAAAGGAAGAAATAATAAATATCAAATATGCCATACAATGGGCAAAGAACGGAGTAATAAATTCAGTTCTATTAAATAAATACGAAATAAGTCTAGCATTAGAAAAACTAAAGCAAGAAGAAATGCCATTTGCAACGGCAGAAGAAGCACTTGAATTTTCGAACGTCAATGTTTTAAAGAATGATACTGCAATTCTATATGTAATAAAGATACCTTTAACTAAAATCGAAACTTATAAAAATGTTATTTTAAGACCAGTAAAAAAAGCACAAACAATTGTAAACATTTTGTACGAAGAAATTTTGATTAAAAATAATGAAATATATGGTATAAAAAGGAAATGTAATAGAATTAATTTTGTAAGTATATGTAATAAAAATCAATTAGTAGATATAAGCAACAGTACATGTATTCCTAAGTTAATAAGTAGTTTAAACTCGTCATGCGTCATCAGCAACAGTCAACACATCAAATCTATAGAAGAGATTCAACCTGGGGTTATCCTGCTGAACGAATTCAATGGAACAGTACTCATTGATAATATAACCCATACGCTATCTGGAACATACCTAATTAAATTTCATAATGCAACCATTAAAATTGGAGAAGAAATATTCAGTAACATCGAAGCATCATCCTTAAAATCCATACCAGCGTCGATACAACCAACCCCCTCGGAAGAAAAACGAATTCATCTTCTATCATTGGAAGCCCTGAACGAGGTTCACATCGATAACACTAATGCGATAAAATCACTAAAGATAGGTGCAATAACTAGCCAATTCATTGCGATTGCAGCCATTATAGCCATACTTCTTATAATTCTAATACCAAAACTGCTACGCAAAAAGGAAGCGACCATTATAATATCTGAAAAGGAAATCCCAATACCACCAAGGACAATAGAAGATTTTTCGCACATCAAGTTCAACAATATTCCATATTTTTGATCGATTGAGGACAATCGTTTTTGAGGAGGGAAGAGTTAACGATAATTATATTTCGTCAACCAAATTCTATTTCATCACCCACGCGCATCCGCTCTAGCTAAAAGTGCTGACGATATGTCTAGCATAATTCCAGAGAATCGCAGGTAACAACAACTGCAATCGTTACACAATAGCAGCCAGCAAGAATCAGCAAACATCAACGCCAGCAGAGCTGACGGCAGAGAGCTAGTTGATATTTTAAGTTATAATAATTGTTAGTTTAGTTTAAGTTGGAATTTCAAGTAATAAAGAGCATTGCTCTAAAAAATTATTTTTTTAATCTTTTGAATAAAAAATAATTTAATTTATATTACTCGTAATGCAGTTAGTAATGTCAGCCCTTTTTGCTTTTGAAATGATTGTTCTGTTTTTAGACAATTGAAATTTTTTGTTTGACTTTTATTTTTGCTTCAAACGTGTCAAATTTTTATAATTTTGAATATGAAAAAAATGCAAGATTTATGAATGAAATGCAGAAAAATGTGTTAAAGGTAAATATATTACATAAATGAATTAAGTGATATATAAATCTATTAAATAATAGCATTTTTATCATTTTAAAGAAGAAATTCACTAACTCTTGATTGGTCTTCCCAATGTTAAGCAAGAGATGTACGAAAAAACTTATTTTTTCAATATTTGAATCGCTTTTCTAATTTGTCCACAGAAACATCTTATTTAATAACTTCTTAGTTCTTAATAAAGAAGTAGTTATTGAGAAGAAGTTATTCATCAAGTTTAATAAGTGCTTACATAAGTTCTCCCATGTCAAGCGAAAGCTTCATCAATTACCTTCAATGACATGCCTGTATTAAAATAATGGGTTCCGTAAGCGAGAGGGTAAGCGATGAATGAAATTTTCTGGATTACTTTTTCGATTACATGTAAGCGAAGATTTTGCTGGGATGCCACACTGCTTTAAAAGTTCATATTTTATATTCATTACATTCCTTGATGTATTATCAATATCTACTGAAAATATTGCGACCATTACCCGATCAATTTTGGCCGTATACATGATAGTTCTTGAAAGCATTTTAATGATTTCATAATATACATTTTTCTAAAACTTATTGGGACCAAATTTATTCTAGACAAGTAACCGGTACTAATGTTCTTCAAGGTGAAGTTCTTATTCTGAAATTTGATGACATACATAGATTTTCCACCAGTGCCATTGTGGTTTGTGAAATCACCACTACAATCAGAAAAATATCAACTGTTATATTAACAGTCGGCCGCTGTTATTAAAAAACTCTGTTCGATTGAATGATTTGCGTTTAAAATAACAGTTTTCTTTGTTGAATGGACGTAACATCTATTGAAATATTTTTGTGTTTTTGTTGAAATGTCCATCTTCTCTAAGCAATATTTTTTAAATTTATTTTGCTATATTTATACTATAGTTAACAATAGCTCAGTGGAAGTGCGCTAGACTGTCATGCGGGGGACGTGGGTTTGAACCCTAGCTGTGTAAATATCAAAAATTGTAATTTAATAATTGAAATAATAATTCTGTTTCATTAATTGGTTGGTCAAAAATAACTTTCAAAATAAGTTGCGTTATTATCTTAAAAATTAATTGCAAAGTTCAGTTTTTTTTTTAAAAAAAATATTTTAAATAAAAAAAAACTTTTTTGGCTTTGCCGGAATTTGAACCCAGGACAGTTAATTACTAGACGCACACGTTAGCACACTTGGCCAAACATGAATTTTCAAAACATTGATAAAATTACAATAAGTAAGTTTTTATATGGGTTTCGTGTTCTTAAAACTAACAGTCAACCGACTGTTGATTTGAAAGTTTCATTTATTGGATGGTATTTAACAGTGAAATCTGTTATTTCAACCCATGATTTGCTTGATAATACAGCATTTTTTCCCTGAGTGTATAATGAAAATAAAAACCTTGGAAGCCAAAGTGTTTCTCGACAGTACACAATGCGTGGAAGTTCGCCATCTTTGGAACAATAGCAACAATAGTAGCAATTATATTAAAATGCTTTCAACCGGCTGATCATCAGCGGTCATATCGAATAATACACGAATAAGACCCAATGTTGGCAGAAGAGAGATTTATCAACGTTTTACAGAAATTTTTAACCCTAAAAGTAAAACGGGCTTAAAAACGGGAAAAATGAAGTTGGCATATTTTTATGTGGAAAATTTTATTTTTCAAAAAGTCAACCAAACATTATATGAATTTGTCTTTTTAGATATTCCAGTATTTAAATAAAGTTTAGGATTATTTGAATCAACTAAAACTTCACTTGAATTTATGAGGATTACCGTCAAACGTTATTTTAAATGCAATTTTTGTTTGTACTTTGATTTCTTTTTTATGGAAAAATATGAAAAATTAATGATTAAAATAGAGTTTAAATCAAAAAGTATAAAATTAATTTATGTTCCACATGCTAAACTGTTACTTAAAAATAAAAATTTAACAGGTTTTGACACAAAAATGAAATATTTTAAGAAACATCAAGTAATATGTGAACTCCATCAAAAAAAAGCACACACCTTCTTTTAAAGATGACCGCGAGACAACTTAAAAAAACATTCTTTTGGAATCCAGGAAAAAACGTCATGATGGTATTTTTTCATAACTTGTATTTTATGTGCGATTTTAGGAAATGATATCTAATATATAAAATTAAATGTTTGTCTGTCTGTCTTTATCTGGTTAATCTTTATCTGATAAACCATAGGCTATCAAAAATTCCAAAAACTTCCGCAAGAGGGCGCTTTAAGTAGTGCGTTTTAAAGACATAATAACTCCTGAACACATGCACCGATTTTAATGAAATTTGGTATGAACGTTCACCTCTACCCAAGATAAAAAATAAAATATAAAAAGTTCCAAAGACTTCCGCCAGAGGGCGCTTTAAGTAGTGCATTTTTAAGACTCAATAACTCCTAAACGCCTGGACCGATTTCAATGAAATTTGTTATGAAGATTCAACTGCACCCAAGATAAAACATAAAATATAAAAAAAAATTCCAATGACTTCCGTAAGAGGGCGCTTTAAGTAGTGCATTTTTAAGACTCAATAACTCCTAAATATTTGACCGATTTTACTAAAATTTGGTGCGTGAAATAACTTGACCCTGCAACAGAATTGAGGCTATTTAAATTTCAGAAAACTTCCGTGGGAGGGCGCTTTATTCAATCAACTGTGTTTGGCTCATTCACGTCAAAACGGATGAACCGATTTTAATGAAACTTGGTAGGTATTTCTATCTGTTACTGAAATAGATCCTATGCTTTGAAAAGTTAGTTCGAAATAATCAAGGAATGAGCCGAAGGCAAACGAATTAAAGACTAACGAAAAAAATAAGTTTAACGAATACGAGCGGAAGCTATATAAAGATGAAAAAAAAAAATTAACCGAACAGTATCGACCAAAACCGAAGTTGAACAAACAGTTGAACAATTCAAAAATCCAATCGATGCTTATAGGATTTTGTAAAATTGGAATTTTTTGAGATAAAATTGCATATTAAATGTATGCTAAGAAAAACTTTAAACGCATTTCAAAGTGCACTCAGAAAAAAGTTTCTCTGAATATGATAAAAAAGGCATCACATTTAGAGAAAAATGGTCTTTAGTCTAAAAGTCTATGGAATTTGCTCCAGAGAATGCCTTTCTCTAAATGAGATTCTAAAAATTCTCTACAAATGATAAAAAGCTTTTATGAAAAAGAGAAATATATAAAAATATATCGTTTTTAGAGAAAAAGATTTTTTATTTTTGAGAAAACATTTGTTTTTATTGAAGAAAATACTTCTCGTAGTGAATTTTTTATCAAAATATAGGAAGCATTTTTCATTTTCAATAAATTTTTTATTACCATTTCCTAGAAGTGAAGAAATATTTCTTCGAAAATGTGAAAATGTATTCTAATAAAAGAAAATTTTATTTATTTTATTTATTTATTTATAAGAAATATAATTATAAATAACTATATTACTATTATATAAGGCACGAGCAACAAAGACTATCGGCCAAAGAAAGTTTTATTTGAAAAAGAAAATATCGAAAATAGAGAAATTTTTTATCGGAGACAGATACGTTTTTTTCTGAGTGTGGATGACCATTTTCCTCAGAAACCAAACGTCAGACGTTGAAGATGACATTTTTTTTTTAATCATATCTGGCAGTAACAGTTTTACGGAAATTTGAATAAACACTTTTGACGGAAGGAGATGCAAAACCCCAAAAAACGATAATATAAAAAATTTTAAAATTTAATTGATAATTAAAATATATTAAAATGAGAGCAGTTTTGAAAATCGTCCTTTTTCTGTGCTCGAGTCACAACCCCGAGTAACACTGGGTTACATCCGCTTGTAGTTGATAATGATAATGGGCATAATTTGTTCTAAATTTTTCTCTCAAAGCTTTTGGTCTTTCGAATAAATGAGGAAATTTTAAAGAAGTTCAATTTTATTAGGAAAGAAATGGAATCTTCTGGAATTTCATAAGATGTGAGATTTGATTTCTCTATATCGAGTATAAAATGCAAAGTAAGGGAAAAAATACCATTATCGTAGTTTGAAAGTGGGTCCAAAACTAGTTTTTTTGAGGAGTCTCGAGGTTATTTTTAAAATAAGGAAGCACTTTCCAAATTTTTTTTCGACACACTCCATTTAATAGTTATATCAAAATGCAGCTAATTAGAATAGAATAAATTTAAATAAAACACTAATAAATTTTTTTTTTAATAATAGTTTATTTACAAAATAAATTGAGTAATAAACGTAAAAAATTAGGCCCTAACTAATATGGTCTGCAGCCTACTAATAAAATAAAAAGTTATTTTATTTTGTTTAATATATTTTTTCAAAAAGGGAAAAATCAAAACCAAAATATTCCTATCGTAAAAAATAATATACCAAAAAAAATCTGTGCAAATGTTGCTTAAAACAAGAAATATTGTAAATAAACTATGCAGATATCTTCCTTGTAATACCTTGTTGTAAGATAACGTCAGTTTTTTAATATGAGATAGAAGATCTTTTATTACTTTTTTTCATAATATTTCTTACTTGTATAAAATACCATCCTACAGTAGCTCGAAATCCTTTTTAAAAACTTAGGTTCTATTGTTAAAACTACAAACTCGTTCCTGATAAGTATAAAATAAATGTTCAGTGCATACTTTCAGGCCAAAAATTTTACCGGATGCATATGATAAATATTTTCAAAAGCACTGCAATAGCCTCACTATAGTGTGAGGGATACAC
Source organism: Tetanocera ferruginea (assembly GCA_958299015.1). Taxonomy (NCBI): domain Eukaryota; kingdom Metazoa; phylum Arthropoda; class Insecta; order Diptera; family Sciomyzidae; genus Tetanocera; species Tetanocera ferruginea. The sequence goes on from OY282641.1 coordinate 163,883,781, forward strand.
GATGCGGAGCGTGACACTTGACTTTTATATTTTAATATAAATTCCACATTTGTAGATTTAACTTTTAAATAAGTTTTAAATAGGTTTAAAAGAAGAAATAAGGTCTTATAAAGCACTAAGCTGCTCATGCACGAAGTTGCAAATTTTTATACCCCCACGCGTACTGCGTAAGGGGTATATTAATTTTGTCACGACGTGTGTAACGCCCACAAGGAGGCGTGGTAGGTATAGAAAAGTATATATATTCTTGATCAGCATCACCACCCGAGTTGATTTAGCCATGTCCGTCTGTCTGTCCGTCTGTCCGTCTGTCTGTCCGTCTGTCTGTGGACACGATTACAGCCGTAATTTTGAAGCTATCGTGCTGAAATTCGATATTTAAGCTTATTTTTAAAAAACTAAGATCAAGTTCGAGAATGGGCTAAATCGGATGAAAACCACGCCTACCTCCCATACAACCCCAAAATTGAAAACCCTATAAAGAAGCTAATATTAAAGCTAGAATACTGAAATTCGGTATTTATGTATTCTATGTCAAAACAGAGATGTGTTAGAAAAATGGGCGTCATTCATCTACTAACACGCCCACCTCCCATACAACCCCAAAATTGAAAAATCTATATAGAGGCTAATATTAAAGTAACAAAACTGAAACTCGGTATTTGTGTATTCTATGTCAAAACTGAGGTGTGTTAGAAAAATTGGCGTCACCCACCCACTTACACGCCCACCTCCCATACAATCCCAAAATTGAAAACTTTATAAAAAGGCTAATATTAAAGCTCCAGGAAAACAATTTGATATATATGTATTTAAGACACATAAAAATAATAAAATATCTCAAAATCTCATACAAAAAGCTCTCCAATTTAAGATTATTTTACCCTTAAGAATCGGCCGTGGGGGTATTTTAACTTCGGCCAAGTCGAAGATATACCTTACTAGTTCTAAATCATTTATTTTGCTTACATCATAACGAAAAAAACATATGTGTATAATTGGCCATAGTGATGAGCTAAAAAGCAGAATTCTTAGAATATTCATAATTTATTAATACTCATCGTAAATTAAAATCCCATCTCAAAAACAATTCTACCTTATACTGTATGTATGTGTCTTTTGTAAAGAAGCGCAAAGTCTTAAAGGCTTTAAGGCTTTTCACAGTTGATGGTTTTATTTAATTTTTTCATAAGAATTGCATGTGCTTTTATAAACTTATTTTAAAGAATACGATGAAATTTTTTTTTTCTCATCACACTTGAAAGATTATGTAGGCACAAGAAGAAAACTTTGAGCAGAACGAAAAGCAGCAACAATACAAACAAAAAAAAAAAAAATATTCTACACCATTTAATTTGCCACAAGTGGGAATTCCATGCAACACAGACATCAAATATAACCGCAAAGAGTACATAAAAAACGGGGCCACATAAACAAGTAGAAGAACAACGCGAACGGTTGAAATCCTTTTTATAAAATAAAATTTAATTAACAATCAAAACAAGCTAAATTCAAATTGCGCATTCAGTCAGGCTTAAAGGATGACGATGAAGACGACAATCACAACAACTGCAACAACAACAGCAACAGCAACAAATGCTGTTTAACAAAACCACCAACATCAGCAGCTCGAGCATAACGACGATGATGATGTTGAGAAGAAGATCATAAAGATAAGGTTGAGAGTCCTGAAATCCTTGTAGTAGAACTTTTCTAATTTTATTTAATTTTTATTGCCATATTTTGTGCAAGCACTAAAAAAACAAATAAAAAGCACAAAAAGAAAAGGGTTAAAAGAAAGCAAGAGCAGATGAAGAGGAGTAAGATTCATCAGGATTAGAATAACGGTAAATGAAAGCAAAGAGTTGCGCTGCCATGACGCCTGCACTCATGTCAAAATGATTTACTTACCCATCAAAATAATGACAGCCAACGTCTTGCTGCGCGTTTTGACTGGCTGATAGGCAGACACAAAGGCAGACAGACAAAGAAACCGAGCAGATAAAAAGACAAACACACAAACAGGCAAACAGACAGATAGACAGTCGCATAGATATTCAGTCAGCTGAGTAAGACGCAAATGAAGGCTGCTTGTCGTGTTTTTTCCGTTTTTTGTCTGCCGTCAAGTGCGGTTGCGGCTGATTCTTTTGTTTGTTTCTCCCCCGCAGCTTCAAGCTTCGGAGCATGAGCGAAAAAAAAGTAATTCATAGATGCAGGAAGGAGTAGAAAATGCCAGAAAAAATACGTCAAACTGACAGCTGCTATTCGAGCAAAAGATGATAAAAATTGGCTTTAAACTGAACTTAACTAACCTAAAACTTCTACCGGAAGCAGTCGCCAAGGATATAAGCAGCAGATTTAAGTACGCGCGATTTAAAATTAAATTGAATTTCATACTTTTTTGTTTTTTTTTAGGGTGTGATGCCTTGCTCAGCAGGTCTTATTCACCTTTGCACATTTCACGTTTGCCCAAGGACTCTGTAAGAAAATCCTTGTAAATTACAAACGACTTTATTTCACTTCAATTTAAAAGAAATTTAAAAGTAAGCAAAACCATTTAACTTTTCTCAGGCCAAGCCAAGCCAAGCTAAACAAACAAATAAGTGCGAGTGACTGAGATAGTGAGAGAAAGAGCTTGGCAAACAGAGGGAGCAAAAATAAGAAATGGGAAAATATTTAAATTATTATCCTTTTAATGTAATAAAAGTACTCTTTCTGCGCTGCTGCTGCTGATGCTGTTGCTGTTAAACCTAATGCGAACTTCTTGCGCATCATTCTCTACCGAACTGTCTTGCTCATGCTGTACACTCGCCATTGCGCTACGCTACGCTTTTGCATTGTCCTTTGCTTTCGCCTGCCCTTGCCGCCAGCTTAATCGTTCTCTGGTGAGTTCCCTCGAAACTGCTCCTTTGGCAGCTACTTCTACTTTATTCCAATATTTTTGTTTTTTATTTTTTTTTTATTTTTGCTTTTAACTTGATTCGCAATCAAAATTTACGCTCGCAGCAATAAAAAAAAAAACAAAAAAATATGAATTCTTTCCTTAATTTAATTATGTCGAATGAAATAATAATAAAATAAGAAAGAGCAATACAACAACAGCCCAAATAATGCGAAAAAGATGAGCACGCTAAATGTAGAGCATAAACGATGAATTTGAATATCGTAAAATTCAGTTTTTTTTTCTTTTTCTTTTTCAGCTTCTTCTCCGTCAACACCTTCTACATCAGCTTCATCATTTAAATTTGACGGTGCTTTTGTATTTTTTTTTCTTTTCTCCTTTTTTTAGTTGTGTCATGCCTTAATCCAGCATGTCACCCACTCAAAATATTTGGCGGCCTACTTTTTTTTTTTAGGACCTTGTTTGGGTAGCGTTGTTGTTTATAATATTGTTTTCTTTTTGTTCATCCACTTATCCTTTCCCGAGGCAACCATTGTCAAGAAGTTCATTTTGAAGATTCCTGTGGTTTTTTATTACTTTTATATTATATGTCTTGTATTATTTGAGGTTCTTACATGGCTTAAGCAGCTAGCTGGAAGTAGTATAAAAAACAAACAATCACTTCTTTGAACTACTCAGCAATTCAAAAATTTAACTCTATCTCTACGTCCTAGTGTACAGAGAGAAAGAGATGGGCAAGACATGCTTAATGAGTACTTAAGAAATCAATTTGGAATAATTTTAAATGCTTTTATTCAATCAACAGATTATGTTGAAAAACTTACTAAACCCCCGTCACATGAAAATTCAATATTCAAAACATGCCTCCTGCCCAAAACTTATACTGCATAATTTTTAATGAAGATCGTTTTTCTAAGATAAGCCAGCCAGCCACAATATGTTCGGATGCTTTCATTGCCAGTCTGTGTAAATGAGGTTGAGAGAATATTTAAATCTATGGAATGCCTGCTTTAAGGATGCATGCATATTTTATATATGCCAAACGTAGAAGTACTTAAGCTAGCAGCTCTACAGGGACCAGCATAATGATTGAGCAGCAAGTTCAAGGCAGACAGTAGGTACTGCAGCAAAGTTGCAGCTCAACGTTGCAATCCAAATCGATAACATTGAAAACGTATGCAACCCGCCTTGCACAGAAAAAAGGATGTAGCTCGTTGTAATGTTATTGTTGTCTTGAACCCACTTGTGGTCAGCCTGCATATTTGTTGCCAGGATATAAAAGCTGTCTGCATAATAGTAGCAAAAGGATCTAAAGCTCTGTATATTGGCTACTGCTTAATGAAAATTTAACATTTTATGTGTTGGCTCAAAAATTGGGCTTACTTGCTTACAAAGCCATAAATGCTGCATACTTGGTTGTTGCGGCTACTGTGTATCTGAGGTTACTTTAACCTCGGCCGATAGTGATTGTTTTATGCGTAAGAATGCGGAACTGCATTACTTTGCAATTGCTTCAGTCTGCACTGCGGCTGTGCTTAAGTCGTGCTTTGTTCTTCCAATTATCATGGCCTAAAAGATCTGTAGAGGCTTATCGAGTGATAGAAAATATGATAATGATTTTTTGTTGTTGTTGTTGTTGATGTTTCTATTGTTGTGTGCACGTTCTCTGCAGTGTTGGAGAAAGTTCAAGTTCTGGTGATTTTATTTAATAATTATTTAAACTCTATAAGATATAAGGCTGGGTGTAAAATTTTCTGAAAGACAATTAACTCATGTAAAAATTAAGATATTATAAAAATGTCATAAATTCTTTTTTTTTAAATTTTTTTTTTAAAATTAGACTTTAGGTGGATAGGAAAATGTGTGTGCAAGTAATATTTTAAGGAATTTATATAATTCTATATATAATAAAAGACAATATCGCACACTTCAAAAGTGACACAACACAAAATTTTGCAATTTTGACTTTTTAATATAAGCCAATTAAAATTTTGTTTTAATCTGATTGCTCTTTAATTTTTAAAAAATCATGTTGTGTCCTTCTTTTGTACGAAGTTGCTTTGAAAAAGAAATAGTTTTTTGCCTCTCCTAAAAATTTTAAAGTTTTGAGTTGTGTCACTTTTGAAGATCGTGTGCGATATTAATATCAGTTGTTATGATTTCAACTCAAGATATGTTTACAAATAGTTATGAAAAAAGTGATAATTGCTGCACTTTTACATGTTTTGAACAAATAAATAATATCATTTGTAATAAGAATATAACTTTTTAAAATAAATATTGAAGCCATAAGACCTGTTCACAAAGTTTTGTTTTTCTACGTACAATTTGAATCCAAATGCAGATTAGAATTTACTCAAATAAAATCATACTCTTGAAAAAACTTTTATAGCAACTTTTTAGATCGTTTCTGTTTAAAATTAAAAAAAAAACAAAATTGGTCCTTTAAAGGACTTTGACCGAGCTTCTTATGATCAATTGTGTTGTATGTGTTATTAAATATTTGCACACAATTGACCGAGAACTGGACCTACATGTTTTATGCCGACTCCGAACTGCTAAAGTTCATGTTCTCATGAAGCTTTACATGGCATTATTTGCTCTCTGAGGTTTGCCATTGTCTCTGAAGAGAGGTGGCAAAAAACTTTGCCGCGAGTGGGAATCGATCTCGGGCACCGGGCATGCAAAGGCCACACACTCAACCTGCATGCCACGGTTCAGAATTATTTGGTAAAATATATTTCGTTTTAATGCATTCGATTTAATTTTTGGTTTGTTGAAATTTTGCAGGAACGTACAGTGGAGCTTAGTCATTTGGGACCATGACTAATAAATATAATAAATAAAAAAGTAGATGAATTCAAAGAATATATTTTCAGATACACACTGTTACTTGGTAGCCGATGATAGAGGATACAAATCTGCATTACTTGTGAAAAAATTGTTGGAAAATGTTGTACGTTAAATTTTAAAAATGAATCTCTAATGAATAACCTCTCTGTGACAGATTGCAATTCAAAAATGGTTCTGCCGAGGTACGTTGGCTCGCACGCCGAACACTTAGCTTACACGATCGCCTACTGAAGAAGCACTGAGTTAAATATTGGGTTAAAAATTGTACCTTCAGACTCATGATTGACTTTAAACTTGAAGACTGGGAACTAAATATTACCTTCCTCGAGCTTTCGCTAAGAAAGTTAGTTTATTTAACCCCGTAATTTTGAATTTTTAAATTAGGACTTCAGATTCGTGATCAGTAACCTTAAAAACTTATAAGTATTAAATTATATCTGCATTAGCCGTTTTTCAAAATATAACATTTCAACTTCATATTCGTGATCAAAGACCTTAAGGGCCATTAAAATTTTTTAAAGGTAATTTTTGTTTCTGCCTTTATATGATGGTTTAAAAAATTTTTAAGAAAATTTAGTATTTTTTTTTTTAAATATAAATATAAATATAAATATACCCAGAATCCGAAAGCACCTCAAATATGTGGTGGACACGATTTTTCGAAACTTGTTGGTCTAAAAAACAAAAAAAAATAATAATAGATTTTGTTCCTCTGGAACTTTTTGAGCTTTTGATCGAAAATTTTTAAGAAATACTGGATTTTACGAAACTGGTAGCGAAAAACCTAGTTTTGACCAAAATATTCATTACTTTAAGGTTATAAAACAAAAACTCTTTATCTAAAATAAAAATGGAACGATTAAAAGTAAATACTTAATAAATAAGAAACAAAGTAATAAAGTTACTTTGCAAGTGAAACAAATATGTTTGCGATCCTTGGAATAGTTGCTGTTCACCGTTTTCAAAGAGCTCTTTTCGAGAAAAACACGTTTAAAGTTTAAGAATTAGTATATTTCTAGACTTCTCTTCGGACGTTTATGTCTATAACTACAACAAATTTTTTTCAATTGACTTAAAACTTTCTGAGAATATTATTACAATGTTATGGATTCGAAAAATTTAAAAAAAATAATTTTTATTACTGTTCACCAAAAAACTATACAAAATTGTTCATGCATTATGCTTTTACTATGATTATCTTATTGAAGCTGCCATTTTGAGTTCCCAATTTTTAACTTCAGATTCGAGGATAAGCCTTAGAAACCTTAGAAACCGTTATGGCACTATTTTTGTCTCGATACTTATTTCCTGTGAATGTAACTCAACTATGGCATGGTAGGTCACATTAAGAAGCATATGAAATGACAAAACAAATTATTAATTATTAATAATAAGTTCATCAATATCAAAAAAAAAAAATCTGACAACTACCAAGCTATCCTTACTTTCTCAGATATCTCTTCAGACAAACCAGAAATAATTGCAAACCTATTTAAAAATTTGTTCAGTCAGTTATTCAGAAGTTATAACGATGAACAAGACTATGGCCCGTTAACTGATCTCACTTTTAAACAAAGTTAAGCTTAAACAAAATTTAAAATTCTTTAACCTCAGTTTAAATTTTAACGCCGATACCTCATCTCAAAAAATCTAAGTTTAACTTGGTGAGGCAAGTTTAAATTTAAACACAGAAATTATAGGTTTAAAAAATGTAAACTTAGATTTTATCAAAAATTCTCTGAGAACATTGGAAATATTCTCAATTGTAAACAAAAACTAAACAAGTAAAGAAAGTCTAAAGTCGGTCTAGGCCGACTATGAAATACCCTAAACCTACTCTTAAAAAAAAAAAAAATAATATTATTGAAAATGGGTGTGTCCGTGGGTGGATAAAGCCTTTATTTTATATGCATTTAAATGTTCGCTATGGGAGGTGGTCGAGTTCATGGACGGATTACCCCAAATTTTTGAACACACCTTAGTTTTGGTATGAAATACATACATACCAAATTTAATTTCTCTATGACAAACATAACCTTATTTATTGAGTTTTAAACTTTTTGGGTTGTATGGGAGGTAGGCGTGTCCGTAGGCGGATGACGTAAATTTTGCAAACCCATGTTTTGTCTTGTCATAAAAAACATACGTGCCAAATTTAAGCTCTGTAGGTTAAACAGAGGCTAGTGTATTGCGTTTTCAAGTTTTGGGTTGTATGGGAGGTGGGCGTGTCCGTGAGCGGATGACACCCATTTTTCGAAGACATCTTTTTGTTGAAACAAAACTCATACATACCAAATTTTACTGTTGTAGGTTAACTATGAGCTTATTTATGCAGTTTTCAATTCTTGCGTTGTATGGTAGGTAGACGTGTCCGTGGGCGGATGATGTCCATTTTTCAAAATCATCTTTGTTTTGTTATAAAAAACAAACGTGTCAAATTTTATTTCTGTAAGTTAAACAGAGGCTTATTTATTGCGTTTTCAGTTTTTAGGTTGTATGGGAGGTAGGCGTATCCTTGAGCGGATAACACCCATTTTTCGAAAACATCTTTGTGTTGATACAGAACGCATACATACCAAAGTTTATTTGGTATAATTGTAGGTTAATTATGAGCTGAGTTATGAAGTTTTCAATTTTTGCGTTGTATCGGGGGTAATCGTGTCTGTGGGCGGATTCCAAAAACATTCAATAGTGCAGATCCAGGAGTTCATGTTATCATGTGTACCAAGTTTTATTCAATTATCTAGACTCCTTCTTCTTATCCTGTGTATACGGACAACACACAGACGGACAGACGGACGGACGGACGGACATAGATAGCTCGACTCACGTGGTGACGCTGATCAAGAATATATATACTTTTCTATACCGGACTCACTTCGTTTTATGCGTTACAAACGTTTGCACAAAGTTAATATACTCTGACCTTTCAGGTTTAGGGTATAAAAATAAAAAAATCATATTTCAAAAAAATCAAAACAATAAACAAAAAACAAACATATTTTAAGTTTTGAAAATAAAATATTCCAATGAAACTGACAATTTGCATTATTTTATCAAAAAATTTTGAAATATTTTGATGTCCTACGTCAAAGTTGTAGAATTTTTACTACAGTGCCGCTCAAATATGTTTTTTAATCTCAGTTTAAATTTTTAAACAGAGTTTAAGTAAACTGCCGATAAAAACGAGATAAGTTATGAAAATAATTTTAGCTGAGTTTAAAATTTAAACTCTGTTTACGAAATCTAAGATTAAGGAATTTAAACTTCGGAGATCAGTTAACGGGCCTATGAAAACTTTTATTTATTAACACTTTCAGTAGAGTTTAAGAAATAATAATAAAACCAATTTAGAAAAACTAAATTTATGATTAATATATTCTAAATAAAGTAAATAAAAAAATTATTAAATAAAAAGGGAGTAGATTTTTGAGCATATTCATTACAAAGGACATTACTCTTAAAAATGTTTGTTTTCCAAGTAAAACAATATATATGTTTTTTAAAATCATTCACTCCTTTTTTGCATTTATTTTTTATAATTAGTTAATTAATATAATATAATAAGTAAAAATAAACATACACTCACTTTGGTCGTTTTCTTTTCGGCTCAAAATGCTCTTTTGATAGACCCAGCACGTATTGTTATGAACACAAATCTCGCAAAAATAGAGAAAAGAATAGATCAATACACTATTTGCAATGCATTTTTATCAAAAATAACGTTTTCCATTCTGCTACACCCATTTCAAATGCATGTCCATTACAATGGACAAAGTTAACGAAAGAGTTAAGGATTAATATTACACTAGATAATGTTTTAAAAATGTTATATAATCTAAAAGAGAATGTTTCTCCAAGACCCGATTGAATTGCCTGCTATATATCTAATGATATATCTGGAATTGGAATGATATATCTAATTGCAGGCCTATTTTAAAACTGTCTTGTACTCTTAAAAATTTTGAAAATATTATTTATAACATTATCTTCTTCTTTCATAACAAATCTTTCTTTTCTCTTTCTGTTGGAATCTTTCGAGTCAACATAGATTTTTCAAAAGAAGATCGTGTAGCACTAACCAAGCAAAAGCAAACAAAACTGATGCTGTTTCTACTGACTTCAGGTAGAAATCATTTGGCAAAATTTAGCACACTATCATCCCTCTCAAACTTAAAGCCGTTGGATTAATCTATCTAACCGTCAGAATCTTTAACAACTACCTTTGGTGTCCCACAAGGCAGTCACCGTGATCGTTTATTATTCGTCTTAACAATTTATGGTTAATTTCTCGTAAGCCATTCCCGCTTCTCCCGAAAACTTATTAGATTATCGGGAAGACAGTTCCCTCAGTAAGCTTTTTACGAAACTTAGTTTTTGTTTGCGACAAGGAACTTTACTTTAGTTCTCATATTGATTATATCGTTAGTAGAGTCAACTCTGCACTTGTTTTCGTTAAACATTGGTACGCAGAGTTCTCCAATCCTTATTTTACAAAATTTCTTTCTGTCTTTTTTCTGTTAGACCCCTTCTCGAAAATGTCAGCCAGGTTTGTTCGCTCTTCGTGATCTTTCCGGTTCTAACAGTTGTAACTTACATCTTATGCCGACTGTTTGAAATTGATTAACATGCAAATTCTTGCAAAACGAAGGGAACCTATAACCAGGATGCTTCGGGTAACCAATAATTTCATCAGGGAATTTAATTTTTATCTGAGCAGATTTTCACTCCCTGTTAATTACTAGAACCTATAACCAGGATGCTTCGGGTAACCAATAATTTCATCAGTGAATTTGATTTTTATCTGAGCAGATTTCCACGCCCTGTTTATTACTTTTTAGTTTATTAGTATTTAATCAGCTTGTATTATGCTTTATGAATAATTAAATTATTCTTAGTAACAATATCAATTTCTGCACTTGAAACTTTCATTAAACGTCTTCTTCAAGAATATAATTATCCAATTTAATTTAAAAATATTTATTGTTTCTGAAACTGGCTAGCAATTATTTCGGTGAAATATTCAAATATTTTCATTTGTTTCTTTGCTTAAATATGCAATAAAATGTAGGTTTTTTTCGAGGAAAATTTTACAAATTAGCAAATACGCAATACTGAAAATTGTTTATATTCTGCAATTCGAATATTTTCAACGAAATTTTAAGAATGAAATGTAAACTTGCTTATTGAGTTTTCATGTTAATGTAAATTGGTTTTAAGTTCTGGAGTAAACAATTTATATATGTATATTTATATTTATTTTTTTTTTTTTGTGTGTACATTAGACGAATATATCAACAAACAATTAATATATTTTTTAAATTCTTCATTATATCTGATTAAAGCTGATTATTTGATGTTAATAATTCAAAATTTAAACAAAAAACTGAATCAAATGAAAGGTGCAAAAGCTTATTTGTTGCTTAACAAAATATTCTGAAAAAAACATTTTAAAGCAGATTCTGCTTTCAATTTTTGAAAATTTTGATTTATTTTAATGCAATCATATTTTCATTTCCTATAATTTGACATAGAGTTAAACTTCTTTGGCCTTAATTATAAGTAGTTTGACCTTTTATATTTAATTTTCTGCCATTTGTCATTATTTTATTTTCAACTTGCACTTTTCGTTATTTATCAGCGAGCTACTTTTTGCCAAGTATCCAAAGGTCAGACGAATAACTTAAGTCGTTTGTGTTTCAATTTATTGCATGTTATTTCATTGGCAAACAGCCCATTTTTGGCTTGAACATTTACTAAAGAGACACGAACAAATATTGCATAATTTTTTAGAAATATATTTATTTTTTTTTTTATAGAAATATATTGGTTTTTACCAGTTATCTGTTGGCAGTTACCAAGCCGGCACCCAAAAATTGCTCACTGAATTTGTACGAGTTTTTAAAAAATATATACAATTTGTTCGAAATATTTGCTAATATTTCTTTAATATATAAGAAAGAAGCTCTAAATTAACGCTTGAATTTTATACTTAGCGGTATATGTTTTGATATCTGTGAAGCGATGCAACAAACTCTACAATATTTCAATTTAAATAATCCTATACATTTGTTTCTTTTTTACATTCTTGGCCAGCAACTAAGAAACACACACACACACACACATACACACATTCCGATAGCAGTCACATTTGTGAATCCTTTGATGCCGCGTCGCAGTATTCAGCCACCCTCTTTACCACTTGTGCTTACTTACACTTACATATTTTTATTTACATTTTATCCTTTTATACATTTGTAAATGTACTGGCATATTTGCTTTTATTTGCTAATATCCTTTGGTTTTCACATTTTTATTTTTCTTGTTTTGGGTGTAGTAGTTGCTTTTTGGTTGTTGTTGTTGTTATTGTTGTTGTACCAACAAACGTTGGATTTGTTGTATGCTTGTTTTTGTGGTTGGCGTCGTCATCAGTGCTCACGTCTTCTGTCAATGGGTGGCAACGCGAGCGCGAATTTATTATTTGTTTTTTTTTTTCTTTTTCACTACGAATTGAGGTTCTTGTCGTAGTCCTAGTCCTTCTTTGCGAATTTCTCAATAAGCCGTTGAAGTGGTTTGCGTGCAATGAAAAATATAAAAAAGGGAAAAGAAATAATAAAAAAATAAAACAACAACAACAAAAAAGTATGTAGGAAGCTGTTCTATGCAAAAGGTTGCCATGCTGAGTTTCTTTATTAGGTTTTTTGTTTCTCTTTTTTTATTATTGTATTTATATTACTTTGAGATTTACTACCGAGTTGTGTTGAAGTGGGAGAAGAGTGTGACAGTGTTGCCAAGACTTTGTGATCTTAAATTTCAGTGGATATTTAATCATTTTTGTGTTTGCCTTAAAGTGTACACGGCACTCTTATTCAACTCTTAAATTCTGACATTTATATAGAATTTGCTTTAAGCATTAATTTGCATTTACCACCTGGCAACTCTAAATGTTGTTTTATGGAAATTTTGTAAATAAAGCATGTTTAAATCATAGCAGCACAAAGTCAAGTTAATATAAAACGAATTCATTTTCTAAACAAAAGCCATATCCAACGCCTTCTTTGGCCAAATACACAAGCTAAGCTCGGACACAAAAATATGATAAAAGATGAAAGTACATAAATAAGTAGCATAAACAAAAGTATCTGGCAACAAAAACCTACGCGAATTCTACATTAATTTCTCTAATATTCAGGCATTGACCTTCAAGTTTGGAAAAAAAACATCAAGTTCTACTCTTTAAATTATTATTTTCCAAATACGTTTTTCAACTACTTTCAACTTTTTGTTTTGTTTTTGTTTTTCTTTCTATTGATTAACCCACAACCTACAGTTGCCTTAAAGCGTGCTTCTCTTAATCCTTTTTTAAGTTCCTCTCACCATTTTTGCTTTGTTTTATCTTTATTAAATTTATGAACATTTCTACACTTAAAAATTATTACCACGGAAAAGCAGGCACAAAGCATGTTTCTCCATTAAATAAGCAGCGTAGAGTAGTTATGCGTCTTTTGCGCTATTCCTGCCACCACTCGCCAAACGGCAACCGTTCTGCTTAGCTCGGCACACAGTGATTTGTCGCCGTGTAAACAATGAATAGAAAAACAAGAAAGGAAAAGGCGTTTCAAAGTTTTTGGTTTTGTTGTTCTGTTTTGCGATTGCAGAGTTAAATGTAGATTTTTGGAAAAATTACTAAAAAAAAAATAGCAGACAAAATTGGCAAAGATTTGTTGAAAAAAGTGACTTATGACATCTTTTCATGTATAAAAAAAACTCGCGTGTAGCAACGTACATGTGGCAGAAGTGAAACTTCTTAAACAGTAAAAAATATGATAGATTTTAGTGTGAAATAGAGAGAAAGTATCTGAAAAGAAAATCAACCAACACAAAATGCAATAATATTCTGTTTATTCAATATTTATATCCAGGGACCGTACCGTTTATGGTTTTTATCGAAAAAGTCACATAATCACTGTTATCTTTTTATTTTATTTTATTTTTTCCGACATAAATAAAAGTTATTTTGTGCCTTATATTTTTTTGGGCAAAAATAACAGTTACTTTTGAATTTTATTTTATCGGTCAAAAATAACAGTTTTTTCTGCCGTTTCTTTTTTTGGTCAAAAATATCAGGCAATTTGTATTTTTTCAAAGGTGACTTTACCGACTAAAAAAGTATTGATATATTATTTTCATCTTATCGGTGAGACATTTTACTGATGGTGTCAACATCTGTCAAGCGACCTTTTAAAAAATACAAATTGCATAATTTTTTTGACCGAAAAACTAAAAGTCTCAAAATAATTGTTACTTTTGACCGATAAAATAAAAGTAAAAAGTAACCTTTATTTTTCCCCAAAAAAAAATACAGGGCAAAAAATAACAGTTAGCTTTTAATTTCTAAAGAATCAGTCGAAAATGTAAAAGCACTTTCGTGAGCTGAGTTGTGGACTAGCTGCAGTTACATTCTAAAGGTACTTTTCTTAGCTTCGGTATATTTTTTGGCAAGACAAAAACGATTCGGCAGTCTTAATTATTTCACTTTCTACACTTCGTGTTTTTAATTTTATATCGTTTTAACTGTTTTAGATGTTGTCAATAACCTTTCAAGTTTTTGATAACAATCAACGTTATGATATGCTCTTTCAAATTAAGCTTTAAGCTAGGATTCGATATTCAACAAAAAAATATGCACAATTGTTATATTTTGTTACGTAATGTACAGCATTCCAAGCATAAAGAAATAAAATTTCCGTGCATACTTGTAGGATGAAAATCAAATGGTACAGTACGGATCAAATGGTACAGTACGTTCTTCAGACATGGTGTGTGTCTGTGGAATGTAAGACACGGACTAAAACTCGTTGAATATTAATTGCATTTTGTTTGCTAATTTGTCATGTGCTTATGTGGCGTAGTGATAGAGCTTCTGACTCTGATGAGATGCTTAATACAGAGCCTGGGTTCTATTCCCGCTGGCGACGATAATTTTTTTAAAATTTTCATATGAATTCAAAACGTTAGCCTAGCGTCACAAATAAGAGACCTTGAAATTTCACTCGCCGCCAAAGAAGTTTCACTTCAAAAATAATTTCATTACTTTACTTCCTTTTCAAGTTTAAAGCTACTTTAATTTTTAGTTTTTATTTTCTTTGTCAAAAATATGCTTGAATTCTACATTTGAAAATAAAAAGTTTTTTTGATTTTTTTTGTTCAAAGGACGAAACACTGTGCAGCTGATTCAGTCCTTTCGTTGTTTTGCTGTTATGACTGTTGCTGCCATTTACAGTTTCGTTTGCTTCTTTTATGATTTCCTGCTGTTGCTTTTGTTATTGTTTTATTATTATTACCCAGTCATAATTTGTTTTTGTAAATAATTGATGTTACGCTTAATAAAACTGTGTCGACTATATTTTGCTTGGGCCAACTTTTCACTCATTTATTAGGGCTCTTCTGCCTGCATCTTTTCTGTTAAATATTAGCTCATTAAGTGGTCATTCATAAAACTAGTAAAATGTTATAAAAGTCTATCGGTTGAAAAATCTGTTATATAGAAAACAAAAAAAAAAAACAGTTTTAATGTTTTCCCCTGAAACAGATTCTTCTCATGACGCCTGTCAAGAGTACGAGTATCCTTGCAGTAAACTGTACAAAGAGGTTCATAAAATACTTTAACGATTTTGGTTAAGTTTTGACATAAATACGGTTAATTAGCTGTTCATACGGAAAGTTATTTTACAGTTCATTGTTTAGTGCGCTACTTTATGACGGAGCAGCTTATGATAAATTGTGCACGAAACTTATTTCAACTTGATTAATATTACAAGTTAGTCAGGAAATAGCACATTTAAGGCTACCACAACTCCTTCTGGATTAATTTTATTTACCTGTTAGAATGATTTTAATGTATATCTTAGGTAAATATTACAAAAAAAGCTTAAATAAGTAATTTCAAGAACTTGAAATGGTTTTTCCAAACTTTTTTGCATAAACAGTCAATTAAGCAAAGCAATGTACTAAAAATTCATTGTATAACTGTCAAGTTAAGAAATTTAAGTGGAAACGTTAATTAAGATAATATTCATGAATTCTGTATTATTTAAGTGTAAACGCATCCTTTGGTCATTTATTTAGAAAATTAAAGCAATTAATCCAGAGTGAAAGGATTGGCATAATTTTTCATCGTTACGTATCTTACAGCAATAGAATTAACTTAAAATTAATAAATTTTACGCTGACGATTTTTTTTAATAGGTGAGCTTACGTACCTACTCCAAGTTAAGTTCGAGTTAAGTTCTTTGTGAACTTAACTCGAGTTATGCTGTATTATTCAGTTTTATATTTTAAATTTCACAGAAATAATTTCAAAAATCAATTGAACGCATGAAGCTTTCAAAGTAGCTTCATGTTGCTTATAGCTTTTATGTCTATATGTGATATCAAAAAAGGTAGCATCGCTTGAACTCTGACATCTTTTGTGATATCACATATAGAAACACAGACAAAGGTTTGTAGCTTCGAGAAGCGTTTATATATTTGGAGGCCAATTTCGGAATGGCCTTTAGCTTTCTCTCCTTTAAGAAAAAGTCCCACGGGGACAAACCTGGTAAATTTAGTGCTTGTTAAACGATACTGTTGTTGTTTTTGTCCAAATAATCGCGTATAATGCGTGGTGTACGAACTGGCACATTACCATGGAGCAAAACGCAGGAGTTGTCCTTCCATGATTTTGACCTCTTTCTATAGGAATATTATATTAAATTTATTCAATTTTTTTTTTATATATAAAATTCGTCTTCGTCACGCGAATAAAAAGAAAAACTCAATATTTATACCCCCACGCGTACTGCGTAAGGGGTATATTAATTTTGTCACGACGTGTGTAACGCCCATAAGGAGGCGTGGTAGGTATAGAAAAGTATATATATTCTTGCTCAGCATCACCACCTGAGTTGATTTAGCCATGTCCGTCTGTCTGTCCATCTGTCCGTCTGTCTGTCCGTCTGTCTGTCCGTCTGTCTGTCTGTGGACACGATAACAGCCGTAATATTCAAGCAATCGTAATGAAATTCGATATTCTTCCTTTAAAAAAACTAAGATCAAGTTCGAGAATGGGCTGAATCGGATGAAAACCACGCCTACCTCCCTTACAACCCCAATGATGAAAACTCCATATAGAAACTAATATTTACGCTACAAAATTCGGTATTTGTATAGTCTATGACAAAACTCAGGTGTGCTAGAAAAATGGGCATCATCCACCCACTAACACGCCCACCTCCCATACAATCCTATTATTGAAGCCTATGTATAGAGGCTTGTGTCGAAGCTATAAAAGTAAAACTAAATATTTATTATTTTTATATAATAAGTAAGACGTAAGAGAAAAATGGGCGTAATCCATCCACGAACACATCCACCTCCCAAACAACCCCAAAACCGAAAACTATATATATAGGCTCCTGTCGAAGCTACAAAAGTAAAATTAGGTATTTATTCTTTTTATAATAAAACCAAGATGTGTTAGAAAAATTGGCATCAACCACTTAAGAACACGCCCACCTCCCATACAACCAATAATTGAAAACTTTATAAAAAGGCTTGTCTTTATTTTGTAGGAAAACAATTTGATATGAATGTATTTTAGACGTCATCAAATAGTAAAATTCTTTGAAATCTCATATAAAAAGAGCTGCAATTTAAGATTTGTACCACTGCGAATAACCTGTGGGGGTATTTTAACTTCGGCCAAGTCGAAGATATACCTTACTACTTTTGTAATGTTTTTGTAACAAGTATTTTAACTCTTATTTAAAATAAATTTTCAAAAGGAAACTTTTCTGTTTTAAAAGATTTTATAAAAATGAAATATTTTAAATTTTTAAATCATGCAAAAATTTAAACTAAGCTTAAGTCTCTGTCATAAGGCTACCTTTTACCTTAGAAAAAATTTGTTTTCTAAATTTTTTTTCTTATATGTACCATAACATAATATTGGTAACATACTGTGAACATTTTCAAGCAACCTTTTCCTTATACCCTTTTTTCATCTATCAACATTTTTTTTTTTGTTTTTTCAAATATACATACAGTTTGTTTAATTTTTTTATTTATTTATTGTTTTATTCTTATTTTTTAAAACTAATTAATGATATATATTGTATTTACCGAAAATATGCTAATATTAAAGAAATCTTACCATAGAATTATTTTAATACTTTCTTGAATACCATGTCTTCGGGCACTTTCCACCTCATTTATCGGAAACCAATGATCCGATTTGGATGAATCTTTTTGTTTTTGGTAGTCAACAACCAAATGTATCGGCAGAATCTCTAAAATCGATCGTTTTCGAATGCGATTATCTCGAAACTACTTTTTCGCGATTGGTTGTAATAAAAAGTTATTGAAAAAAATTATCCGACTTAAATAGTTTTTGGACCACATGTTAAGAATGGCAGTCATTCTCGTCGGTACTCGGAGATTTCGACGAAATTCGGAATAGACATTCTCTTTTGGAGTTATGAACGGAGCTCTAAAACAACGGAATTATACCTATTTTAAGCTCTAAAAAATACCTGTTCTTTTAAAATTGTGATTTTTGGATGCTTTAGTTCCGTTATTTGTTGAACGAACCTCTTTATTTTGGTACCGACGATAACGGCATTAATCGCCTTATATCGCTCAATCTGTTCATACTTACTATTACAGTGGTTTCAATACGAGCAAAAATGATCAGCCTGAAAGTATGCACACAAAACTTATTTGATATGTATGAATAATGATACAATTACGACGACTGCAACATAAAATCATTCGAAGACAATATAAATATATTTGAAACCGTTCACTTTTTAATTATTTTGAATGGGTCCCGTCGTACTACAGACTTTTATACTAGTGAAAATATACCTAGTTATATCTTACAAAGAAAAGAAAAAAGAAAGTGTCTTATAAAGGTGAAGACTGTCAAACAAAACTCAGATCGATTTTTTTTATTCTACACTAGTAGTGCCTCTTAACAGTGATATGATAAGAATTTATGATAAGGTCGTCGTTTATTCGAGTTTATGTCTACATTTTTGCAATATTCACAATTTTCCGAAATTATCCACATATTTTATTCAAATTTGCTACGCTAAAATTGATTCCTCATTTTTTGAACGGAAGACCTTGTCGTGCTTTATCAAAAAATTAGGCATACTTTACTTTTCGGTACAAGAGGTTCAATGCATAGCTCCAATGCCGGCCTAGTTATATCATATCGGGGAGTACAGATTTAAGGCATACAATAAAGCGACTAAATTTTGGTGTTTTTTTTTATTACTTACAATAAGAACACAAATCTGACGAGATGACCAAATCTGAAATGAATCAAAAATTATAAAATATTAAAATAAACAAAATTGTAATAAATATTTCAATTTTAAATTACCATGTTTTGCCTGAAAAAAATTATAATTTTCTGATCTCTCACAGCATTTCAGTTATGAAAACACCAATTCTTTAAAACAGATTTTTTTTTAATTTCACTCTTTTTCGTCAATTCTCGTTCGTATGGGTCACGTATGTTTCATATCGAATTTAAAAATGGCCCATCATTACCATACAAATAACAACAATCATAGACAAAAGCTACTCATATCACAACCACATTCAACTCCTATTCAAAATAATGTAAAAAAAAAATTCAAACTAAAGATAACAATCGAATCGATTTTGGTAGAACGTGATAAGCTGAAAATGCAAAAGGGGCGCTGGTAATGGCAACCCTTCGCAAAATGCGTTCTTAATGGATTCTTAATATGTTCGTCAAAAAATAAAATCTTTGCATAAATCTGTCTCTTATATTACCTAAAATTTATCGCTATCAGTATCTTATGGTACATCACGTTGTCCTATGCCAGTTCCAAAGGTATTGCAAAAAGCAAAACGGAAAAACTCAACATAAATTATGCTCTCAATACAGCTTAAAATGATGAGAAAACATTTATCAAATAAGATAAAAAATGAAAATATATCTATTAGGAAACAAGCACAAAATCAAAAACATAAAGAGAAGACGAAGAAGAAGAGGAAGAAAACAAGCAGGTAGTGGCTTACAAAGAAATAAGCTCATTGGCCATATTCAGCTTTGAGTCTATTAAAGAAACAGTTATTGAAGAGAAAAACGACGAAAGCATTGGAGCAACTCCATCACGTAAGAAGAACGTGTGGATACTAAAGGATATCGCAATTTCCAACAAAAGTGAATCGGCAATACTTGTTATTCTGGCAAGGTCCTTTGTTGCTGTTGTTGTTGTTATTGTTGTTATTTGTTATACAAGCGAATTACAATAACAATGTTACAACGAAACAAGACAGTAAAAAACAAACAAAAATTGTAACACAGAGAAAAGATATTTATGCAAATGTAAAAACGTAGCTTCGGGAAAAACAAATAACAATCAAATAGGTAGGCAATAAAAAAGAAAACAAAAAAATATACAATATAAAAAAACAAAACAAAAAATAAAATAGAAACAAAAAAACTGCTGATAAGAACAATAATGGAAATGCAGCTACGTGAGTGACAGTTTTTTAACGACTCAAGAAAAATATCTAGAATCATAAATTAATGAGATATTTTTTTTTGAAATTACTCTTGGTACTGCGTAAGGCAATATATATTAATGAGAGGAGAATAAAATAAAAAAAAAAACAAAACAAAACAGCAAACAAAGCATAACGAACAGAATTATAAAAATATGAGTTGAGTTCAGAAAACATGAGAAAGAGAGCAAGACACATAAAATTTAAAATATTATCAGGCTTTAGGCAAATATTTTTAAGATATTTTTATGTAAATATTCAAGAATATTTATACAACTCTAACCATAAAACTCTCAATAAAATAGAAACATTTATTCAACATTTACGATTGAACTGTTTCGCAAATGTTTAAATATTTCGCAGGCAGCTGAGCTAATCTATAAATCTTGAGCAGCTCATGTTGGTCATGGCAATAGATTTTCTAGTTTTCCGTTCTACTTTGTAGGCAGATTTCTTTCGATCAATCTTTACAGTTGTTGTCAGTCATGTAGGCGGAAAATAAAACGTTATAACTTTACCATGTTATGCGCCATTTTGAACATAAACAGAGTAGTACATTGTATGCGACCTTGTGTGTCACTTGTGTGTGTGTGTGTGTGATTCGGTGTGTGCTGAGTGAGTGAGTTTGAATGAATGAACATGTTCGAAACGCCGCACAGTGCTTCAATTTATTAGAAATAGTCATCAAAACTGGAAGAAATTCTACATGACCTTCAACAGAGAAATGATATGCATTAATTGTAACATTTAAATAATTACCTCCATACAAATAATGTCCGGTTTCTTGGTATATAATTATTTTTTTCATTTTGTATGGAATATGGAATATGACAGTATTTTTATTTCAATATTCAGCAATATTTATTTAAACTTCTTAATATTGTTTTCACTTTTAAATTTTAACACTTGTTTTTACTGTATAAACTATATAAATTGTTTTTTTATCTGTCACACCTTCAATATACTGTACAGCGTTGGCGGCAGCATTTCGATCAAAGCCTGCTTAACCAGGACCCTTCTATGATGCGAACAAGTAACGGCTGCCTGACAGATGCGGATGGTTGGGTGATGTGTTAGTTTATACTCTGGATATAAAAAGCGGAAATAGGTTTTTGATTTGTGCGTCATGTTGTGCATGTGTCCCACGATGTCTGCGGTTAAACATGCATAGATGTGTGTTTGTTTCCGTTTGTATGCATGTATGTAAGTGTGTAACTGTGTCCATGTATGTTTGCATATAAATTCTGCTCCATTTTGCTGTTGATTTATATGCAAATTTTTTGGTGGTTTTCCTTTAAGTTGTTCTTCGTCCTGCAGTGCATAAAATTCTGATTTCTTTTCAAAGGTTGGCGTTATTTTTTTTTTTTTCTTTCTGCTGCTTTGTGCTCTTTGCTCGTTTATGCGACGCGTCGTTTTGTTATACACGTGCGATGTTTTTCAGCGTCTTTGTGTAGGTGTATGTGTGAGTGTGTGTGTGTGTGTTTGTACATGATTTAGTTTGCATGTGAATTTCTTGCAGTGACAGCAATTTCCGCTAGTTTAAAGGATTTCTTATATATAATACGTATGTCGTTTTTTCCTCATATGTTGCTTTTGCTTGTGAGTTCGAAAGAAATGTAAAAATGTCGAAAAAATTCTGTTACTCTGCGCTACATTTTTTTTATTTTTCATTTTATGTGTTTCTGAGTATTTGAAAATGGATTTGAACGAAATCGTGGATGTTGTAGCTGGAATATTAAATTTGAAGATATTATTGAAAGTTTGTAAGGTGCACCCACGTAAGCAGGTGGTATCGTATAAGATTTAAAATAAAAAAATAAAAAAAAAATACATAAAATATTTCATTGCCATTGACGGTAGAGTCTTTAAACCTTGTATCTTGAACTTTAAAAAATATAGTCTTGTAATATTGGTTAATGTGGAAAGTAATAGATCTCCATTGAGAATTTTTCAACATAATGTCACATAAAAGGGTTATTTTTTTAGCTACTAAAGTAACCCTTAAATGTCAAATGTATCTTTTAAGACACAATCTCCGTAAGCCTCTTATTTCACCACAAAAGACTCGAAATCTATGGAATGTAAATCATTACAATCAAAAACAATCAACCAATTTACTTAAAAGTAAAAAAATCCAAAATTTATAATTTATAGTTGAAATTTAAAAATTTGATAAACAAACGAAATATTATTTTTTTTGGGAACATTAAATAGAGTTAAGATGTGGCTGCGTGAAATCTCGTTTATATATATTTTGTTGCGATATTATGTAGTTTGAACCGATGACAACCTCATCTGCTGGCATTTTTGCTCAGTGTATCTCTTAACCTTTTTGAACCCAATCCGAAACTAGCTGTCTGAAAATTTTGTTTTCATAACTCCTGTGTTTATTTAAATTAAGCATTTTTGAAGACTCAGACTTTTAGATTTATCCTGTCACTAGATATTGAATGTAACACTTATGTGTGCAAGTTTGCAATAATGCACGTTTTTTTCAAATATTTTATTTTTGTATTTTTATTTGGCATTTTATGGCTAAAACTGCTTATTTGTTTCTTCAATTTATGATTTCAATATATATTTTTTTATTTAAATATTCTGCGCTAATTACACTTTTTGCTCAATTTGTTTAAACTTAACTCTAAATAATGCGTCGTAGTTATGTTTATCGCAACAAAATTCTTACTTTTTTGTTATTTTTTTATTATAAGAACTGCATTTATTCAAAACGTTGTCTACTTTGATGAGTTAGTTCTGTTTGTTTCAAATTAAACGGTGCTTAGAAATCAAAGTTGCCTGTAAGCAACGCAGGAGTCGAAAGGGTTTTTACAAATAATTTCTCAAAAAATATTCTTGTTTAAAAAACTTTGTAAGGAAATTATGTTTATCTTACCGTTTTACGCAACATATATTTATGCTAAAATTTGAGGTTTAAAATTATGTAAGGCACAACTTTTGAATTATCCAAATATTCTTATGATGTATTCTTACTGATATTTAATTTCAAAATATATAAAAACTTTTTGGGTTGGCTTAAGCAAAAGTTTAAAATTATTATAATTATACACTCAGGGGCGCAATCAGGTATTTTTTTGGGGGGGTTTTATCAAATGTAGAACTTATATATAAAAACAATTTTACGTAATTATAGCGGCTGTGTTGTAGTGGTTAGTGTGTTCAATTTTTAAACTAATGGTTCCTTGTTCAAACTTCAGGCAAGGCCAGCACCATATTTTTTCCAAAAAAAAAAAAATGTAAAACGGTCACTGTCAGGACATTTTGTCCGTACAGAAGGTGAACAGCAGTTATAGCGGTCGTTTTAAAATAAACTTGCTTCGACGTTGCTTAGCATCTGTTCGGCCAAAATATTTTGAAAGCAACAGTTGTACGCCGTTTAATGGATTTTTTGTTTTCTTGTTCTGCAGTTGTACGAGGGTTGTAAGGCTTGAGGTAAAATCTTTTCATTATTACTCGGGTCCCAATAGGGTCAGCAAAAATTAAATTTTTTTCTCCCCACACATTCAGAAAAAAATACCAACATATATTTCTCCGATAAAAACTTTCTCTATTTTCGATAATAGTATTTTTCTCTTTTTCAAATAAAATTTTCTTCAGTTAGAATAAATTTCCATTTCAGTTAGAATTGTGGTGACCGTGGCATGCAGGTTAAGTGTGTGGCTTAGCATGCTCGGAGCCCGGGTTCGATCCCCAGCCGTGGCGGAAAGTTTTTTCAATAAAAAATTTTTCTGATCGGTCACCACCTCTCTGCAGACAATGGCAAACCTCAGTGAGTAAATAATGCCTTGTAAAGCTTCTTAAGAACATGAACTCTAGCCGTTCGGAGTCGGCATAAAACATGTAGGTCCAGTTCTCGGTCAATTGTGTGCAAAATTTAATAACATACACAACACAATCGATCCTAAGAAGCACGGTCAAAGTCCTTGCAAGGGCTGAAATGGCCAATTTGTTTGTTTTTTTTTTAGAATAAATTTCCACATTTTCAAGGAAATATTTCTTCACTTGTGGGAAATGGAAATATTTCAATGTCTCTAATAATGAAAAAATTCTCATTTATAGAGAAAAATGTATGGAAAATGAAAAAGTTTTCCTTTATTTAAATAAAAAATTCACTATGCAAAGTATTTTCTTCAATACAAAGAAATCTTTTCTGAAAAATAAAAAAAGTCTTATTCTCTAGAAACAATAGATTTTTGTACATTTCTCGTCTACATGGAAGCTTTTTATTATTTTTAGGGAATTCTTATTGTCACATTTACATAAAAGCATTTTCTGGAGCAAACTCTATAAGTTTTTTCTCTAAATATTATGCCTTTTTTATCTTATTTCGAGAAACTTTTTACTGAGTGGAGTGAAAATGATTCATCTATACTTCACTTCGTTGTAAAAATACCCAATTGGCTGGCACTAATTTTAAAATTTGTCCTTTACTGAGTACTTATTCTATTCAATTCCGAAAGTAAAAAACGCTAAATTTCTGACACCTTGGGATGAAAAACAAAGAGTCTGAATTTGAAAAAATCGTTTGAGTCCCTCGCTAACGAAATAGCCTATGAAATTATATCTCATATCGACTTTTATAGCCTTATTCATAATCTTCCATTGGATTTTCAAAATCAGTTTCCGAATATTATCCGATTTTGGGAAAAATGTAGAAAAGACCTATCGTTAAAAGCTGTAGTAAAGACCTATCATTAAAAATATGTTGATAAGTAATAACGTATAACTATAATATGTCACTGGATGGGCGAACATAAGAAAAAGCAACCTAACATCTTTTTACCTAATAAGCCAATATTCCTTAATATCGGATATTTAGCAATTTAGAGACATTTTTATGAAACGAATTTTGGAAAATACGATGGAAAATTATAAATTGTGAAAATAACTATAAAAAAGGACGAAAAATAACAATTTAACGGGAAATTTCTTTGATGTTTTCGGTGGCGAGTGACTCAACCGATTTTCTTCAAATTAAGGGTTTTTTGTTTAGTCTTACTTTTGAATTAATTTTTTTCCAAATATTTCAAGTAACTTTAGTGGGCTCCATGCTAGAAGTTGAAAAGATAACTCAAATCGAATTATTCCCAACAACCCCTCAAGTTTTCAGAATCAGAACATAACAAAAATTAAACAAGTGTAGTAAGTCGCATCGTAATTTAAATTTCACAAGACACCGACTTAGAAGCTAGAGGGACTCCAAAAAATAATTTCTGTATAATTTTGTTTTGATCATTTCTCCGATTTCTCCGAGAAAATTCTCCCCATGGAGGGGTTTTGGTTCTTCTGAACGTCTTTTCTGCAGAAAACGATTTTTTTTTTGCATACAATTTTTTTTCTTCAGAATGCATACCCAAGATAAGCAAAAAATTAAAGATTTTATGGTACACATATATTAACTTAAACAAAATTTTTAAATTTTTTGTGTTTTCAAACTCTTTTGAGACCCCAAAAAGTCCATATTTTGTCATTTTCGAAAAGAGGTTGTTTTAAATACCTGTACATTATGTATTTTTCATGATATTCACATGCATTTAAAATTACTGAGCTCTTCTTTCCATTGATGGTGCGGTTTAACCAAAACTAAGTGCCACAATTATACAAAATGTGAAAAATCGATATTCAAAAGCTTCTTTCAGCTCAATTATTATTTCATTGCCATAATAACTGTTCGATTTTGGCAAATCTTGGTGGGTATATATATATATATTAGTGGGTACATTAGGGTTTTTAGGTACGCAAAATCGATTTCTGGTAACCAGTTTTTAGCGAAATGTGCGAAAGATAGCGCTCCAGTACAAAATTCATGATTTTCGAATATATATTTTTTTTAAGCACCTATAAAAAACGTATTTTTCATAGCACTCAATATTGATTAAACCACATCATACGAAACACCAAAAGAAAGAAGAGCTCAATACTTTTCCAATAATCTTAAATGCATTTCAATATCAAGAAAAATACATTTTTTATAGGTGCTTAAAAAAAAACATTTTATAGTTTTATAGAGTACTACCTCTTACTATAGAGTCGGTGTCTGGCCCACTTTTTGTTCTCCATACAAAATCGATCCGGCTTACTGTGCATTCTGAAGGAATAAAATATGACTAATTAAGAAAATATACATTTGGGGTTTTCATTCATTTTATAAAATGTGTGATTGCTTTTCATGTGACTCACTTTGATTGAATACTATTTTGCTTGGTACTACAATAATTTTTGGGGGGGGATGGGGTTAAAACCCCGAAAACCCCTTTGGTTGCGCTAATGTATAACCTAAACCTGTAAGGTCAGGTTATATTAACTTTGTGCAAACGTTTGTAACGCATAGAACGAAGCGAGTCCGGTATAGAAAAGTATATATATTCTTGATCGGGGGCAAAAATTGAAAACTGCATAACTCAGCTCATAATAAGCCTACAACAGTAAAATTTGGTATTTTTGTGTTTTATATCAACACAAAGTTGTTTCCAAAACATGGGTATCATACGTTTACGGACACGCCTACCTCCCATACAATGCAAGAATTCAAAACTGGATAAATAAGCTCATAATTACCCTACAACAATAAAATTTGGTAAGTATGTGTTTTATATCAACACAAAGATGTCTTCGAAAAATTGGAGTCATCCCCTCACGGACACGCCCACCTCCCATACAACCCAAACATTGAAAATGGAATAAATAAGAATCTGTTAAACCTTCAGTGAAAAAATTTGGCAGATATGTTTTTTATGACAAACCAAATATGGTTTTGAAAAATGGACGTCATCCGCTCACGGACACGCCTACCTCCCATACAACACAAAAAGTTTAAAACTCAATAATTTAGATTATGTTTGTCATAGAGAGATGAAATTTGGTATTTATGTATTTTATTCCAAAACTAAGGTGTGTTCAAAAATTAGAAGCTATCCGTCCATGAACACGCCCTCCTCACATAGAGAAAGCACAATAAAATCATGTACTGTGAGCTACAGGAATACAATTTGGTATGTTTAAATTTTTCATCACCATTTAAATGTATATAAAATATATGCTTCATCTGCCCACGGACACACCCATTTACAATAATATTGTTTTTTTTTTTTTTTGAAAAAGTAGATTAAGAGTATTTCATAGTCGGCCTAGACCGACTTTAGACTTTCTTTACTTGTTTTATGTACATCAGAGAGCGGTCCATAAAAAAGATCCATAAAATGAAGAAAATTAAAGTATATGAACCAAATATGACGCAACAATTTTAATAGCGAACAATAATATTTAATACCGTTAGTACCACAACTTTAACGTGAACCCCAAAAAGGGTTTGCTATAAAAACAAAAAATGTTGGGCAGCTAATATAATACCTGTTTCTTAGGATGATATAAAGCAGAAGCACATATTAAATTTTAGTATTAAACACAAAATAAACATAAATGCTGGAGAGCCACAAAAGCAATTGATGCCTTTGAAACTTAATGTCTAAATGAATAAATAAACCCAGTGAGTGAATATTTTATGAGCACAACTTTCATAAAATTTCACTCAAAGTTACTTTGGACAAGAGTTATCCACAACTTACTTCCATAGTTAGAAAATAAAAGTAAATTTTCACACTCTAAGAAGTACTTATATCCTGTTGAGAAATTTAGATTGCATATGAAATTCTATTTATACTAATAAAAAGTATTACTATAAAGTAGAAAGTAATAGTTCGATTGCTCTCAAAGGTGATTTTAACATTTGAAAAAAAAAATATTATAATTTTTTTCCTTGCTGAAAATCCATTTTAATATATGTAGTTATAATTATAATTTATGATTATTTGTTTATATTAAATTTATGGCATAATATTTTCGAAAGGCTGAAGTGGCGCCATAATCTACAAACTTAAATTAAAATTGTCTGGCACCAGCTAAGTGTGATATTCTTAGAAAAAAATAAAGCATTTATTTTCAAGTGTCGCCTATTTATCGTAAGCATCAATCTACGTATTGAATACGAAGAATAATACAAATAAATAAATCGCAACTCGAAGACAACAAAAAAAAAACTTAAGCCTTGAAGCAGAAATAATTCATCATTATCGGCTCAAATCGAAACAACA
Source organism: Tetanocera ferruginea (assembly GCA_958299015.1). Taxonomy (NCBI): domain Eukaryota; kingdom Metazoa; phylum Arthropoda; class Insecta; order Diptera; family Sciomyzidae; genus Tetanocera; species Tetanocera ferruginea. The sequence goes on from OY282641.1 coordinate 163,912,230, forward strand.
ACAACAACAACAGCTATACGAAAGTATGTATTAATTACATTGAAAATCTCTGAGACCATGAATTTAATTACACTCAGAAAGTTCATGCCAGCATCATCTTAACAAGAAATCATCATCACGTTGCAAGGTTGCAGTAGTTGTTGCTGGTACTGAAGTGCGAATGAAAGAAAACGACCATAGAAATAAGATGCGAAACATAAAGTGAAGAAAGTATTGAAGAAAACAAAAAAACAAATAAACACAAAAAAAACAGAAGAGAACAACAAAATCAGTACAGCCTGAAAGTAAGACAAACTATATTGGTAAGTAATGTTGACAATAATGACTGTCATTTGTCTTACTTGCTTGCCTGCCAGCCACTCAGCCACCCACCCAACCACCCAGCTATCCAGCCAGCCTGCTTACTAAGCTGCTTACTGTGGAAGTTCTCAGTTGAAGAAGTTCTCTATGTCAGAGCGGAAAAATGAATACGCGCAAGGGACCAATTGCTGTTGTTGTTGTTGTTGTTGTTGCTGTTATTTGTATTGCATAGCAGACAACATTAAATAACGTAAAGCTTTTACAAACTTCTAACAAACTTAAATGTTTTCCAAAGTTTAATTAAATTAAAAACAAAAGCAGTGTGTACATTCTGTATTCAAGGTACTTGTGTTATTATTTTGTTTTGTTTTTGGTTTAATTATAATTTCATTAAAATTCATAAAAAAATTGTAAACTTAACTTTTTATATAAATATTTGCCATACAAATGACACAACTCAAAAGTTGAAAGTTGAAAAAGTAATGCTATAATGTTTGTTCGGAGAATTTCAGCGTTTAGTTGTGAGCTAGTCATAAGTTTTAAAGTCAACGCTATTAATAATATGACTATATTATTATATTTGTTGTTATTATATTGTTTGTTATATTATTATATTTATATAAGTTAAATTAAATTTATCTTGATATAAGTTCAAAATTGCTTCTTTAACAGTACTTTCCAAAAAATAAAATTAAATTCCAAAAATAAGTTTCACTTGAAAACAGAATGAATGCTATTTATTTCCAAGATGGTTATTAATGTTTGTAGTCGGTACGCTTTATTTGAATATATTATTTATATTTATAATATTTAGTTTCTCTTTAAATATAATTGTAAATTCCTGAAATAATTTTGAATAAAAAACAAGCATTTTTAAAATTATGTGAATTAGCAATTTTCTGCATTGTTCTGAGTTTCATGAAAATTAAGGTTGAGAACTTTTTTATACAACTTCTCTTTTTTTCTCTATAAAATAATTTCTAGCAATCAATTTGCTGCTTGCGCCCTCATGTGGTGCCATTCATCTTTTGTGTCTTGGTATTAACAAGCCGTTATTAGATTTATTGACCTGCATATTTAGATTTACGATTTCCATGCAAGCTGCTGCTGCTTCTGATTTCACATCTGCAGCTGCTGCTGCTGCTACTGCTCTAGCGGCTTATGTTCTAAATTAATGCAAAAACCAACAATCTTAAATCTTTTGAGCATTTCTTGAGCTTATAAATTATAAATGTTTTACATATAATGTTGTTTTTGTTTTTCATTACATTCATTCGAATTACATATTTATATAAGTCGTCTAATTGTGCAAGAGTTAAATACTTTTTAATACTACTTTGATTGCTTATGATACTCATTTCAAAGCAGTTGTGCACACACGATTATTAATAAATGAGCCAAAGAAGTTTTTCTCAACAATACTAAGAAGATTTAAGAAGAAAAAGCAAACATTGACATGAAAACTTTACCAAGTTTTGGTACAAGATCGTAAGATTGAAAATATAAAAAAAAACCTATTCAACTTTGCAACACTTACCAAAAATCGGTTTTGACTTTTACCCTTATTTGGCACACTGGAATCATATGCACCCTTATAATTTATAACTTATAACTTCTCTCTATGCTTAAACTATAGCTTCTTTAACATGCTTTATTACATTTTTGACCAATGAAACTTATATATTGTTAAGAAATACACTGTTAAGAATCTAAAAAAAAATCAAGTCAAATTTTTCTATAGTTTATTTTTTTAAAGGTTTTTTGACACTGAGGTTCACATTATCTCAGTGTGCCGAAAAAAGTTTAAATAGCTAAACAATAATTAACACAAAAGTGTAAATAGCTAAAAATTCTTCAAAGAAAAAACTAGTACAATTATTTTCGACTTGACCGAAATTATTCATGTTACTTTAATAATTTTGATTTTGTAGTTTTCAACTATGTTTTGAAAATTTGAAGCTGACAGACGTTTCAATATGAAAGCTAACATATGCGATATCAAGTTATTAATTTTAGTGGAATTTATGAAGTTTTTTATATTTTGATGACATTACTTGTTAGTGAAGTTTTCATTTGATTTCGATGAATTTCAAACTCAGCGTACATATTATGTATTACAAAGTTTTAATATCATTGTCCTAACTTTTCAATAAAATAAACAGCTTTTTCGAAGGAGACTTATGAAAATTAAATTTATTTTCCTCAACTTAAGACTTGTGAGCCTTAATTTTTTTGAATTTCCTTAAAGAAATATATTTTTTTTTTTTGTAGACTTCAATGATTCTTTAAATATATTTCAGTATTAAAAGATTTTAGTAATACAAGTTTCAATTTAATACACTGAAGTTTTCATACAAAACCGCTATTTCTTACAATTTATTTACGTCTTTTGCTAGATATAATAAATCTTATCACCTTGTTGGCCCAAAGACTAGAAAATCCCCTTATATATTTTAGAAAAAAGTCCCCTTATATATTTTATCAGTTTTTATTTCTGGCTTAGATTTTTCACTTAAACTTTGTATTAAATTTTGGTATTCTTCATATACAGAGGTGGTTCCATTATTTGATATTGAATTATTATTAGAATTGCTATCATTATGGTATGATTCAATCAGTTTCGATTTAACTTCGTTATTAGATTCTTCGGCTTTATTTAAAACAGCATGTTATCTGCGAGTTAATGGCAACTTCGACAGTTTTATTGGAAACAAACCTAATACACTGCATGCACTATTCACACATTGTATATTACCTTCCATTGAATGGTAGGCTTTATCTTCGTTATAAAATTGAATATCATTGGAATCATTTAGCTATTTCATGCAAGTCCTAACATTAAGCTCTTCCTGGAATTAATTTGAATGCTGGTTATTCAATAGAGGTTTTTAATTTAATTTTAATTAAACCTTGTTTAACACTTTTCCTTGCTTAACACTTTTTCGAACTCATGTGCAAAATTAATAAGATATTTTTTATAGTGTTTTTCACAAATGGTATTTATAATAGTGCATTTTGAAAAATGTAATTTCTAATATCTACAAAACCAATTTCATTTTCGGTATTTCTTTTTAAGCAGATTCCAAAATGGTGGAGTACACCGATTGGCTACTTTGTTCTGTTTTCACTCTATATGATAAACTTCTAAGAGATTTTTTAATTTATTTTTATACCCCCACGCCTACTGCGTAAGGGGTATATTAATTTTGTCACAACGTGTGTAACGCCCATAAGGAGGCGTGGTAGGTATAGAAGAGTATATATATTCTTGATCAGCATCACCACCTGAGTTGATTTAGCCATGTCCGTCTGTCTGTCTGTCCGTCTGTCTGTCCGTCTGTCTGTCCGTCTGTCTGTCCGTCTGTCTGTCCGTCTGTCTGTCTGTGGACACGATTACAGCCGTAATTTTGAAACTATTGTACTGAAATTCGATATTTCAGCTTTTTTCTAAAAAACTAAGATCAAGTTCGAGAATGGGCTAAATCGATTGAAAACCACGCCTACCTCCCATACAACCCCAAAATTGCAATTTCTATAAAGAGACTAATATTAAAGTAACAAAACTGACACTCGGTATGTGTGTGTTCTATGTCAAAACTTAGGTGTGTTAGAAAAAAAGCTATTATCCACCCACTAACACTCCCACCTCACATACAACCCCAAAATTGAAAACTCTATAAAGAGACTAATATTAAAGTTACAAAACTGAAACTCGGTATTTGTGTGTTCTATGTCAAAACTTAGGTGTTTTAGAAAAATTGGCGTCATCGACCCACTTACACGCCCACCTCCCATACAACCCCAAAATTGAAAACTCTATAAAGAGACTAATATTAAAGTTACAAAACTGAAACTCGATATTTGTGTGTTCCATGTCAAAACTTAGGTGTTTTAGAAAAATGGGCGTCATCCACCCACTAACACGCCCACCTCCTATACAACCCCAAAATTTAATATTTTATAAAAAGGCTTATATTTATGCTTCAGAAAAACAATTTGATATGTTTGTATTTTAGACACATAAAAATAACAATATCTTCTAAAATCTCATACAAAAAGCTCTCTAATTTAATATTATTTAACCCTTAAGAATCAGTCGTGGGGTATTTAGTTTTTTTCTCATTTAATTTTCTCATCCAATTTTTCGAATTTCAAATTCAAAGTAATTTTAAGGTCAACTAATATACCGTTCTTTTCATACAAAACTGTCACAATTTAAATCTGGATTTTTTGGAAAAAACCGTTTTATACAGTTTATATTAAAAAATTATTTATGAAAAATTATGCTGAAAGCATAAATAATGGGATGAATGATTTTTTTATTAAATTTAAACAGTAATTTTTGATTTTGTGGTGACTATGGCATAAGTGTTAAGTGTGTGGCTTGTGAGATCGATTCCCACTCGTGGCAAAGTTTTTTTCAATTAAAAAATTTTCTGATCGGTTACCACTTCTCTACAGACAATGGCAAACCTCAGAGAGTAAATAATGCCATGTAAAGCTTTTTAAAAATATGAACTTTAGCAGTTCGGAGTCGGCATAAAACATGTAGGTCCAGTTCTCGGTCAATTTCCATCAAATATTTAAACGCAAATGAGGCCTTTTGAACTTAAACTTTGTTCAAAACCAATATTTATGATCTGTATAGTAGATTGGATCATTCTTATATGGATAAGAAAAATGTCATCAAAAGTTAGAGGTACTCATTAAAATGATTTCTGCATACTTTTTTTTCAAATCGAAGAAAAATCGCCGAAGCAATTTTGATTCTCCTGAAGGTCCTTTTTGGTAAAAAAAAACATGTTTTTTGCTTGTAAATTTTTATTTTACACAGAACGCATACCCACATCTTCTTAAATGTTTTTGTTTATTAAAATTTTGTTTCATTATAACTCTTATTGACCACCAGTTTTTGCTATTTTTAAAAAGGCATTTTTTTTTTAAACAACTGTAAAAGACACATTTTTTATTAGATTTACGTGGAATTGTTATTGTAGGCAAGGTATTAAGTTCTTATTTCTTTCTGTGTATCGCTTTATGTTATTAAAAAAATTTATCGAAAACTGGACGATAAAGCAGTGAACAAATGAAATTAATTGTTTGTATGAATAAGAAATATTTAATTTTATCAGATTTCTAAAGTCGATTACTCTCATTCTCAGTCAGTTTTCGCACACAGCTTTGATTAAAGCGATACACAGAAAGAAAGAAGAACTTAATACCTTTCCAACCATATCACTTTCACGTAAATCTAGAAAAAAATGTGTATTTTAAAGCGGTTTTAAGAAAATGTCTTTTTAAAAATAGCAAAAAATTCAATTTTTGGTGGTCAATAAGAGTTATAATGGAACATAATTTTTAAATTTTTTGAATATCAGAATATTGGTATACGTAAGAAATTAAATATTTTAGCAGGTGTTGGTATGTATTCTGTGAAAAATAAAAAATTACAAGCAAAAACCTTTTTTTTTACCAAAAAGGACCTTCAGGAGAATCAAAATTGCGGTTTTTCTCCGATTTGAAAAAAAAGTATGCAGAAATCATTTTAATGAGTACCTCTAACTTTTGAGAAGCCGACCGGCGAAATCTAAATTTTGATCCGATCTACTGTATAGCTCTGTATTGTAGATCGTACCATGCTACTTTTGAAAATTTCCTGTAGAAAATTGAGTAATTAAATAAATTCTATAAATAAAGAGATAATTGAAAATCGTGCTTGAACTTTCCTTCCCTCTTATATGTAATACTTATACTACCTATTTAAGTGCATATATTTAGATATATTTAGTTATTTTTGTTATGTATGTCTTTTACAATTGTGCCAATTAAGCCAATTAAGTCAATCGAGCCATTCACTGGTTACTTCCATTCTAAATTTTATTGTTTGCTTTACCGTTATCAACAACCTGCAGCTGCTTTTAATCCATCTCAATCTTTACTTTGTCAAGCCTTTGCTTCAAATATCCTTACTATTTATTTATCGATCTAAAGACATGACATTATTTAGCTAATTGACAGAAACAATTTAGATATGACTTAAGTTATAATTATAATGAATCTTAAATATTTAGACAACATTTAGTTGAATTAAATTCCTTATTTTATCTAGCCAAATGTCTAGATGAATAATGCAGCAATTATTAGCAACATTTCAAATAAGACAGCTACATAAATTTATTCATACCAATACTTTTTGTAATATTTCCCTCAATGCCAATGCTTGCAAAATACAAAAACAAAAAAAAAAAAAAACAGTTATGACAAAAACATCAACAAAAACAAAACCAACAAGCTGAGCAGGTTGTGTTTTTTGTATATAAGTTAAATTGAAGCTATCGTTGCGCATAACAAAAATACATACACGTGTACGACACACAAACATACACAAACACACTCGCAGATATAAAATAAAAATTCATTAAAAATTCAACGCTTCACTGCTCTTAATTTCCATGCAAATCAAATGAAAATATTTGCCACAGCATAAGATAACAGCTGAAAACATCCCGATAAGCATCAAGTAAGCTACCCACACATATTCGGCTACTCACACACACACACACACACACATACGCACGCACTCACTTGAAGTTGAAAAAAAAAATCAATTTCCGGCTTGCGAATTTTCTCATAAGAAAAGGAAGAAACCAAGCAGGAAAAGGTAGGGGCGGAGCTATGCTTGCTCCCTTTCATTTCAGCTTGTTTTTCGTGTTATGTCTGTAAATTTTGAGAATTCTGTGAATGTTAAAGTTTAAAATTCAGTTTCTTGAATTCAGTGTAAAAAACAAAAAAAAAAAAACAACAAAAATAAAGAGAAAAAAAAACTTTCACCAGTTTACGAAATAAAACATCTTTAAATATACCGTAAAACAGTGAGGTGCGGAGATAAATAACAACAATATGACAACGCCTGCTTCCGGCAAGTGTAACAAAATAACAGCTAATGAAGTTCGATTTACTTGTAAACATTTTTCATGTTTTTTTTTTTTTTGTTTTTTTTGCTTTATTTTTCTCTTTATTGCTAAGCAAACTTTTATTTTGTAAATTACGCTTTTGAAACAAAAATATTGCTTGTTCTGCTTCTTTATTTTTTGTTGTGCTCTTACCTTAGATCTAGCAAATCAAAGCCGCTACAAGTGGAGTCAATCAGGAAATTGACGGGATTCCTTAGCTGCTTAAGGGATGCTGCTGCTGCTGCTGGTGCCGCTGCTGCTGAGGCAATTCATATAATAAAAGCATTGATTTTTATTAGGTTTATTCTTTTTTATTTTCTTACCGGTGATAAGATAGACGATATATATAACAGCAACAACAACAGCAACAACAACCAAGTCACGCAAGCAAGGTATAAAAATCGATTTTCATACACAGCAAATATTAAAAAGAAAATAAAGAAACGCGGAAAAACTCTCAGCTCATAGCTTTGAGCTAAATGAAGCCAGCAGAGCAACATCTATTGATAGCATTACCGTCGCTGTTGGAAAAAGCTTGGCTTGCTACGCATATGTAACACAGTGGGTTAAAATAACTGATGCCGAGTGTTTAAATTTAATTTTAAACTGCGTAGATTTCACGAGTTCTTAACTCAATGCAAATGTTAGTTTTAATATCAAAATAACTTTTAAGCTCTTTCTTTGCTTCTAAAATAAGTTCGTTAACGCCGTTCAGTCTTTAAAAAATATGTAATTTGAACAATATTTATTCCAACTAAATCATAGAATTCCTTAATTTTTTATTTCTTCCCGTCACATTCAAATTTTGCACCACTGTGTCGTAATTTTAGCGCTTGTTTGTGAACAGCAAAAAAAAAAACAAAAAAAAAAAAACAGATTTTCAAATTTTTTTTATATTTTTGCGACAAATTTCTGTCAGCTCCTGTTTCTAGCCTCATTTATTTGCTTTTATTGTGTCTGTTTTTATATAACATAACAAAACATAACATAATTATGTGCAAGCAATAGCATTGTTGTTGTTTGCTTTTTTTTTTTGTTTTTTTGCTTTTAGCACAGCTTTGAGGAGAGTGCTCCCTGCCCTCCACCCTCCCCTCCACCACTTCTATACACATTTCTATGAAGGATACCTAGCTGTATCCTTCCCATCTTTTGTTCTTACATTCTTTTTATATGATTTTCACTCATTATGTTTAAACTTCCTGCTACGTTGGGTTTTATTTATGGATTATGTCAGCATTTGTAGCATGTATGTATATGAATACATGTATACATGTATGCATGTGTGGTTCCATACGGATGGATGGTGTCTGTTCTAATGTGAAAGCAGCTTTATCTTCCTTTTATACGGATTTTGTGCTTGTGTTTTGCTTTTGCTTTTAATTTATTGATCGTTATGAGCTCAATAAATTTATGATGAATGACCTAAAATAGCAGAGTAGTTTCGAATTTTCTTTTTCGTTCGTTTTTTTTTTTTTTTTTTAATTAATTGGATTTATTCGTTTATAAAGAAGCCCATTAGTGATGAAATGTTATAAGCAGCGATTAGCATAAATTTCTTGAATTGGTTAGAAGCTCGAACATTATTAATACTTGCACAAAGAAAGCAACAAAATAGACTATGTCGTTAATGTCTTTTTTAAGGTAGGAATTGAGCTAAGTTTTGAAATTATTTTACTTAAAAATTTCTTTTTAACTTAACAAATTGGAAGCTTTTAATAGATATTTTTTCAAAATTTAATCAGACCACTAATAGGCTACACGTATCAGAAAAAAAAGAACAATTGAATTAATGTTTGTGAAACACGCAATGAAATTTGCGATCGCTACAATATCGAAATTTTATAACAAACTCCAAACAGTGACGAAATCAAAATAATTTTTTATCTCGATTCTAATTTCTACCAAAATTCTACCAAAATTTGGTTAAACATCAATAACAATATCGAAATTTAATTCAGTCTTGATACTAATAATAATGGACCATTTTGTATCGAAAACAGCCTTCTCTCGATATCATTATGATATTTTCACGAAAGTCTTTAACGTTACAAGCTATCAACTGAACGATATATAAACAATATCTTTTGGTTTGGGGGAGTAACGGTCGCTCATAACAACACATATTTTCAATTTCTGAAACATTAAGGCTTTTCAGCATCGTTGAACCCGAATTCCTCGTTGAACCCGAAGCAAGGTATTAAGTAAACAAAATAGTTGATTGTCTCTAGATATAACCAAATTGTGTTGAATAACAGTTATAAATTGAAACATTAAAAAAAAATTTTTGGTTTAAAAAAAAACATAAACAATATTGATGAAAAATAAAAATCGCATAATATACATTAACCAGAGTTCGGAAAGGTCCACTCTTGTGTCTTTGTGAGCATACGATGAAAAAAGGTACACGTGAAAATGCGCTCACGGACGTGTTCCCTTAAGAATATTTTGTCGCTCTCGTCTACGAGCGCTTACCTTTTGGTGATAATTTGAAATAAGGTCTCATTCCGTGTATCAACCAAGTAAGAGTACGCAAATAGGACGTTTTATGCTCATGAGCACACAAATGATATTTAAGAATTAAAATGTAGAGATCAAAATTGCTCCCAGGTAGGTCATTGAAACATTTATGTTTTCTGAGAGATTCTTGGGCAAACAGAAACTATTAAATAAAAATCTATCCCTTTTTACAAAAATTAACTCGTTTTATCTTTTGGATTTTTTGGACTTTTTCCTTCCTTTCATTCAAATGTATCAAAAGATAATCCGACTGGAACCTGTTCATAGCAAAAAAATGTAAATTTTTGTCCAAAGAGTCAAAAAAAAAATATCAAAACATGTCCAGTAAGCCAACTAAAATCCATAGATAATCGAAGTGGAACCTTTTCATCAAAAAAATAAAAATGTTTGTCCGAAGAGTCCACAAAACCAAAAAGTCTAGATCCATAGGTAATCAAAGTGGAAGTTTTTTTTGTCAAAAACCCAAAAAATATTCAATGACCCATACAGATACATAGGAAACCCGTGTGGAACTATTCTTCAAAAAAATGAATGTACAAAGAGTTCACAAAAACTAAAAACTGCTCTATTTTCATTCTGGTCATTCATTGCCATGTACGGCTCATGAAGGGTCGCATGACCATCTATCGTCTCCTTTTGGGTTTTCGCTCGCTAACGGAAATGCAACAAAATTTTATATCTGTTTATACGAAACACACTGTCACACGTATAATAGTAATTACTAAAAAGCAATTTTGAAAACTATTTTTTATTACTCGAGTCCAAACATATGTTCTGGTGATCGTGCCATTTTTTGGCAGCTTCCTGCTGCTTGAGAAAAATTCGTTCTCTTTTTTGCTCTGATCTTGAACGTGGTAAGGTGTTTTAGTTTATATAATCATATTATCCAAATATATGTCCATTAGAACGTACCTCAAAAGAAAAAAATGCGCCGTAAGCCAGCGAATATGTCGCATTTGTGCAAGACAATTCCAAAAAAAAATTTTTTATTTTTTGACCGAACGTAGGGGTCGCGCATTTACATATTTCTTCATATCTCTGGTGTTTACAGTCGGATTTGACATATCAATGTTTTTGTCTCAAGGAGACCAATATAACCTCTTTAGAAGTTATTGACCTCAGGTGCACCGTTCTAGTACTTACCCTCAAGATCTCAGTTCCTACCATTCAAATGTACCACCCTAAAATCAAAAAATAAAGCTCTTGCAATATCATTAATCTTTTGCCCAGGAAATATATCGAAATTTCTAGCAGAGCTATTTTTAAAAAATTTTTGAAAATGTTTTTGTCGAACGCAGGGCTCCCTTTTTGCATTTTCATCATATCTTCGGTATTAAGTCTGATCATATTGAATTATATATCGATGTTTTTGTTTAAAAGAGACCAATTATTTTTTTTTTCCAAAATAAAAAAAATGTATTCCTACTAGTCCTTGGAAGGCCTTAAATTGATTTTGAGGAACTTTAAAGCTCGTAAAAGAATAAAAAATCCGTAATGCCAATGCTAAAAGAGGTATCAATAATATTTTTATTGTGATTTTCTAAATATACAATATGTTATTATTTTCACAGCCACATCAAAAATAGCAATTTCAAACACTGGCTATTGCAATTCGTTTTTCCCCGTGAAAATAGAGTTTTGATCATTTTCAATAAAAATCGACCAATCGACCATGTCGGCCAATCGGCAATGTCTTTTATTGCGAGTGACTTAAATAATACCAAATTACCAACGGAGTATGATGTTTTAAATTTTTTATTATATATGCGGTATAACACTGATAAAAGTCTTAAGTTGGATGTTTTCGACAAGTTTTCGATATTGCGTTCGACAAAAAAATTTTCAAGATTTTTTTTAAAATAGTTCTGCTAGAAATTTCGATATACTTCCTGGGCAAAAGATTAATGATATTTCAAGAGGTTTATTTTTTTGATATTAGGGTGGTACATTAGGATGGTAGGAACTGAGATCTGGAGCGAAAGTACTAGAACGCTGCACCTGAGGTCAATGACTTTTAAAGAGGTTATATTGGTCTCCTTGAGAAAAAAACATAGATATGTCAAACTTTAAAATCCGAATGTAAACACCAAATATATGAAGAAATATGTAAATGCGCGACCCCAAAGTTCGGTCAAAAAAAAAAAAAATTTTTTCGTAATTACCTTGCACAAATGCGTTATATTCGCTGGTTTACGGTGCACTTTTTTTATTTTGCATAGGAAGTGGTACGGTCTAATGTCCATAAATATATATACATTCCATTGATTTTTATTTCCATCTTTTTTCTTTTTTCTTATTTCTTTCTGTGATGAAATTTATTTAACTCACTGAGTTAAATAAATTATTCAGTTTCACTAATCCGTGCGCCGGCACTTTCAGCCCTCCTCACCAACAATATCGTTCTGGAGTATGAGCAACTTTATGAAAGGTTCACCTTCATGAACCAAAGTGAGTTGTGTACTGGTTCGCGTACGTACACGAGGGGACCTTTCCGTCCGACTCTGAAATTAACCAACAAGATATTGAAACAAGCAATATAAAAATCAAAAATTCAAACAATTAACCGGACTAAAATCCCTCTTAAAAACTAAACTTGCTTGTTCGTATAGAGTTCACATAAAAATAAGAATATAAAACTGATTTGTTCATTTCGTAGGTTGGAAATTTTTCAGAATAATGTTTTAATTTTAAATATCGATTTAAATAAATAAAATTTGTATCTTTTGAAAAATTTTATAAAAACTTTTGTTCATTTTGTAATGAAAATAATAATAGCTTAATTATCAAGTATTGCTTTTTATTAAAATGTTTTAATAAAAATTAGATTTTATGAATGCCAAAACAAAACTCAAGTTTTCTTAGCGGTAAGTGTTAATACATTTTATTTTTATTTCTTTTAACAACATGATCGAATCTAAAAACTAAAATATGAAATATTTTATAATATATTATAATTTATAATACCCAAAAACGTACCCAAAACTACCACTACGCTTTAATTTCGCTACAGAACAAAAAAAAAAAAAAAAAAAAAAAAAATTGGCCATTTCAGCCCTTGAAAGGACTTTGACCGAGCTTCTTATGATCAATTGTGTTGTGTGTGTTATAAAATGTTTGCACACAATTAACCGAGAACTGGACCTACATGTTTTATGCCGACTCCGAACGGCTAAAGTTCATGTTTTCAAGAAGCTTTACATGGCATTATTTACTCTCTGAGGTTTGCCATTGTCTGCAGAGAGGTGGTGACCGATCAGAAAATTTTTTTATTGAAAAAAACTTTTCGCCGTGGCTGGGGATCGAACCCCGGCTCCGAGCATGCTAAGCCACACACTTAACCTGCATGCCACGGTCACCACAATTTCGCTACAGAGCAATGATAAAAAACTAAAAATGATAAATACAAAATTGAATACTGAAAATATTCCAGCTATATTCCATTATATATGGAAAACACTAGTTAAAGTTTCTTTGCGCCATTCCATTTTTTCATATAAAAATACAAGGGTTTTTGTAAGCTTCTAGATATTATATTTCATATTTCGGTTTTATTATAAAAAAACATCGTATATCATAATCTGGCAATAAGCTCCGTCAGTGATTTAAATAAAAGTTTCATCACTATAAATTCAATAAATAACACAATAAATTAAAAATATTAACATATAAATAACGTTCAATAAATCAAATATATAATTATAGTTGTTAGTATACGACTATTAGATATATAAATAAATGAAATAATTATTATTTTTTTTTTTGTATATTTAAAAAAATGTTTGAATTTGTCAGAAATAAACAAATAATTAAAATACTCTTTTTGTAATAATTAAATTTCTTCCTTTTTATGAGAATGGAAATGGGCTGGGAGTAAATAATTGTGGCTATACTTAACATACTATTATATACAAACATTATCAATACAAATAAGTGTATGTGAATGTATGTGTTTATGTGCATGTAAATAATTTGTTGTTTTAGTGATTTAGTATGTTTGTGTGTTTTGTGTTTAAAGAAATGTTGTCATCAACACATGTGAGTGATAATTATGCAAACATTGAATATGTTTCTTACACTTAATGCTAACACATATCTACACACACACACACACACACACACATACTCCCACAGAGATAAACGCTAAATGTCTTGCACTAAAGTTAATATGTTGGTGTATTTGTTTGCTGTTTGACCACACTTAATGATATTTTGTCGTTGCTGTTATTGCTAACGTCCTGTTTAATGAGAGCACATTAGATATAGACATCGTCCTTGTTGTTGTTGTTTTTGTTGTTTTTATGCAAGATATTTACGTATATAGCAATAAACTATAAATACATACTTGCAGTTATACTAACACTGACTAATGTTTGTATGCATGTGTGTGTTGATATGTTTATGTGTTCTGTTGGATCTAAGTAACATTCAAGTAAGCGGCAGAAAAAGGATATAAAAACCAGCTAAAACTGTTGGTTATATCGGCAAGTAGTGGAATGAGTAGTAATATTGCATGTCTGTGTGTGTGTGTGTGTGTGTGTATTTGTTTGCCTACGTATTTAATTTTTCTAGCATTGCATGTTTATTTTATGACCTCATTAATATTGTGTTTTTTTTTTTATTACATAAAACTATTTTACCTCACCATTATTGCTACACGCACACTAACTCATATTCACACACACACAAACGCACACATACAACTCGTACCTTGTATATTAAATTATTAAATGTTGGTGTGTTAGCAAAGCTTGTTATGCAGTTTAATTGCTGTTGATGTTGCTGTTGGTATTTTATACAAGTTGTTGTTGTTGTTGTTGTTTTTGTTGCTGTATTCTTATTGCTCTGACTTTTGCTGTTTGTTTTATGTTGTTTGAAAATAATTGTTTCCTAAATATAAGCAAATTAATTTCATTCTATCATTAAATTAATTTATTTCTAGTTAAAGGTGGGACATAACATTCGCGGCAGAGAAAACAGACATTTTTTAAAAATGCATAACTCAGTCAAAAACAGACATTTTTCCAAATACAACAAATTACAAGGAAAACAAATTAAAAAAAAATATATTTTTCACTCCAACATGGTTTTATAGAGCTCCAAACTGGCTGCAGAGAAAAAAACGGGGCCTCGTGGTTGCAGCGCTGGGAGTCCCAAAAATTGTCCGATCTGGAAAAAAATGAATTTTTTAAATCTTAACAAAATTGGTTATCGTATGACAGCAGCTTTTTTAAAATATTTTTTCAATTTTTGTTGATGTTCCAAATTTGAAAGTGTGTTTTTTTCGAAAAAAATGTTGACTTAAACAATTTATAAGAAATGGAAAAAAAGTAAAAAAAAACTCGTGTCATACGAAAGCGATTCAAGTTTAAAAAAATAAAAAAAAAAAAATTTCGTCAAAAAATGAACCCGCTAGTGCCGCAACCAGTACGAAAAACATGGTTTCGAGATACACGCGTTCAAAGTTAGTGAACAAAGAAACATGCAAAGAAAAATAAAAATTCGCTCTCACTTATCGGGCTGTTACTTTTGAACCCGTAGGAATTTTTGCATGCAATTTTTTCTTAGAATCTTAAGAATATTTAAATACAATATTATAAAAAAAGTCGATTAAAAAAAAAAACGGCCAATGTCATGTCCCCCCTTAAGTTAGAAGAACCTCACGTGGGACGACTTTTTTATAGTTTTTTAATTTTATAATTTAATTCAAATGAAAACCAGCAGAAGCAGAAGCTTTTTAAACTTTTTATTTCTGAAATACATATATTTGTGTACTCATACATAGAAAAGGTATAAATAACTAGATTATCTAGTCGGCAGAGCAAGACAGCTGTTGTAAAATTATTGTTACTTACAAATGAATGATAAGGAAAAAAAAAAATCTAGAGTAGTTTTCAAATAACCTAACTAAAATGAATTTAAGCTAATTGTCATAAACTACAGCTTTTCTAGAAAGACGTGAAATTTTATCGAGGAGACGAGTTTTTGAAATGAAAAATATTAAAACATTCTAATCGTTCGCGTGATTCTTTATTCAATGGTTGTAGTATTATTTTTACAATGCTCTGGAATTGTTAAAAAAGTTGCTATTTTTAGTTTAAATTTTCACAATCAAACAAGTTAATATTAAGTTGTTCAGAATTCTTAAAGTAAATTTTTATTTTTTAAAATATATAAAAAATAATAATATGAAGAGCTTTCTAGGTAATAAGGATAAATAATAAAATTTATTTTTAAAAGAAAAATCAAACCGAAATCCGAAACAAAATTTAGTATCAAAATTGCATGAACCTCAAGTCTAATATTGTTTATGAAATATACGTAATATTTTATAATATTTTAATAATAATATTTTATAATATTTTATACACTCGATTAATAATATCACAACAGCCATGGCTCTAAACAATTAAGAATTCAAGAATAAAGTTTATTTGAATTTTCTTTTTCAATAATGTTTTGACTCAGCAAATGAAATTATATCATTTCGATATGGATATGATATCGTTGAGATGATAATTCATATCTTTAACAATTTTCGTAACGTTATCGTGAAATGAATGTTTTTGATACAAAATGGCCTATCGTGGAGAACTAAATGAAAAATTAAATCGAGAATTAAACAAATTTCGATATCATAACTATATTGAGGTTGTATGAAATTTGGATATCGCAGCAATCGAAACTTAATTCGTAGCTTGTGTATTAAATAATAGTTTTAGTTGACGCCAACATTAATTTCGTACAATTTTTCTGAGTGGCAAACATATACCTACATCTCAGCGTCTTGAAAAAAATTTAGCTTTGCTAATCTCGTTTTTTGATTAACATATTGATTATGTTAAAATATTAAAATGATAAATTATCTTATATAAAAATTAAAAAACTAGTTCCTTCCAGTCAAAAATGACCAGCCTGGTTTTAATAAAAAAAAACCTTAAATATTAATTTTCTTTTAGCTGAATTATAAATCAGCGATGGTCACATATTCAATTTTAAATTGTGCAAATAACAATTTTTAGTTCCAAATATTTATAAAATGCCTTAAATTTCAAATGGAAACTATAGTAGCTACAACGGAATAAGTTTAAAATTATTTTGTAAAACTGAAAACTTCAAAATGCATAATTTTTTTGAAAAACTGGAAATTTCAAAAATATATAAAAATAAAGAAGAGGAATACAATTTCCTCATTTTCACAAGAGGCCCGACATGTCAACACGTCGAGAAAATGTAACTCTAGCTGTACTAACAAATTTTGAAAAAAAAAAAATGTAAGGGGATAGTTGAAGTTCAGCAGAACCTATAGGAATTAGACAGTAGAGCACTATGGTATAGGGCTGCTTTACGTGGTGGCATATCATATTTTAAGACTTGTGCGCTTATTCAGAAGAAGAAATTGTATTCCAACAGGATGGAAACAAAAAACACACATCCAAAATTATCCAAAAAATGGTTATCAGAGCAAACTTATCAGCAACTGAAGTTTCCAGTACAAA
Organism: Tetanocera ferruginea; assembly: GCA_958299015.1. Lineage (NCBI taxonomy): Eukaryota > Metazoa > Arthropoda > Insecta > Diptera > Sciomyzidae > Tetanocera > Tetanocera ferruginea. Next base: position 163,929,496 of record OY282641.1, read on the forward strand.
GTGCTGATCTTAAACCCATTGAAAATTTGTGGGCTATAGCGAAGAGGCGTTTGGGAATGTACAAAAGAGCTCCTGAAAATATGACGGAGTTATTGCGTCGGGTTCAGGTGGAATGGAGCAATATTACCAGAGAAATCATTGAAAATTTGGTCGAAAATATGCCCAGCCACATGCAACGTGTAATAAAAAACAAAGGACTTTGGACCAGGGACCGTACCGGTTATGGTTTTTATCGAAAAAGTCACAAATTAACTGTTATCTTTTAACTTTTATTTTTTCCGACAAAAATATAAGTTATTTTGTGCCTTATATTTTTTCGGGCAAATATAACAGTTTCTTTTGACTTGTATTTTATAGGTCAAAAATAACAGTTATTTTTTATTTTTTTGGTCAAAAATATCAGACAATTTGTATTTTTTCAAAGGCCGTTTTGTTAAATATTGAAGAATTAGTGATCTAATGAATGCAGAAATACGAAACATCCACTCAGTTTAAATTGCAACTGTATATATTTGATATTTAAAATTTATATCAGAATTTTTCTTATAAGAGGGTCAAGGTATTTTGTTTTTTGACGTAGAATTACGTCTTACAGCGCGGTTTGTATGGGGTCGTTTTAACAGATTTTTTCAAGGTCATTAGGCAACGTTTTTGGCGAATACTTTAGGGTATACCTACAGCCTTTAATACTCTTCGTTCAAAGATAATATATATACTTAAATATCAGATATATCCTGCGCTGAATGAATATCTTACTTTGGAATTTGGCACTATTATATTAAATTCACAAAATAGTAAAATATAAGAAGAAAAATGCATATTTTTATATAAGAAAATCAACCATCAGCTGCTTATGTGCCTGCTGCTTTCTTTGTTTTTCTTTCGTTGTTTATGCTTGTATGCTTTGGTTTTGCACGAACTGATTGGTTCGCTTTGGCAGCATTGTAAGCATTAGTTCGCATTGGGTTTATATATGCACTACTGTTCTAGTATACTATTTTGAAACCAGAGGTCATGAACCTCTTTTCAACTCAGTCAATGAACTCAAACTGTCAAATTTAACGAAATGGGTGTGTGATCCGGTTAGATTTAACTCTTATGAAAAAAACGAGTTGGATCATATTTCTTTTTATGCTTTTGCCCAATAGATGGCGTAAAATTTTAATTTTTGTTTTAATGCAAATTAATTTGGATTCAACATCCCACTAGCACTAGCGAGTGTAGTTTGCAAACTATACATCGAACAGAAAGTGTAGCCAGCAAACTAAATATCAGACAGAGACGAGAGGAAAGGACATGTGCTCAGTGTGAAATATAGTAACCATACGATTTTTTAAAAATCGGGGTCTTAATTTTAATTTGAAATTAGTAGTTAAACAGACTGTAGCTCGCAAACTATATATCGGGCAGAGACGAAAGTGGCACCAACGGAAAGTGCTTTTGTTTCGCCTTCTTTTCAACCAAGTCAATGAACTCAACTTAACAAAATGATCGAAAAAATTTGAAATTTTGCTTTTTGCTTGCTCATTTAATCATACTTACTATTTTACTTTTTCTTTGTTTTGGCAAAATGAACAAAACAATCGGACCAAAGAGACAAAGTAGAAGAGGTTACAACTTAAATGGAATTCTACGTCTACACACACAGAAAAATCGGCACATAAAAACCTATTAAACTAGAACAAGGTCAAGAAGATTTCTCTATGGTTTTTACCCAAGAAGAAGTGCGTCTGATTTTAAGAGGAAATCCCGACTTAATAAAATCAATAAGAAATCTTAGAATATTAAGAAGATTTCCTATTTAATAAAATCAATAAGAAACCTTCGAAAAATAAGAAGATTTCCTATTTAATAAAATCAATAAGAAACCTTCGAAAAATAAGAAGATTTCCTATTTAATAAAATCAATAAGAAACCTTCAAAAAATAAGAAGATTTCCTCTTTAATAAAATCAATAAGAAATCTTTGAATAATGAGAGGGAAATCTTTTTAATAATATTAAGAAGAAATCTTAGAATAATAAGAAGGAAATCTTTTGAATAAAATTAAGAAGAAATTAGTTAAAAGCAAGAAGTTTTCCATTTTAAAAAAAACTAAAAGAAATCGTATAGAAATAAGACGGAAATCTTGTCAATTAAAACAAAAAGAAATCTTTTTAAAATAAGAGGGAACCTATTAAATGAAAGTAAGAAGAAATCTTTTAAAAATAAGAAGTTTTTCTTCTTATTAAATTCAAGAAGAAATCTTATTAAAATAAGATTGTTATCTTCTTAATAATATTAAGAAGAAAACTTATTAAAATTATATATTTTCCTTCTCAATCAAATCCAGAAGAAACCTTTTTAAAGTTTGAGGGATTCCTGTTAAAATATTAAGTAATTATTTTGAGAACCATTTGAATTAAATTATTAGAATTTTATTTGAAATTTTTACCATTTCCATCTTCATTAAATTATAAATTTTAAGCTTGTAAATAAGAACAAACAAACATATTTTTCAACAAAATTAAATTTTTTAATTTTCAATCCATTTTGTCATTGTTTTTACATTTTTAAATTTGTTAAGTTAATGTAATACAACAGAAAGTACATTTAACATTATGAAATGAACGTTATTAAATAATAATAATGAAAATATTCTTTGTCTTTTAATTCTTAAATAACGTATTTTTACATATCTTTCTTTTATTAAAAAATCAGATCTTTCTCAGATATCAGATATTTATATTAAAAACACCTGGACTTACAAAAAATTTTTTAATTTTTCAGACAATTCATTGCTCAAAACATACCTCTTAAGATGTTTAAAATATTTTATTGTATTGAATATATATAAAATCGGCTTGGGCATCAGCAATGTTCGGCTTATAACTCTTACTTATTCGTTGAGGTTGAAGTATTGATTGCAAAAGAAGTGTCGTGCTGTAATATTTCGAGTCTGAAAAAAAACAAAATAAAATGTTAGGAATCATAAGTCATACAATTACTGTTTATTTTTTTCTGTACCATTTGAAATTTGGTCATCAAAAAGTTTGGGCAGTAGCATTTCTCGACTTCCTTGGTCCTTAACTTCGAATTTCAAACCTTCATAAAGATATCCGGTTGTTGAAAAGACTGAACAACAGATGGGTATGCTTTTATTGTTGAGCAGTTAGCCCAACGTGAGAACAATTTTCCAGAGGGGTTTTTGCATCCATCCTTCCTTTCTATAAAATACGATTCCTATGAAAATATTGGAAGAAATATAATGATATCAAGGTAATTATATTAAGTGCATTATTTAAATCATCAGAAATTTTTTCAAGCCACTCAAGTATCCGACTGTTTGCTGAAAGTGTATCTTTGTCGCAAGTTGGAGGATTATTCTAAAAACAAGAAAACAAAAATTAGTGCTCATTGATGCTAAAATGCTACTTTTCCAGTAAAATTCAAATTCTCTTGCGATATAAGGAAACTATCGCTTTCTTCTGAAGAAAACAACATAATCCCCCTCAATCTGTAAAGCATTAATAAATGTTCATTAATTAGGGCTGATTGTCAAATTGTTGGTCAGACACTATGTTGTATCTTGCATTATGATAAAAGTCAATACTTCGAAATCATTAAACATGTACTAAGGAAATAAATAATCATTGTTATGTTATAACATAAAATTTCTTTGTTCTTTCAATTGAAAAGTTATCCGCTATCGTTTGTCTGCCAGTTACATGTAACCTTGTTTTATTGAAATTATATGCGGTGGTTTCATTAGTAGCATATTGGAACTTTGCCGAGCGTACAGAAACCATTAGACCGCTAATTTCAAAAAACTAATACAGACTACCGAGCCTTACAGCAAACTAACAATTGTATAAGAACATTCTTTATTTAATGCCTTTTTGTAAAAGAGCCATGTATAAAGAACAAATTTTTGTTAAACAGTTCAAACGTAATTAGTTATTGCCCATGCACGCTAAGTCTGATTGGCAAAGTTGCTAAAAATAATCATTGCTTTATGTTATGATGATTCCCCAAAAATTTTAACAAATAATTTAGCGATAACCAACCGTGAGCTGAAATGGTTTGAAATAACCTATAAAAATCGAGTTTTTTATAAAAATATTGGCTGGTGTTTCAGTTCCAAATAAAAAATGATTAGAAGTAATAGTAATAAAAAAGTTCTTCCAAACTGCATCAAAAAATATTCAATTTTTTCCATTGGACTGAATATAATGGGGATTTTGAATACTTCATTAGTATTATTTTCACTAAAATTCGAATAACTTAATTCTTTTTAATGTTGTAACTTTCTAAAAAATAACATATAATTTCTTTGTTCTTTCAATTGATTAGTTATCCGCTATCGTTTGTCTGCCAGTTACATGTAACCTTGTTTTATTGAAATTATAAGCGGTGGTTTCATAAGTAGCATATTGGAACTTTGCCGAGCGTACAGAAACCATTAGACCGCTAATTTCAAAAAACTAAAACAGACTACCGAGCCTTACAGCAAACTAACAATTGTTGAAGAACATTTTTATTACATGTCTTTATTTTTTAAGGAAGCATTTTAAGAAAGACATTTTTAGAAACTTAATTAGCTATTGCCAATTTGAAAAAAGTTAAATAAATGCATGAAAATCCGCATTATCTTTGGTACCATGGAAAAATTTGAATATTTCTTGATGCAGATTGGAAGAACTTTTTTATTGCTATTATTTCTGATCGTTACAAAATTAAGAAACCGTAGCAATTAAAACCTTACTTTAAAATGTTAATTTTAAAATATTAAGCAAACGTTTCGAAAATTTTCTTAAAAAATAAAGTGAAATTTAAAAAATTTAAATTGAAATTAAAATTTAAATCGGCTAAAATTGAACTTTATAAAGGTGATTAAATTTAATTTGGTACGTTTGGGCAATCTACGCAATTAAAAGCTCTTTTTAAAATGTTCACTTTAAATTAACAAACGAACGTTTTATAAGTGTAGTGTCTTTACTCAAATGCATCTCATAAGCGAATTTTGCACGAATTTCTTTTGAAAATATTCTCTATTAAAAATAAAATTTTATTATCAAATGGTAAAAATAACCACTTTTTGATGTTTTCGAGTTTTTATGAATTTTTAAATTATGATAGCACAACAGCAAATGTAAAAATATGAAATTTTATTAGGTTAAGTTTGATAGGCGTAATTATTTATAACAAGAAGTGTACAAGATATATTAAAGTACAAGCGACAATATTGGAAAAAAGCGAGAAAATCTTAAAAAACACGTTTATTTCATAGGAGGCGCCCAAAAATGTTTTTGCCCCGAGCGCCAGTTATACCAGTTATGCTAAATACAAAACAGCCACAACTCTAAACTTCTCGACATCGACTTTTTATTATAAAACAATTCACAAAACACATATCGCACTATCTTGTGATTAAATTAATGTTTTAAAATGTTTTTAGTTGTCATGTCTTAAAAAATACAAAATAATAAAACTTACCGAATATGTCACGGTCGCTGAAATTAATTTTTTCACCTTCTTGCCTTGAAGGTTTTCACTAACCCGTCACAACACAAATTTTACAATTTATATATATATATATTTATATATATTAAGTTCCAATTAAAAAAATATTACTTTTAAACACATTTAACGAATTAATTACGTATGAAACACTTTTAAAACGACCTGCACCGCACAACACTTCACGCAACAATGAAATATGATGCAATTGTCGTTAGAAGCATTGACGCCTAGCGTCGGCTAACTGTTTATTTTTTTGTTGCTCTTTCAGCTTGCAGCTTCAACCATGCTTCTTGTTGCTTTGTTGTTACTTTGACTTTGTTGTTATACTGACTTTCAGTCGCGTGTACGTATGTGTGTATGTATGAGAAGCATTGAACAGTAGGTTATAGCAATCAAAGTTATTGCTATAATTCAACGTGCATATTTGCCTATTAAAAGCATGGTAGGGCAAAAATAATATAGATGCCAATTCATACATGAAAAATGTATTGCCAGAAATTGACATAATACTTTTTTATTTATTTTTCATTTTATTTTGAATGTTAAGTAAAAATTTTTAAAATTTATTTTTCTATAAAAGAAAAAAAAATTGCAATTTTGCTTTTGAGCAAAGGATTGAAGTTTGAATATATTATTATTTGTTTGCTTTTATTATAGCAAGAAGGAGTCTCTATACACTGTCAATACTTTTTACAAGTATAAATTGGGTTTTTAATTTTAGTCTTAAAATTAATCATTTTAGTTTTAACTTGCTTTTAATATGCAAATACGCACGTTGAATTATAGCATTATATTCGATAACTATTGCCTACTGTTCAACCCTTCTCATACATACACACACATGTTTACGAGATTGAAAATCGGTAGCGTAGTAACAACAAAACAGCAAGAAGCATGGTTGCAGCTGCAAGCTGAAAGAGCGAAGCAAAAAATAAACAGTTAGCCGGCGCTGTAGAAGTAAAAAAAAGGAATAAGAAGTGATCTTCTTATATCAAGAGGATTTCCTATTTAATAAAATTAATAAGGAACCTCATACAAATAAGGAGTTCTCCTTCTAAAATAAGGTTTACTAGCATTTAAAAAGTTTTCCAAATGAATATAAGAAGATTATCTTTTTAAATAATTTTTTTCTTCCGAATAAGAAGTTATCATCTTATTTCAAAAGGATTTCCTTTTCAATAATTTTAATAAGGGTTACTAGTAGAATTAAAAAGACTTCCTTTTTAATAAAACTAAATAGAAATCTAATGAAAATAAAAAGATTTACTATTAAAAAAATTTACTAGGTTTTCATTTGAAAACAAGACGGTTTACATCTTAAATCGATTTTTTTCGTTAAAAAATAAATTAAAAAAAAAAACCTTTTAGAAAAAACAGGAATAAGAAGTGATCTTCTTGTATCAAGAGGATTTCCTATTTAATAAAATTAATAAGGAACCTCATACAAATAAGGAGTTCTCCTTCTAAAATAAGGTTTACTAGCATTTAAAAAGTTTTCCATATAAATATAAGAAGATTATCTTTTTAAATAATTTTTTCTTCCGAATAAGAAGTTATCATCTTATTTCAAAAGGATTTCCTTTTCAATAATTTTAATAAGGGTAACTAGTAGAATTAAAAAGACTTCCTTTTTAATAAAACTAACTAGAATTCTAATCAAAATAAAAAGATTTACTCTTAAAAAAATTTACTAGGTTTTCATTTGAAAACAAGACGATTTACATCTTAAATCAATTTTTTTCGTTAAAAAATAAATTAAAAAAAAACCTTTAAGAAAAAAAAAGGAATAAGAAGTGATCTTCTTATATCAAGAAGATTTCCTATTTAATAAAATTAATAAGGAACCTCATACAAATAAGAAGTTCTCCTTCTAAAATAAGGTCTACTAGCATTTAATAAGTTTTCCCTATAAATATAAGAAGATTGTCATTTAAAACAGATTTTTTTCTTCTAAATAAGAAGTTATCACCTTATTTCAAAACGATTTCCTATTTAATAAATTCAATAAGAATTTCATCATAATAACAAGAAGGTTTTCTTATTGAAATTTCTTCGTTTCTCGCTTCTGTTCGTCCCCCGAGCCTAAAAACTTTTTAAGACGACCAACTTCTTATTTTTATGTGAACTATTTTTCTCTGTGCACTTACGATACTATCGAAACTGTTTCTTTTTTTTATGAAAACCATTATTTAAGAAATGACGTATTTTAAAATTAATGTGCAATTCGGCACTCTATTGTCGAAAAATATATTTTGTTTTTTTTACCCAAAAGGTCGCCTGAGATTTTCTCGATAAATATTCAATTAAGGAGGTATTCTGGTCTAGGGGTACAAATTTTGGATTTTTTTTTTAATTTGGTTAAAAAAACTATGGATATTTTTAGTAGTAATTTTTGTATAAGTTCTTTGTTTTAAAAATTAACAAAATTTTTTAAGAAATTTTTTTAAACTTTTCTCGAAATTACTTTTTTAATACGTCTTACGTGATTCTTTCAGTTTTAATGAATCGTTTTTGTTGAGAATTGGTGTGGGTCTTCTTTGTATTTCCTTCTATTTTTGAATTTATATTTTATGCATAATATTTTGTTTTTACTATTTTTATTACTTCAAAACTTTGAAAAAAATGGCTGTTTTTAATTTTCGTATTTCAGACAATAGCGATATTCTTACTTATTAAGAATCTTTTCTCTTTTCTGCAGAATTTTCAGATCACCATTAGGGATGGAATCATGCCAAAAAAGATGCACCTATATATTTCAACTAAACTCTTTAACAGCATTTAATTTTTCAATTTTCAATTTTTTTTTTTAATTTAATTTTTGTATTGTTAAAATATCAATTAATATCTTACAAAAAATTAAGGGCCACTTATATTCCTATATTTTTTCGTTTTTTGTTTTTACTTTTAAAAACCATCCACTGCTAGACTAGAATACCTCCTTAACTTTGTTGACACCTTTATTCATGTTATAAACTTAGTGTGCGAGAGTATCATGCTTTAAATATCATTTTGTTACAAATAATTTTTGTCAGCTCTCATTCTGTCAAGGTTCGAAAAATTTCGAACAGGTTCGAAAAAGTCAAACATGGTCTAATCTTGAGAAAATACTCAGCTTCACTCATAAAAACTGCAAGAGAAGTACTTCATGCATGGCCTGTCAGCAGTGGTTAGAGAATACGCTGTTTTACTTCTAAGAAAATTCTATGTAATGTAAAAATTAGTTAATTAGTAAAATATGATTGGACACAAATAAGTTAAAAAAAGCTGTACTGGACATCATAAATTTTTTACTTTAAATACAAGGTAACAATTTAAAGTTTTAAAATTTTCAGCAAAAGCAAAGCGCAATTTTTCTATAAACAACAAAGAAATATGAATATTTTATTAATTGTATAAATAAAGAAGAAAGAAAATAATTAGAAATATTCAAGGATAAAGATAAACAAAATAAAAATAATAAAATAAGAAGATTTAGTCATATTCTGGTTTTGGTATATGCAGTGGTGTAACTCCCAGTAGACTAGATGGTTAGATTTTCCTGCGTCACGCAGTTCAAGGCAAACAGTTTTTGGTGAACAAATTTGTTAGAAGACAATTTTATAAATAGTTAAAAAAAAATACTAAAGTAAAAAATATATAAATATTTAATCCTTCTATAAATGCAAAATTATGTCTACTTTTATAAGAAAGTAGTACTAATTAATTTATTAATAATTATGTATATATATTTTATTTAAGAAAAATACAATTCGGATCTCGAAGAAACCGAGTGTGAATCTACATCCGATACAGAATGTTTTTTTAATAGAAATACATTTCTGATCAGTCGTCACCTCCCTGTATACAATGGACAAATCTCAGAGAGTAAACAATGTCATGTGAAGCTTTTTGAGAACATGAACTTTGGTCGTTCGGAGTCGGTATAAACATGTAGGTTCAGCTGTCGGTCAATTGTGTGCAAGCATTTAATAACACACACAATACAATCGATCATAACAAGCTCGGTCAACGTCCTTTCATGGCTTAAATGGCCAATTTGTTTTTGTGTTGAAGAAAAATGGCATTGATTGTAATAATCTTGTTACTTTTAAATGTTTGTAAATTAAAGACGTTGAATTTCAAACTTGTATTATTCGATGCGAAAAAATAATACGATTTTCAGCACAAACTATGACTTTTAAATTGGAAAAAAGTAAAACTCAACACATGACTATTAATGCATTATTTGGACAAAATATAATTTAAAAGTTTAAAGTAGTGGAATGTAGCTCCAGCAATTATGTTTGAAAAATCTCAACTTTTGGACGATTATAGTATATAACTGACTGTTTATTAAGTTATTTCTTAAATACTTTACTGTTACTGAGAATCTTTCAATTACAAAACACAATACAAGCAAAAACGCTTGTATACAATTATTTATGACATTTTTTGTCTCTATGACAAAACACTGATGACATCTTACTTACACAGTAAGCAGGCATTGGAGTCGTTATGCTGTAAACAACGCAAAATGGCAATAGAGAATATCGATATTTAACGAAATTGCCCTAAATTTTCCAAAACAACGAAAATAAAAGGAAAATTCTGTTCTGAAAATAAACAGTTAACATTTCATTTAACAAATTATCAATTTGTTATAAATCTTTCCTCAAAAACACAAAATAAGCCGAATTAAAACTCATTTTGTTGTTCATTTCATCATTTATGTTCAGTACAACTCTAGAAAAAATTGTTAAAAAATTTTTAAAAAGGATGCTTTTAAAAGGAAAAATTATTTTCAAAGCATTGCTTGTGCTGGTTCTCGGGAAAATTAACTTAAAAGCTAGTCAAATCATAGTAATGGGAGAATTAAACGAACTACTGAAATATTACAAAAAAAAAATACAACAAAATGGCGCACAATTGTATGAAATTAACAACAAATTGACCACTAATTAAATTGGCAAAACGTATTAAAATGGCAACAAATAGAATTTTTGGAATTTATGTAAAATATTTGTGCGAAATATTTTTCGAAAATGAAAATTATGAGAATCTATGTAGCTAATTAAAAATGTTTAACAAGAACAATTAAATTAGAAGGTCGTAAACAAGTGAATTCAAATTCCAAAAAATAACAAGCTTTGAATATTTAATAATGCTAGCCATGTGGCAATAAATTAAGGTTAATCGCAAAAATTTAACTGAATTAACAGCACAAGTGCCAGTTTTCAGCATACATAATGAATGAAATAATGTATGGACATATTTTTCGACTTATGTGTCAATTAAATTTTTTATTTTTTTTTTTCCCCCATTTTGAAGCAACAACAAAAGTGGCTCACAGTAAAATTTCAATGACAGCTACAACAACAACAGCAGATAGCAGAGTATAATTAAAGCGGCAGCATCAGCAGCAGCAGCAGCGGTAACAACTAATTAGAAACGCGCCATGTTTGCACTTTGCCATCAGTTATGCTACAACAACAACAAAAAATAATAGCATTAACAAAGTAGTCGGAATCAACTAATTACAAATTTCACAGCAAGAAAATAATTCTGCAGAATTGTAATAAATTTTTTTAAAATATGCTACCTTCATAACTGCTCCATTTAAAAAAGTGAACGTGAAGGAAAGCTTTCTTTTGATTTGATTTTTTTTTTCTTTTTTTGGTTTTCTCGTTTTTTGTTATTTTTGTTTTTGTGCTGGCATATCAAACCTTACAAATAATCAAAATGGCGGCGCACAGTAGTTGCGACCCATACATTTAAAAAATGATGTTATCATAAAAACTAGTTCTTTCCCTTCAAAAATGACGGGGCCCGGCCCGCTTTTAATAAAGGAAAAAACATGAAATATTGATTTCATTAACACTGAGTTAGAAATCAACGATGGTCACATATGGGCATCTCCCAAAAAAGGTCCACCAAAAATGAAGAAAAACATTAAAATGAAGCACTCTAAAAGCTTATAACTTTATTTTTTTTTATTTTGGTTAGTATGACTGCTATGTAACTTGAATTCAACTTATTATGATGTATTTTTATTAAAATTTATAACGAACATCTTTACTGTATTTTACTACTGTGGAAAAATTTGTCGCGTCCATGATGTCACGTCCGTATTCGTGCTATATCTATTTAAAAAAAGATAAGAGATAATTTTTATGTTTCATAAGTCTACTAAGAATAGTTATCCTTTGACCTCCATTAACATGGATATTATATATAAAAAAAAGTTCTCAAAATTTGCTAAATTTTGCGCATTTCTATACGAGCTTAAAAAAACTTCTGTTTTTTGTCGCGTCCGTTTCATTGAATGATTGATTATTACTTTGTACTAATTTTTACTAAATCTCGCCAATATTTTTATAAAATGTAGCACTCTATCGTCGCGTTAGAGCACTTATATATATATCGGCTCATTTTGCTTCTTTCTTGTTTTTCGAGTAATTAAAACCGTGCGAATGTCGCGTCCGTGCCACTGGGAGATGCCCATATTCGATTTTAAAATGTGCAAATAACAATTTGTAGTTTGAAATATTTATAAAGTACCATAAAATAAAAACGGAAACCATAGAAGGTTCGACGAAATAAGTTTAAATTTTTTTTTGTAAAATTGAAAATTTCAAAATGAAAAAAAAAATATTAAAAGCTTTTGAAGTTTCAATAAATCACAAAACAAAAATGTCTAAAAATATGCAATAAAATTTTTCAAAAAAAAAATCAAGTAATTTGATATATACAAAAGTTGCCATTTGATATTTTACACAACAAACAATTTTTTAATTCCACCAAAAAACCGCCCACCTTAAATTAAAGTATTTCGACTTTAATATTGGCTTGACTTAAGCATCTGAGTGGCTAAGATTATTATTGCATACAGATTTATATTTTTTGACTGAAAACAAAGTATGAAAAACTAATAACAAAAAGCCGACTGTTTCATTAATATTAAAAAGAAAAATAATGCAATTTTTACGATTTGTTACAAATTGTTGCTGTTTAAAGCAAAATTTGAAAAAAAAAAAGCATATTTTTTGGTCTGTGTTACATTCGAGTTCAAGGAAATATTCAGTGTTGCCGTTTGGATCCAAATGGATCCATTTGGATACTTTTTTTCTTCAAAAATTGATGGATACTTATTATTTAGCCTTAGTGGAAATTTGCATACTTTTATTGAAAAAATCAGTTTTAATTAATTAAATCAAAAATGCCCTAAATTACCAAAAATTCAAAATGGAGTTTTTGATTGATAATGATGCACCGTATCCAAATATATTTTAATGCAAAGTGTTACACTCCTACTACTAAAATCAACGATTTTATTAACAAAATTATCCTGAAAAAATATGGTTTTGTTTTTAATTTAGAAATTTTTTTGGTTCTTCTGAAAAATTTTTCAAATGATAGATAAGAATTTTTTGATTTTATATGAACTCTTTCTGAGGCTTTCCAAAAAATGACTCTAAAAAGAGTGTTTTTTATGCATGTTTTTTGATGACTCATTAAAAGGACTCATGAAAGAGTCTTTAATATGGCTGTGAAATGATTGTTCAAAAATAAGACTCTTAAAACAGTCATTATTGTATCTGCTTTATGAGTACTCATAAAAGACACTCATTAAAGAGTCCTAAATATGACTGATTGATTTATGCGTAATCAGAAAGAAGACTCATAAAAGAGTCTTCTATGGGAGTGTTGTATGAGAGAATAGCATCGGATTATTTTAAAAGCACCATATCTAATAAATAAATAAGAACTTAATCGAGAATATTTATTTTAATTGTATAAAACTTTTTAGCTGTCCGTTATGGACACATGCTATCCTGACGTTGCTTTTCGGAGAATTATTTGTGGCGATATATATGCATTGGAAGTGAACTACAACAAATGTTGGTTTTAAAATGACTTCTTATATGAGTCTTAAAAGAGTATTCATTATGAGTAATGAAAGAGCACTCAATATGAGTCTTAAAAGAGTATTCAATATGAGTAATGAAAGAGTACTCAATATGAGTCTTAAAAGAGTTTTAAATATGAGTCTAAAAACCGTTATTACTATGAGTGCAAAAAGATTCATAAAACAGTCAAAAATATGAATAATATTTTGGAGCCCACAACATACGAAAATGTACTCATAAAAGAGTCTTTTTTGAGCGCATTATGATGATGAACCCTCATTTATATGAGTCTTGAAAGAGTCTTTTAAGAGTCATAACGTTTGCTGGGAAAATATGTTTTTTATTATTAGCATTGCCATTATTGTGTATTTTTGTAATTTTGTTAACCCGTGGTTTGGGTTACAAGCAAGACGTCGAATTGAGTTAGATTTGTCAAGTTTGTTAAGAGCAAATTGTTTGTTGGCAGCTCAATAGACTCTTGTTCAACAGACTCTTGCAGCTACTATTTTTAAGTGAAAAAAAATACGATAAAAGATTTTAACAGATAGTACTCAGCTAAATCCAACAAGTTTTGTGGAGTTTTCTTGGTTTTAACGAAACTCAACCCCTGTTTACATGCAGAGCTCACTACCGAGTTAACTCTGAATGAAAACACAGTATATGCCGCTTCTAATTAAATACTTTTTATGAAAATTGATTGAGATAAGAAGCAAAAACTACTTTTTTGTGTTTAAAAAGTGAATATAATATAGTTTTTTGCAATTTGATACCTGGATACTTATTTTTTTTTAAGTGGATACATTTGGATCCAGTTCTGACTTTTTTATGGATACTTTTCTTAGAACCGTCGCGGCAACACTGGAAATATTACAGATTATTGCACACGCTTTATATTTTTAAAGTTGTTCTATCAAAATCTGCCTAAAAATATATTAAGAAAAATTATTGGTTTTTTTTTTCTCGAGACGCATATAAAAATTTTTATAAATTTTTTGTATAATTTTTATTGTCTACTTTTAAAATTAAAGTTTGATGCAAACATATTTGTAACAAACATATCTCATTCTGCACTTCTACAACAAATTTTCGAATTATCTACTGTTAACATATACATTATTTTTTAACGACTTTGCATATTCAATTATTTTGAGAATAAAATTTTTAAAATATGTTAAATACAAAAACAAAAACATTTTACATCACCTCATATTTATATTACAAGTTTTGAAAAATATTAGTTTATGATGCCATTTTCAAGCCTTTTTACACCTAAATCGACTTATAAGATATCTCCAAAAAAACTCGTTCCGAATTTCTTCAGTTTTTTAACAAGCTGTTAGTTAAAAATCTGCTTAAAAATTTTTTGAGCAATTTTCCACATGATTAAACCACTGTACGGCGTCCGTTTTCGCTGCGGCATAATTTATTGTTTTCTTTTTGTGAAATTTTATTTCTTGCTTCCACAAATATTTTTATTTCAAGTTTTTCGTATATTTTTTTTTGTTTTTTGCTTTGCATAGAAAACTTTTTAAAATATGAGTGAGAAAAAAAACAGCTGATGCCAAATTATCTGCTTTACAGGCAAGCAGATAAAGTGCTTATGTGTGTAAGTGTGAGAGTTATGTGTTTGGATAAGTTCTGCATTAAAATCGATAATTTTGCATATGTTAGCTCAATATTCACAGTCAGTGCTTGGCTATGTTGCCATTTCCAGAAACATACATTCATATGTGTTCATGAGTGTAAATATTTGTTGAATGTAGAGATAGGATTTTCAAGATTAGGCTCAATTGAACCTCAATTAAATGTTATTGCATACAAATGCAAATAATGGACGCGTGCCTGTAGTGAAAATGTGTTCAAAAACATTCATTGACTGTGGCGCATTTATTGATGTAGCCAACTCAGCAGCGTGTGTGTGGGTGTGTGTGAGTGCATGCATGCATGCACTTTATTGCATTAGTGTGCACAAGTTGCAAAATTAAACTCAATTATGTTAATTTTTCCGTGCCCTCAGATTGCATCAACCCGTTGTGCAAGTAACAATTCCAATATGTTTTACACAGTTACACAAACAAATACACTCATAAATTTGAAATTTTTATTGCTATGCTGTATTCGCCTAGAACAGTTAATACCTGTCAAATATTGTGACAGCAACTAAAGTGCTTTTAAAATAATAAAATTTAAATTAAAACAAGGTTTAAACATAATTATTAAACAGATTATGTTTGCCTACTCGAGTGATTTATTGTTGCAATTGAATATTTAATGATACAGCCATAGATACAGTACCTTTCCAGTTCGTTTTAGAGATTTACAAAAGGATTTACACTTTGTAAGCTATTAATTTATCTAAATTTCTAAGTGATGGTGCGTGGTGACGGTGGCATGCAGGTTAAGTGTGTGGCTGAGCATGCTCGGAGCCCGGGTTCGATCCTCAGTCGCGGCGTAAAGTTTTTTCAATAAAAAAATTTTTCTGATCGGTCACCACCTCTCTGCAGGCAATATAAAATAATGCCATGTAAAGCTTCCTGAGAACATGAACTGTAGCCGTTCGGAGTCGGCATAAAACATGTAGGTCCAGTTCTCGGTCAATTGTGTGCAAACATTTAATAACACACACAACACAATTGATCATAAGAAGCTCGGTCAAAGTCCTTTCAAGGGCTAAAATGGCCAATTTGTTTTTTTATTTAATTTCTAACTAAGGCTATATTTATGTTCAGTAAGCTAAAAAAAATATTATATGCTAGTTGAACAAAAATGAAGGAAAAAATATTATATGCTAGTTTACAACACATTAATCAACAATTAAGTTTGAAAACCATGTTTTGAGAGCATTTAGAAATTTATTTCTTCTTGCTGTAGCAGTAGGGGAAGAGTGGCATGAAAGAGCCAAGTTTTGAAAGAGCCATCTTGATTTACGCGGTAGTTTTCATACGAATGCTTCTTAAATTATAATTTTTAAGAAGCAATACTCGCCATATGGCACCCTCGAACATTTGACAGTTCACTGATAATAAACGACGATGGTGTATCGTATTTTGGATTTCTTCATCATTAAGTAAGTTTTTCAGAACATTTTATTTGTTTTGTGACGTCTTCACCTTTAAAACTAACAGAAATATTGTTATACTATAATTTTATGGATATATTAGGCCTACCAATAACATATTTATTTTGCCGGAAAAATTTTGATTTCATACTTATTTTTGAGGTTATGTTTCTTTGGACAATATGTTTTGAAAGAGCTGGGTTGCGGTGGTATGAAGAAGTGTAAAGGAAGTTTAAATTATTTTTGTCAAAAATGTTTTTAAGTGTTTTAAACCTCTTATTTTGTTTTTGGAATAGGTCTTATTATCATAGATTTTCTTCAAAGCGATTTAATTTTTTTGCTAAAAATATTTTTAAGTTTTTTAACTATTTTTTTGTTTTTAGTTTTGAATTTTTTTATTTATTTAATTTGTTTTTGTAAAAACAATACTTTTTATAATAAAACTTAATATTTTTAATTAAATATTCGTTATTTTTCGTGTTAAGTCTTGTAATAAGAAGATGGCTCTTTCAAAACTTTGGTTGGCTCTTTCAATGTTTTCATGTTTTTTATAAATGGCTACAGGTCCAAGAATATTGTTGATTTTGGAAAATATTTCATGGTATTACGTTCATAAATGAATGAGAAAATACTTTTGATAAAAGAATTATTATTTTATTAATTATTTATATATATTTTGTAACTTTTTTAAAACTGGCTCTTTCATGCCACTCTTCCCCTACAAATTATATTATGTTTTTATGTTTTTGCTAGTTTACAAAAACTTTTTCAATAAAAACAAACAAAGATTATTAAAAAAATATTTTAGTCAGTGTTTATTATTAAAGTGTTTATTATAAAAGAGTTTATTATTAAACAGTGTTAAAAGTGTTTATTATAAAAGTATTTATTATTTAAAGTAACGTTTAAGTTGAGAGTGGAAACCAACTAATTCGCTTTGCACCAAAATTAAGACTGATTTTTGATTGCTTGCATATAGCTGCACTTTATCTAGTCAAGCTAGGCTTTACGTGTGTTACCAACACATATAAAGCTCGCTAAACAATTGTGCCAAGTGTGTTGTCAGCACTTTTGACACACGCTTAAGTTTTTTATGCTTTGCTACTTGCAATTATTAAAGGTTCAAAATATGTAGCTTATTGCGACACATGCAGTGTGAGCATTTTTGTTATTTGGATAAAATAAGAAAAGGAAATGAACTGGCTGTTGCAGAATTGTGATGAAATAATTCTGAGAATTATTAAGTAAGTAAAACAAGTGTTAAGTGTTTTAAATGGAAATTATTATTATACAATTATAAAGGTATTGTTAAATTTATGAAACAAAAAGATTTAACTTGCTTGAAATGCAAAATGAAAAATTAACTTGATTAATATTATGTGCCTTAACTTACACATAATAAAAACTAAGAGCCTTTCTCTGAACACTTGCTTATTCATTGACAAGTGCAAAAATTCCTTATTTTTGAACTGAAATCGAAAGTTCATTATTTATCAATTATTGACAATATCATAAAAAGTTTTGAAAACAATAAAAAAATTACACTAAGGGAAAAAGTTATGTAGTCAGTACATAGACAGCTATGTAAAATCTATGCACTGCAACTTGCATGAGAACGCAACAAGAGCAGTATTTACTGAGTAAAGGGAGCGTGTACTGACTACATATCAATTTATTCACTTTTTAAAATGAATAAAAAAATGTATTCAATACATCATGCTATGTGTTGAATACATAGCAGACTTCAATAGATACAAGCAACGTGTACTCAATCAACGTGTTATGTAATTTTTTACAAAAACTTTACTCAATACATAAAATAAAGACTCACTACACGTCCCCCTTATACGATTGAAGTGACATATTTATTCAGTACATAACATATGGACTCAGTACACGTATCTGTTGCATATCGGCACACGATTTTGCTGTTTTATGTCATTCGTTTCTTGATTTTCAAATAAGCAACACCTCTAAAGCCTGTAGAAAATCAGACCGGGAATGATTTTATCCACTGTACTCTAGAACAAAAGCAATGATTGGATAAGAAATAAATGGCTGGGTTTCTATAAGTAATTGCCAATTATTTTGTGAAATCTAGTCATTTCTTTATTAAGTTATTTATTGCATATGTTGAGAGGGAGATTTACGCACAGGCATTGCATAAAATTATGTTTTTAACATATGTAATCAGTAAATTATGTATGTACTCAGTATATAAATGAATGAACTAAAAATATGTAATGAGTAAATGATGTATGTACTCATTACATAAAATTATGCATTTAAAATATGTAATGAGTAAATAATATATGTACTCATTGCATAAAATTATGCACTCCAAATATGTAATGAGTAAATTATGTATGTACTGAGTCAATAATCTATGTAATACGTACATAAGATCTTTACTCATTACATAAAATTATTTGTAACAGTTTGCGATGAGTACAGTGTGAATGTACTCACCACATACATCCATGAATTCACGACACATATTTATGCGTTGAGTACATAAAATTCTTTATTGACTACATAACCGTTTAAAAGCATTATGTAGTCAATAGAGATTTCAACATGTACTCAATACATGAAAAATGTAAAATTTTTGTGTGCAGAAAACTATGCGATGAGTACATAAATTTATGTATTGAGTCCATAGATTTTTCCCTCTGTGTATGCAAAAATAATTGAGATTTCAATTTTATATACAAAAAAAGGACTTATATGATAAACTTGTCAATAAATTTACAATTGTAAATTAACAGAATACAGTTAGTGATCATAAGACGATCATTAAGTAAAATTTTACAAAAATATCAAGTCTACGGAGTCGAGATGTCAAAGTAGCCAAATAAATTCTGAGTAGATAAATTCTGTCGGAGTTGAAATCACACCCAAAAATAGTATTTAGGTATTTATTTATTTAAAATCTCAATGTGCGACCATTCCACGAAAATGTCAACCATGAGGTAAAACAATAAAATTAAATTTATTTCGGGATAAAAATACCTTTTCGTTATTGAAAACATACAGAATTCATTATATAATGATAGAATAGAAAATAGAATATAGAATTCAATATAACTTTTAAATATAAAAATTTTTGTTTTTCTCAAAGCAATCTTTAATTCAAACAAAGTCGCTGCATTCTTTTGAGCATTCAGACAACAGCCATATAATAGAAGGAATAACGCTGTTGTCGGAACGCAAGGAGTTCTGCATTAAGAAATGAAAATAAAAAAAAACAAGCACGTTGAAGGAGCCCAGGATGTATAGAAATTAAAAAATTAGGGCACATTTACTTCTACATATAAGTAGTGGCAATTTTAAATAATAGAAATACCTAAAAGGTATTTTTTATGTCCCACCAGTAACACTGAATATATGTTTGCTTTAATTAAAATTAATAACAAACAATTTGATTTAAAAAACAAAAACAATAAAGATGGTTTTATTATTATTTGGACTTTTCACATAAATAAATTTTTTTTTCGAAAATATGCAGGAACTCACATAAATTTAATCATCTTTGAATGAATCTCTTAAATAAAATTTTGTGCGGTCCTACCTTTAACACTATAAAAAAGGAACAAAACTTTTTTATTAATAGTGTAAGGAAAAAAAATTGTGTTGTCTAATAAGTTCCTGCAATGGTATATTTCTGTGAGTTCATCAAAATGCTTCAAATTAATTTTAGTTAGAAAGTAAATAACATTTTTAAGTGTTCAATTGTCCCATCCGTAACATATAGAATGGCCGTGTGGAACAATCAAACTTTAACTTGAATTTAATTTTATATGATTCATTTATCTTATTTTTCTTGTACTAATATGAAATAAAATGAACGCGTCTATCCATACCACAAAAGCATTCCAAGATATATAATCTTAAAAATACGCTATTAAAAATCTTTGAAAATATAATCGAGTTAATAATAATAAAATACAAGTTTTATTCCTAAACAATTTAAGTTGTTTCTATTGATTTTTTCAAGATTTAACTTATATGTGATTTGCTTAAATATATATCTATGGCTGTGTTTATAAAGTTTACAAAGCATTTAAGCCAAGTGTCATAGTAATTATTTCTACTGAAATTTGAACAAGTTTAATAATATAAATTTTAAATCAAATTTAAATGATACAGTTTCTTAATTAAAAGCGAAATAAAATAATTAAATTATTTTGGGTCAAAGCTGTCAAAGCTGTAGTAGAACATGGAATTACAAAAGAAAAAACTGGAAAAATTGCTTATGCAATTTTTAAAATTTTTAAATAATTAAAAAAAGCTCAGCAATACTGGAATGCAATTTTTTTTTATATGAAATAATTCTCCTTCATTAATTTTTTTTTTATTGATATCTGAGGCTTAGTTTAAATAAGCATACAATTATTATCTCCAGATTTTATTTTATACAATCAGAAAAAAGTTTCTCGGAATATGATTAAAAAGACATCACATTTAGAGAACAATGGTATAAATTTTGCTCCAGAGAATGCGTTTCTCTAAATGCGATCCTTAAAATTCTATAAAAATTCTAAAAAGTTTCTTTGAAAAAGAGAAATATGTAAAAAAATATAACGTTTTTAGAGAAAAAGACTTTTTATTTTTATCAAAATATAGGAAAAATTTTTCATTTTCTATGAATTTTTTGTGCGAGAAAATTATTAATCATTATAAGAGACCTTGAAAAAATTCCATTTCTTCGAAGTGAAGAAATATTTTTTCGAAAATGTGAAAATTTATTTTAATTGAAGAAAATTTTATTTCAAAAAGAGAAAATTGCTTTTATAGAAAATATAGAAATTTTTTACTGGAGAAAGATATGTGTTTTTTTTCTGTGTGTAGAAATGCTTTTATAACAATGAAACTAAAATTCATTAGCGTCATTTTATATGTCTACACTGAGAAAACGAAAAAAGTAAAACGCACATTTAAAAAACGGTTAGTAAAATGTTTATTTTAAAAACATGCAAAAATGTAAATGTATACTTTAACATACAAGAGTTAAATGAAACGTTTTAAAAATAAAAACGAACGTTTTACTATGATATAGTAAGCAATAATGAATATTTTCAAAAACATTCTACGTCATACAGAAATGATAACGCATATTTTAATAAACAAAAGTAAAGTGAAACTTTTTAGAAACAATAAAGAGCGTTATACAATGATAAAGTAGGCTACAATTAATATTTTCAAAAACATTTTACACCATATAAAAACAAAAACGCACGTTTTAGAATACAAAAGTAAAAAACACAGCAATGAACGTTTTAACATATTTAATTAACTGAAAACAAGAATTTTATAAAATATTCATGTTTTGTCAAGCTTTTCTAACACTATTTAAGATGAGCAGTTTTCAACATGTTGTGATACAGTCATCATATCGTTAACATTAGCTCAATGGAAGTGTGATAGACTGGCATGCAGAGGACGTAGGTTTGCATCCTGACTCTGCAAATATCAAGTAAATAATTTAAATTCTAAGTCGAATAAGTTAATTAACTAATTAGTCAGAAAAAACCTTTGCAAAAAGTTCGGACTTACAATCGTAATAACAATCTATCAAAATATATCAAAAATAAATGTGTTTAAATAAAAAAAGTTCTTGCTGCTTTCGTCAGGGATTGAACCTTGGACGGTTGAGTAACAAACTCGATCGCTAGCAAGTTCGGCTAAACTCGAACTTCGTAAAATGTGATTAAATTTCATTTGCTACGTGCGGGCATTCGAGATGATTTAAATCTCTTTTTAAAATGTTCATTTTAAAAAACCAAACGAAAGTCTTAAAGGTAATTTTAAAATGTTAATTTTAGAAAATCAAACAAACGTCTTAGCTGCTCATTTTAAAATGTTTATTTTAGAAAATCAAACGAAAGTTTTAGAAGCTTTTTTTAAAATGTGCGTTTTTAAAATAAAAATAAACGTTAGAGGCGTAAAAACTGGGTTAAAAATTTTCAAAAGTAGCAAGTTTCTACTAGTTTTGAAAACATAGTTTTCTCAGTAATAGCAAAACTGTACACCACAACTGTTTGTTATTCTTGCACCATCTAACGGCACGAACTAGACATCGAGAATACCCATAATTTAACTTACAAATTTTATTTTACTATGACCTTCACTTAAGTTATACATAATTAAGTAAATAATAATAGAGATGAGATAAACTTCAACACAACATAACTTCAAGATAACTGAATCAAAAAGTAATGTTTTCTTAGAAGTAGAAGTGTAATGAAACTACACTTTGTAGTACAAGCTCACCACAAATAAGCAATTTCATGTCGAATTTCATAATTAAATTCAAGTTTGAATTCATTAAGCTTGTAATAAATAATTATTTGACTTTAATCGCATCATGAGGGTTTTATTTGTGGTACAGCACTCGAATTCTTCTGAAATAATTTCATAGTTTGAAATAAAAAACTGAAATCTTCTAAAAAACCAACATCTATTCTGCACAAGTTAATTAAAAAAACCGGCTGAAACTAAATTGAAACTGTTTAAAACAAACTGTATTATAAATCTGCTATTTTAGATAAAAACAACTAAAGAAAGTCTTAAGTTGGTCTAGCCCGACTATAAAATACCCTAAACCTACTTTTTCAAAATACAATAGCAGTATTTCAAATGGGTGTGTCCGTGAGCAGATGAAGCCAATATTTTATATGCATTTCACTCTTAATGAAAAATTTACAAAAATTTTTAAAAATTTCAAGTTTTATTTCTGTAGTTCACATGTTAATGCCTTTATAGTATTTTCTCTATTGTGGGTTGTATGGGAGGTGGGCGTGTTTGTGGATGGATAATACCCAATTTTTTTAATGCATCTTAGTTTTGGTAGTAAATATATGCACACCAAATTTTATCTCAATAGGTTAAACATAAGCTTATTTATTGAGTTTTAAGTTTTTGGGTTGTATGGGAGGTGGGCGTGTCCGTGGTTGGATAACATTTTTTTTTTCAAAACCATCTTCGTTTTGTTATGAAAATCAAAAATATTAAATTTTATCTCTGTACGTTAAACACGAGTTTATTTATTGAGTTTTAAGTTTTTGGGTTGTATGGGAGGTGGGTGTGACCGTGGGCAGATAACATCCATTTTTCGAAAACGTCTTTATTTTGATATAAAATACATACGTACCAAATTTTATCTCCGTACGTTAAACACTAGTTTATTTATTGAGTTTTCAATTTTTGAGTTGTATGGGAGGTAGGCGTGTCCGTGAGCGGATGACACCCATTTCTAAAATTACTATTCTAGATTACCAAATTTTATTGTTGTAGAGTAGCTATGAGCTCATTTATGCAGTTTTCAAATATTGCGTTGTATGAGAGGTAGGCGTGTCTGTGGGCGGATTCAAAAAATATTCAATAGTGCAGATCCTTGGGTTCATATGACCTTATGTACCTAGTTTCATTAACTATCTCAACTCCTTCCTATCCTGTGTATACGGACAACACACAGACGGACAGACGGACGGACGGACATGAATAGCTCGACTCACGAGGTAAACCCGATCAAGAATATATATACGGGTGCACACATTTAATATTCCCTGACCTTTCAGGTTTAGGGTATAAAAAAATTAGATTTTCCTCAACTTCATATACAAAAATATATCGTCACATTCACATTTATATTCTCACGATAAAACTACGTATTTGAAATTGTGAAAAACCTAAATATTTCATTTGCATACAACTGAAAGACGTTAATTTATCGATTTTAAAATTGGTCCATAGCAAACTATATTGTGCATAAGGCTATAATCAATCTTTAGTTGATTTTCTTTTAGACACGAGAATCAAATTATAAAAATACACATTATAAAGAAAAATATTGAAGACAGAACACTCACTTAACATAAGCTGAAAGCTGTATTAGTTTGAAGAAAGGCTTTTATACAAAAATTTTTAAATGATATAGATATTGATTTTTACATACTTTTAAAAGTATGCAGAAATCATTCTAATGAATTCCTCTAACTTTTGAGACCCCGAACGGCTGAATCTAAATTTCAGATAATAACTAATTTCTTATGAAAAAAATGCAATATAAAAATCAAAAACTTATATTGTGATTTCATGTTTGATGTTAGTTATCTTATGACAGAACTGGTAATGAAATGTTTATTGACTTCATAGAGGGACTTTGGTATAATAATTTTATTGAGAATATAAATTCAGCATTTCCATTTATTTTTCACTAAAATCTAGATAATATTTGTGTGTGATTGTATGTATTTATGTGTGACTGCAGTAGACTCCAAAGCTACTTGATGGAATTTTATAAGACCTTTGCCAAACGAATTTTCAATTTACTGTGCTGAAAAAAGGTTTTACAAATTTTTTCATGCCCCGTTCAAAATGTTCAATTTGTGTGGAATATCTTATATATTAATACGTGAACATTCAAGTTTGTCTTGCACTTTTTTGGTATTAATTACAACTCAAAATAAATTAAACTTATATCATTCGAAATGCTGTGTTGCCCAGATGTGCAGAATATATATACAAATGATATATCTGATAGTGGGGGTTCCCAACCTTCTAAGAGAGAAATTAAATTTTTGAGAAAAAACCCGCTCTTTGAACAATATGAAATTTGGTTTGGGTAGAGTTTTTGAGTTTGTCGAACTTAAATTTTTATTAAAAGTAACAATTTCTTAAAAAAATGTAGTTTTGTAAAAAAATTTGTAAAAAAATGTGTTTTGAATTCAAAAATTTTACTTTCCATGTGAATATCTTGGTCGGATTTTAACGATTTTTAAATTTTTCTAATTTTTTCTAAAAGTTTGTTTAATTTTCTTTCAAATGTGATAAAAATCACAGCAAAGTTCTTACCAAAAGTATTTTTAATGAATTTTCTTAATATTGTCATTTATTATTTAGCGTGTGTTTCAACCAAATGCCAAGAGCGAGAAAAAAACTGTCTCAAATTGAATGTTCTAAATTGGGAAGCCAATATCTCCGCCATCTGTAAATAGATTTTATATATTTCTTTTTTGTATTTAAGTCTTATCAGTTAACTTAAAAAAACTTTTGAAAATAATATCGTTTTTTGTTTGTTTGTATTTAAATTATTGCTTTTAAAAAAAGACCACAAAATTTGATTTATTCTTAAAATATGGGGTAAAAATAATTTTTGTTGAAAAAAAACAAAAACTCAAAATTGCATATTTGATTTTCTTTCAAAGTCTGTACCGAATTTTAGGTGAATTTATTTTGTCTTGAAACTAAATTAATACACTGTCCGTGCCATAAAAAAATCAAGGCTACCCCTATGATTTCTTTGACAAAAT
Source organism: Tetanocera ferruginea (assembly GCA_958299015.1). Lineage (NCBI taxonomy): Eukaryota > Metazoa > Arthropoda > Insecta > Diptera > Sciomyzidae > Tetanocera > Tetanocera ferruginea. The sequence goes on from OY282641.1 coordinate 163,955,255, forward strand.
TAAATTATTTTAAAATGTTGTTTTCTGTTTTTGAACAAAATAATTAAATAAAAAAATTATTTTTTTGAATTTTTTTGAAATAATTTTTTTTCGACTTTGCAATAATTCAGGAACTCAGTTATTTTTATTTATGATTAATTATTAGTTTTACACAATCATCTTTCTATTCATAATCATATTTTATAATTGACTTACTTTTCCAATTTATGTAAAAGAGTTTATCCTTTGATTTTTTTAACAAAACAAAAAAGAAACAATACATATATGGTTATAAACGCCTTCCATTTGTTTTGCAAAGTTATTTCAATTTCCAGGTTCCAAAACTGATATTTCAAAATATGTTGGTTACCTTTTTTGTACTAAGGATATTCATTACATCAAAATTTCTTTAATTTTCTAGAGTACATACATACATTTTCTGGAATTTCTTAACATTTTGACCATGTGTAAAGAAATTATGTGATAACATCAACAAAACCCATCTAAGTAAGATCATAATCCTTGACGTTCATTGTGCACGCCTGCATTGTTCACACACAATAAGTTTTAAATTTATTGGTAAGTAAGACATTGAATACGAATAGTTCAAAAGTTGAAACTTAGTTCAAAAGATTTTTATTTCCAATTTTATGCAGAATGTTTTTCGCATAAAGGATGTAGTTAAAGGGGGGAATTGAAAAAAAAAAATAGTTTAACTAAAATAAAGCTTCAAGAAATTGGGTCAAAGTAAAAGAGATTTAAAAATTAAAAAATATATAAATATACTAAAGTAAAAGATAAGAAAAATGTTATTGTAACTTTAAAGTAAGGTGTTGTATTATTCTGTTTAGCGAAAATACAGTGGAAAACTTTTAAAATAATATGATAAAATCATAGATGAGTTCTGTGTTCCAAACGTTTTCTGAACATATTCTAGAATCTACCTGCAAGGGCAGATTCTGAATGCTGGACGCAATATGATAAGGTAGGATGAATAGTAATTCTTCGGCTGGACTTCTATCGATAGACTGCGAGTGATTACATACTTACTTACTTCAATTCCTTTATTCCTACCATATTTTCATCAGAGGAGAACAAGTTTTTGATTTAATTTTTCCAATATAAGTTCTTGTCTTATGTTTTATTTTATCATCATTTACATTGTAGGTTTTTTTCTTTTTATTCAAAGAAAAAAAAAGTCTTTGGTTTTCCTTAATTTAAGCATAAATACAAGTGTTATATATATATATATAAGTACCTATATATATATATTATTATTATATATGTATAATACATTTGATATGATAAAACTAATATTACGATATATATATGTGTTTTTTTTTTCTTTTTTTTTTCTTATGGTTGTGTTATTACAGATAACAGTTACACTTTGACATCTGGTTAAATGTGAGAATTTATTTTTTTGAATAAAGGATTCGGCAATGATGTTAGGATGTTAGGTAAAGGTTCTATAGGGCGAATTGGAGGTTTTGGATGAGGGTGTTAAACACGGGGCAAGTAACATGTTATTCAAAATTGTTTTTTTATATTACCTTTCTGCACAAGCTATTTCTGTGGAAATTCTTATGCTTTTGTTTTATGGGTTTTATTTATTTTATTTTTTATTGACATCTTATGACAAAGTTGGTACACCAAAAATGAAAAAGTGATTTTTTTTTTTTTTTTGTTTTTTGTTCTTTTCTATACAGTAAAAATCTAAACATTTTACTTTTTATTTTTTGTGTGTTTTCTTTCTTTCTTCTATCATATTAGCATTACTTTTGCTTCTTACGTTTTTGTTGAGTACAAAAAATTCACTACGTTTTTGTTTAAGTATAGCTTGACCTAATTTTAGCGTGATTTCTGCTATAAGATGTCGTTAGACTTTGTCTCTTTTCTTTATTTATATATGTTTTGTTTTTTTTTTTTCCATAATTTTACATGCATGTTTTGTTATTGTTTTAAACATAAAAGTTTTATACAAAACAAAAAAATCTTAGCTAATCTATATAAAAATAAATTCTCTTTAATATATGTTAAATTTAATTACTTAATTGTTACGGAATACTTTATACAGCTTATGGTTGTATGGAAAATAACTGTGTTCTTCTGATACTAGAACCAAATATCAACATCTTCGAATTAAGCTCAAAGTAGACGATGCTGATGATAAAAAGACCGTTTTTTTTTTTTTTTGTTTTTCTTAGCATATCTAATAGGAATCGAAACGAAATTCAAATGAATTTCCTGTGAGAGTTTTTTGTGTTGTATTGTTATGTGTTTGCAGAGCATCATTCATTGTTTGGAAAAATATTTAAGTAAATCAAAAATAGTTAATAAACAATAAAAAATATAATTTTAGTAAAAAAATTAAATTTATTGTTTGCTTAACTTACTTTTAGATGCTTGAAGCGCTCTAGGTTGCGTTCTTCTTTTGTATTTTTTTTTTTTTTTTGGTTTTTTTTTGTTTCTTTTTATGTTCTGTTTGCTTGAAGTAGATTACTATCTAGCATAGTAGATAGATAGATATTATCTGAGAGTATCTACAGCAGTTTTTGTTAGTAGTTTTCTTTTAGTATTTATATTTATGATATTTTTATTTCTCTTAAATATTTTTTTTTCTTTTTCACAAACATGAAACGCGTCTTTATTGTATTTATTTGCTCTATTTTGCTTACTTGCTTGTTTTGCTATTATTTACACTGTATTCTTCGTATTCGTTATATTTATGTAACTGCCTACAAGTATACTTCAATTTCTGTTTGTTTCGTTAGCTTGTTATTTTATTTTATTTTGTTTTGTTTTAGTTCTTTTTCTTCGCTTTTATAGACAAACACTATCACAATTTTTTTTATTTTTCCGACACGGTATTCCTCTTTTTTTTCTTTTTATGCTTTTATGAAATATTTTCTTATTTGCTTAAGTTCCCTTTCAGTAAATGTAGTAAAAGAAATTTAAAAAGAAAAAGAAGAATTATTCAGAGAGAAGAAATAAGCTTAAAGTAAACCTAAAATTTACAAAAATTATTTACAATGGTTAATGTTGAAGGTGAATGGCGCCACGCACTTTAAACATCTGTGCCGCAACCCTCCTGATAGCCTTCATCTGGAGAATTTCGGCTGCTGCTGATCAGCGCGCGTTTCAGTGCCGTCACAGGTGGCAGCACAGGCACGCCACCTTTCTGCCAGACACGTATCGTCTTTGCGTTGACAGGCTGTCCATTCGGTAAAATTGAAGTTTGTGCTCCGGCTGATGTTGGTGGTGGAGTGGGCGTTGAGCTAGCACGTGACGTTGATGTCGCCGCTGCTGTGTCGTGCAGGCGTGGCAGAGTTCTACTGCTGAAATTGTTGTTGTTGCTGACCCCGGCATGTGTCGCTGCACCGCTGCCGCTACTGTTGTTATTATTGGCCGTCAGCTGTTGTTGCAGCTGTTGCAGCGGATGCATCTGCAAATGATGGTTATGTTGATGCTCAGCACCGGGCACCAGCGGCAGTCCGTAGTCTGTGGGATAGCCTCCACCTCCGCTGCCTCCACCAATACCAGCTCCAGATGAATTTGAGAGATTAGTTGTTGTCGTCGAGGTTGTCGAACGGGCACCAGCACCCATACCGCTAAGCAATGCCGCTGTTGAAGACGTTGATGGATTGTTTATGCCACCTCCGCTACCCGTTGCACTCGCTCCAACATTCATCTGCATGTTGTAGTGCATGCGTGGAAAAGTTTTGCTAAAGTAGTCGGTGTTCGTGCAGCGTTCGTGCAGATCATACAGCTGATTTGATTCAATGATGGGCGTCTTGTCGGTATAGCGCTTCATGTAAAGATCATCTGCGGAAGAGGTGCCAGTCGGTGTATGTTCCCAAAGACCCGAGGGATACAGCGAGTCGCAACCACCAGCACGACTGTATTCGCCACTTGAGCCACCCAACTCGCCGAGATTAGCTGTGAGTATAGCGGGTATCTTAAGATCAGCAAATTCATCGCTACCAAAGCGTTTCGTATCATTTATCAGATCGGGGTTGTTGCCAGCAGAAGCAGTGGGCGAGATAAAGCATGGTGCAGTGGACAGCACGCTGCCGTTATTGTCATAGCAGTTATTGGAATAGGGCAGATCAGTTAGGCGTGGTGGTTTTTGCACTGGGTTCGTGAAGCTGGAGTCGTTGTTGCTGCCACTATGCGGCCCACTAACTTTACGTTCTAACGAACCATGTGCATCTATGCAGTTGGGAATGGAACCATTGGCGATGACCATGCCACCTATGCTGCCATTTCCACTCGGTGGTTGTGTCTTGTTCGTAATAGAGTTCTGATGATTGACGCTCGTTATGACCTCCAAGTGATTCGGTGTCTTGCTCTCGGCGAAGGGCTGACGCTTAAGACGCATCAGCAGGAACATAATGACGAGCAGCACAAACAATATCAGAATGACGAGGGCAGCACTCAAACCGACTATCTGTCCGCTACCCAGGGAGGCCATACCTGCGGCACGCATGCCTACATGCAGTGTAAAATTGGCTTCGGCTGTGCCTGCCCGATTTTCGGCCACACAGTAGAATTCGCTCGAGTCGGTCTCTTGTGCATTGGTGAGAATGAGACGAGAACGCTTCTCAAATTGGCGTTCGTCCTCGTAGACATGCACGCGCTGATAGGCAGTCAAGGCGCTATTGTTGACTAACAGACGTCCGTTCCAGTACCAGTTGATGACAGCTGTAGGTACGGCCTTGGCACGGCACACAATAGAGGCGTTCTCGCCCATAGTAGACTCAACATAGTGGCTGATCGGCAGCATTTCAGGTTTGCAAGCAAAGTCATCTACATGTAAATCGGCAAATGTGCGATCAATGACACGCTCAGGCCCACCTGAACATATCGGAGCTACTGGATACGGTATGTTCTTGGCCATTAGCCAGAGTTTGGCATCACGCAGACGACAGTCACACATCCAGGGGTTGTCATGCAGCTCAATACCATGTAAACGACTTAAAGTCTCGATCGTCTTTGGCAGCAGCTCGCTCAACTTGTTGCCATTCAGGCGCAGCAGCGTTAAGCCCTCTAGCCCCTCGAAGGCCTGCGGTGCAATGGTCTGTATATCGCAGTGCGATAGATCTAGCTTGTGCAGTGCTGGCGTGCTGGCGAACGAATTTGACTCGATCTTGTGTATGTGATTGGAGGCCAATGTGATCTCGCGCAAGGAGCTGATGTAGCTCAATGCAAGCGAGGGCACCACCACTAGTAGATTGTGTGACAGATCTAGCTCTACCAGATTTGTTAGACCCTTGAAGGTTTCCGGTTCGATCTCACCGATCTTGCAGTTGCGTAGATAGAGTTTCTGCAGATTCATCAGATTGGCGCGTATGAATTGCTCGTTGGATAACGTCTGCAACTTATTGCCAGACATATCGAGTACCTGCGTGGAGGGATCGATATTGTCGGGTATCTGTATGAGCAGGCGATCGATGCACTCTACGGTCTGTTTGCCACCCTTCCACTTGCAGGCGCAGACAGTTTGGCAACTGCTCAGTTGCTGCTGGTTGACGATCAACATGTTATCCGATGCTGAAGTGGATGAGGTGGGTATGTGTGGAGGAGGTGGAGGTGGTGCACCTGCACCAAACTGTGACATGTAGTCATCTGTCATTGCTTGACTGTCGGCAACTGAGTAGACGTCATTATTGTTGCTGTTGGAGACATGTTTGCCCGTATGACGGTAGCCTGATTCCAGTGGCGGATGCTGATGACCAGCATTGCTGTTGGCATACATCATGTGTTGTCGATGGCTGAAGCGTGAGCCCGCTGCCGCAGTTACGGCCACATTTGTGAGTATGAGCAGCAACATTAGGCAGGAGATAAGTTGGCTGAGATGAGTTGGCTTATAGCGTATTTTTCGGCGTTGCATCGTGACGCTGACTATGACTTAAGCTCAGTACTAAATTCGATTTGCTGTTTCGATTTTTTTGTAAGTATGAGAAGAGTGAAGTGCGTGTGGATTAAGTTCAGCACATTTCAAGGTTGCCTTCGTAGTCTGGTATACGGTGTTGCTGATACGAGGGGGGAGCGCTTCGTCAGCTGCTTCTTATTTTCTTAGCACACGCAAGTCGAACAAATATGGGCAAAACAAATGAAACGGAAAGAATGTCGAAAAAGTCTGATTTCTTCCACTGTACGGCACAACAACAATATTTGCGGGGTAAGTGATTTATGTACTGTTGTTTGTGGTTCGCTCTCGCTAAGGTGAGCGAGTGTATTTCTGTGTGTGTGTGTGTGTGTGTGTTATTGAGTGCGTGTGTTTGTGTAGCTGTGAGTCTACTTATTTTATTTTTAATTTAGCAAAATCACGTTATCCTGGATACACGTTCCCGCTGTCGAGGACGCAATATTCTTGTTTATTAGAGACGACGCACGTTTGTTGTTGCTTTGTACGTCGGTGAGGTTTTTATTGTTGCACTGGTAGGCCATGGCATGGTAGTTTTGTTGTTTTTCTTGGTTTGTTTGATATGATTTATTTTGCTTTTAATGTATGCCAAAAAAAATAAAATCAAGAAATTCTAAAATTTTTCTAAATTTCATGTTTTGATTTTTTTTTATGATTTTGTTGTTATGGTAGTAATTAGCGCGGTGGTTTTGTTTTTTCTACGCTTTTGCTACTCTTTGTTGCGATTCTATCACTGATAATCCTTTGGCGGCATGATTTAATTACCTTTTAGCCTTATTACACTTTGTTTGTTGTTGTTGTTGTTGTTGTTGTACACTCATTTGCGGCTACTTTAAGCACATTCTATTCACACTGCCTACTCTAGTGGGCACGATTTTTACACGCAAAACTTCGATTTACACTGACTGACATCCTTTTTGAGCACGTTCGATCGTTTTCGTCATTTCTACTGACTGTTCGTTCCTTCGTATATTTTGTTCGCTTTTAGCACGACTTTGTATTGGATTCACTTCGTTTGTTGAAATTTGAAGGAGAACAAAAACGTTCTTTTAGCACGAGGACGTTTTTCAACGGGAAAATCTATAAAGGATGCGAAGTCGTCAAGTTGAGGTTTAACGAAATTTAAGCGAACTTAAGTATGAACAACTTTATTGCTTAAAGCTTTGAATCTTGTTTAATAATTCACTTATATTTAGAATTTTAAAACAAACACTTTATTTTATGAATTAGTTGTTTTATTTATTTTTCTCATAAGTATAATTTTTTTTTTTTTGCAGTTACAGGATTTACGTTACGAGCGTTCACAAACGTACACAACCGAATCGCATGGTTAATCGACATTGACTGAAGAAAAATGAATTAAACGTATACTCAAAAATGTTACTCTGAGTAGCAAGACACCAATAAGAAGAACAACAACAAAAAAATAGTAACAGCAGCAACAGCAATGTTGGTCGTGTTTGTTGTTGCGCATTGTTAGTATGCAATGGAATTGAGCGAATGTGTGCGATGTATAGAGTAAAGTATGGAATAAAGTATTGTTGTTGAATTTTTTGGTATAAATGTAGGACTAAAATGAAGAGAGCAGCACTGGAAGGTAGTAGTAGAGAGATGATTAACTTTATATAGCTAGTTCCAGCGACTAAACATAAATGAAGAGATTTCAGCAACATTTCTGGATGGAGATATTGTGCCAAGAAAACAAGAGGCAGAGGTAAAGTATAATTGGCATTAGTGTGTGATAAGAAAGTGTCATATTGGAAGTTCGATGAACTAAAACAATCATAAATGTCAAGAAAAGCGAGTAGTGGTGGAGTTTTTTAAATCTTAAATAGTCAGAAGTTGTCACAAAATCTCGCAAAATACGAGGAATATTCGATATTTCGTTTCAAATAAATATAATGCAATATGCCAAATATATCCTTTCGAACGGATTCACTTTGAAACTATGATTTTCTAATCTTATGAGACATTAATGCTCATAAATTCCAACAATTGATAGACAGATAATCAGCAGCGAAACAATGTACTGATCTATTTTAATTATTTATAAATTTCAACTTAACTTAACCTGCGTGTCCTTTTTTGGTAATGACTGTTTTACACGATGACATTGAATACTCCAGTTTTTGACATCTATCTCGCCTTTCAGGGATCACATTTCAGGAATCAATCCAAAATCGCAATCAATCGCAATTCAATCGCAATCCAAAAGTCAGCTTTGTTCTTCTGCAGAAAAAATGTCACTTCTTTGTAAACCTTAGCAAATACATTTTTGATCGGGTTCAAATCTGCTGACTATTTGGTCCATTTAATCATATTGACATGATTACCTTGAAACATTTGAATTATTGGCTGGTATGGTTCGAAGGTTGTCTTGTTGCAGGGTCTAAATAATCGCCATTTAATCACTCGCAATATCACATCCTGCATGACACTGACATAGACCTGCTGATCTATTACAGTTTTAATCCAATGGGTTGAAGGACGCCGCGGCGTAGTGTAAAAAATGCGCTTATCATAAACCTAGTTCCACTGTTTTTTATAATTTTTTTTTCTATACAATTTGGATTGCTTTGGATTGCTTTGGATTGTAGTCCAACTTCTCTTTCACCAAATAAACCATTTTACTTTCATCTATCCCCCATATAAACCTCAGTTTCCTAAATGGCTAGTTGAAGTGATTTTTGGCAAAGTGCATTCGTTTTGCAACATGTTTTGCAGTTAAAAGGGGAGTTTCTGTGATGTCTAGAGTTGCAATTATTGTCTTTTGAATTTTGGCCTTTGTTGCTAGCATACTTAAATCGTTTTACATATCCTAGATAGACGTGCAACGTCACTTGGTGCCATTCCTTGCTTTCGGCCGCGTACTTCCTTTTTCAGTTGGTACACACAAGTAATTTTTTATTATTCTGAAAATCCAATCAATCTTGAAGTTTCGGAGTAGTTTTTACTCTCAGATATACATTTTTGTATAAAATCATTTCTTTCTTCAGAAGTTTTTGATAATACCTTATGATAACGACAAAATAAGACGTATCCTTACACTATAGGTTTTTATCTTCAAATTTAACCATTTACATTTCCAACTACACTTTTTCAATTTCAAATTCAACTTTTTACACTTCAAATTCAACTTTTTAAAGTTAAAAATTTAACTTGTTACAATTGAAATTAACCTTACCCCCATTTTTTAATTAAAGGTTGAATTTGAATATGAAAGTGTTGTTTTTGATTTGTTTAAAATTTTGCTCTCCTCCCTTTTAAAAAATTGATTTTTGTTTGGAAAAATTTTTATTTGAGATGTAAAAGGTTCAATTTAAATTTGAGAACCTGTTAAATGTTTTTTTTTTACCCAAATCTATCAATTTTATCTCACATTTATCCAACATTTACAATCTTGAGCATTTTTATACCCTAAACCTGAAAGGTCAGGGTATATTAACTTTGTGCAAACGTTTGTAACGCATAGAACGAAGCGAGTCCGGTACAGAAAAGTATATATATTCTTGATCAGCGTCACCACGTGAGTCGAGCTATCCATGTCCGTCCGTCCGTCCGTCCGTCCATCTGTCCGTCTGTGTGTTGTCCGTATACACAGGATAATAAGAAGGAGTTGAGATAATTGAATGAAACTTGGTACATATGGTCACATGGACCCAAGGATCTGCACTATTGAATATTTTTGAAATCCGCCAACGTACACGCCTACCCCCGATATAACGCAAAAATTGAAAACTGCATAACTCAGCTCATAATAAGTCTACAACAATAAAATTTGGTATGTGTGTGTTTTATATCAACACAAAGACGTCTTTGAAAAATGGACGTCATCCGCTCACGGACACGCCCACCTCCCATACAACCCAAAAATTGAAAACGCAATAAATAAGTCTCTGTTTAACCTACAGAGCTAAAATTTGGCAAATATGTTTTTTATAACAAAGCAAAGATGGTTTTGAAAAATGGACATCATCCGCCCACGAACACGCCTACCTCCCATACAATGCGAAAATTGAAAACTGCATAACTCAGCTCATAATTAGCCTACAACTATTAAATTTGATCTGTGAGTGTTTTATATTAACACAAAGATGTTTTCGAAAAATGGACGTCATCTGTTCATGGACACGCCAAAAAATGACAACGCAGTAAATAAGCCTCTGTTTAACCTACAGAGCTAAAATTTGGCACGTATATTTTTTGTGACAAGGCAAAGATGGTTTTGAAAAATGAACGTCATTCGCCTACGGACACGCCTACAGCCCAAAAAGTTTAAAACTCAATAAATAAGGTTATGTTTGTCAAAGAAAAATTAAATTTGGTATGTATGAATTTTATACCAAAACAAAAAGGTGTGTTAAAAAATTGGAAGTAATCCGTACATGAACACGCCTATCTCCCATAGCGAAAACACAATAAAGGCATTAACTTTGAGCTACAGGAATAAAACTTGGTATGTGTAAATTTTTCATCAACATTTAAATGCATATAAAATATTCATCCGCCCACGGACACGCCCATTTACAATAAAATTTTTTTTTTTGTTTTTGAAAAGTGGGTTTAGGGTATTAATAGTCGGCCTAGACCGACTTTAGACTTTCTTTACTTGTTTTATTCTTCTTCTTCTTATGAGGTTATTGTATTCCTAAATAGTTTTAGATGTAGCATGTTTCCAGCATATTGTATCTAAACATTTTATGCATCTCAAAGCATTACTTCATATGCCCCAATTTAACCTTCCATTGGAGAGAGCTCTTTTAAGTTTTACTTCGCTCATAGTCTCTCTGTTACTCTCTCTTTACTTCTCTTGAACACATTTATTTTACCCACTAATAAATCTCATCTTCACCCACAAATCCAATATGAGTTTCATGCCACCACTATTTCCATCAGATACACCCAAACGAAAAAGCAACTAACATACAAAATTACAACGTAAAACAAATAAACTGTTTAACAGCACCATCAAAAGAGTACAGAAACTAAATGTTTAGTTATTTTAGTTATGTTGTAGCCAATTTGAAGGGAAGTTACAATAAAATATTAATTTCTTCATGTAACACTGTAAAATATTGTTCAAAATTGCAATTAAAAATTAATGTAAATTTTTGTAAAACTTAACATTGTTGTTAAAAATTTGTACTTATAATAAATTTAATAACGTCATTTACAATATGTACATTTCATTATTCAAGAAGTAGGTGAGAACGGGGTGACCCGTGGAATGGCAAGTGAAATAAGTGCTGAAGCACATATTGTGACATGTGATATTTGTTCGATTTTTGTTGATTCACATGGTTTAAGTATTTTCGTGTTGAAATGCTGAACAACAGATACGGAGTAAACCAGTCCATTTTCTTCCTGGCCAATTGGATTGACTTATTTCTGCGCTTAGAAGTAGTAAAGCTTACATTTGTAGTAAACACAACAACTGTCAATAAATCACATCGAGTTGTAAGTCGAAGTGGCGGTTAACAAGATGATAATATTACATTAACTGAAAACGGTACAATTATTTTAATGGCTTTGGCATTCAATGCAGAAGGTTTGAATGCACTACAGTATCTCATATTTCAATGGACAATACAAAATCAAATATTAATTATATTATTTTTATAATAAAATAAATAAATTAACCAAGTATTCAGTCAGAAAGTTCCGTATTTAAAGTAGCTTTGATTTGAATGTCAAAACCATGCAAGATCAGAGTAATAAAATATTACAAAAAAAACTTTTTAACAAAAAAAAAAACCTACTTCAAAATCACTAGAAAGTAAAAAATAATTTTAAATTACTTTTACTATTTATTTCTTGGTCAAATTTGTATTTTTATAATAAATATATTTATTTTTTTATGATAATAAAAGCTTCTAGTCAGCGCTAATCATTGATGTAAAATCATGATTTTTTCGCCATCCCTACTCTATTTAAGACTTTTTTATTTGTAAATATCTTGCTTGGGTGACGCTGTATTAATTTGTAATCTTAATTTTTCTTAAATCTTAATTAAAATGCTATATGTGTGTTGCAGCTGCATAAAAATCTGATTATATTAGCGCCGACTTCGAAGCTCTTATTATCATAAAAAAATAAATATATTTATTATAAAAATACAAATTTGACCAAGAAATAAATAGTAAAAGTAATTTAAAATTATTTTTTACTTTCTAGTGATTTTGAAGTAGGTTTTTTTTTTGTTAAAAAGTTTTTATTTCTTTCTTTTTAGAGAAAATGATATATATTAAAAAAGTGTATAAATTAATTAAACATCAATTATTTATGCTCATAATATGGAAAATGCTTTTCTGTCGTTTCTTATTCTGGTCTTTGTCAGTATGTTTATCAGTACCTTCTCTTGTATTTTTATCACTACCCCATTGTCAATATTGACTGAAATAAAGTGTGTTTATAATATTGACACGCCTCTTTGTCGAGAATATCACACTCTTTGTCATAGTGTTTTCAATAGTTCTACCCATTCTAACCACCCTTAAGTCAATATGATACAGTTTTTTACACACTGCCACACCCCTTAGTCGAATAACGCCAAATTCTTCGGTAGTAATTTGTAATAATTGTGCCTACGTCTGTACTTTTTCAGTTAGTAGTGTCAGAATTCTATTTAGTGTTTTCTAATATTGCCACACCCCTTTGTCGAATGACGCCCACTTTATTCACAATAACTTGTTATAAGTGTGCCTACCTCTATACTAAATATCAGTACTCTATTGTCAATATTATTCGCGATACAGTGTATTTTATATATTGCCACACCCCTTTATCAAACAAGGTCCACTGTATTGAAATTAATTGTTTTATAACTGTGCCTACCCCTGTAGTTAACTTTAGTGTCAATATTATTCGAGATACACAGTTTTTCTAATATTGCCACACCTCTTTGTCGACTAACGCCCACTTAATTGACTGTTATTTTTTACCTACCCTTGCATTTTTTCTGTGAATTTATTAACTCTAGTACTCTAGTGTCAATATTTACTGAAATACAGTGTTTTTCTTACAGGGACACGCCCCTTTATCGAATACCGCCCACATTACTGACAGTAATTTGTTATATTTGTACCTACCTTTGTACTAAATTTTAGTATCGTAGTGTCAATAGTAATCGAGATACAGTGTTTTTTTTTTAATATTGCCACTCCCCTTCTTGATTGACGCCCATTTTTTTTTTTACAAAAATTTGTAGTAATTTTTCCTACCTTTGTAATAAATTTCTGTACCCTAGTATCAATAGTATTCGAGACACAGTAATTCTCTTATATTGCCACACCCCTTTGTCAAATTACGCCCACTTTTGTTGTAGTAATTTCCAATAATTGTACCTACCTCTGTACTTAATTTCAGTACTCTAGTGTCAATTTTCTTCGAGATACAGGGTTTTTACAATATTGCCACTCCCTTTTTTAGAATTACGCCCACTTAAGTGATCGTCATTTTTAATACTTGTGCTTGCCCTTGTAATTTTACCGTGAATTTTATTACCGTAGTGTCAATATTTACTGAGATACAGTGTTTTTCTTATAGAGACACGCCCCGTTTCCGAATACCGCCCCCTTTCATAAACGGGCACCTCCGCGTTGATAATCTCTATATGTTGACAAAAAATTACGGCAATCGGGCAAGTACTTTAGGAGTTATCGATGTACATACATTCACAAAAAAAAAAAAAAAAAAAAAAAAAAAAAAAAAAAAAAAAAAAAAAAAAAAAAAACAGAGAAACCAACCAACTTGAGAACCTCCTCCTTTTTGAAGTCGGTTAAAAATCAAATTTTATATATCTTATAATGACTATACATTGAACAACGGTCTTAAGAAGCAAAATAAATTTTGAAGTTTGTAATTGTATTCATTATTTTTTTAGAAAAGTGTACAGCTTGTCTTAACATTTTTTAGTTTTTAACCCTTAGCTGGTACACTTGGTCTGTGGCACCACGCTAAAAAAGTAAACTATTATTATAAAATAATCAAAAATAAAATAAATACAATAGCAAAATTTACAAAATTCAGCCCTTATAAGTAACATTTTTTTTTCATTTCAAATTGGCGTAGTCTTTGGGACCACATGTACTGTCAGTGTGATTTTTTTGAGGTATACCAGTTAAGGATTAAGATGTAAAGCCTTATATAAGTCTCTTTGTATACTATAAGTATGTAAAAGTTTTTTCTTATAACTTTTAAAGCGACTATATGAAAAATTTAAACACAAATATAGACACAATGATATACGTTTGAACGTTAGATTTGTGTAAAATATTTTTGATTTTTATGTATAAGGATTTATTTTCAATAATGTTCAAATTCGTTATTGTATTGCCTACGACTGCCGTCATATATTTCCATAAAATTAGTTTAGAGTGCAGAATTTTTCGTTTTTCTGGAAAACTAGGCTAATCGATTAAGGAATTTTTTTCTTTCTCTCTGTCTTCCACTTACTTCTTCACTTGTTTTTTTTAGTCATATCTTTGGTAAACCTAAACTCCCCCCACGACGCTATAGGTTTTCCATTCATTCATTCATTCATCATGTTTATTTAAGCATTCTTGCTGCTCTGCTCGGCCAGTTACCTGAATGTAAGCGGATTAAATCCGGAGACGTACAGACATACAAACAAACACAAGCGAACTAAGAACAGACCGACGAACTCGCGATGACTACGCCACCACCACTACCAACAACAACAACAACAACAACATCATTCAATTTATTGTGAGTCCACCAAACGACGTGGTTTTAATTGATTTCTATGTCAAACATCAGCAATAAAAACTATTCAAGTACCGTGCGAAGGCAGAGCAATAAATATTTGGTTCTTTTGTTTTTTATTTGTTAGTTGTTGTATTTGTTGAAAAACGCTGTCAACGCAAATTAAGGTAATTTAATTGAGCTGCAATTGTTGCAGCAACGACGGCAACAGCAACAACCTTATCTTGATTTTAGTTACCTTTTTAAGGGGATGTCTTAACTAGCAGGGAGATATTTGTTTGCGCAGCTAAATTCTTTTCTTTATTGTTCTATAGTTGTTGTAATTATTAGCGACACTTCAAGAACAGTTAACATCCCATGTCATATATTTAGTTTGGTGTTTTTATTAGTATTAGTTTTTCATTTGTTAACATTTGTGAAAACAGGTGATATGCTTGATTGCTTCGCAGATGATTTTTTTGAATGAGACAGATGTTGACAACATAAACTGATCGTATTTATGAAATGTCGTGTAATTTTTTTTTTTTAGTTTTCATATTTGTGTTTTATTCTAAATAGCATAGATTTCATAGATTGTGTAAAATTATCATTCTTTTTTACCATGCATAAAATCAGTGCATAAAACCTGCACATGCATAAAACCATCATAAAATCTATAAAAAACTTGATATTAACCTTCGCCTTACCAATACCCACAAGGGTGACCTTTTTGTATTTAATTTCTAAATATCTCTCCCAGTTTCAATCCAATCTAAATACGCTTTGGAGTCACTGTACAAATTTTCGATTTATTTAAAATAATATGAAAAAAAAATATTTTTTCCTGTTTCTTCATGTCTTCTTTTTTAAATTCTCTTTTTATCTACGTGGTTTACCAATACCCGCCTGGGTGACCCCATTAAAATGTATTAGTTTTCTAGTTGCTTTGCTGTGAAAACGGAGAGAAAAGGTAAGTTTTTATGTAATGAGAATTTATTTTAGTCCATATTTGTATTATTTATGTACATCTATTTATATTTTTTCAATTTCTTAAGTAATTAGTTGTTGTGGATTGACCGAGATGGCAATTTTTGCACTTTGTTTGGGTGACACAAATGGGTATTTTACAACTGACACAAGTTTTGCGTGTTTATTTTCTTTTTGTCTGTATGGCAAATATGGCACTTGTTTTGTTCATTTCGCCGCCAGTTGCATCTCGGTCTGAAATTGTGTTATCCTCAAACTGGTCTTTGTCGCATACATCGGTAACAGGCTTTCCTTAAAAAAACGTTCAACTAATTGTTCACCAACAGAATCTTATAATAATAAATATCTAAAATACATTCAATAGCAGTTCTTATTAGAAACCTTCCAATAATATTATTGTACTTCAACCTATCCAAAAAAAGAGGATTACAGAGATCCTTGCGAAGACATTCAAGAAAATATCTTCGTTCGGATCGCTTCATAGACCCATCCGAGTTGTTTTCCTTATATATTAGAAAAGCGGCAAAGCCTGCCGTGTCCAAAATGTTAAAGAACATCGCCGGAGGCCAGCGCAGTGTTGCTCTTTTGGTGGTGTATTAGCATTTTGTCCATTGTGTCTACACCGCCCTTCATTTTGTTGTTATGCAAAATTATTTCAGGTTTCTTTTATGGCCCAGATACCGCACTATCTTTGTGTACTGTACACAACAAAACCACGGACTTTTTTTTTTGGCAGGCACATAAGAGCAAATTGTTATATTTTCAGAGAAGCCAAATAAGCTTGATGTCACTTCTCGGGATCGCGATGGCCTTAACTCATTGGGCACATAGCTTTTATTTTTCTTTAAGGTGCCAACAATTGACATGTTTCAATTTGCCAGCTACTTGGCCAATGGCAGTGTTATGAAGAAGTTGTCCATGGTTACGTTTCTTCCTGACTTTTTGATGTTATTAACTTTTCCTGTATATATTTGCCCTCGTAGTGGATAATATGTAGCAGAATCGCAATCCCACCAGATTTTAATGCCGTACTTTGAAGGTTTGGATGGCATGTATTGGGGGAATCTGGTACAACCTCTGTAATCTCTGATTAATTACAGCAATTGACAAGCAGAAAAATATTGCAAATACAGTTACTTTCCTAATAAAAAAGTTTTGAGTGCTTTTTTATTTACAGTAAAGATTTCCGCTTAATTTGGTAGCATAACAAACGCAAATATTATAATTTGGTAACACTGTCAGTGATGTAGACAAACTTTAAGTATAGGGGGGACATATTGTAACTATTCACGTTATATTTTTTTACCAAATTTTAACCTTAAATCTCTACGTGGCTCATGGTAATTTTTTCAATAGTTTCCCCATTACCCTAATGTGCAAGTGAGATCTATCCCCTAATCAAATCCCTGCCGAGCCACTGGTCTACGTTAATATTTTAACGCTTAATTTTAATATTTCTCAAGCATTAGTATAGCAAGGTGAAAATTAGAATTATTTTTTGATATATGCCTCTACTAAAATCACCCGGGTCACAAGGGTGGGTATTGGTAAACGACGTGTATGAAAATCTCTGGTACGGCAAAGGTTAATACAAAACGGGGCCAACGAATTCAATAGCATGATTACAACTACAAAGTTGTATTATGTAATTGTGCGTTCTCACTTGGAGTACGTAAGTCAAGTCTGGTCCCCAAGATATAATGTGCATGTTGAACGAATAGATGACAGTGGCATGCAGGTTAAGTGTGTGGCTTAGCATGCTCGGAGCCCGGGTTCGATCCCCAGCCGCGGCAAAAAGTTTTTCTCAATAAAAAATTTTTCTGATCGGTCACCACCCCTCTGCAGACAATGGCAAACCTCAGAGAGTAAATAATGCCATGTAAAGCTTCTTGAGAACATGAACTTTAGCCGTTCGGAGTCGGCATAAAACATGTAGGTCCAGTTCACGGTCAATTGTGTGCAAACATTTAATAACACACACAACCCAATTGATCATAAGAAGCTCGGTCAAAGTCCTTTCAAGGGCTGAAATGGCCAATTTGTTTTTTTTTTTTTTTGAACGAATAGAGAGGGTCCAAAAACGTTTTGTTCGGTTTGCTCTAAGGGGCTTAAGTGGAACTGACATTTTAAACCTTCCTCCTTATGAGGATCACTTAAAACTATTAAGAGTGCAGTCACTGAGTACGCGAAGAAGGTCTGCAGATATCATTTATTTGCACCAACTCATGACCGGTATTTTCTTTCATTAATTTTAACTCTAACCGTAGAACCAGTAGAAACGCTAACGACTGTAGCGTTTTTGATGTTAACTTGTCAATAGGTCAACTCAAAACTAGACTAAAAACTATTATGTAATTAGATCTATGTGTTCATGGTTAGTAGTTACGTTCTGTGTTGTCCCTGAGCCCTACCCAAACTTCTGGTGGGCAAATTTTTTCACACATTAACTTTTTTTTGAGTCACTCGTTTATACATTATTATATTTTTGATGATATGGGTTGTGGCTTTAAATAAGTTAATGCTGAAAAAGTGCGAAAAAGATGTAGTAGCTGAGTTCTATTGTTATACGGGGAACAATAGAAGATTTTTTAGATAGCTTAAATTTTTTATTAACAAAGCTTTGGGGTTTTGAGATATGGACCCAAATATTGAAGTCAAAAGATCATCCCACAACACCGATTATTCACTGATTATGTGCTGAAAATGCATACGTAAGATCCTAATTTTTCGAACGATATTATTATGTGTAACAGGCAAATATAATGCAGCACGACTTCATATTTTTTCGAATGTGATGCCGAATTTACAGCAACCTTTACAGTAACTGTATTGAAAACCGATGTTTACTAATTTTTTTTCAAGAAATTGATGCCATGAAGATGTAGTACTTGTTCATTACCAGCAAGATAGCTCAACATGCCAGACAACTGGTGAGTGGCTGTATGACGTGAAAAATTTCCAGAACAAGTACTTCTTGCGTGAGATACTTAAACTGGTGAGTGGCTGTATGACGTGAAAAATTTCCAGAACAAGTACTTCTTGCGTGAGATACTTAAACAAATTATATGAATATAATTTTAACCAAGATATTGACATGGCAAATTGGAGAAGTGAATTCAAAACATCTTTTTCACAAATCTCGCCATGGATGTGTGTATAAAATAAAATGTTTTTAAGAAATTTTTACTTTTGAGTAAAACTCAAATTCGACCAACTTAAAAGCTTACTCCCAAACATATCATATCGATCAAAGAGCGGGGTTTTTGTCAAAAATTTAATTTCTCTCAGAAAAGGTTGGGAACCCCCTTCATCATATATATCATTCTGCACACCTGTGGAACAGTACCTTTAAGATGATACAAATTTCATATGTATCAATGTTCACCTATTATTATTTTAGATTAAAATAACATCATTTATAATTACTGTTTCCTCAATAAAAATTCATACAATATGCCACCTCAATCACCCGACCTTAAGCTTATGAACTTCGAATAAAATGTTTCGAATAAATAGTTTAATAAATTATTTACCTTTAAATTTTCATAGTTTTTTTTTTTTGTTATTGTAACATTAAATTCTAGTAAGACATAAACACAAAAAGAATATGACATGTGATAACAATGTATCAAGTTTTCCTTGCAAATCTACGTTTTTGTGATTAATTCTCTTTTATGCCTCAGAAATACATAAAACATAAAATATTTTAACATTCCAAATTATGCACCAACTCCAATAAATAAAACACAGTCGAACCAAGTGAGTCATTAAGAACTTTATATAGGCAATAAAAATGAATTTATTAATTTAAAAACAACAAAAAATATAATAGCATGCATAGCCACGTTTGTATTAAGTGGGCGTTTTGTGTGTGTGCGTCATATTGTTAAATGCTCTGCTGAGGGACGAAGACTTCTCTTCCTTTTTTTGCTTTTGATGATGATGATGATGATGATGACGACTGACTGTACGACTTTCACAACAATAAAAAATAATTTTGCACGCAATTCCTAAAGCATTTCGCACGTTTTAGTTATATGGTTATAAGCAGCCAATTGTTTTTAATGCTGCCCATTTAATGCGCTATCAACAACGTAGAATACGAGCTAAAACACGATTTAAAGAAGACACCAGATAAATTAAGTCATAAAAAAATGGAAGCATTTGCAATCAGAAAAATGATTTTCTATAACTATTATTTTTTTTTTTAAAAATATTGACAATTATCTCACTGCTTCCTTTTGACAGCTGTCAACACTGCGCTTTTGTTTGCCTTTATTACTCGTTTAACCTGTGTTTAGCTGCGACTGGGTGTGCATTTGATTGTATGTCTGGCACATCCCACAAAGAAAAACATAAATACAAATACAAATAAATAATAGAAAATAATAAAACTAAATATTTGACATTTTTTCAACACTCTTTTCGGTTTAACTCTGGGTGGAATTTGCTTTTTGTCGTAAGTTAAACACACACACACACTTTGCTTCAACGTATTCTATACAACACTCCACTCCACTATATCGCTGTGACAAAGGCAGGGCAGAGCCTTCAAAATACGCCACACAGAGACTCAAAACATTAATCAATAGCGAAGTGTTGAGCTTATCATGCCCCGTCATATCATTGTGTAAATGTGGCAACAATTGAAGTCAAATACGTTTTTGTAACGTAGTCAAAATTCCTAATGTTTGATGTTGTCTGTATGATGACTGAGTTACACATAATAACGGTGCAATATTTGATGTACGACTGATTGTATTGATGATTAATGCAACATCTTTTGAGAACTAATGGATGTCTTATAGTTAAATTTAAGCAAATTGTTATCTTGAAAATTAATGTTCTTACGTTAATGGAAAGAAGTCAGTTATGACAAGAGTGGGGACTGAGCCACAAGCAAACGTTTGTTAAAACCTGAGAATTGTGCAAAAGTTTTCGGGTTGACACTTGCACTTAAATAAATTTTTGTATTCGAACTTGAAAATAAGAGATAAAAAAAAATATATATAAAAAATTGTATAACATCAAAAAACTATACATAAAAAAATAATTTTCATGAAACTATCTTATTACTATAACATAATTCCGTAAAATGTGAGTGCGGAACGCTTGATTTTTGAAAAAGTTTCATAGCATATTTTTAGGCCTTTTTTGTTTTTTGGTTTATTGAAACTTCAAAAACTTTATATTTTTTTTTCATTTTGAAAGTTTCTGTTTTACAAAAAATTTGTAAACATATTTAGTCGCACCTTCTATGGTGTCCGTTTTTACTTTGAGGTATTTTATAAGTATTTGGAAATAAAAATTATTATTTGAATAATTTAAAATCGAATAAAAGGAAACGGACCCGTCATTTTTGACGGGAAAGAACTAGTATACCATAGTTATGAGCAAAAAGAAAAAATATTTTCTTGTTAAGCCTAGTACTCTGTTTAGTTTATGTGGATATTTTTCACAACATGTTCGTCATAGTTGTACTATGTTCCGCTGTGAAAAAAACTCGCAACATTTCTCTTGCAACATTTTTTCGCAACACTGAACTGCCTATTTATTTTGATGTGAAAAGAGAGAGTTGTTGAAAAATTTTTGTTTTTATATATTTATTTTTCTCTATTTTGAAAGCATGACTTTCTCAAATTTTTCAATTTATACGCAACAAAATATTTGACAAAATTTTCACGCAACAAAATTATAAATGTTGCCAGCGAAATTTTACGTAAACGATTAAAGTGCTAGGCTTTAGGAGTTGAAAAAATAATTAATTTTTATTTATTTTGTGAACTCATAAAATAAGTTTTATTTGTCACAATTTTGAATTCTTTATTTTGAAATTTTTAATATTTTTTCCTTAAAAATGTTTGTTTTCATGTATGAACTAACTCCTAGATGCAGCGACCGAAAATAACAGTTATTATCGAAATTTCAATTCAAAAAGTCAGACAGAAAGAATTTGTTTTTTCGATATTTGAATATAGCAGTGCGATGCTTGTGAGCTAAAGAATAGTAATCTTAAAAGCTTTTTATTTGTTTGACTTTTATAAAAAAAGTCAAAAATAATAGTTATTTTTGAAAGATTTTTTTTCGGTCAAAAATATAAGTTAAAATTTGACTTTTATTTTTTCAGTTAATAATAAAAATTAAAATATGACTTCTATTTTTCCAGTCAGAAATTATATTTATAATTTTCAAAAAATTATATAAATTATATACTTATATTTTTGACTGAAAATTTTAACTTATATATTTGACCAAAAAAAATCGGTCAACAAATAACTATTATTTATTGACTTTTTGGAAAAAATTCATAACAGTTACGGTCCCTGCCTAGATGACTTAAAAACATGACTCTTTAAATCATTTTCCTAAACATATTGTATTGAACGCAGTAGCGAAAAATACATTTTTTGATGTTTCTTTTACTAACGAATAAAAAAAAATAAATCGGGAATAAAAACATTTAAAAAATAAATACATTCTTGGCTCACTGGGGTGGATTCTATCTAAACATTTTTGCTTTCGAAATATTTACCAAAAAAACTTGTTAATTTTGCCCTATTTTTATCAACTGAAACCAGCCCGTGACCCCTCTTTACATCAATCATTTCTGCTCCAAGGCAACCTCATCTTACTTAAGCTTAGTTTTTAACTCAAAGGCTTTGAAATAAGTCTCATCATCTTATGCGCTAAGTCCACTTTAAGCCCTCCACATCAAAAACTACAACAGAACAGTTCAGTTTGTCTCAGACAATGACAAATTCTCTAAAAATTTATTTAAGCTTGAAGTGCAGCTAAAATATGAGACTTTGATGCACAACAAAGAAAGTCTAACAATGAAACTTTATACAAAGGCGTTGATACTTAGATTTCCACAAAGAAACGATATTCATTCACAGCTTCTTTGCAGTGCATCACAATAACCATGTTACCGGTTTCCATAGTCCACTTAAACAAGCAGCGCTACCTGCTCCAACATTTACTTTATATCAAAGTTAATCCACAAGCGGTCTAATTTTGAAAAATAAACCTGCGTCTTTGCTTACAAACGTTAGAGATAAATAGTCCAGGTTGTTAACAAGAGTATGTGTCCAGCTCACACATATATTTTTTTTCATTTTGTTTTTGTTGTACTCACTTAACGCATTTTCTAAGCTATAATTCTTTTATCGTTTTCCATGAAGTACACAGAATGATAAACAACAAAACTTTGCTGCATGTTGTTGTACGTTTGCTGTTGGTGTCTAGGCTTAAGGCCAGGTATATCACTCAATACCTGGTTTTGCTGGCAGTCTTTCTTCTTCGACCAACGCATTATTTTAAAGCCGCTTTTTAAGCACTTTGTTGTCTGGCACTTGTGCCGCCACTGTGTACGTGTGTGTTCTAATATTTGTGTTTGTATTGGTGTTTGTGTCAGTTGCAACGTTCCAATACCGCTGGCATCAACATCTACTGAAAACATCTACTTATTTTACACTCACTTGTTGAACGTTCTCATTCTGTGGCTTCAAAATTCATTCACAGAATTGAAAGCAAAATAAATAATAAAAAAAAAACAAACACAAATAAATAAATAACAACTGCAGCAACGTTGCAAGAAGAAGAAGAAGAAGAAGGAAGGATGTGAGTCATTCATTCTTCGATGGCTGGTAGCTGGCACCTTTTCTTCATTTCATGCTTCGACTGAATCTCATTCATATGTATGACGGTGATCACTTTAAGATCCAAGAGCACGCTACCATTGGTCATTCAGTTAGCTAGATGAAATCGATACTCATTTGCATTAAAACAGATTCGCACATATTAAATCAAAACATATTTTAATTAAATACGCAAAATTTGTTAACTCTGCCAAGATATACATTAGACCGTATCACCTTGTATGGCAGAAAAATATACCTATTTTGACCCCGCCTCAATCGTTAGATATTTGAAAGACATTTTCGAAAAAAATATTTTTTTTTTTTTTAAAGTGGGCCCTATGGTGCTATTTTGGTTTTTTCGTTATATCTTCGGTGTTTCTTGTTCGATCCGGAAGATTTTATATCTGTGTGTTTGTTGGTGTTATCCAAATATTTTCTTATGTTTTTTTTACCTCAAATGTTTTTTTTCTACTGATTACACAATCGATCTTCGTTCCTACCATCTTATCCTGCTCCAAAAAGTCCAACAAATTAAAGCTTTGAAAAAATCGTTATAACCATGGGAAGAAGTGAAATCGAAAAAAAGGATTTTAGAAGCACTTCCGACCTATTTTGCAAAGAATAACACTTTGGATCATAATAAATTTTTTTTTAAATATTCGAAATCGGAAATTCGGATTTAAGATTTAAAATTTCGGATTTAAGGTGGCTGTAGCGGTCACTTCATATCAAAAAGTAAATCAATCTTTTTCAGTCTTTTTCAATCTTGATCAATAAAATCGAGCTTTAGTTGGCATGAAACGTGCAAAAATACTTAATTTAAACAAAATGCATTTCCGTAAGCGCGACTTGGACAGAACAAAATTACCAACAAAACGAAATGTGGTGGAATACGCGTTGTTTCTTCAGCATAATTAAAAAATCAAACGCAGTGCATTCACAGAAAATATATACGACGAAATTTCAAGATTTTGGCATGGCGCAAAAATACCAATAGTGTCGAGAACTTACAATCGAAGCCAAATTCGGCAATTTCGTGGTCCCAACTACAACCCCACATCAACTATAGCAGCACAACTTACACTGAAATGATCGACTGAAATGGTCAAGAGTTCAGATCACTAAGCCGCCATGTCTCCAGTTTTACAAGCAAGACCAACTGTCTGATCTACAGTATTCAGACGAAATCATTAAAATTCCAGGTGAGCACCACAGAAAACATAAGTTAAATAATTGAATGATGTAATGTTGACGTCATAATTTAATCCGTTGTATCACGTTTTATTTTCGACAGATTATCGTTGCCAGTTGCAAAACACGGAGCGTTTCGTTCAAATAGTATATAAGTCGGCCACAGCAGTCACTGACGAAAATCGATTGGGGCACATTTTCGCGAAACTTGACAGTTGCGAGCGTTACAGCCACCTTGAATCCCGAAAAGATTTCGAAAATACAAAAAAAAATTTTATTATGATCCAAAGTGTTATTCTTTTCAAAATAGGTCGGAAATGCTTCTAAAATCCATTTTTTCGATTTCACTTCTTCCCATGGTTATAATGATTTTTTCAAATCTTTAATTTTTTGGACTTTTTGAAGCAGGATAATATGGTAGGAACGAAGATCGATTGTGTAATCAGTAGAAAAAAAAACATTTGAGGTAAAAAAAACATAAAAAAATATTTGGATAACACCAACAAACACACAGATATAAAATCTTCCGGATCGAACAAGAAACACCGAAGATATAACGAAAAAACCAAAATAGCACCATAGGGACCACTTTAAAAAAAAAAAAAATATTTTTTTCGAAAATGTCTTTCAAATATCTAACGATTGAGGCGGGGTCAAAAATAGGTTAGTTTTGGTGATACGCTCTAATATACATATCTTTGTAAGCTTAGTAATGATATATGTATTTGTTTGTTTTCATCTTAATTAATTACAAATTTAGCTCATTGTTCACTTCTGTGTAGTCTGTCGTTTTTTTTATTTTTATTTTTTTGCTTGACTCATGTTGTTTATTAAGCCGTGGCTTTAATCTTACACAGGAAGCTGTAACATCATCCATTGGCCGTTTTTATTGTTGTTGCTCCTCTTTCCGCTCTGTACGTTTCAGCTTCGGTTACCGTCTAGCAACATATTAATTTATGGAAACACTATTTATTCTTCTTAATTTGTATTTTATTACGGTCTAAATATCTGGCTTGAGTTATTTGTTTGGTGGTTTCACGAATGCCTTAATAATTTCGTTGTAAATTAAATGAAAGCGAGTTGAACATCTTATTAGCAGTCAAGGAAATAAATTTAATTCTTGTCATTTATTAAAGTACGTATGACATGAAGAAGATATTCCACCACATAAACTGGGAGTTTAATTAAAAACACACATACGTTATACACATACGAAGAATGAATTTTTTTTAAATTATTATAACACTAGTTCTTTCCCGTCAAAAATTTCGGTCCGAGTTTTATTGAGGAAAAATGCTTAAATTCTTGAAAGTATATTCATGTTGTGGTTTTTTTTTTTTATTTTGTACTGTTGTGATCAATTTGATACAAGTATTTGGCCTTTCGAAGGGTTGGATGTAGGGGTTAAGTATGTAGAGAAAATAAAGTTGGGGAGAGTAAATTAGAGATTATTGTGCAAACAATAGAATACTCTAGGGGCACCCTGGTAGCATTGGGTGCAGTAAAAGGCAATAAAAATTACGCTTTCATATGAGAGCACCTCACATGGGTCGAGATAGGGAGTTATGTTTGGGAAAAACTGTTTGCGATGTAAAATGAATAGGGTCCTGTTCATCCAACCAAGCCTCTACAGACAAGATCTAGACATTAGAGCAGTTATTTATCTGCCAGCCTCTACATTAATTTTGAAAGTTGATGTCACTTCATTTATACTACATAATTTTTAGCGTCTGAAAATTAAGATTCGACGCGAATTACGTTGTAAGCGACAATGCAAGGATCAAGTTAGATTGTTCACTATTATTATTTTTTATAAGTTCCATTCAACATTTTTCCAATGACTGAACTTAAACCCAAAAATACGAAAATTTTTCTTGCCTTTAAAATAGCCGATATTGAGGTTAAAAAATAAGCATCTTATTTTTAAAATTATTTTTATAAATATAAGTATTTCAGCCAGACATGCACAACGAAATCAACAAAATTTTTTCGTTTCGTTGAGGCCGAAAAATAAATTATCAAAATTATTTTGTTTTTTAAATAACGATAACAATTTCTTAAATCAAATTTAGTTTCGTTGAAAAATGAATAATGAAAAAGAAAAATTTTCTATAATTTTCTCCTATGCTAAAAAAAATTTCTTCTGATACAGAAAAAACGAAATTTTTTTGTTGAAATTAACGTTATTTTCAACGGTTGATTGGGAAAAAAACGAAAAAATTTTATATATTTTTCTCCGAAACTAAATAAATATTTTTCGTTTTTTGAATTAACGTTATTTTTTTATTTCGTTTCAACGAAACAAAAAAAAATATTTCGGTTGCCGTTAAAATTAACGTTAACGTTCATGCCTGATTTCAGCTGATTTTCTCGTTGGTTTTATGAACTTTACTATAATACATAAAATATGGCAGCTTTTTTAAAAAAATAACAAAAATAATTTTTTTTTAATATCTTTATCGCAGGAATTTTTTAAAATTAATAAATAAGTAAATAAGCCTATAAGTCCTCGAGCTAAAATACCAATCTTTCTGTCAAAATTTTGGCATGACCTTAGGAGTGATCTAACTAGGTAAAATAAGGCGAGGCAAAATAAGACGAGTGACTACACGGTACAGCGAATGTTACAAAAAAAAAACACGTTAAAGGTTGAAGGTTAACTTTGTCATGCTGTTTGTCGATTTAGCAATGTTAATTTGTCTGTCTGTTTGCCTTTCTGCCCGTCTGTCTTTCTTTTTGTTCAATAAAAATTCATTTAATGAATTTTAACTTTACACAAACGCTTTGATCTCAAATGCTAGCACAGAGTTTGAAATTTGGAAAAATCTTATGAAAACTAAGTGTACCTCCAATACAAAGTGATGTCATGAAAAAAAAATCTCTTAAAAATCCATAGAAACTTACATATCTCATGTTTTAAATTCTTCACATAATCTTTAATTTGTAATATGTACGCTAAGTTTAAAATTCGGCAAAATGAAAAAACCTGCAAAGTGAGTCGTTGAATTATAAAACCTCCATAAAATTCTCAACAATTAATGTATTGACTTGATATCTTAGACATAAGATCTCATATTTAAAACGTACACTGAGTTTGATAGTTAGAAAAATTAAATGATCAGGACAATCCAGAGCTCTAAGATACCTCCTATGCATACACAAGATAAACAAAAAAGTAAAGATTTTGATAATACATATAAATTGGTTTAAAAAAGTTTTTAAATTTTTTGTCTTTAAGAACTCTTTTGAGACCCCAAAAAATATTTCGGCATTTTCGAAAATATGTTTTTTTTCAAAACCCATAAAATATGTTTTTTCAATAGTTATTCATGTTATCATCTTAAGACATGACTTTAAGGTACCTTGTGAGTCCACTTATTATATATTCTTTTTACATCTATTGGTTCTCTTTTTAAGTAAATGAATAAGTTTGTCAGCTATTTTGCTTGGAAAGCATGTCTGTCGTATGAAAATATAAACAACTTTTCATAACTGATGTCTTATTGTACTGTGCATTCGTTTATTGCACTACAGCTAATGCGGAAATGAGCAAAATATTAGGCATTTATATATTTTGTATAAATCTTCACATATATATCAAAAGTTAATTGGACGAAAAGATATGTTTAACCAAGAAGTTGAAATGGCCTTGTTTGAGGTTAATTATATACATACATATATGCGACTTCAACGCATGCCAGACTGATATGGCAGTTTTTTCTGATGCCAGCATAAAGCAATCTAAAATTCTGACAAAAAATATTTGTGCGTTTAACTTAACAAAAAATACAAAATCGTTTATTGCAAAACTTCAGAACCACTTCTCAGCTTCTCCAAGCATTCTGCCACAAAAGAACACCTTGTCTAAATACATAGCTTGGCTATCTAGGTGCTGCTGTTGTTGTTGGTGCTGCTGCTGCTTTACTGCTTGTCACTTCCTGAACCCACTTCATTGTTTTTTTTTTGTTTTATTAAGAAGGTTTTTGCAATTTTTTTTTTTTTTAAATTTTGTTTTTACTTTTCGATGTTGTTATATTTTCCGCAACATTCAAGCGTCTTTATTTTACGCTCGTGTTTATTTTTTTGTTGTTGTTTTTTTTTTTTATAATGACGAGTTTTGGAACCTACCTGTTCAATGAAGCCTCCACTATTTGCATGTAAGTGAATGGCTCTGGG
This sequence comes from Tetanocera ferruginea, assembly GCA_958299015.1. NCBI lineage: Eukaryota > Metazoa > Arthropoda > Insecta > Diptera > Sciomyzidae > Tetanocera > Tetanocera ferruginea. The sequence continues at coordinate 163,983,860 of OY282641.1, forward strand.
CTTTAAGTGAATGAATGTTGTTGTTGTTGTAGTTGAGGCTTACGTGTGTCTTGAATTACTTGTGCCTGATTCTCTGTCTCTATTTTTATTCACGTTGGACAACCACTATTTAAATATTGCTTAAAACTCGACTTGCTTGCATGCCATACACAAACACTCACACACAAAAACAAGCACATGTGGTAGCAGATACCTGCTTATTTTAACATTTGTTGTTGTTTTTTTTTTTTACAACTCTTTTGCACTTGCATCTAGATAATGTCAATGGACTTCTGCATGAATAAATATCTTAGCCAAACTATGAATGAAGTGTCCAAAAAACATTTTTCAACTAAGCAGAGATCCATAGCTTATGGCCACAAGTATTCAACTTTTGCCGCACTGTATTAAGAATTCTGCCACGAATAAATAAATCTCAGCTTGCTAAAAATAATCGCTGCATAAATCTAGACTTTCTCTGCAGATCTGCAGACAGCTAAAATTTTTTGCTTCTTGGCCAGCTTCTCGAAGCAATCCGTGTAGCTGTGGCTCCTACATTTATTAATGGCAGCATTGAAATTCACCTGCGGTTTTAGTTTATTTTTTATTTTCAAGCAAGTTGTTATTGTAAGCGTTTATTTTTTTTTTTTTTTTTTTGAGGGAATGATGCAAAAAATTCACTGCTATAGCATATATGCAGATCTGAATACATACAACACATTCTTGATATCATCAACGCGAACATAAAACCCAACGGAAGCATAAAAATGTCTGCATCACATAAAAGTAAAGAAGATCCTTCTGCATCAATATGTGACAGGCTACCCTCAACAGTGTCGTACTTCAGCTAACCTCAATTGCTGTACGACTGAGTGGTGACTGTATGTTGACAAAATACAACAACAAAAAAAAAACGAAAAAAAAAACAAGGTCAGTAAGAAATTTATATGCCTCTCAACGCACGGTAAACTACGTCAACTTCTGTTTAACTTCCGCTTTTAAAGTCGAATTTATTGCTGGTTAGCATCATCGAATTTTATATGTAGCAGCTAATAGCGTAGGATTGTTTGATGGCATCTCCATTGTGCTCTGCAGCTGTGTATGTGTGTGTGTGTGTGTGTTTGTGCTTGAGTTTCTGTGAGTTAAGGATGCGTTAACAATTAATAACGGACGTCAGCAAAAAATAAAATCGTTATTTTACCTGAGAGAGTCGAAAATGTTTGTAATTTACTTTATGTCAAGGTCATTAAAGAGGACATTTCACTCGCTGCAAACATGCTTATTTCATTAACATGCTTTCAAGGATATCTTTTTGTAAGTAGATACTAGCGGGTTTTGCTATTTAAGCTAATAACCGAGTTTAATCAGAGTCAGAGTTTTGAAAAAGTTTGCTGTTGCTACGCAAATTTTCTTGCTTATATTTAACAATGAAGTAATTATATTTAAAATAAAGTATTATGCTAATGGAGTATTTCGGTTTTGCTTTAAATTTTTAAATATTAGTCATTTTATGTAATGATATATTCAAACGTAATTTTACGTGTATTTTATAATTAACCGAATTTAGATTAGTAGCCGACTTGAAAACGTAGCAGGTCCTCAAGTTTGTTGGTTTCTTTTATTTTAAATGTATGTACATCAATTACTGCTAAAGGACTTGTCCGATTGCCAAACTTTTTTGTCAACAGATAGAGATCATGAACGCGGATCTGCCCATCTGGACGGTGGTCAACAAAGGGGCGTGTCACTTTAAAAAAAGCCTTCATCTCAGAAAATATTGAAACAAGGGTACTAATCAGGGACCGAAAATAACTGTTATTTTACAATTTCTAAATGAAAAAGACACAATGAAAAAATTGTCGCAGGACTTTTTCAAATATACTATTATGATACAAATGGCCTCAGCTTCATGAATATTAAGTGCCTTTTAAATTTTCGACTGATTCCATAAAAGTTAAAATTTAACTGTTATTTTTTGCCTTTTATTTTTTCGGGCAAAAATAACGGTTACTTTTTACTGGTACTAACATTTGGTAGGTAAGTAGGAAGAGTAATAACAAAAGTAGGAGAAACTTTAAATAGGGTGAGGAACTTTAAGGAAACTACTGTATATCGGTTAATACTGATACTAGAGAATTGAAATTTGGTAAAGGGCTAGGTTGAATCTATATAATTAATAGGCTAAGGTTTTTTTTTGACTTTAACTCTTCCCAGACCAATGGACCAATTTTATTAATAGATTTAGATGTCATTAAATCAGGTTTAGGCTGTAGATGTGCAAACCACTTTTAAAAATTGTGATTTCGCTTTAGGGGGTTCCCAACCTTTTAAAACAGAAATACAATTTTTGTACAAAAATCCGCTATTCAATCAATTTAAAATTCAGTTTGAGAAGAGCTTATGAATTGATCGAATTTGAATTTTTTTCAAAACTAAAAATTTTTAACCAAAATTATCTTTTATGCATTCCTCAAATGTCAATTGTCCGAAAAATGCAGTTCCAAAATCAAAAATTCCACTTTCCGGGCAAACAACTCAGTCAAATTTTAACGGTTTTCAAAAAAAAAATTTTTTTTGCCGTTTTTTAAAGGTGTTATAAATCGATATTGTAGGTGTTCTGTAAGTACCTTTTATTAATTTCTGAAATATATCTTAGTATTTTTTCTTAAATCTATTTTTTACTGCGTTTTTTTTAACATTAGTTATGTTTTATAGCTGGAAGAGTTAAGCTGCGATGTTTTTGAATAGTAATAATGTTTGTATCAGTAGTAATATTAGTGTAAGTCCGTCTTCGTATTTTGACAGTTACATTAAAAAATTTAGTATCAGATCATACGTTCTAAGTCAAACCATTCAGATAATGATCTTTTGCTTATATCATTATTGAGACTGAATATATCGTTATTGAGTATAATAACTTCTTGAATAGAATATCATATATTAAAGGTCTTTAATGTTTCTAACACTTAATTTTTATTGAATTGCTCGAATTCGGGAAACAGGTTTACTAGTTATTATAAAATATGATCAATAACGTAGAAGGTATTCGAAAAAGGGTGTGACATTTTAATAAAAATTGTATGGAGACAGTAATATGAAATAACCAACAAACTTTTATATATTACTAAACCCACATTTGTAAGAACATGTCTGAAATTTTCTTTAAGAATAATATAACATAAAAATAGTTCCTATAAAAATATTATATAATAAAAATTTTTTAACAAAAAAACAAACCAACTTCAAAATCATAACAAAGTAAAAAAAACCATTTTATATTACTTTTCCAATTAATTTCTATTTGTTTTTTTTTTTTTTTTTGTTGTTAAAAAGTATTAATTTTTAATGAATGGCACCTCAGTACGTCGATTGATGGCTTTAAAAAAATATTATTTTAACTACAAGAAATACTTGTTTTTTTTCTCTCAATAAGCAGACCAAAATGGATTCGAAAATTTACTCTGAGAGTTGAACGAGATATTAGCTCCATTATTTAGAGTGCTGGCAGGTGCAAATCCTGCCGCCGGGTTATCGCTACCGTGTGTGTCTCTTAGAATTCAGATCTACTTATACATAACAACGTTGTTAAAAACAAGTAGGGGAAGAGTGGCATGAAAGAGCCAAGTTTTGAAAGAGCCATCTTGATTTACGCGGTAGTTTTCATACGAATGCTTCTTAAATTATAATTTTTAAGAAGCAATACTCGCCATATGGCACCCTCGAACATTTGACAGTTTACTGATAATAAACGACGATGGTGTATCGTATTTTGGATTTCTTCATCATTAAGTAAGTTTTTCAGAACATTTTATTTGTTTTGTGACGTCTTCACCTTTAAAACTAACAGAAATATTGATATACTATAATTTTATGGATATATTAGGCCTACCAATAACATATTTATTTTGCCGGAAAAATTTTGATTTCATACTTATTTTTGAGGTTATGTTTCTTTGGACAATATGTTTTGAAAGAGCTGGGTTGCGGTGGTATGAAGAAGCGTAAAGGAAGTTTAAATTATTTTTGTCAAAAATGTTTTTAAATGTTTTAAACCTCTTATTTTGTTTTTGGAATAGGTCTTATTATTATAGATTTTCTTCAAAGCGATTTAATTTTTTTGCTAAAAATATTTTTAAGTTTTTTAACAATTTTTTGTTTTTAGTTTTGAATTTTTTTATTTATTTAATTTGTTTTTGTAAAAACAACACTTTTTATAATAACAATTAAAATTTTTAATAAAATATTCGTTATTTTTCGTGTTAAGTCTTGTAATAAAAAGATGGCTCTTTCAAAACTTTGGTTGGCTCTTTCAATGCCCATGTGTTAGAAAGAGCCGAATTTCATGTTTTTTATAAATGGCTACAGGTCCAAAAATATTGTTGATTTTGGAAAATATTTCATGGTATTACGTTCATAAATGAATGAGAAAATACTTTTGATACAAGAATTATAATTTTATTAATTATTTTTATATATTTTGTAACTTTTTTAAAACTGGCTCTTTCATGCCACTCTTCCCCTAAAGAAGTCGGTCTAGGCCGACTATGAAATACCCTAAACCTACTTTTGAAAAACAAAAAAATTTATATAGTAAATGGGCGTCTCCGTGGGCGGATGACTCCCAATTTTTGAACACACCTTAGTTTTGGTATAAAATACATACATACCAAATTTAATTTCTCTTTGACAAACACAACCTTATTTATTGAGTTTTAAACTTTTTGGTTTGTATGGGAGGTAGGCGTGTCCATGAGCGGATGACGTTCATTTTTCAAACACATTTTTGCATTGATATAAAACACAAAAATACCAAATCAGGTTTTCAGGTTTAGGGTATAAACATCTAGCCTGCAGCAAAGACCAGACCATTCAAATATCGATCATGTGATAAAACAAAGCATACCAAAGTTTCTAACATTTTCTTGGTCAAAATGAAAATCTAGCCAACAGCTAATTTCGTCATAATTAACGGCTGTGCAAAAAAAAATGCATGCCATACAGCACTTATTCAACAGTTCCAGCTGGAGAAAAAAAAACACAAAAATAAAAATAAAAGTGGCCAGCTAATTATGAAAGATCAAAATTTTAGTAAATTTCATTAACTGCTAAAACCTTCCAACATTCATTTAGAATGTTGAAAAAAAAGTTGAGTCAAAAGAGATAAGGTCAGGCATAAAAAAACGACCAAAGAATGAATCACAAAAATAGGAAAAAAGGTAAAATTAACTCGAAATCAGACATAGTCTGTTTTCTCGCCAACTGTTTTTGTGTTATGATTTTCTTTGCAGCTATTTTATTGCTTTGAAGTGTTTTGTTCCGGTTTATTCTCAACATTTACAGGCCAATCAACCTTTACCTTTTCTTGTTGTTTTTGTTGTTTTGGTTACCGTTTCATCTGAAATATCAATGTTGTTGCTGTGGCAGTTCTTCTTTTGAACTTATTTTTTTTCTTTTTCTAAAATTATTAAAATTTAATTTTTGCTACGCAATTCCAGGATTCATTTTGTTTTATAACAATTAAAACTCAAAAAGTTCCAACAACGTCGACAGGCAAAAGCCATCATTGGCGCGAAAATCATTATAACTGAGACGCAATTTTATAACTTCTCGTAGAAGATGTTCTTTATTATGTTTATTTTCTTAGCATTTCAGGATATACGAGCTAGTCAAATTCTCGTGTGCCTTATAAACGTTTTTGCATCCGTTAAAATGATTTTGCTACCTTTTTCTATCTCTCTGCTTTGTTTTCTTGTTTCCTTCTTTCTTAATTCGGGAACCTTAACATTAATTTTCTCATTATTTATTTGTTAATTTGTTGTCGTTGTGCCTGTTGGTGTTGTTGTGCTTGTTGATGTTGTTGCTGGTGTTTTGATGTTGCTGCCAAACTGTTACCCTTAAAGACCATCGTTAACCTGCATCTTTATCTTAATTATTTAAATCCACTTTAATGTTTCTAGCGTCGTTCGTTGTGTCGCCACTGGCGGCGATTTAATAATTACTCAAAGCATCTTAAGTGGTTAAGTGGACGACGCAGTGCAACAGTGTAGACGACGGTCACTCTGGCCTTGATAAATGATTTAAGTTGCAAAACTTCTGTGTGGTACCCGAGCAGCCTTTTAAATCTTCAAGGGTTAATGAGAAGGCAGTCAGGTTTTTAATTAGAAATGGACAGTGTTTGGCCTTATTTTCCAACGGTTTCACTTGGATAGCGCCGTGTGGTCTAGAATTCAGATATGACAGAGCAATAGAACCGATCAAGGGTCAAGATTGTTAGTTGCAGATTTTCAATTATTGCTGGTGTGTTAGGTCTGCAGTTGTACCTTAAAGAATAAAAAATATATCAGTTATTTAGTGTAAATTTTTCAATACTAATGTATGTGTGAAAATCATTTAATCATAAAGAAAGTCGTATTTAATATATTCATTGGCAAATTACGCAGTACTCGTAAATAAACCAAAACATTTGTATCTTCATTTAAATTTGCTTTTAATTGTTAATCAGTTAAACTTTTAAGCTACTAAGCAACAGGAAGTGAAAACCGTTCATTCCTTTACTAACTGACAACATTTTCGAAAGCTTAAACATGTTTTAAGGTAAAAATAAAATTCCAGTGCTCAGAATAACAAAACCATCTGGCTAATTAAAAGCTACAATTAGCCATGAAAGCTCAACACAGCCAACAATATAGTTAGTGGCAATGAATTTTATGACTTAAAACACGAAAGATAATAGCAGATGTAACAACAATCTGCAGCCAGCATTTAGTTCCTCAGTATCTACAGATTTCGTGTTTTACTTCAGTGAAGACAAAAATTGTGCAAAAAGAAAACTTCATAAAAATAAAAAATAAAATCAAGTTTATGTTGAAAATTACAGAACAACTCGAGACACTGAATTATGTCAAAGTAATGCACATTGAACACAGCCTCGAGACACGGTAGAATAACCATAGCAGACAACAAGAAATAGCATGCAGTAACAAAAGCTGGCGGAGAACTAGCAGTGAAATAAACTGTTCTACGTATAAACAGAAAAAAACTTATATAAAATTACCTAAAAATCATGCATGTTATAAAAAAGAGACTTCAATTATTTTTACTGTAATAAAAAGCAATGATGATTTTTTTATCGGATAAACTTATATTATTTGTACCACTATCAAATCTGTATTATAAAGTAAATTTACAATAAATGAAAAATTTACATTCATATCCAGATAAGTCACAGCAAAAAAAAAAAATGTTAGTTAGAAATGCCATTGTATAGCTCATGTTACAATACATCGATCCATTAAGGCCTCTTTGATATAAATGATGAAAACCCTAGAAAAATGCATTAAAAAATCTTCTTTTCAACCAAAAGCAGACATGCTCACTGTTCATTTTCAATCAAAACCAGATAAGTCCAAGCAAGTTTTCATTTGTGTTGTTTTCACTTTTTTGTGTCAAAATGTTGGTAAGAGTAACAAATTTAACATTTTAGCTGATTTGGGTATGCGTTGTGTAGAAAATAAAAAGTAAAAAACATTTTTTTTACTAAAAAGGACCTTCAGGATATTCAAAATTGCTTCAGCGGATTTCCTATAATTTTAAAAAAAGTATACAGAAATCATTTTAATGATTTCCTCTAACTTTTGAGACCCCAAACGGCGGAATCTAAACTTTGACTCATTTCTAACTTTCAAAACCAGACAAGTATAAATTTCAAATAGAAAATACAAATTTTTTTGCACTATGAGACTATTTTTTTCGCATAATATATCTATTCCTGTAGAGCATAATTTTGCATAATTGGTTTGTTTATAAAAAATGTCTGTCAAAATTAAGACGTTTCTTTCGATTTCCCAACAATTTGATCTGTGCGACTTATCTAGTTTTGAATGTAAACTCCTCATATATTAAAAGCACCAGCAGCTGAGGTTATCGGCTTATTGTAATTTTAATTTTTATACAAGACTTAGGCGAGTTTAAATGCAAACACAAATTCACCAACGTTAACTTAAATTTCTGGTTATATTATCCTGAATTTTATTTACTAAGTACTTTGGCAATATTTACCTAAGCCATGTATAAACTATATTTGCTTTTTATGTAACTTTTAAGTGAACTTTGTTTGAAAAATTCGAGTATTTCATTGTAGAAAACTTAAAAATAAATTGGGTTAAAATTATATAAATAATAGCTTTTAATAAACTTCAAAACAAAACATAGCTTTTTTATAACGAACTTTGATAAAAGTTTTTATTTATTAAACCTCAAAATCTAAACAAATTCGAAAAAAGTTTGAAAAAATTCGAGTATGTCATTGAGGAAAATTTGAAAATAAATTGGGTTAAAATTATATAAATAAAAGTTTTTAATAAACTTCAAATCGAAACAGCTTTTTTATAACGAACTTTGATAAAAGTTTTTATTTATTTAACCTCAAAATCTGAATAATTTTTTTACTCTTTGTCAAGAATCACTTCTCTCTGTTATATTATTTATTTTTGCCTCTATTAATTATTTTTCTTCTTGGTTTTTTCCACATTAGTTCTTAGCATTCATTAACTTTTACTTATTTTTCTATATATATTTTTTTTTACTGGTTGTCATAAAGTTCATCTTAAACGCTCTAATTAGCAAGAACTACAAAAAAGTGTGCTGCTGGTAACGGTTCATGGCACTATGGATAAGTTGCAACATATCTAGGTATTTACATGAATGGTTTATAAAAAATATACTTAAAGTTCTAAAGTGGAAAACTAACAACATAAATTATTTCTATGATTAACCCACAAGCGGCAGATGGATAAAAATATAAACACAAGTAGAGTACTATTCGAAAAAATTTGCCTAGATAGTACTGGGTGAGGTGTAAGTATGACGTTAATGGGTAAAAAGTTAAAAAAGTTACGTAAATGGTGAAGAAAATCTAGAGTTGAGCAAAATCAGTTCCTAGTCCCAAGCGAGGTAGTTAGAGAAAAAAAAAAAATAAACCTCTATCAGCGTTTAAATATTTACGCCAGATGGAAAAGCTTTTATAGTGAATAATTAAAAGTTTATTATTTCTCCTTATAAAGAGTTTTAAATAAATCTTACCGTAGATACTTATAGTGAATTTTTCAAGGAATATTTTCATAAAATATTTTAACACGCTACTACACGATTAATGAAGGCTTTTTAACTTAAAATTGCAAAAAGCCAAAAAAACTTATAAAAATGAGTGCCAGAGGGTTAAAATATTCCACAAAACTATTTTGCATTAAACAACTTTATTAGTCCGTCAACACAATAACTACGTCAAACACATTTATAAGAAGTCTTATACATTTTGTTTCGGCAAATCCAGTGTCACTCACGTTTCAGTCACAGCACTGGAGAAAGATGCATTTTTCTCCATTAAATATAAACGCTTTTAACACAAAATTATATGGGTATAATAAGTCATAAGCTTACTATTATAAGTTCATCCAAAAAGTTTGATATATATGTACACATTTCGGAAAAGCAATCATTAAATGGTGTGTCACTCACGTTTTCGGACGATTTGCATTTTTCGACTTCTTCTTACAAATCCTTTAAATCTGCGAATTGTTTGAGTTAATATAAAGAATGCAGTAATGTTCCGAAATGAAATTGAGTAGAAATTTTAACTGCAGAAAAAAATTTTGCTTATTCTAAGAATTTTAAGATTTTTTCATACACTGATTTTGTTACTCACGTTTCACGTCGGTGTCACTCACGTTTCAAAACAATTTTAATTGTCTTTTTTTTTGCATTGTGGTTAATTTAGTGAACTTTATTAAGCATATTTTGTAGAAAAAAAATTTTTCTTAATATTAAGGAAATTTTTATACAAAAAAAAAAAAAAACAAAAATTGTATGGAAAGGATTATGTAAAGCATAATATAGTTAAACAAAAAATTCATAATATAAAAACAGCATACAAACTATTTCAGTATTTATCATTTTAACAAAATTTATTCCGGTACTGCATCCGAATCTGTATGTAAACCTTGAACTGTACGAAACCCTAAGTCGTTGACCCTTACGCTCATTAAAAACCAAATACCGCGCCAAATTTGACGATATGACTGACCTATTAGCAATTCCGTCCAAAGGCCAAAGGCTTAAAATAATGATTTAATTAGATCTTTTTATTCTTTGCTAAGTTTGTTTTCTTATATTAATCCGCATATAACTAAAATTTTTCTCTATATTTTTTTCGTACGTAGTTTAACTGTCGGCTTTCACTTTTTCTTGATGTTTTCGCCATCTTCTATCATTTCTAATACAAAAATAAACAAAAAAAAAAAAATTAAATGTCACTTACGTTTCACTTCTTCAAATGCTTTTTTAAGGAAAAATAATTGCGTCTGCTTGATTTAAAAAAATACAAAATTCACTAATCTTATATAAAAAGTAAATCCAAGACATAAATTGTGCGAGCCAATTATTTTCTAAGATAATCCAACTAATCAATAAAAATTTTCACTCACGTTTCACTCTTGAATCACTTTTTTAAATTATATTTTTCGACAGAAAATGATTTTTTTAAAAAATTTTAATATTTACTTTTCAACAGAAAATGTTTCAGTTGTGAATATTATGTAACTGTGCTTTGATATTTTAATCTCGAAATACCAAATTACAAAAAATAAAAAGCTACAATTTTTTTAACTTTCTACAGATTTAAAATACATTCAATAAAATCAGTTACAATTTAAAGATACAATATGTTTTTTTCAAAATGCTTTTTACCGTAGGAAAACACAAACAATATCCTTAACATTGCATGTGTTTTTATTGAACTTAAAGCATTTTTGTTTTTTAAGGTTTAGGTTTACTTTTTCTGGATTTGCCGTTTAACCAATTTTAGTCCGCTGGTAGATTTCCCGACCACTGACTTTAAAACTAATTTCTGAAAAAAATATTAAAAATATTTTCAAATTCTTTCTGCAAAGACTTAATTTGGTTAAATGGAAATTCCGAAAATAAATATAAATTTCCAAATTTTCCATTCTACATGAACATGTAATATTTTTATATGTATATTTTCTCCATAAATTAATTTTAATGTTAGTGGTCGAAAAATCGATCAGCTGACTAAAATGGGTTAAGCAAACTGCTTAATTATTTTTATCTAATTAATGTCATTTATTAAATTCTACTCAAACATAGGTACTCTTCAACCCACAAAGATTCTTTAATGAATTTAAAAAAAAAACATATTTTTGCTCGTAACGAATTTTTTTTTTTTTTAATTGTGTTCAAAAGCTATTTCCAAGCTGAAGTCATATTTATGATAATTCAAATGTAAATTAATCTCAGTGCCAAAACAAATTTAAATTTGTTCTTGCTGTACCTACAGTTTATAAAATCAATGATAACTTGAATTTAGAAAAAGTACGATACCAAAATAATGCAACATTTCACTTAGACTTATATAGAAACGAAAAAATCGAGAACAAGAAAATATTTCAAATGCCTTAAACGCCTTTGTAGTTAGTACATCATTTCAGAAACTAGCCATAAAGCAGTAAAACAACAACAACAAAGTACAGAAAAAAGCAGTAGCTAGCATTTTGTTTAGAAACTAAAAACGTTAGCAGAAATATGCAGTAACATTAAACCATGAATGGACTCAGCAATCTATGCCAGCTGGAGACAGCATCAAGCAACGCAGACAGAAACACTAGACAGACAAGCTGTCATACTTCATACTTGTCTCTCATTCATTCATGCAAAATAAACAAGTTAATTATCTTAAGCAAAAACAAGAACAACAACAATAACAACAACAACAACTAAGAAAACAGAAAAAGGCAACAAGAAAAAAAAGTACCAGATATCAAGCACTTCCTGTGGGGAAGCAGAAGATGCGAATTAATTTGCGTCAGTCAGGTAGTTGGCCAAGTCATTAAACCGTGTAACTCGCCAACTCGCCAACTTGCCAGCAAAGTCACAAAATCAAGGAAGTAACAGCGAGAAACAAGATGTTAATAAAAAAAGACATAAACATAAATTAAATTTCTGTAAATTTTGTGGTTCTTTTTTAATGTGCTGCTGGTGCTGAATGGTAGTTAAGAATTACGCAGTTTTCTAGGTGCTTAAATAGCTGTATGTTTGGCCGCATATGTAGCGATTTGTTCATTCGTGAGAATTAAACCACAGCATGCAGTGATGGCCATAGTTCTAGAAATAAGCTTTTATAGCAAATTAAGCGAGATATTCGACTTTATGATTGCTTAAACAATTTCATACACATCTTAAATTAAATGAATTCAGGGCAGAAAGCGTGAAATACACGCCACTCTGAGCAACATTTTGCTGCGGCTTCAGCAATAATCAGCAAAAGAAAAAAAACTAAAAGCATCGACAAATTAAAAACGCATCATTCGCATGCATAGAAAATCTAGATTTCATGGAGCATTAGTAACAACTTTATTTCGGCTGGAAAAAAAAAAAACAACACACAACATTTATCTTAAGCCAAGCGAAACACACAACAAATTTTGTTGTCGCATAAGACAAGCAAAGGAAAGAAAAACTACAATAAATTTTCAATAAATTCACAAAAAAAAAAACAAAAAAAACAAAGCTATTGAGAAGTTAAAATAAAAAAAGACCTTTAACTTTCACTTTTAAAAATATTATGGGCTGCCAGCACTCCACTTATAAATTATTTTTGGCTTTACTTCATATCATTCCGTACAAAATTTAGTTCTGTTTTTTTTTTTTACTTTTTGCAAAAAACATGTAGCAATTAATAGTAGGCACTTTAATATATTGCCTTAATGTTACTTGTTAATGTTTCTTGTTTTGGCAAAAAAAAAAGAAAAAAAAATAAAACTCAAAATAAAAGAAAAAACCCAAAGTTGCTGCCAAGTTTCACTTTCCCTAGCGGAACGAACATATTGCACTTTAAAGTAAAAAGCCACAAGCCTCAAACTTCATGTTCATGGTTGGCAAACCACGTTAACCTATTGTCAACATTTTCCAAACAGTAGTTAAATCTTAAATAATGTATAAACTTAGCTGAATGGAAGTGAAATAGTAACAAATTTTTAAAATAAAAAAAAAAACTACGAACTCACATTAGATACGTTTTCGCAAGAAACTGAAATAAAGTTCAAATTGTGGGAGAAATTCATTCAGAATGGATTCTTTTTGCACGGATACAACTTGAGCACGTTTTAAGCACAATAGAACATACTCATCAAGAAATTTGGAGAAAGAGTTCTCTCAAACACGATATTCTTTTAAATTTAGTGTTTATGTTTTATTCAGAATTTGATTAACATTGTTTTTTAAACTAGGTATAAATATCCTGTTCTGATACTTTTAGCTAAGTTATTGAAAATTCAATATGGAAGCACTCTCAAAAGTAACGAACTAACATAATTCTTCTATTATAACTCAAATCTTGTAGAACATCATATTTCAGATATAAGCCTTATTTTTGCTATAAATCTCTATTAAAGAGTTCACCTTAAATAAAAGACTTTTAAAAATTAAAATATCTTATTAATTTTAAATGCTCAAATTTCAAAATACATAGCTTCAAAAAAGAAATTCATCATACAACTTTAATACTAATTTATCTCAGAACAAAACCTTAACTAACATGTACATTATTAAAAGGTTGAATTCATTTTCAATTATCTGTAAAATTTTTTTTAAGTTATTTCAAAATAAACACCTAAATTCATAAGAAACAAGCTAGAAAAGGATAAGTGAGAAAGGTTAATTTTAGGTAACATGATGATCTGGTTGTTTATAATCACGATGATGGGAGTTACATGAGTTATGTAAATATAACCGCAATTACTTAATATTATACCTGAGTTTTATTTAGCTTTGTACTGTGAGGGTGGTTTTCTCAAAGGCTGAGGTAAGCTCAGCCAATCCAGGATCAAACAAAGGATCCACTAACCTTTGTTAAATAAAAGACGCAGTTATGATATTAAATACAATTCAGTTTGGTTTTATTTAAGTATTAATTCCTTATTATACTTATGTAGGTATTAATTCCTTATTATACTTATTTAAATCTCTGCAGCACAAGATGGTAAAGCAGTCTCAGACAGTTGTGGGTGGGTATTGAGTTAGGCGAGTGTGAAGTCGGTAGTCGTCGTTAATTGGCGTACCAGATGGTAATCGGTTCGGTAATCGACTAGTAATCAGGTGGCAGTCGGCTGGTGAGCAGATGGCTGTCAGTTTGGTAATCGGTGGATAACCAGATGGTAATCGGTTCGGTAATCGACTGGTAATTAGATGGTTATCGGTATGGTAATTGACTGGTAATCGGTTCAGTAATTGGTTCGGTAATTGGTTGGTAACCAGGTAGTAAGTGGTAAAGTAATATGTTGGTAACTGGACCTAGAAGTAGATTGTTCGTTAGTATAAGAATTCAATGTTTAGTATGTTCACTTGATAGACAGTAATTATAAACAACGATGACTTTGCCATGCAGAGCAGAGGGCGGCAGAATGTCAGAGTGCCGAGCACAATCCGGCTAGGCTACTCTGTATCGACTATATATAAAGCCATGCAGAGCAGAGGGCGGCAGAATGTATAACTAGAGTAATCAGCACAAACTGGCTGGTTACTCTAGTGGAGTGCAACCAAAATTTAGCGTAATCGGCGCAATCGGGCTGTATTACGTGCAGAGCAGAAGGTGAACAAATCTCATTTACCTAGAAGTAGATTGTTGTTCTATCGAGCCTGTTGCGCACTCTTATATTACTTACAATTGAAACCAATTGTGAATTCTATAGTCTGAGGCTTCTTGAGTGTAATTCTGGCTGCCGTGGTCATACTCTGTTGTTGTTTTTATTATTGTTTGCTGGTGTCTGTAATTTAATATTTCGTTCGTTGTTGTTGTCTTAGCTTTGGATATTGTGTGTGAGGGTTTTGTTGTTGCTGTTATTGTTGGCTGGTGTATGCGAGTAAGTACTTTGTCGTTGTTGTAGCTTTCGCTATTATGTCTGGTTTTCTTGGTGCTGTTATTGTTGGCTGGTGTCTAAAAATAACTACTTTGTCGTTGTTGTTATTATCGTTGTCTTGTGCTTGCATGTAGGTTTAACTTATATTAATATGCTTGCAGCTTAGATTATTCAATAATATATAATAATATTGAATAATTGCATGTAGGTCTCTTATATTAATATGCTTGCTGCTTAGAATATATAGTAATATTAGATATTTTAAATTAAAGATTTAAGTGTATATGTATTTTATATTACAGATGTTTTTATATGTAAGATATATATTATTTTGTAACGTTACGTTACAGTACTTAAAGGCAGGCACCGAATATAACTGTTATATTAAAATTTTTAAGCAACAAATCATTATGTTAAAGGTACCAGAGAAGAATGTCACGTACACTAAATTGATTCTTGTTTAATTTGCTGGTCGAAAATATATAGATTTTAATTTAATTATATGTTTATGTTTAAAATCAAAATGTTTATGTTTAAAAAAAAAAAAAAAAATCAAAATAACTGTATTTCCTAAGTTTTATTTCTTTGCTCATAAGTAACATTTAAATGAAATTAATTTTTTTGCTCGGAAAATAAAAACTATTTTTGAGTTTTGCTCTGAAATAAAACTTATTTTTGAAGTTTTGTTTTTTTACACAGAAAATAAAAATTATTTTTCCGTTCTGAAAGAAACTTATACTACTTTTAAGATTTATTTTATATAGCAGCCTGTCATACGACGTGTCGTTTTTAAAATAATTAAGTAGCAGTCGATATTTTTCATTCACCTCAAATGTTATTTTATTCCAGTCGTCTTCAATGTGATTTTGTGTGCATACTTTAAGGCTAACAATTTTTTCATATAAAAAGCATTGTAATAGCGAAATAGGTTATGGTTCAGGCTGAACACGTTTTAAAAAGCATAGCAAATTTTCATTTGAACACACAAACTTCATTCTGCCAGTTAATGAAGAAAATAATGAAAAAGATAGTGAGATATGTGTTTTGTGAATTGATTTATAAAAAGAAGTCGATATAAAAGAATTTTGAGTAGTGACTGTTTTGTATTTAGTAAAGAGCTGCATGAATACAATCGAAACAGTATACGACACCAAGTATCCGATTTACTCGTATTCTATTTACTCCATTCGTTCACAACAGAATGAATTCAATACAATACTCTCTTTTTAAAAGTAGTTACTCGACAACATTCGTTTGATTTTTCTATTTGTTTATAATCAATCGAGTTTGAAAAAAAACTCCATTCATTCAGTTTGTTCAAACAAATAAAACAAATAAAACAAATTTTGTTCAATCGTGTTTTTGAAATACTCCTTTTACTCAAACGAGGGAATCGGATAAAACGAGTACAATTTCAAATACAATGAATTCAGAAAAATTTCATGAAAAAATATATTAAAGGGAATTTTTTTGATTGCTACAATTTTTGAAAAAATATATAAAATGAGCTTTTAAATAAAGCCATAATTGTTACAGATAGAAGCGCTAACATGGTTCCAGCGTTTAGATAAAACAATCACATAAATTGCAACAATCACTTACTTCACAATACTGTAGAAAAATCTATAAAATAAATTTCAGAATTAGACGAACTTTGCCACATGTGCACTAAATTGGTACATATTTTAAAGTTTCAAGAATGAATTTTTCACTTACAACAACTTTAAAAAGCTACTCCCCTACTCGATGGAATACAATTTTCTATTTATTTGATTCTATAAAACAAAAATTGGGTCGATATTACAAACATTCTTCAAGAAAAAAACGAACTCAAAAGAATAAATCATATAAATTTAAGTTACATAACTGAACTGGTTCAACAGCACTCAACTTTTACGAGGTTTTTATAACTTTCATGATCTTGCACTCAAGGTTGGATTCAGAGAACAACTTGAGTGCATTCAAATAGCGTTTTGAATGTGTCGTCAAAATACGAGCTACGAATGTGCCTTCTGCATTAAAATCAATGCGGAAATACATGTACAAATCGCTGTGGTACGAGTGCCGTACAGTACGAGCGATGACGAATACGAATGTCTGCGAAACATGAATGAACGACGACGCCAGACATTCGCAACATTCGCTGAAAGCAACGAATATTCATGCTTTTATCTTTATTCGCAGCAAGGAAAAAAATGTTAACTGCAGTCTGAAGCAGCGCTCACCAGCGCCTAACTCTATCCAAGGCCGTAGCCAGGATTTTGATTCGGGGGGGGTTCAACTTTAAAAAATAAATATTCATATAATCTCATGTGTAGAAAATTTTATTTATGTATAGGTACGTATACAATATTTTTATAATATTAAATTGAGCCGACGGGCTTTTTGGGCAGCAAATTAATCAATGACTTCTTCAGTCGGCACATTTATTCGGCGATGAACCGACATTAATGCCAATCCATTGAGTCTACTCTCGCTAGTCGAATTTCTAAGATACGTCTTTAATCTCTTCATTGTTGAAAATGAACGTTCGGATGAGCACGTAGTAACTGGCAAAGTGACCAAAATTTTTAAAAGAATATGCACGTTTGGAAATATCTCTTTATTGCACTCTCCAAGTGCTTCCATCGCTGAATTAGGCAAGTTCTTTTCGCAGGTTTTGCGTCACTTCGTTTGCCAAAGCGACAATTCAGATTTATTATTATTTTCTTGTAAAAACCTGCTATTTGCTTCAAATTTTGTTTCAGGCTTTACACATTCTGTCGGACTTAATTTATAAAGATCAGTCAGTGTTTTATTGTGTTTTTCAAACCGCAGTGTTAACTGATGTATGAAATCTTCTAAAAGTGGAATTATTATAGTAATGCGGAAGTATTTTTTCGGATCGTGCTCACTAACATTCGCGCGGTGTTGCTGACGTCCAGTTATACGAGGCATTACAATTTTTTCACCTAAGAATTCGAGCAGGTTGTCAGCATCCAAATATATGTCTGCAAATTCTGTTTCTGAGTTTTCACGCATATTTTTGAAATGGTTAATAATAAGTTCAACATGTTGAACAGCAGCCGCTAAGCCGCATGAAGTGGACTGTAACATCTTGCATAGTGGTAATGTAGAAGCAAATAAACTATTTAAGAGCACAAGCTCACAGCGAATTGGCTATTTGATATTGATTTTACAAAAGACGATGCTTTTGATGATGTATCACAATCTCTATCACCAATTAATTCTTTATTATTTATATTCTATGATTTGTGCAAGTTTTATAGGTAAGCGTTTTTCAAAATAAAACCTCCAGCTTTTCTTCAACATCTTTCGATAAGATTTTTCTATGCTGCTAAAAATATATATTTATTTATATAAAAAAATTCATTCATTTCGGGGGGGTTTGGTCCCCCTCATCCCCGCCCCCCCTGAATACGGCCTTGACTCTATCCACTCTTGTACAACAACTTCGATATTTTAATGGTTGTTGTTGCCGAATTCAGTGTTCAGCTTCACTCTTACTTCTTGTTGTTTTATTGTTGTAATTGCGCACTGTCGATTAATGCTTGTTGTTTTTTTTTTATGTGTTCAATAATTTACTGAACTTTTTATTGTTAGAATACAAACACATAATTTTAGCTTTTGCACAGTCGCTGGCGTTGTGTGGTTTTTGAATATTTTTTGTTGTTGGTACTTACTGTGCCACGTATCCAACGATTTGTTGTTGGTGTTGGCTTTTTGTTATAATTGTTGTTGAAAGCATAAAAAAACACTGCGCACAACAAAACGCCAGGAAAAAAAAACAAAGAAAACAAAAATAAAATTCCACTCGAGCTCGAGTCCAGCAGCAAACACTCTAGCTTCCAGCGAATCATTCGAAGGTCAGCATTGTCTGGATGTTGCCTTTGTATCGATTCGCAGTCGTCACACACTGTGCTAAGCAGCAATCGTTGTTTACGAACTCGAGTGGTATGCATGCATTTTTTTGTTTGTGCGATTGTGGCTGTCGACGATTATTATTAGTGGCTTTCGCATGATCTAACATATTGGACGACAAAGTCGGATGGAAAACTAACGGAACAATTTGATAGACCTTTCGAATGGTCCAACTTGTTGGACTACATCATTAATTACAAATTCTCAAGCAGAACACTTCGGCGCAATGGCATAAAAATTTTTGGGTGCGCTAATAATTGATCAAGTTTTGAGGGGAAAGGAAGAGATGGATATGAAAAGGAAATCTTTTTCTTTTAATAAAAGGAAAATGTGGTTATGTAAAGCACATAAACGCGTGCATTAAGTGTTTATTAGTAATTTATATGCACTGATTGAACGTTGTTTACTCGCTGAAAATTTATAAGAAATGAAAAATGCAGCGTGTTGGACCAACATTCGTTCACATGTCCAACAAGTCGGACGGACCGGCAGAAAAATCAAAAATTTTTGATATTCATCCAACATGTTGGACCTACTGTCGTTTTAGCTTACAGGCCGGTTACACAGGCCAGTGACAGTGAAAGCGCAAAAGAATACATGTACTGTTCGAATGATTCGAAAAATTTCGAACTTTCATGCTAGTAGCAAGAGGTGCTACACATCAGAGACCTGCAATGAGTATCAAAAAAATTAGTACACTTAAGTCATGAGCAGTAACTATTGGTGCAAATGTGTACTTATTCCAACTCAACAAAATACTTTGACTCATTCCCACTAAAACCAAAAAATACTCAAAGTTCTCTAACATGCATGTGTGTCTGCAATTAAGACTTTATTGGATGTTGGTTAATAATCTGATGTGACTCACTTATTCATGAGAGAGCAATATAAGAACTATGAGTGACTTGAGTATTATTTAGTGTTATGCCCTGCTGATGATTTTTGATGTTTTGTTTACATTTTGTGAAAGAAAATGAAAGAGTTGAGTATTATTTTTTGTTATGCCTCTGGCAAAACAGTTTTTGTTTCGTTTAGCACGTGTTGCTGGACATTTACAATTAAATTTCAATGAAATAATAAGAAAGCTGAACTAAAAGTACTTAAGTCATTCCACAGCACTCGTGGTGTTTATTAGTGTTGTGAGTCATTATGGCATAGCACAATAAATCCATTCACTCAATGAGAGAACTGAGCACTGCATCGGTTCATATCAACATACAAATTATTCTTGTTCATTCATTCGCTATGTGTACGACACACGAACGAGTATGAGTGGATATGAGTGGAAGTTTTTCTTTGACTTAAATCCACTTATACTCTTTTTTGTGTTAGTCAACGACTCAAATGACTCAAAAACAAGAATAATTGCAGTTCTCTGCTACACATGCAAGTGAAAGTACATTCAAAACATTTCATCGTATGCGAAGGTTCTCGCTGATACTACAGTTTGGGTGTTCTTTCACAATTTTAACAAGCCATCAGTGTTGCTTTCTGCACGAAATCGAGGAAAACTCGAAATAAATGCACCAAAAGTAATTAAAAACAACACTGATATCCCACCTTTTGACATACACTAGCCGCAGCTGTCAAAATCCACTGGCTCTGAAATTTCGTTGCCAGTAGCGATGAAAGTGGCGTGAAAGTGAATCCAGTATGAGTGTATTTGTAAAAAAGTGTGAATGTATTGAGTTTTTCGAACTACAGAGCCAGTGTACTGGCCTGTGTAGCATGCCTGTTACGCATGGTACTACTTGTCGTCCAATATGCCATGTCTATCCATTGGATAATATCCAATTTGTTGGACCATGCGAAAGCCCCTATTCGAGTGACAAAAAATGACGAATGGTCTCATGTAGTTCTCTGGCTGGTATCACTTTCAAAGAACTGTATTAACGTATTTATTGGAGGATACAAAAATACTGCAATTTTATGATACACGGTTAGATGTTGAATAACTATAGTTTCTAAATGGGAATTCAACTTCCTTTTTAGTTGTTAAATAATTTCCAAATAGTACACCCTTTTTTAAACAATGAATGTGTACATATACCAAATGTAATGTGCCAGCCAATTAATTTACTCATTCTTTTCATTTTCTGCTTAATTCCATTAATTTAATATTTTGTTCGAACTGTAAAATTTAAATTTTTTTATAACAAATATATATGTTTTTGTAGAAAATAATAAAAATATCCGAAATACTCTTTATATTCTTTCGATTATTTCGAATATAGCTACAATTGCTTGAAGTTTTTTTTTTATTTTTTTAAGTATTTCGTTATAATTGATTTGCTCTGTATTCGTTTGACTCTATATTCGTTTTACTCCATATTCGTTTTACTCTATAATTGATTGACGCCGCACTCATTTTATTCGTTATAAATTTTGTTTACAAAACATTGTGATTCAAATTGAGAGTCGAATAGAATAAACATTTGAACAACAAACGAATGTCTTGTAAATACATCCGTGCAGCTCTTTAGTATTTAGTGTGCGATATATTTGAGAATAATATTTATATGAGAAAATACAATTTATTTTTAGGTCTAATTTTTCGCTTTGAAATAAAAGTTATATTTTGAGTTGTATTTTTTTACTCTAAAATTAAATTTCTTTTTGAATATTTTTTCGATCTGATGTTAGTTTTTGAATAAATGAATAAGTATTTCATATTATTACCACAGAGGTATATTATATATTTTTATAAATATCATAAGCCATCTTGTGATATTTGAGTACATTATTTTTTTTAAATATTTTTAGACAGGGTCGTGCTCAGAAGTATTTTAAAAAATCAAATTGAGAAGATTATCTTCGACACCACTTTCTGATGCCTGTGATATAAAATCATTTATTATTTTATTTTGAAAAAGTAAAAAAATGCGTTCAAGTGCACATTTCTCAAAAACCAAAAATGTATTTGCAAAAATTATGGAAATTATAAATGCATAATATTTTAGGAATACGTCAATAATATAATATAAACCACCAAAATTTAGACTTAATTGTTGCAATCAAAAGTTTTGTGCTATCTCGAGTATAAATTTCGCTTCGAAAATCCTTCATACAGGATACAAAAAAAAAGTACACGGTGCTATTCGTGGCAAAAATCACGAATAGCACCGTGATTCGCAAGATATTGTAAGTAAAACTGTATTCTGACTTTTGCCTTAAAACATATGGGCATCTCCCAGTGGAACGGACGCGACATTCGCACGATTTTAATTACTCGAAAAACAAGAGAGAAACAAAAAGAGACAATATGTATTTTAAGTGTTCCAACGCGATGAAGGAGTGCTACATTTCATAATACGGACGCGACATCATGGACGCGACAAATTTTTGCAACAGTAGTAAAATACAGTAATGATGTTCATTTTAAATTTTAATAAAAATAAATCATAATAAGTTAAATTCAAGATACATAGCAGTAATACTAATCAATATAAAAAAAAAATAAGTTAAAAGCTGTTAGAGTGCTTTATTTTAATGTTTTCCTTCACTTTTGGTGGACCTTTTTTGGGAGATGCTCATATGTAGTCTTTCCGGACTCGCTTCGTTCTATGCGTTACAAACGTTAGCACAAAGTTAATATACCCTCACCTTTCAGGTTTAGGGTATAACAATATATATTAGTATTGGAACGAAGTTAGTAAAAAAGGCTTGTGTGTAGTCACAACTGCCGATTGAAATACAAGCATTACTTTTACTACTTCTAATTATTTATTAATAGGAGTAATAGTGGTGATTTAATAATTTAATTTTTGACGAATGCCTCACTTATTCTTTAACAATATCGTTTTTTTATGGAATTTCTTGCGCTAGAAAATTAAAAAAAAAATTTATTTTTATATTATTACATATGAAATTTCTATATTTTATTAAATCACTTTTAAACAAAAAAAAAAAAAAAAAATAAAATTGCTCACATTCACATTTGCATTGAAAACTTAGAAAATTCTCATATAAATGCGCTTTGTTGATCCATCAAGTTCCGGGTAGTATACTTGATCAGGTACTGCTTTGAGTTCTTGAAAATAAAAGATCTTGATTTTTTAGTCAATAAAATTGTATAATTGGAGAACGAGCGCTTTTAATTTGCCGAAGTGGCGGTACAAAATTGGAACAAGTTTTTCTCATATGGCCAGATATAAGATATTGAGAAAGATATAAATTTCACTCTAAGAACAAATGGCGATATTTTACTACAATTATTGCTGGCAACACTTTAACAGAATTATTGTAGTAAAATCCCACAGAACAAAATATAGAATATTCTCTCTCACTCCTGTCTCTCTCTCTCTCTCTCTCTCTCAAATTTCTCCTAAAATTTTTCTCTTGTGCTCTATTAAATAGAGTGCATTGATAAATAATATCGCTGAAAATACATATTATTTATCCTACTTGTTCTTTTATTGATTACTTATAAATTATTAATGAATTTATTAATAAGTAATCAACATTTAAACACATTCATTAGTTTTTATCATTGCATGGAATAGCATCATATAACATTGTTGTTGTTCCATGTCGTGATCAATACTAACTGACGTAAATTATGTATCTGCTAAAAATATGAATTAATTATTAGAGCGAACTGAGCGAAAATCAGCTGTTATAGCGTTAAATCTCGCTTAAAGAGCGTTCAATGATTTTCTGACCGAAAACACGCTGAACTAGAGACAAAATAAGCTTAATTTTGGCTGAATTGGAAAAGCTCGCTGCGTTGAGTTTTATTTTCTAAAAATCGCCAATAAATGCGTGAAATTTCTCAGCAATTGTAGTAATATTACAATCAGTTTTTAGAGTGTTGTTAAGTTCAACACTTTTGTGCAAAATTTGAAAAATCTTTTGAAAAAAAATACCACTTAGTTCCTTATTTCAGTCATCATTGTTCCGTATTCAAGCATCTATTTATGACATGTCTCGATAATTTTGTTGCTCTCAATTCTTGACCCTGCTATCAAAATTTTCAAATTAAGCAACAAATAAAATAATTAATTTCTTATCAACAGCTGTTGTTCACAACTTAACAACCCACAGCTATCAACATTTACGAGATGTTTTTTTTTCCACTTCATAAATAATTCACATAATTTTTACTGTTTCCCACTTCCCAATTAATTTTTCAATTTGGTTTCTGTTGTTTTTTTTTTGTTTGATTTTTTTTTTTTCTTCTCATCACCACCACCACCCGCAGCTTCAGCCCCTTCTACTAAGTACCTTCGAATTTATGGCTAAGTAAACCCTTATTTCCGGCACTGTTTCGTTTTATAGCATCAATAACTGTTATTTCGTAATTTACGCTACTTACTTGCTACTCTTTTATATTTTTCTGCACTTTAACGCAAATCCGTAGCATCGCAGCAGCATCGTAGCAGCAGCAGCAAGAACATCAACAACATCTAGCTATGTACTTGTTCTTATTGCTACGAAAATCCAAAACGGAAGCAATCTAGTTGCCTCTGCGGGATATTCATTAACCCAGCCAATAACCAACGTGCGTATCATAAAGTATACAACCGCTCTGTTCAACGCCCAACGTTTACTACCCGTAACTTCTACGCTGTATACGCTGTCACTCCACCACAATTGGCCAAATTCTTAACATTCAAAACACACACACACACACACACACACATGCAGGCGAACATCCAGAGTTTGTCGGAACAATAGCTGCTACAATGAGGTGCTTAAGAATGAAGCAAAGTGTGTATGACCGGAGGCGGGGTAAAAGCAGCACGGGGCGAAAGTCTTAATTTTTATGCTAACTTATATTTGCGCTTCTAATCCTCTCGCCTCACTCATTCCAGCTAGTCAGTCATCCAGCCAGGCGCTCCCCTAAGAGCCAAAAGTTGTAATTCGTCCGGATGCTTGCTTTTAATCTGGGCCAAACAATTTTTCCATAATTTCCCAAAGAATGTTGTTGAATTCTTACCATATCCACGTGCAAAATGTTGCTAAATCTTTGCGTTGTTTTTTTGCTTGTTTTTTTGTTTTGTTGTTTTTTTTTTTCTTTATTCTTCTTTTGCAGAGCTTGTGCGAATATAGATTACTTTAAGTTATTTGGTTACGAGATCCAGCTCTTCTTTACCACAAAGACAACGCGTTGAAACAAACTCCTTAATTAAACATTGGCTATATTTTTGCTGTAGAGTGCGTGTGCGGTGTAGTGGATGTCCTTAGAGACGCCTAACTGTGGAACAACGTGGCAAAGCATTGCTCAATAAATGCTAAATACAAGGTCATAAATATTTTTGAAATGTTTTTTTTTTTTTTTATTTTACAACAATTGCAAGGCTAAACTAGATCTGCTTTCTTTTGGTTTTTTAAGCAAATATATGGAAGTAACTGATTTGAGTGATGTTTCCTTATTAGCGACTAAATCGTCATTTAAGTTAAACAAGACCGTTTTTTATGACAATTCTGACACAGCTGTTAACATCTTTAATTTCTTCTAATGGAATGTTTTGAATGCTCGTGTGCACAAAAATTGTCTTCTCCATTCCATTGTCTTTCATTTCCTAAACGTGAACACATGAACTTTAATTAAATTTTATACACACCACCTTAGTTTCATACCCATACATAAACAGACACAACACACATACAAACACACTAACACGCACACCTTGCGAACACGTACCAAGGCAAAAAAGCTAAATTAATTAACCAAATAACTCAATTAAATTGTTCCCCCCTCTACTCTAACTGTCCCACCTTTATGCGAGAGGGAAGCATTAAAACGTTCCCTTATCTATGCTTTAGTGCCTCATCCATCCCACTCCATTCCAAACTTTCTTGTACTAGTCTTTTTGTTACATTTTAAGACGCATCCTGCGTATTGCCAGCGACACAAGGACACTGCAGCTAACACAAAAGAATCAGGAGAGTAACAAAGCAGCCAATCATTTCAGATTTCATTAAGTTTTACTTTTTGTTGTTGCCTGTTTTTGGTTTATTTTTTTTTTTTTTTAAATGCTACAGCACAATTAAAGCTCCTATCGGTTAAGTTTATAAAAATTTAAGAGTTGTCTCCATAATCCTGAAAATCCTTAACAACACCCACAACATACAAACTTGCCAACAGTACAACTGCTAAACTATGCATCATTTGAGGTTAAACTCTTGCCTACGTTCCGGGGTTAATTTTGGGCTCCAAATTGTAGCAGACCAATTCTTGCCATGGCAATAAGTTTTCGATGATTGTTTTTTTTTTTTTTTATTTTCTACTTTTTGGTTTTCCTTTATTTGGGTTGTTTTTCGCTCTGTAGATTTAATGAATGCCGCCATAATTGCTCATATGCTAGCTTGAGTTGGGATGAGCTCAACTGCATCGAGAGTGTGTGTGGACAAAGTTTTCGAGAATCTCTTATATCTCGTCTATAGTGTACTATGTATGAGTATGTTGAAAACGATAAAGTTTTGATGATTTCTGCAATTTGGTGTTTTTTGTGGTGTTCCTTTCCAGAGGAGTTGCTTTTGTACAAGTTTTCCCATAGTTAGGTGGGTGGGTGCTTTGAATAAAAAAAAAAAGGAAACAAAAAAAAAAACAAACAAAAAGTTCGAAAGCATGAACTACTTGTGCTTGGCCAATGGATTCAATTTAATGCTTGACTATTTTAATTTAGCAGAAAGTTGCTCAATGTTTCATATGAAGCAATTCCTACTGGCAGACAGACATGTCAGGATATAGTTTCATGCTAAATGCTGTGTTACATATGTACAATATAAAATTGTTGTTTGAGTGTTATAAGACTTAAAACAATGTACTGACAAGGTTCACATAAAAGTCAAGTCTTCAGATATGAAGAGTTCTTGATTTATGATTTTAACAGAGGAATGCTCCAGGAATTCTGAAAAGTTTTATGGTCCATTGTGGTCTGATGGACCACAATATGAATTTTCAATGAAATTCGAATAAGGCCTTTAAAATCACAATTTTATGTGTTCGTCGATTTTATGTGTTCCAAAGTAAACAAAGTCTGGTTCCCGTGATACTATCTAAAAAGGTTAGCCGCGTTTAAGCGGTTCCGTAGAAGAAGTGGGTGACGAGTTAGATTGTGGGAGGGCGTAGTGTTGGGCAAGTGCTGCGTCTTGAACGAAAAATCCTCAAGCACGCAACTGGCGCTGTCAAGGCGAGTCGGATCCACTTTAAAAGCTAAATGTCCCAAATTTCCTTAACACTAACTCAATGGGTCTTTCTAAAACCTTAAAAATAGACTGTGTGTGTGTTTTTTGCATAGCTTGGAACAATGATTAAGTGATCGACTCTTATGCGATAATTCAGGTTCGATGATTGTAATGAACAGTTTTGAACACTTATAATTTCTTAAGCATTTAATATTATTTTTTAATATTTACGTATTTAAAAACAACAATTTCGTGGACAATTCAAAAATGATTTTGCATAAATTTTTATTTAAGAATTTAGAGAGTCTTGCTCGAAATGAGTTACAATTTTTTTTTATTATTAAATCCAATCTATTTAAGCAGCTTAACATTCTGGCTATTTAAAAATACTAGATTCGCCTGGTGTCGAAATTCGGCCAATTTTTTGCAGAAACAGAAACTTTAAGAAATAAATAGAAAAACTGAAAAATCGTTAAAACTTGACCAAAATATTGATATCAAATCAAATTTGTAAAATTTTTTCAATTCAAAGCACCTTGTTTTTCAAATGTGACAAAACTGAATTTTTTGAGCAAATTTTTACTTTAAAAAAAAACTCGATCAAATTAAAATCTCTCTCCCAACCAAATTTCTTATTGATTAAAGAGTGGGTTCTTTCTCAAAAATTTTACTTCTCTCATAGAAGGTTGGGAACCCCTCCCCCCATCAGATATATCATTAATATTTATATACTGGACATCGGTATAACAGTACCTTTCGAATGATATACAAACGTTTCATTACACTTGAGTTTTAATCAATACCAAAAAAGTGTACGACAAACTTCAATGTTCCCGTATTAATATATTAAATAGCTGAAAAAGTATTTTTCAAAATTTCTACTTTTATATTCAAGTTCATGTTTGTTGTTTAGTTTTCAAAACAACCAAGTTTTAGTTTTTTTCACGTACGTTCAAAATAACAGTACGATATGACCTGAATTTGTTCGCCTTCTAACATTCACTTTCATTCGCGCTTCATTTCATCTTTCCAAATTATTATCGTCGCTCTAATAAGCGCAAATATATGGGTTTGTCTGTCCGTCTCTTCACGTCTTCTCATGTTCCAATTTTTCAATATCGCTGAATCTTAAATGTTTCGCCTTCCTTCCATATCATTGATCGTTCCATCCATCGTTTGAATTATATCAGCAAAAAAAAAAGAAAAAAATTATAAAATAAAACAAGAAACAGTAAAATTGCTCCTAAAACAACAACAAATGTACAATCAAACAAACCAAAAAGTCAGACAAACTAATGAGTCAATCGTCACGCCCATCGAAATGGTGCATGAGAATGCATACAAATAATTTAGATCAAATCGATATCCGGTTGAGCTCATTCACTGTCGACATTGTTGGCAGTAGCGGCGTCTGCGTCAACGGCAGCTGCATCGGCAGCCCACAATAGTACAATTATATTTCATGCAAACAAACTTTTGTCCCAATCATCATTCCAATGGCGCGTCTTTTATATCTTTTCATCATTTTTTCAGTCTTGCTGTACGTCTGATGTTGCGAGTATTTTTTTCTTTTTCTTTTTTCAGCGCCTTCATGCCGTAAATCATAACGTACTCGTTTATAAATAAATAAACAATTGAAGCAACTTGGAAGCGGTGGAGTTGCCGCTCGCTGTTGTTATCTTTAAAATTGATATAAAATTCGAAACCACTGACTTGGTTGGCTGCCATATGAGCAAATCCGTTCATTCAAGTCACGACATGCACATTCATGAAACCGGTCGACATGCCCGCTGGAGGCGTTTAAGCAGGCTGACGATCAAGATGCAGCTGGTTCTGCTGTTATTGCTGTTGGCTTGTCTAACAATCCAAGAATTGCGAGTTGTTGGCTGTGATAATTGATGTTATGTGATACTTTTTGTAATTACAGACAGAGTTGTTTTTTTTTTTTTTTTTTTTTTTTTTTTTGTTTTTTAATACAGATTAAAATAAACAAACTAGCTATGTATCAAAAGTAAGCTTTGAGTAACTGATTTGATGTATGTTCAGCACATTTTTTGAAATCATAAAAATATAATTTTTTCACAATTCCTTGACATCAACATTCGGTAACGGCTAGTGTCCGACCGAAACCAAAATTTTGGCCGAAACCGAAACCGAAACCGAATTTCGGCCATTTTTGTAATATTCGGCCGAAACCGAAACCGAAACCGAAACTAAATGTCTACATGAAAATTGTTTTAAAAACAATTTTTTTTTAATTTTTTTGTTAAAAGCTTTCAAAAACATAACAATTGAGACAGATTATAAAAACGTAAATATACGATAAATATTATTTTGCCTTTATTCATAGAAATTTACGAGCATCTTATAAAGCTTTTACAAAAAAAAATTTCAAAAACAGTAATCATAAACGTCCAATACCGAGAAAAATCTCTTGTAAAGGCTTCTTAAATGAGTAACCTTCAATAAACCCTTGATAAAGCCTTTTTAAAATTTTTACTCTATTGTGAGCACAAATATTGTCAAAAATACTTCAAACTGTTTCAAAAAATATGAAAACATGGCAAAACATTTCAAAATATTGAAAATAAAATTAAAAGTAACAATTTTTTCAGAGAAGAACATAGATTAAACATTTTTTTGACTGTTTGCATGTCAAAATATTGATAAAATTGTGACAAATAATTAAAAAATTATTGAATTTATCAAATTTACAAACCATTCTTGACACTTCCCATTTCAAATTGAGAGTGTTCCTATTTTAGCAAATAAGCTGAGACAATATTTTTATGAATAACAAAATTTTAAAAAGCATTTTATCTCTAAAAAGCTTTTTGACTATTGAGCACTTTATATCTGTTTGAAGATATTTTTATGAATAAAACCGTTTGAATATAAATGTTCAACTTTAAAATAATAAATAAAGAGATAATTTTATAACCACTTTTTAGTATTTAAAGTTAAATAACTTTATATTATAATCTAAAACAAAAAGTATCGTTTTGTCCTGGACCCAACCCACACGGTCAATCAAATGACTGAATATCACGTTTTTGTTCTACTTAACACCAATTTTGATGAAAGCGAACTCACATCTACCATTGAAATATATGTAAGAACCGAATAAGTAATGTACGATCAAATATTCGGTTTCGGTTTCGGTTTCGGCCATATTGATGCCGAATAGCCGAAACTAATTAAAAGGGCCGAAACTGGCCGAAACCGAAACCGAATATTCGGTCGGACACTAGTAACGGCTAGCAACACAAACGTTTTTAAGATTTTATAATAGTTTCATTGAAACATTTATGCAGTTAAATTTTGACTTTTTTCATAAAACTTATTTTTAATTTGGTAGAATTTGCTTAAATCACCAAAATTTTTAATTTTTGCACTCTCATTCCTCACGTTAGAAACTTGTACAGTTTTGAAACTGGGTTAATAAGAAACAATAACCACAACAAACATGCAGTAAGCAAATTTATACATAACATAAAACATGCTGTGGATTGCAGAAAACATGCAAAAAATATTTTCTTGCGGCACGCAAGTCCAACATACTAACATCATATTTGCAATAACAACACGCTTCGTTGCTAAACTTTTAAGCATTCACAAACTAAGTGCATGATTTTCTAGTTTGAAGCAAACAATTTAGCTGCTGCTCATGCGCCCATGTCTTCAAAAACGGCAGCAGTGGTGTTGGCCTTTATATTATCTTTTGAGTGGCAAGTCAAAATTCTAAAGCAACACCTCTATTCACAATAACACGAAATATCATAGAACTTGATTCCAAACATTCTTGTACCCAGACATGATGACCGAAAGATATCTGAAGACACCCTACTTAAAACTAAATAGTTATTCAATATAAATGCTGCCTAAAATTTTTCTTAAGAAAATCCGTTTTAAACCGTAACTGTCATGAGATCGTGACTGTTATGAGTTATATTAAAAAATCCGTTTTATACCGTTTTAAGCAATTAAACCGTTTTAAACAATTATTGCGTTAATTATGCGTTACTGAAAAAGTAACACATATTTTAAGTTTAATTTTATCACTCTGATATAAAGCTTATTTTTTGAGATAGCACTTATTTTTCAGTTTTATTTTTTACTCACAAAAAATTACTTTTAGGGCCAATTTTTTAGTGCGAGTTAAACTCTATTTCTGGTTTAAACAAGGTTTAAGCCAAGTAGCAAGTTTTTCAGGTAAATATTGACTTAAATTTAAACTAAGGTTAAACGCCCAATATTGTAGGGTTAAACTTTGGTTAACTTGCCATATGATTCTGACAGATTATTTTTTTTTTTGTTAATTTATGCAATATTTTTAATAAACTTAATCAAGAAATAGTAAATTCAAGAAAATAAGTTGGAAAGTATTTATTTCAACAGCGAATTCTTAGGTGTATTAAAAAGTTGCGAAATTCTGCAAACAAATTTTCATCATGGAGAAGCCTGCAAAAAAATTGCTTTTGAAAAGCAACAGCAAGCATTTTGGATGATAGAACCATAGTTTGGAACAACGTCCTGAACTGTTTTTTAACAGCTCTATCTTTAAATTTAACTTCACTAACAACAACTGTTTCGGGCCTTCTACGGTTTTATAAACCTATTGCAATTCTTAAGCAATTTTTTTTTGACAGACTTCTTTGCTCTTCTTCTGAAACAAAACTAATCATAAAGCTGGTAAGTTAAGCATCAGCTGTTAAAATAATCGAAAAGAATCGATTATTTTTTGACGTTTGATGGTACTGCCATATCAATAAGCACAAAATTGCTGATAATGTAACCAAGCGATGAAAATCTGATTGTGTATTTAAACGCTGATTAACTTTAACCTTCGATCAATTAAACCCTTGTTAACTACAGTTCAAACCATCACTGAAAAATTGGCCCTTAGTGTTAAATTCAACTGTAAATTTTTGAATCACAATATTTTGACAAAAATTTTTAAAATTTATTTATAAATTTTTCCTTTAAGTAATAAATTTAAAAATTTGTTAACTAAAAGTCAAAATAACTTATGTTGGTAAGTTGAAACATAAAATTTAAAAATGAGTTTTATTTTCAGAATAAAAAAATAAAATACAAAAATCGAAATTTAATTTCTGAGTAAAAAAAATAAAACTAAAAAAATAAGTTTTAGTTTAGAATGAAAAAATAAAACTTAAAACTAAGTGTTATTTTCTAAGTAAAAAAAAATAATATTAGCTCAAAAATAAGTGTTATTTATGAGCAAAAAAAATACATAAATTAAAAAAAAAAATACACAAAAATAATAGTTATTTTACGATTTTGAATATAAATCTTAAGAAAATAAAAATCTTAATATTTTTGAACAGCAAATGATAAAATAATCATTTTGGTCCACGTCAGTGATGCTACAAAGGGTACAATTGTTCCTTTGGGGTACACTTTCAGGTCCGTCAGTACAAAAGAACGCCTTTTTGCAAAAGGAACATATTTGGATTTTTAAATTTTTTATTTTCATATTCATTCACATATTTTCATGCATAAAATAACTGGCAAAAATAACTGATGCAAAAGAAATAGTGGACTTCGATATTTTTGAAACGAACAAATAGCAATGCCTTGCGGGGTGCCTGAATAACTAAAAATTTTTTTATATATGTTACGTATAAATATTTTATAAGATAGTTTTTAATAAAAGTTGTTTTAAAAAAATTATTTTTATTATTGATTTTTTATTGTTATTTTATTACTATTCAAAAGAAAAAGCTAAGTTTTTAAACTTTAATCTGATCTGGCGCTTTTTTAGCCTCTTTAGTAAAAATGTTCAGTAAAGAACGTTTTTGTCTCTAAAGTTTTATTTTTCTCAATTAAAAAGGTACACTTTGAAAATCTCTTATAGCATCACTGGCATATGTGACATTCTTCTCTAGTGCCATTAACATAATGATTTCTTCAAATTTTCAAAATAACAGTTATTTTTGGTCTCTGCTTAACTTACTTTACTTGCTGTGATATAAATCCAAGTTCATAAAAATTTTTAGAATGTTAGATGATCGTATATTTCTTGTAATTTTCTTATAAAATGTTGGGTGTTATATTTTTACATCCCCCTCATAAGATCATCACATTCCTTACTTTAAATTTAACTTATTCGACATAAGCTAAAACAATTTATTTTCATTAAAAAAATAAAATCCGAAGATAAACCAACAAATTCCTATGACTCGCATTGAAGTTCCGTCCCTTTTCCACAGTCCGAATATGTTCTATTCATAGTCAAATACTTTATCTTCAGTAGAATTGAGATAAAAAACAACAGTTAACCATCACTTGAACTACTGCTATGCTTTCATAAAGCAATGAAAAAACCTTTGACTTTTATAGAGTCTCTATTCGACTTTTTAGCTATAACAAAAACATCATTACTATCATCATCAGAACTTCATTATTGTGTTTGCTACAGTTCAATTGCTGTCGAATTCTTGAATTGTGCTTGCAACAATATCAGCATGTTTGCGGGTGTGCGTGTTTGTGTGTGTGTGTGTGTGTGTGTTCAGTATACCATTCAAGTTGCTGTTTCCTCAGTTTCTATTTACATCCAAAAAAACACACAAAACACACATATAAATTTGCATGCCTTTGAGTGTGTGAATATATTTTCTATGTACGCTTATCTTGTTGACCACTTTGACTGAAGAGTGACCACATTTTTTGTTCGTTTTCATTTGCTTGGTTTTATTTATTTTATAATAATTTGAGCATTTAACATTTATCCACAGTTCCTTTCATAGACAGACCAAAGCAATGTCTGTGTTCAGTTTCCACATCGTATTGCTTTGAATTGCAACGTCATGTCATCAATATCTTTGAGGTGTAATGACTGAATTGTGGATGAGCAGTTTTGTTTTATGTTTAATTTTATCTATATGTTTTATATTTTGAGCAGATGATATTCAGTGACTGAATTGTTTGTGGTTATGCAGGTGAACTGTTATAAAACATCAAAATATATGATAGAAGCTTGTTGTATATGTTTCATAGAAAATTCCATATTAAGGATGAATTTCGAAATTTATCATAGGATTTGTGCATTACATATAATTTATGTAATTTAATTCATTTGTAGCAATTTTAAATACACAGAATTATTTAAAGATTATTTAAATTTTTATCAGTAGTAACTTTGTTATAAAATTAGTAAGAATTATCATTGGCTTTGTTCAAGTTAAAACGCCTCCAAAATTTGACGTGCTGATTTATATGCCCAATTTTACTCCTTCAGAATCGGATTCCACAAAAAAGAAATACTTTGAAAAAATTCCAAATTCCACAGATATTTTTGAGAATTAAATTTATAAGTAATCAAAAAAATTACAAGAAATTATTTGGCCAGACTAGAAGACGAAAAATGTCTGTCAATGACACGAAAAAGAAATTTATGAAGACATTTTCACAACTTATTTCAATACATACTAAATGTTTATAAGATTTGAAGATTTATATTTTTATCCATTTTAGTAATAAAATATTAAATTAAATACAAGTTTTTCTGATTGATCATAAAATATGTTATTTTAAAAGAGATTTTATTTTCAATCTATATTTGGAATTTATTTATTAAAACAACATGCCAGTTCTCTTTGTAAATGAAAAATTTTTAAAAATTTTAAGTGTTGTCTTTCATAGGAATCAAGATTTTTTGTTATTATCTGTTTTAAAAGCTGAGAATTTACTGTCACTGTTTTGGTGTTAAAAAATTAAATTTAAACTTCAATGGAACGAAAACAGCAATACATGATTAATGTTATGTAGTGCGATGCATAAATCTTAATTTCTCTTATAATAGTTTTTAATTTTTTTTTAATATAGTAAAAAGTTTCAAACCAAATATTTTTAAAGCCATTCATGTTAAAATGCCCCTCATATTGACCGCCATTTTAAGCTACCGAAATTTTAATCAATAAAGAAGTTATTTCAAGGCCATGCGTCAAGGTCATTTTCTAGATAGTTTTTGGTAAAACACACAAATATACTAAAAAATATCAGACTTTTTCTTTGAAAAGAATTAATTTTTTCATGGTTTATGGTTTAAAACATTTGTCTTCTAATGTTACTGACTGTAATAAATTTATTTTCTACTTAACAGACGGTGACATTTTTCAGAAGTAGTTTCCAAATTAATTTTTATCCTATTTAATGCCACACACATAACTTGCCAAACTTACTCAGCATATAAGTGCATTAAGAACTCACAAGCACATGCAAGGCTACACCTACACACACACTCTTGCTCACTCACTCACTCACTCACTCACTCACTCACATATATAACCGCTAGAACAAAGACAATTAAAAGTCTGCTTAATGCAACAGACAACCAACTAAACTGCACAGAAAAACTACTTCCATATCCTTGTTTGCTAATCCTACACCCCGCAGGACATGAGCAGCCTTACAGCTGGCAGTGTTTTAGCTCCGACAATAACAACAAAATAAGAGATTAAGTGAGACAGAAAACTTAAACAAAAAAAAAAAAACAACAGAACACAAAAAAAAAACCAACCGAAGGACTCTAGAAATTTACTCCAAACAGGCTTAAGTCACCGCGTTAGTTCAGCACAGAAAATTTGCGGCTGTGCCAATGGCCAAGTGCAACATTGAGGCATTTAGTGGTCCAGTGCAGCAAATGGTAGTGGCAGTTGGCAGTCAGGGTGGTAGTGGGTCAAAAACAGCTGACATTGTCTGCATTTTTGTTATTTTTTTCTTCACTTGCCGAAGGACGACACCCAGTCAGCCAGCCAGCCAGCTAGTCTGGCTGAGGCTTGCTGTGGCACGTTGGTTACTTACTTCATTTTATCTCGAAGTCTCTAAGTTTTTAGCGGTTTTTCTAGTTTAATAGCAGCATGAAGGTGGATGTTGGCAACTAGCTAGTAGCTGCTTGGCTCGTCGCTCGGTTGGCTTGTCTAGCTAACTGTGGAATTCTGTTTAAGCTGGCTCTGGTGCTGCTGCTGTTGCTGCTGTGGCAAACTTAATTTGTTCGTGCATTAAATGGGACATTTTTCGGTTTTTTGTGAGTTGTTGCTATAGAAAATGGTATGCCGTTGCCGTCAAATAGCATGCACAGCGTATTTCGACTGGCTGCAACAGCTATGTTGTTGTAACTTTTAGCAATTTTCGCTTTCAAATTGATAGCAAAAACCAAGTATGAAATTAAATTTTGGTCAAAGACTCTTTGATGTATTCTGATAGGAAAACTAAGAGCACCACTACTTTCGAAACTATTTTTTTTATCTAATGATTGAGCTCAATACATGGTGCTTAGTACTATTATGTGAAGCAGCTCATAAATAATTTAACTATTGCGACAATTTTTAATTAAATGCATATTCAGCCAGCCATGAAATCACTCAAACCTCAATTAAAGCAAAGGTACCTCAATTGCTGAAATTAGAAAAATTAAAAAACCTTGCATAACTCTTCAAAATAAAACAAACAAATTAAAATGTGTGTCGAGCAGGGTTGCCACAGCCTAAAATTTTCATTTACCAAAATTCCCAAATATATTTCACATTTAAGAAAAAAATTTCACATCCACAAAAAAAATATCAAATATGTGTGATCAATCAAAATAAACGAAATATTTTTACTTTTTTGACATATGTTTCGTCCAATAAAATTATAATAACAAAAGCTGTGTTTTTGATGACTCCTCTAGATTTAGATTTCTTACTACAGATCAGTAAAAACTGCTTATTGATGACATTTTTCTCTTTTTACCTCCTCTTGTTTGATATTGCTCTTTGTTTTTTGAAGCTGCTCTAAGTTACGCTTTCAGCTCTTTTGTACGCTTATATTTTTTGTGGTGTAAGTTAGAGTAACATGTAAATAAATCAAGTATTTTGGTTCCTGTTGAAAAATTCGAAAAATTGAAAGAGCATTACATAGGTTCTTTGCTTACCTATTTCAACAGTTTAATGAAAACTAGTAATTTTTCTGGCTTATTTCTTAATTTGTTTGCTTTTGCCACTGAGAATTTGTCATCGAACACAACTAATATTGTTGTATACCAGTATTCATGTATTCAGGTTTCAAATATTTTAAAACATGTAGCAGATATCATGGTTAACCGAGAAATTTCCAATGATTTTTTCTTTACAGTGTTTGGAATTTAAAATTCAACTTCTGAAAAGCGCTTTATTTTTGTTGCGATGATATTGAAGAAAACGAGTAATATTGAGAGTGAGTTTTACGGTCTTTGGTACTACCCCATTTTTATATTTTAAATACCTGTTTTCAGTGTTACTGTCTGAAGAATCTGAATCTTGTTTTTGTGCATGACACGTAACCGCGACTCTTATCCTTTAACCCTAAAATGTAATTAAATTATTAAGTATTACGATGGTACAAATTTAAAAATGTTCTTTTCAATATGATGAAGGCCAATAATTTTAATTAGTTTTTAAAACTAATTGGAGTTCGATAGTGGCCGAAATTCGACCTTTTCACTTTCTTTCTCTCGATACAATAGTAATATGAAAAACAAATTTTCTTCATAAAAATTTGGCAAAAAATTGTTAAAAAAAAATCGGTGCACTCGTTCTCCGCATTTTGATCCATTTAAAAGAAATTAATCAAAATCGGCTAGAATTTCGTGAGAAAATGGTTTTTTTACTATTTTCCCTACGCCTATTTATATATAGATTAAAAAAAAGAGACGATCATTTAAGGGCGGTAAGGTTTTTAACCATTTTTTATATGAATGCTCAACATCTCTAGAATATTGTGTCCAAATTTGAAGTCAATCCGAGTAAAACTAACGGATGTACAAATTTTTAAGTAAGTGTACCTCGAACGTACAAACGTACGTGTACAAAACTTTAAAGCAGTTTTCCCACAAGTTGTATTTTCAAAGTCCGTGTTCACGCTAGTCTTTTAGAAACTACTTGACCGATTCATTTCAAACTTTCTACATATAAAATACTTTCCTCCAACGTTGACTAAATTTTAATGGTTTTTGATTTCAGATAATTTCCGACCGAGACATAGTGACCACCGCAAATTGCTATTTTTCCTAGACGCTCTGGGAAAAGCTCTGTCTGTCACCAGCTTGTTTTTCAATTTATCCGAAAGAAAAAGAGTATTGTTAAAAGTACACTCAATAACGTACAAAAGATTTAAATAAATTTGCTCAATCCATACTGTTCAAAAAATTCACAAAAAAAATGTTTTTTACGTGTTTGAAACCCTTACTTCGCCCTTAAGCTTTTGGTAAATTTTCATAAAAATGTTTTTTGTTTTCACTAGAAATTTTACCAAAATGAAACTTAATTTCACATTTTCACATCGAAAAAAAAATTTACCAGTTTTGGTAAATTTTTCACATTCTGGCAACGCTGGTGTCGAGTCGAGTAAGAGAAGAAAAGCAATGCTTGAACGAAACTCAACCAAGCATTGCATGCAACAACAGTTGCCAGTTGCTTGAAGCAACAACCATGCTGGACGCAAACAATATACAACACAAGCAATAAAAGCAAAAGCCGTATAAGACGTTGCCGCAAGTATTTTTTTTTTTTCTGTTTCATGCTTATCGGAGACTGGAATGCGCTAGCGTGACACTCCCAGCTTGGGCGAGTAGCATGCAAGCTACCAGCTCAACACATGCTGTTGTGTATATGTTGGAAAAATGCAATCATAAGCAGATAATTGCGGTAACGTTAGCGTAACCGTAAAGTTTGTCACCCACGCACATATTGTACGAGGGGTGAAGGTATGGACAGAAAATAATTTTTGTTCAACTAGCTGCGCAAGCGCAACGCAAGACAAAATATCAGTTTAGGAAATTTCTTGTAGGTAGTTGTCTTCTTGGTCTTGGTTCGCCGATTGTATAAAGCGTTTACCGCAGCGCACACTGATTGAATAGTGAAAAAAAATTCCGAAAATTTTTAAAATTGTATTGGTATCAATTTCATCAAGATACATTTTATTAATTTGAAGAATTTATTTAGATCTAAAACAAGTAAAGAAAGTCTAAAGTCGGTCTAGGCCGACTATGAAATACTCTAAACCTTCTTTTCCAAAAATAAATAATATTATTGAAAATGGGCGTGTCCGTGGGCGGATGACGTCCATTTTTCAAAGACATCTTTGTGTTGATACAAAAAACATACGTCCCATATTTTATAGGTGTAGGTTAAATATGAGCTGAGTTATGCAGTTTTCAATTTTTGCGTTGTATGGGAGGTAGGCGTGGCGGATTCCAAAAATATTCAATAGTGCAGAACCTTGGATTCATATAACTATGTGTACCAAGTTTTATTCAATTATCTCGACTCCTTCGTCTTATTATGTGTATACGGACAACACACAGACGGACGGACGGACGGACGGACATGAATAGCTCGACTCACGAGGTGACGCTGATCAAGAATATATATACTTTTCTATACCGGACTCGCTTCGTTCTATGCGTTACAAACGTTCGCACAAAGTTAATATACCCTGACCTTTCAGGTTTAGGGTATAAACATCAATAATTATTTACCCCAAGACTCAGCTCTTATGTTTAGATTAACATTTTTGATATCACTCAACCCACTGTGCTGTGTTGGTTGGTTTAAGGTACACTTAAATTTATATCTCTTACAACAGATAACATCAAGCTACTTGCCTGCCGTAGAAGCGGCAGAGTTAGGTCAACAATTGCGTTTTCGTAGCCGACACTGTTTGTCAGAATGCTTGTTCCAAAGCAGAACTAAATGGCTTGCATTTCCAAGTAATTCTACACAAATTGTGTTTAATTTTTGCACTAATATTTATTGCATAAAAGAAACGATAAAATAAAAAGTTTCTGCCAGTAGACCTTGACCTACCCCGTATATTCTACAAGTTGCTGTCATCAATAACGTTATATAATGTTGTTTATCTTTTTAAATTTTCAGCTTATATGCATAGCAACAATGTCAGTATCACCAACATGCTCACCATCAGAATCAACATCATCAGTTCTTAAGGTTTGAGTAGCATTGCTTTGGCATATATTGAGCTCGCTGAAGATATGTATATGTGTGTGTTGGCTTAAGCCTGTCAGGCATCATATTGGCCAGATTATGTCCAAGTATGTATGATGTAGCTATCTAAGCAATTGTTAGCTCAATGTCAAATATGATGAATAGTTTCGTCCAAGAAGATAAACTAACTCATGCCATTGTTTACAAGCTTTGTCTAATTTTCAATTGCTTGCTTTTAACAATAAATTGCTTCGTTTTTTTTTTCTCTTTTATTCAAATCGTTCAAATATGCATGCAAACACACACTTGTGGACGAATGAACATAAATTTATTATCTCTAAAAATACAGTTTCTAGGATGCTTGTTAAATTTGCATATAAATTATGATGGTTGAAAATATTTAGTTATGTGGGTGTGGTTTTTGTGACATGTTGATCTGATGCTGGAAAAATCCAGCAGCAAATTGGTGTAAAGTTCATTGTCATAACTATACATCATAACGTTTTAATATTTTTGTTTAATATCATTATTGGCCTCATATGGAGTCTAACACGTAGCAGTTACAACAACGCAAGTAACACGCAACAGTGTTTATGCAGAAATATAAGTAGCAGTACGTAGGCAAAAATTCAACAAATATTATAAAGATTTTATTAAATATTAGGTACTCACTCATCTTCGATGGTGTAAATTGAGTAATATTTTACATTTACTTTATTTGTCAATTCTTCAGATTCAGACATGTTGTAGTTATTCTTACAAGGCACAGCAAGCTAACAAAAACTAAGCTTTCAGGAATCTGGTTTTAAAAAAAGTTTATATAAAGATGAATTTTAAACGATCTTCTAATTTAGTTGTTAGTATTCTTACTATGATTACAAAAAATCTTCTAACACAAAATATTTTAGTGCTTTCATTGGCGTAATGAATACCCGTTCATGTTTTTAAGTACCGCGTATTAAATGCAAAGAGATAACAAATGGCTCACTGGGCCAATGTAAATGTTCTTAAAGACATTGTTTCATTATTGATTTTTTAAGTACAGTTTCGTAAAAATATTGATATAAAGTTGTGGTTTTCATTCAGTCAATGAATAATATACATTAGCTCAATGAACAATACATGTTTTAACCTTCAAACTCCCTAGTCCGCCTCTAGTCGCGGTTAAACACACATGGGTTAATTATTTTTCATGACAAACGGTATTGTTTTTTTTTACTTAAACGTGTGTGCATATTGCTATGCTTGGCTTTGCTCTAGCAAGCTTATTTAGAATAAGAATTTCAAAAAAATCATAAAAAATCCAAAACTTCTCGTATCGAATTAAAAATAATTATCTGTGTGTACCAAAAGTATGCTTTTTCAGAAAAAATTACGATTTTTGAGACCGTCTGTATTCGCACCTGGGCACTCATGTGAAATTTTTTTCGCTGTGCATTTTAGTGATTCAACAGCATTTGTATTCCTACATCGATGGATCAAAATTGGATGGCAAAGTGGGGGGAGGAGTCTACTCTGAATCACTAAGCATCAATCTCGTCTTTAGGCTCCCTGACCACTGGAGTGTCTTTCAAGCGGAAGTTACTGCTAAACATATAGCTGTGACTTGACTTCAGATGAATGAAATATCATTTAAGGATATTTGCATTCTATCTGATAGTCAAGACGCTTTGAAGGCCCTGGAATCTGTTCAAATATCATCAAAAACATTCCTAAGCTGCCGCAGATCTTTATATAAGATGGCAGAGCAGCTAAAAATCTTACTATGCTGGATCCCCAGACATAGAGACGTTCCAGGATACTGCAAAGCAGATGAACTAGCTCGAACTGGAACTACCAATACCTTATCGAGATAAAAGGAAATAATTGATATGCCTCATACCACATGTTAATTACTCATAAATAAGCTATCTCTTAAAAACCAACATAAGATGGTCTACGAGACGCACATGCATCACGGTGCATCAGGTTTGGCAAACTCTGAACTTGAAACGTTCGTATGAACTAATTTCCCTAAGAAGTTATCAAATCAATATTGTTATCGGTGTCCTAACAGGACAATGCTTAATTGGCAACCACGCCCGAAGATTAAACATCCTCCACAAGGATTTCTTCAAAAGCTGTAGAGATGAGCAGAAGGAAGAATCCACAAGACATCCAGCGTTGCCAGATGGACGATGGCATCGTCATTTTGACGATTTAAGACCAAAATGACGATTGTACGATTTGAGATCACAAATGACGATTTCATAGCTCAAGAGTTAATTTACATGTGAATATTTTTTTTTTGTATTTAGAACACTTTAATTTGAAAACTAAAAAAAAATCCCTCTTGCACTGTTCAATATTTTTTTTTAAACAACAAAGTAGATCATTTTTTGAAACCATTGCACATAAATTTTAACGAAATGGAAAATATCGACAAAAAAACAATAGTAATTTTTCAAAAAATTATGATATTTATTTAGGAATTTATGTTATAGCAAAATTCAGAAATGTGATATACCTACTGATATATTAAATGAGTTGACAAAGCATTCTATTTTCTTTTACATTAACTTTGGTGAAAAAATAAAAATCTTTTCGATTTCAAGAATATAGTTTTTCAAAAGAAAATTTTTTTTCAAAAAGAAAAGAAATCGTTTGGAAAGCGATATTCTGAAAATTATTTTGCTTACACCAGATTATCTGAAATTTTATAATTTTCCTTGTTGTAAAACTAAGTCATTTTCTTAACACGGAGAGAAACTTGAGCTGAAAAAAACCCAAATCAATTTATTTTGAGAGTGATACTGAGCTAAGCAGTAATATTCTTGATATCAAGCCCGAAAGTTGTTGTTTATCAAAAAAATTAACACGCTCATGTATGCATAATGCTTTTTTTTTAATTGTTCGTCAAAAAACGAATATGCTCACTTGGGTTCAATGTATGACATTTTGGTATTGGGTATAAAAAACAGGCTCATTTTTGTCCAATGCATGTCGTTTATGGATTGTGAATAAAACAAGTTAACATGCTTTCATATATCTTATCACAGAAATTTTGGGATGTGACATTTTATGAATTTTAATAATACAAGGCAAAATGCAAGGGGCTTAGACATCAATGGAACCGAATAAAGAAAAAAAGATGACCAAAGGAAAATTCAAAATTATTTTTTCATTGTCCAAATTGGATATTTGATCCAATTCGGACAGGAAAATATATTTTTTTGAATTTGTGTTCTGCACTTTTATACTAACCGCAACAAAAACCAACTGATAATTATGTTGTTCGGTTACTCATTTTTTGGTGAGCAAAAACCACAACAACAAAAATTTATTTTTATGATCAAACTCAAGATGACACTTATTAAGCACAAATTGACGTGTTTATCAAATAACTTTCAATCCATGTTTTGAGATGGTTTCATGCTCTATTGAGCTAATTTCATTTACGAACGCTTTGCTCTTAATTTGAGCCCATTTTGTTCTAGCCGTGTATGAAATTTCAACTCAACAATGTAGTAGTTTGAAATGAAAACTTTTAATCAATATCTCTGAACAATAAATTTATATAAATATATTAGCCATATGTGAATTAATTTTATCTCATAATTTTAATATACTCTTTTTTTATAAAAAAGATTTTTTAATTTTCATTTTACTTTAAGTAAACATTTAAATATTCTGTACTGTGTGACGATTTAAAGACTTAAATTACGATTTTTGGGACGGGCAAATGACGATTTTAAGACCTAAATGACGATTTTTTAAAAGCTTTTTGACGTTTTTAAGCGAAGAGTCTCTGACAACTCTGAAAACATCTTCTCAGCACATGCTCAGCGCTAGCTGAAAACCACCACCTCTTTCTGGGAACTGGTTTTATAGTGACCTAGACAGTCTCTCAAAATCTTCGGTCTACAGACTTCAAAGCTTTATTAATAGTTCCAACTGGTTCAAATGGAGTAGGTAAATAATTAACCCCCTGGTATCACAACGGGCTTAATTGGCCTATGTGTGTCTCAAAAGAGACAGCTGCGTTAACCTAACCAGTATTCCAAAATATTGACGACCTACCACAAAAATCAAAACAATGGGATCGTTCATTTTAAAAAAAATATACTCATATCGTCATATGGATGGAGTTGACCTCGTGGATGGGCTAATAGGTTGCTTTCATACACGTACCAAGGCTAGGAAGTGGACTAATCGAATTATTTTTTATTTATTTGGTGTTGTAATGGTGAACGCCTGCGTACACTTTCATCGTTTGAAGAAATTAGACCGATTACCATAATTTACAAAATTTTGAACAGAAGTGGCTGCATCATTGTGTTCAATGAATTCATCTACAAAAAATCGAAAAGTGTTCCAAACATGAACCATGACAATATGAATCTTTGGAGTACGATTGCCGACAGATCGTGTAAAGCTAGAAGGATGTAAGTCAGAAACACAAGCATACTGAACAAAGTGCAATTTGAACCTCTATAATACAACTTCAAAATCTCACTTCTTAACTTTTCATACTCTTAGATAAATAGATGTTTCTTTACTTTTTATAAAAAAAAATATATTTTTTCTTTTTTACTACTTCTGATCCTTACAGGTAGGATGCAGTTTATAGAATGCACTGGCTAAAGTATAAACATACCTTATCAAAATTTAAGAATATGTTAAAAAATATGTTCCGCCCTTAACTTTGCAAAACCCCGCTAGGGTTTTGCTCTCATGGGGTAGTACTGTCATCAGTATAAAGTGTTAAATAAGAATTATTTTAAGTGTTTCACTGTATTAATAGTTTTTTCTCTGTGTTTTTCTATTTTCTCTGTGTT
Source organism: Tetanocera ferruginea (assembly GCA_958299015.1). Classification (NCBI taxonomy): domain Eukaryota; kingdom Metazoa; phylum Arthropoda; class Insecta; order Diptera; family Sciomyzidae; genus Tetanocera; species Tetanocera ferruginea. Next base: position 164,028,626 of record OY282641.1, read on the forward strand.
GTAGAATATGCCTCTTTTCTAGAATTTCCGCTGAAAATGGTTTTCTTTTACGTATTTTTCATTTTCAAAGTAGTGTTCGGGATTTGAATAATTGTTTTAAATGTGTTTTAATAATTGTAACTGTGATAATTTCTAACCAACTTTCTCACTCTCAGTACGTCTCAGTTCTCATTTTTGGTTTTGAAAAGTTAAAAGGTATTTTTTCCAAATACTATACCTTTAAATACTGTTCTCTAAATTATGAACTTATTTAGCGCACAGGTTTAGTTGAAATTTTCAATACATAGTACATATATGAAAAGTAAATACACAAAAATCGAATTCAATTTTTCAAAATACAAAGCTAGCGGAAACAAGCTGCAAATTTACGCTAAACCACAAAGCAAATAAGACAGAGTTTGCATGTTTTTCTGCATTTCCGCTGCAGACTTATTTTTTTGCAACACTTTCCGCAACATTTTTGCCAAAGTGCACGAAATCTCGTCAGCGTGAAAGGAGGAAGGAAGGAAAAATAGTGTATTTCTTAGAGTTTTTAAAAGACGCGCGGCGTACTGAGGCTCTTTGAGTGAGTGGTACGCTCATCGATGAAGCGCAGCAACTTGCCCAACCCAGCTAGCATTTGGAAGACTGTTTTGCTGACAACCACCTAAATGAGTCTTTTTCGAGTCCACTTGACGATCAACAAAAACAAAATACATGTCCTGTGCGGAAGTATATTTAACTCCACTCAACGATCAAAAACTGACTGCTTTTTTTCAAGGCAAGCTCTATGAAATTGAACAAAGCGTGTGCAGAAGCATATTTTGATCGGCGAGGCGATAGAAAAGTAACTATTTTTTTTGTGAAAACTAACGGCAAATTGGACAAATTCAAACAATCATATTTTTCACGCCAAATCGTTCAGTTTCGACAGAGAAATCTCGGAGTAAAGTCAACCTTTCTGTTTGTGAAATTTTTAAATTCAAGTAGTTTTCGGTTATACTAACTTCAAAATATACACAAGATCTCACAATATTGAACATCACTCGTCCCAGTCAGCATTTTATGAAATTTTTGAACATATAAGAGTTGTTTTCGATTTTCCCCAATTGTGCGATCATTTTCTGATCAAAAAAGACTCTCTTCTTGAAGAGTAATTTTCGAGTCGTTTTTGTACTTTCATGATCAAAAAACGACTCAAAAATCAGTCGTATCTTAATCATATTTTGCTATTTTTAGATCGAAAAATGACTCGAAAATGATTCGAAAATGAATCGTATTTTAATCACTTTTTGATCATATCCAAGATTAAAAAACGACTCGAAAAAGACTTTTCAAAAAGAGTCACGTGTAGGGTACTATTTTCTCCCGAACAAACAGTCTTTTTTGATTAGAAAATGAGCGCACACGCGACTGTTACCATCGCGGAGGAGAGTCGAAAACGACTCTTATATGTTCAAAAATTCGATAAAATGCTAGCTGGGAAGTTGCACGTTACGAATGCTACATTTAACTACACATACACACACACATGAGTAAAACTACTGACGGTATTGTAGTGCCCAACACAAGACGTGCAACATGCAATTGTTGCCGTTAGACCTGAAGTAACAATAAAATAACAACATCCGAGTAGGAGTAGAAGGAGGAGGCGGAAAAGCTGAGAAAATTGAAAACCGAAACAAGACGAAAGTTGATGCAAAACAGTTACAACAAAAACAACCAATAATAAAAACAAGCCGCAGAATAACAACACGCTAGAAAAAAAATAAGGGCATAATGCACATGAAAAAGAACAAGAAATAACTGCTGTTCACTGAACTATCTTTGAACGTAGATTTTGACAGCTAGCTAGTCTTAAGATGTTGTTCATTGACAGTGTGGGCTGCACAAAGCGGCTGAATGAATTAAGCCTGTGGGCGGCTTATGGCACTAGGTTGATGTCTATATGGCGTTACGAGTGGTTTTGCAGCAGCTTTCTTGAAGGCCTCTTAATCCAAACAGGAAATGCGAAGCCGTCAGCTATGCAGTGTTTTGCTTATGTGTAGATTTAAGCAAGAATGATGCATCAGCATCAGTTTAAATAACGTTTAAATTTCGCACAAGTACAGCAGCATGCTTGCTTAAACAGGTCCTTTTTATGACCCACGTATTGTTGGTACACGAATATAACTTATGCCAACTTTTCAAGCTGAAATATAAAAAACACAAGCCACAACAAAGAAATAAACAACCTTGCTTATTTATTTGCAGCTCCAAAGAACACTTTGCCAGGAGCACAACAAAAAAAAAGTACCTCATTGAAAAGCACTTAAATAAATTTGGGCCAAAAAGCAGCTTATTGTCAAAATATGAAAAAAAAAAAAACACAAGCAGCACAAATAAACGGGTTACACAAAACAGTAAATAAACCATAGAGCTTCAGGTATTTAATGAAAAACTCTTCACACACACATATACACACAAACACACACGCTGAGAGCTGTATGAAAAAAGTTTTTTGAAGAGCATGACATGTAATGGCAGCACAAAAATGACCTCAAACAAATCTATATATTTACCCCCAGCTCCACACAAACACACACATCTTAAAAAAGGAGCATTCATCAAATACGCTCTCAAGAGCAAAAGGATAAACAGAATGCTCTACAATAAACTGGACCTTGTAGCAAGTTCGGCTGCCTTGGCTCCTCATCTTTTGATTTCAAAGTTTTCCAAAATAACGGCAGTGTGGGTGGGTTGCCTTCCCCTGTATAGCATCTTTTGTTCTCAATTCGAATACTTTTGGAAGCTTAAAGGTAGACGCTGTGTTGTGTTGAGCTTCTTACTTTAATATCCTTTGTGAGTTTATGTTTTGCCAAGTTTTGAAAACATTTGTCAAGCGTTTGTTAAAACTTTATTTTTGTCTTGGTTGTTATTGTTGTGTATTTTTTGCTTGCAGAGAAAAAAGTTTTTATACGTTGATCAAATAAAATGCTTTCAAGCGCTTAAACATCAGAGATTGAATTCGGAAATAAGGGTCAGAGCAGCAGCAGAAAAAAGTTGGTATAACTTGGGAAATTTTTTAAATCTTTTTATTTACAATCGAGCTGTTTCTTTAACTACCAACAAACTGTTTTAAAACAATTCCGCAGAGCTTGTAACTAGCCTAGATAAGAAATGGAGAAACAAAAAAAAAATGTTGCTATGCTACTACTTTAAAGTTTAAACTACTTTTTACTACTTAACGACTATTTTTCGACTACTTTTTTAGTCAGCCAGACGCTTTCAGCTGCTTTTTTGTAGACATTTCTCAGTTATACCTACGCATAAATTTGTGCTGCCCACTTGTAAGAATCATAGCTAAGTTCTTGCTTTTATTTAGTAGACTTGAGTTGTGTTAAGGTGCGTTGTTCTTCTAATAGTGCTCAAAGACAGTCGAGTTGTTTCACTTGACTTGACTGCAGCAGATAGCTGTCAGCTTTATAGAGTGTTTCAGCCACTCTTAACCCTTTTTGCAAAACAACCCTTAGCCAACGTTTAAGCCACTCATGATATCCATCTACCTTTAATTGTTTGGCAATTTTAATAAACTCTCAACAACATTGAGCTAGGCAAGCCAGCAGCTGTTGTTGACATTTGAATTGTTTTATTGCATTGTTCGTTTCTAGCGTTCAAGTGTGCGTGTGTGTGTGTGTGTGTGTGCTAAGCCTTACGCAAATTTTGAATAATTTTTGCAAAATTTGAAGATTTAATTTTTCTACTCATGGTTATCGGCTGCATTTGTCATTTATTGAGTTCCACTCGGGGCAACCCTGTCAAATAGCACAATAACAACCAGCAAACCAGCCAACCAGCCACCAACACTTGAGCGAACAACACACATTTTGACATTGATCTGGAGAGCCAACTTCAACAACATTGCTTGTCAAATAAGCGTTTGACTCTTGGGCTAAACGTCAAAAACTGCTGCACGAGGGTAGCAAAAAATAGCAGCTTTTAATATTTAATTTAATAAAAATCAAATTCACTGAGATATGAATTTGTATTCAAATCGCAATGTGGCAAAACAATAAGATATTCATATTATGAAGTGCGTCGCAAACATATTTCAGATTTACACGTGAAAAAAAACACGAATGTTGAAATGCCGAATGTTGAGATTTAAACTTTTAAATCTTATAAATCAAAAAGACAAAACTATGGGTTCTGTAGCAAAATCTCAAAAAAGTCAACAATTTTCTCAAAACAGGAATTGCTATAAAAATATATTGAATAAATCCATCTCATTCAATTACTGCAACACAAATAAAAATATTTAGGTTCTGTATCTAGATAAGATATATGTGTAAAACATATCAAGCCATAACCGCGAAAAAGATGTAACCATCAAAACTAAAATTTTAAAGGAGAAGATTTCTTTTAATTTTTTCGACTTAAGATTTTTAGTTGCGACAATTTTTTTACACATTATTTTATAATTACCGATATGAATAATGAAATAAAATATAAGTTTCGATACGAAAAAAATTTTTCGTAAATTGCTGGTTACATCTTTTTCCCGGTTATGTTCGCATATCGGTGTTTCCATATAATTTCGACAAATTTTTAGCAAAGTCTGATCTAAGTGCTTTAAATTTTTATGAAACTTTGTTGCTTAGTAGGTCACATTGAAAAACAATACTCTGTGTATTTTATTATTGCGAAATTTTTGTTGCCAAATTATACACTGTCAAAAACATTGAAAAAAAATATAAAAAATTAAATTATTGCATGTTTTTAAGCAACACTATCCACGAAACTGTTAGTCGTATAGAAAATAAACTTAGGTAGAGTTTATGTATCGTGAATGAATCAAACTGGTGGTCTGATTTTTTTAGAACTTTTATTAAAAAACTTTTTTTTCTTATGTCGAAATTTACGATCATATTTTTTAAAGTCGGAGCAACTACTTTTTCATGTTTTTAAAATAATGTCGCATTTATGTATTGTTCTTAAGATCAACGTTAAATTTCAAGTTCAGTACCTCCAGCGATTGCTATTTTTAATTAAATTTTTAAAAAATTACTAAAGATTTCCTATTTTTGTATACCGAAAATTTTATTTTGATTTTAAAAAAAAATGGTGTTCCTTATTTTATATATCGTCATATGAAATCAGAAAAGCCCTATTTTACCAAAACTTTAAAAACTTAAAGAAAAATTTTTGTTTCACCCGTAAATTTTTTAAAGGACTTTTAAGTTTTCATATGACGATATACAGTTACTGTTTGGTTTAAAAGACTTGCAAAGAGATCCTCATAAAAAAAATTAATATGATCTAAATATATGGTCACGTGTTTTGCGATTTTAAGCATCAACTGAATGTACCATTTATTAATCTTCTATTATTGTAATTTTTTTAATTGCTGAACTATTTCTGTTTAAATACATGCACTTATTTATTTTTTTTTTTTAAATTTGTAATAATTTTGACAGTGTTTCAATAGAACTATCCACCAAAACCGTTAAAAAAATTTAAAAAACACTGATGTCAGAGAAGTGTCCCTTTTGATATGGAATCACCGATATGTATATAGAACATTTTGTGTAAGTTTCTGTAGTTGCTTACGTTCAAATTTGACCTAAGTTTTTTTATATTCTCTGCCTAGTTTTATGTAAATGAAGTCTGCTTAAATTTTCTATTGAAAGACATACCAATATTATTTGTTTACTTTTTTTTTTAGTGTAAAAGATGATTTTTCATCTTCATCATGAATTTCCACCACAGATGTGTTGATGATTTTGACATTTTGAAGTTGACTTATTATCTATGACGGGAATGTGTCCATTAATAATGTAAGGGTGCAGTTTTTGATATATCATAATCCTTGCCATACACTTAACATGTTCTTGTGATATTTTTAATATGCTCTAACATATGGACAGTTTTTGATGTCTGTTTTTGTCAGCAAAACTAAAAATAAATTTTAATATAAGACTTTTTCCTTATTTTTTGTCCACAATGTCTTAAATGCCTTTTAAACTCCTATGATTATGAAGTTAATATTCAGCCCAATAATTGATAAAAAAACTTCATGGTTGCTGTATTGTAGAGTGTAGAATATTCATTCAGATTTGAAATAAAGTCTCAACTATTACTTATAATAGCTACGGGCTATTTATAGTTTGTCCTGTCTTTCAAACTATTTTCAATTGTAAAGCAAAATACTTTAAAATAATTGACTTTTATAATAATTCTTTCAAAACAAGTCAACTCAAAATGCATTTTTAAGATTAAAAATTTTCTAGCGATTTTCTCGAAAAAAATGTCAGTACTCTACTGAATCATTCAAAATATTTTATTTAGTTTCCTAACAAAATTTCTGCAATACCTTTATACCAAATATTCGTGTGCATATTCGGTTGCATATTCGGGTGCAGTGTATTTAAGTAAAATACTTAAGCTTTAAGTTTCAAACAGACCATAACCGAATCTTAAACCATAATCATTAGGCCGGGTCGTGGAGAGGCAAAAAAATCGCCCATTGCTCTGTAAAAATCGTATTCTAGGAATCAAAATAAGAAACTTTGCCCAAGGAACCATACCTCTAAAACGAATTCTGATGTCCTCCAAGTTGGGTGGAACTTTTGGGTAGGGGCAAATTTTGAAAAATCCCACTTTGACCCATTTAGAGTTCTCCAATCGAGTTCAAATGTATGACCGATCCCCACTTACTTTGGAGGCCCGACCCACTCATGCCAGTGGCACACCCCCTGGAACCCCCCTGAAGGTTCCCCATACAAACATTTAAAAAAATCGCCAGTTTTGGCACTTTACATGAAAAAATCAGCGAAATGCCTATGTTTTTTTCTTTTTGGAGTTTTTTTCTCTTTTTCCGTTTTTTATTTATTCAACCCTTTTAAAAAATGAAGGTATCACTGTGACACAATTGCAAATTGGAAAATTGCTTGTGTGCATTTTTTAAGGCACCACAAGACACAGCTGCATGTCGTAAACTTACTTGTGTAGTTTTTTTATAGCACCTACGTAAGAAATGAAGGTTGTTTTTACAACCCTTTTTGTGGGTATTTTACGGCACCTTTTTAAGAAATGCGCGTTTTATGCAACCATTTTAACAATTAAGGTATCACTGGAATGCACTGCAACCCTTTAAGGTTGACCGTGACACAATTGCAGATCCTAAAATTGCTTGTGTGCGTTACTGTTACTGTTTTGGTGTGTCTTACTGTTACTGTTTTTGGTGTGTCTACTGATTTGACTGATCTTAATTTACCAACCCATCTGGATATCTTGAGATATTATTTTTACTTTAGCGAACGTGCTAAAATAGAACAAAAAAGTTTTCCCATAAATTTGACGTGTGAAATTGCCCAGACTTGAAAGTAAAAAAGATTTCAAACAATAACTTTTTTAGTTTCTTTTCTATAAATAACTTAAATTCATTTTTTCATTTACATATGTTCTGACTAAGTAAATTTCAAAAGGGAAAAAAAAAATATTATTATAGATAAATAATAAATATTATTATAAATAAATAAAGAAAAAACATAGCCATTTCGCTGATTTTTTTATGTAAAGGCCAAAAATGGTGATTTTTTGAAATGTTTGTATGGGTAACCCCACAGGGGGTTCCAGGGGGTGTGCCACTAGCATGGGTGGGTCAAGCCTCCAAAGTTAGTGGGGGTCGGTGATACATTTGGACTCGATTGGAGCACTCTTAATGGGTCAAAGTGGGATTTTTCAAAATTTGCCCCTACCCAAAAGTTCGACCCAAATTGGGGGACATCAGAATTCGTTTTAGAGGTATGGTTCCTTCGGCAAAGTTTCTTATTTTGATCCCTAGAATACGATTTTCGATTTGTGGTGGCCGTGGCATGCAGGTTAAGTGTGTGGCTTAGCATGCTTGGAGCCCGGGTTCGATCCCCAGCCGCGGCGAAAAGTTTTTTTTCAATAAAAAAATTTTTCTGATCGGTCACCACCTCTCTGCAGACAATGGCAAACCTCAGAGAGTAAATAATGCCATGTAAAGCTTCTTGAGAACATGAACTTTAGCCGTTCGGAGTCGGCATAAAACATGTAGGTCCAGTTCTCGGTCAATTGTGTGCAAGCATTTAATAACACACACAACACAATTGATCATAAGAAGCTCGGTCAAAGTCCTTTCAAGGGCTGAAATGGCCAATTTGTTTTTTTTTTTTTTTTGTTAGAATACGATTTTCACAGAGCATTGAGCGATTTTTTAATCGACCCGCCCTAATAATCAACCAAGTCAAAGCAGGGACACAAACCATTTTTCTTTAGTTCGAAAATTATAGACTGTAAATTTTGCTTTTAATTCAAATTTTTATGATTCAATAATTAAAATTTTTGTTTGCGAATTTAATTTGAACCAATGTTTTAGGTCCACTCAAGTAAAGAAATCCGCTTTAATTTTTTCCCAAAAAGACGAAGAAATGCCCTAAAATATTTGTGACTGTTGAATGCTTGTCAAGCTTCAAATTAAAACAAAACAATACCGAAAGAAAAAATCTCCTCAACACAACTTGCAGCACGCAGCATTTGCTGCATCATCGTCTTCAATTGCTTGCGAAAGCCTTCAAGCGTTCTCTCAACAGTTTTTAATTAAAAAATCTCATTAAGTGCCTTTTTGCGTATGGGCCAATTACAACAACAACAATAAAAGCAAAACCAAAGGAAATGCGGTGTGGTGCCAAACGAAAAACAATAGCTAGAGCAGCAAAAATTGAGGCTCAGAAGAAAACATTGTGTGAACGAATTTGTTTGCAAAGAAAAGCATAAAAAAAGCAAAAGCAACAAAACACGCTTGAATGACTTGAAACAACAACAACAACAACAACAACAAGAACAGTGCCAACAACAACAACAACAGAGCCAACAAAAGCTAATGAACTACAAGAAAAAGTCATTAAAAAATGTTCATTAAGCTGCGATCACAACAAAAATCAACAACAACAACAACAACAATAAACCACTTTGCAAAAAACCTACGCTGACCGTTTTTTATTTCGCTTTTTGCACTTTGTTGTTTTTTTGTTTTTCTTATTCCTGTGTGTTTTAAGCCAACTCCAAGCAACTCCAATACGAAGTATTCGAAACAGGACAAAGTGTTGAAGACTGTGTTGGTTGGCTGTAAGGAAACTTTAGTTGCAAACCACAAAGTCATCTCCGGTCTATGTGTGAGCGTACAGAGCCAGCCAAGTTGTGGAGCACCGATATATGTATGAAAAAAAACTACCTGCAGCAAACCATTGTAGTAAAAACAAAAAAAAAAAAGAAATGATTCCAACGGAAGTCCAAGCATAGCCAGTGAAGAGCGAGCGAGTGCATAAAAGTCAGAAACAGAAACAATGGATAAGACTAAATATTATGAAGCGAAATACAAGAAAACCTAAAACAAAGCACAACCCCTTCCACCGTCCATCTCCACAGCACACCAAACGAAGTGATCCAACTGTAGCCAAGCGAAACCTTACATCGAAACATCGAACTTAATTTCCTGTCAAATCACTTAAAAGATCCATTCGAGCGTAGAAATGAAGTCGGTTGGTTCGTTGGTCGCTGCGTTGGCTGTTATGCTGTCAATATTTAGCCTCCAATGCAGTGGCATAAGCTATGCTATAGTTGCGGTTCCATTTGCAGACTACCCGACAGTAGAGTGAGTGTTTAAAAATTGGCAAAAATATTAAAAATTGCTATAATTACGTTGATCAGCATTCTCTGCGCTGGCTGCTTTTGATTCTTTTTCAAAAAAGTTTTGAGCTTGTTTTTAAATTGCAAAAAATGCGAATTCAAAAAAACAGAATGAGCCCAGAAGGCAACCCAATAATTAAATTTAAAAACAGGCTGTGTTAGGAATGTGAGACGAGGTGCTGTTTGGCAAATGAGTTTCTTGGTTGTTGCACAGCAACAGTTCCAACAGCATCAACAACGATAGTAACAAAAACAAGCATAAAATAAAACACTTAATTCAAAAATCGATTTACGTTTAAGTTTCAAAAAGAACAAGCATTTTCATTTAAAGACACATACCAACAAAGCTGCCCTCCAGCTATCATATAAACGCATTCCAGATGTGTGTAGTTATTGTTGTTTTTGTTCTCATCTGTTATTGATGCTTCAGGTCCAGCTGTCTTGTGCTGCATTGCAACCAGTTATTATTCCTTGCGGTGGATGTAGCAAATTTTAATTTAAGGATTTTTAATAACATTTCTTAGCTTTTCTTTTGCCTGAAGTCGAATGCTTTTTTCTTGCTGAGCAACGAGTGCTGAGACTGACGCACTCTCATATAATTGTCTGTGTTTCAAAAATTTATTTAAATAAAACTTTTTGAGAACTTTAATTACTGATGATATTATTAGAGGTTACAGTTGTGGAATTCAGAATATATTTTTATATATTATTTTTGATTGAAAAACATATTTGACTTACATGAAATATGTCAACTAGTGAATGTAACTTCACTTTAAATTTGAAAATTTAAGTCAATTTATGAAATCAACTTTTTAATTTATTGTAAGGAATGAGTAAGAATTTGCGTGAACTACACATTTTATTTTATCGGTTTCTTATATTGTCAGGAATTTAACTTGGAATTGTGACACTCGAATTTTTTGTGAAACTGTACTTATATATTTTGTAAGTTCTGAACAATTTTGTTTTTAGAAGACTCTTAGTTGATATAACTTATTTATAAGAAATATGTCAATGTGATAATGGCTTGATTCTTTTTAGTTAATAAGTAATTTTGAATTTTAAATTTCATGAGATAAGGTTCACATCTTGCTTTTTTTAACTCTTGAACAGCTTTTTGAATAGATATGAGATGAACTTTTTATTACCCAATTTTAAATAATTGAAACTTTGTGAAGCTATTCATTTATAATAGATGTAGCAGTAACAGTTATATCATAAAAAAATAAAAATTTATCAAATGAATCGTACATATTTTTAAACATTTTAATTTCTGTTTAGTAAAGAAATTTTATTGTATGAAATTTATTTTTGTAACGGATGTGACACAAATTTTGATATTAAGAAAACTATTCAAGAAAATATGAAACTTTATTAAAAACATTATGAGAAATAATAAATTTTCTAATGACAAAGCTTTTCTATGTAATGAATCCTACATATTGTTAAATAATTTAAATTTTTTAGCAAAGAAATTTTATTGCATGAAATTTATGTTTGTAACGGATGTGACACAAAATTTTATACATGAAAAATATGCCAAGATTTGCCAAGACTTGGCCAAGACTTAACAAGACTTGCTACTTAATGAAGAAATAATAAATTTTCTGCTGACAAACTTTTAAAAAATGCAACGTATGTGACAAACATTTTTTATAAAACAAGAGCGTTATCTTTTTAAAAAAACATTCTGCATTTGTTCTGCTCTCTTTGACTATTTTGCATTTCTTTAATTCTCAAATAAAATTCTGACCTCAGAAATAGAATCGTTTTCTTTTTTGAAAAATGTTAACCTCAAAAGTAGATAAAATGCAAAATATCTGCCCTCTCTACTTCGGCGGTTTGTTTTCGTTTTCTTTTTTCGTTTTTTTTTCAAAAATGTTAACCTCAAAAGTAGATAAAATACAAAATTTCTGCCCTCTCTACTTCGGCGGTTCGAAAAATGCTGACCTCAAATGTTGCCAACTGAGTTAACAAAATAAATGACACTTTTGGAAAATAGTTGACGTTACCATTGACAGATCAGTAAAGATTGAGCTAATTTACGAGAAACGCATGATAGAATAATTTTACAGGTAGTGTTGACAAATGTTGAACTCTTGTCAAAAACAGTTGTTCGTTGTTATATTCGTTGGCCACATTCAGCTGTGTCTACTGTTGTGACAGCAACTCACCGGGGAGCGCTATTATCGGTATTGAAGTTTCAGAAAAATTGTCAAGTTTATGAAATATCAAGCTTTGTATCAAATACGAATGGAAACTTTACTGACAAATAAAAAATTTTCTATTTTTAAATGCATTTTAATGCGCAACTTCATATATATGTGCATCAAGTTTTGACTTAGCAGTTGGCAACTATTGGGTACGCTGAATGTGACCAGTGAAAATTAATTGTATGCTATGACGGATTGTGAGCGCTCTCTTTCTTGTTATATTTTTTGACAAAATTCCGTTTCCAACAGAAACGTCTATACTACCTTGGACTAATTATATCATGCGATAAACGTAAAAATTCTGTAAATTAATTATTTTCTGGCGGGAAATAATTTTTCAATTTGAAGTTTTGAAATTTTCAATTTTAGTTCTCTTGAAGTTTTTCAAAAAGGCAGCCAACTCAAAAACATTGAAAAATTTTGCTTTTTTATGATCTATTCTCAGCAAAGAAAAGGTAAAAATTCTTTATGCTCAGGTCAAAATGTAAAAAATTATCCATCTTCAAAGGCCAGAATTTGTCGTTGAGAAAAGAACACGCTTTAAGATATTTGTTCATATTTTTCTTCGGTTTTGAAATATAAGCATAGTTTTTCTGTTTGAAATTTTAAATTTCAAAGTCTTTATATTCGCTAACTTAAGCACGTGACTTTGTGTAATGCAATTCAGTGAACAATTTAATAACTTATTTCATATATTTTTTAACAAATATAATTTACTAAAATAATGACCTCGTTTTCGTATTTCGATACAATCACGCGAACTGCGAGATGAATGTGATATCATAACTTGTTAATAAAGTCAGCATAAAATTTTCAATGTATTGTGTTTTAATTAATTTGAGCTCTCTTTTAAGTGTGAAACCACTATGACTTATGGTTAGTGCACTCAATACACCATCAAATTTTAAATAAAACAAGTAAAGAAAGTCTAAAGTCGGTCTAGGCCGACTATGAAATACCCTAAACCTACTTTTCAAAAATGACGGATTACTCCCAATTTTTGAACAGACCTTAGTTTTGGTATAAAGTACATACATACCAAATTTAATTTCTCTATGACAAACATAACCTTATTTATTGAGCTTTAAAACTTTTTGGGTTGTATGGGAGGTAGGCGTGTCCGTGGAAGGATGACGTCCATTTTTCAAAACCATCTTTGTTTTGTTATAAAAACATATGTGCCAAATTTTAGCTCTCTAGGTTAAACAAAGGCTTATTTATTACGTTTTAAATTTTTGGGTTGTATGGGAGGTGGGCGTGTCCGTGAGCGGATGACGTCCATTTTTCAAAGACATCTTTTTGTTTGTATAAAACACATACATGTCAAATTTTATTGTTGTAGGCTAATTATGAGCTGAGTTATGCAGTTTTCAATTTTCGCGTTGTATGGGAAGTAGGCGTTTCCGTGGGCGGATGATGTCCATTTTTCAAAACCATCTTTGTTGTTATAAAAAACAAAAAACATATGTGCTAAATTTTAGCTTTTTAGGTTACATAAAGGCTTATTTATTGCGTTTTCAATTTTTGGGTTGTATGGGAGGTGGGCGTGTTCGTGAGCGGATGACGTGAATTTTTCACAGACTTCTTTGTGTTGATATAAAACACATACATATCAAATTTTATTGTTGTAGACTTATTATGAGCTGAGTTATGCAGTTTTAAATTTTTACGTTGTATGGGAGGTAGGCGTGTACGTGGGCGGTTTCCAAAAATATTCAACAGTGCAGATCCTTGGGTGCATGTGATCACGTGTATCAAGTTTCATTCAATTATCTCAACTCCTTCTTATTATCCTGTGTTTACGGACAACACACAGACGGACGGACGGACGGACGGACGGACGGATATGAATAGCTCGACTCACGAGGTGACGCTGATCAAGAATATATATACTTTTCTATACCGGACTCGCTTCGTTCTATGCGTTACAAACGTTTGCACAAAGTTAATATACCCTGACCTTTCAGGTTTAGGGTATAACTGGTAAGGTATGTCTTCGACTTGGCCGAAGTTAAAATACCCCACGACCGATTCTTAAGGGTTAAATAATCTTAAATTGGAGAGCTTTTCGTATGGGATTTAAGAAGATTTTGTTATTTTTATGTTTGTAAAATACAAACATATCAAATTGTTTTCCTCAAGCAAAATATAAGCCTTTTAATAAAATTTTCAATTTTGGAGCTATATTTGAGCTGGTCGAGTTAGTGGGTTAATGACGCCCATTTCTCCAACACACCTTAGTTTTGACATAGAATATACAAATATCGACTTTCAGTTTTGTAACTTTAATATTAGTCTCATTACAGTTTTCAATATTGGGTTTGTATGGGAGGTGGGCGTGTTTGTAGATGGATGATTCCCATTTTTAAAACATATCTCAGTTTTGACATAAAACACACAAATACTGATTTTCAGTTTTGTTTCTTTAATATTAGCCTCTTAATAGAGTTTTCATTATTTGGGTTGTATGGGATGTAGGCGTGGTTTTCAGCCGATTTAGCCCATTCTCCAACTTGATCTCAGTTTTTTAGAAAAAAGCTTATCGAATTTCAGCACAAAAGCTTTAAAATTACGACTGTAATCGTGTCCACAGACAGGCAGACGGACAGACAGACGGACAGACAGACAGACGGACATGGCTAAATCAACTCAGATGGTGGTACTGATTAAGAATATATATATACTTTTCTATACCTACCACTCCTCTTTATGGGCGTTACACACGTCGTGACAAAATTAATATACCCCTTACGCAGTACGCGTGGGGGTATAAAAAGCTTATATAATTTCATAACGGATGTGACTAGTCTAGTCATGTATTCTAGTCTAAGGTACAAATTGTGGGTGTTTTCTAAAATTCGGTAAATAAAACAAGGAATATTTTAAGTAACCATTTTTATATAATATATTTATTGATATTTTAACAATACAAAAACATTAAAAGAAAAAATGTAAAACTTAACCAAAATTACAGGCTCGTAAAGTGGAGGTGAAAAAGAAGGTTGCGCTTTTCTTGACATGATTCCAAGCCATCTGGTGAAAAAGAACAGATCTAAAAAAGAAAAGAAAAAAGATTCTTAATTAGTAAGAAAGTTGCTATTATCTGAACTACTGAAATTAAAAAAAAAAAAAATACAAAATGGCGGCTGTTTGAAAAAAGTGCTTTTTGCGCTTTTTTCAAAGTTTCAATTTTTTAAAAATAGTTAAAAGCATAAAATATCGAAATTATATATACAGTAGAGGTATGTAAAAAGAAGGTTCACACTAAATGTCAAGTTAATCGGTTCATAAGACTTTGAGAAATCACGACAGACGTATTTTAGAAAGTAGTTTCGAGAAAATTGGTTTAAATGTGTAAGCAAAGTTGCAGGCAGTCTGTACTTACATTTCTCTTATCGACGTTTCGTGCTCCATACGTTGGGACTTCTTCTTTTTCAAATTGATCATTTTCTTCACGAACATGTTGCTGATGTACTTGTATCGTCTTAAAGAGTAAATCGATTACCGTGGAATTTTCTATCTATGTGGTCATGTACTACTTTCTGGCTTAGTTTTTCTATCCAGTTGAAAAAAAAAATCAACACTCAAAACTTTTTGTTTTTGAACTGCACACAAACAGAATGCGTGCCTACGAGGGCTCAGAGCAGACTGAACTGCACTACACCTATGGTTGCAGTGAGAAGTAATTCTCATGCACACAGGCAGGCTGAAATCTGTGCAAGCAAACGAGATAAAATTCACCCTACCTTTCTGCATCTGGATTCATTCCGGCCGCAACCTAAGTAAGCATGAAAATATTTAAACAATATATGTTATAACGACCTTCACATAATGACTTTCTGCGAATTCATGGTGTATGAAAGACTTTCGGTAGCATAATTCACTCCCAGGTAGTCGACGAACGTTACCGCCTATTGTTCGATTCACAGTGGCTGGACTGGTTTACTGACTGTTTCACTTAAATAGCTATACAAATTCTGTAAATATTTAAAATTTTTTAAATTCCTTTAGAAGGATTTATTTTTTAAGGTCTTTTGTTAAAATATTTGAAAAAAAAAAAAAACATTTATAAAATTCTAGATTCGAATATCCTCTAAAGTAGAATTTAGCAGTAACGAAAAGTCTCGAAAAGTCTCACTTCTAACTTGGTAACTTATCATTTTTAAAATTTACTTATATTTTTATCATAACGGATGTGACATAAACCTCGATTATTCAAATTCAATCACGCCAACCACTTTTCGTGTAACTATTTCGATTAACCAACTAATGCCAGTCTTGACAGTACACTTAACATGTGACTCACATTTTTTCCAGATTGCCGTGCGAATGTTGCCGATTTGCAGTTCTTTGGTTTTGTTGGTGTTGAGACCCACACAATTCCTCAATATTTCACAATTTAAATCTCACACACGAACCATGCTCATCTATCTTAATCAACCGCCAAGCCAGAACCTTTACCGCGATCGCGATAACATGGAAAAAAGGTGCGCACATAAAGTTATCGCTAAAAAGGCATCAGCAAATAACAGCCAAGGCAGCAGAAGAAACAAAGCAACAACAAAATAAATGAATACAAAGCAGTTTAAGCTGTTGCAACAGATTAAGATGAAGTTCGTTTTCAGCTAAGCTACCTTGAGAAATATCAAGATTTGAAGCCCTTTAAGCATATTTGAGCCCTTTAGCGGACTGTGTGTTGCCGCTGTCAATGTTTTATTTTAATTTAACCCTCACTTTGGCACCAATCTTTTACTACGTAATCTGGCACTATTTACATTTGTAAATATTTTTTTGGCATTCTTAAGATAAACAGAAACTAAAAATTTACATTATTTTTTAGGCGGAATATATGTATTAACACCTTCTAAGTCCAATTCCGGAAAAATTTCACGCCGCTCTCAAGTGGTTTAGAAGTTATAGGGCTCGCATGTTGGGAAAAGGGGCCTGGAAAAGTCGTGTTTTTTTTTTAATTTTCCAACAAAATCTATCATTATGGGTATCAAAAGACAGGTTTTTCTGTACCCTATTCAAAAAATGACTAACCATTGAAACCCATGCATTACTTCTTACGATATAGCGTTTTACATATTATGCACACTTGACTATCCAGCCCTTTACGAAATAACCAAAATATAATTATGAAAATCAAATTAAAAAAAATGTATAGTGCCAATGAATAAACAAAACGAATTTCAACAAAAAATTAACTTTTTTTTATTAAATAAGCACTTCCAGCTTAAATATCAAAACATGACATATTGTTGTAAAAACTGGCGCTGTTTCCACACAACTTCAATTGTTCCTTGTTTTTCATATATTCCATAAGGGGGTTTTTGAACTTTGCGTATTTTTTGCATTTGAAAAGCTCAATGCGTTGACAACTATTTTTTCACGGTTTCATTTCTGCGTACCTTTATTTTTCTCCCGAAAAGCAGAATTAAAATCTAGTGTGTGTTTCACTTAGTTGGAAAGAGTTGAAGTGTTATAGTAAGAAAAGAGTTTTTATTGATCAGTTGTGAAACATCGTAGTGTAAACTTAATAAAGAAAAGAATTTGTATTGATTAACACAGAAACAATGACAAATAAAAACCGTAAATTTAAAATATTGATTGGTGCATCGGTGTCCCGGTAAGCAATTCTGTTCATTAATATTTTTCCAATAAAAGCTATCAAATATGAAATATATATATATAATAAGTATGTGAAGAGTTTTTCCTTATCATTTTTTTTTATAAATAATACAAAAAAAGCGTTAAAACACCAGAAAAGCCTTTCAAAAACAAAATATTTACATATGTAAATATGTACCAAACTACGTTATAGAAATGAAAAATTTTCAAAAAGTATCAAAAAATTCTAAAATTAAAAACAACTTTTAAATTTTCAGAAAGAAAACCAAAAAATAGCCACAGAGTCCAAGCCATATTGAAATCGAATAAAAAAGAAAGGAGTTATGGCAAATTTAAAATTGGGATATTTACATATGTAAATAGTGCCAAAGTGAGGGTTAAGGCTTTCTAGCAACAGCAACAACAAAAATAAAAATAAAAACAACAACTACAACGACGACATTGGCAATCGTCCTAGTGTCAACACGCTACGCGCCCACTCAATTGATTAAATAAAAAACAAGTAAAGAAAGTCTAAAGTCGGTCTAGGCCGACTATGAAATACCCTAAACCCACTTTTCAAAAACAAAAACTTTTTATTGTAAATGGGCGTCTCCAAGGGTGGAAGAAGCTTATATTTTATATGCATTTAAATATCGTCCATTTTTCAAAACCATCTTTGTCTTGTCATAAAAAACATACGTGAAAAATTTTAGCTCTGTAGGTTAAACAGAGGCTTATTTATTGCGTTTTCAATTTTTGGGTTGTATGGGAGGTGGGCGTGTCCGTGAGCGGATGACGTCCATTTTTCGAAGACATCTTTGTGTTTGTATAAAACACATACATATCAAATTTTATTGTTGTAGGCTTATTATGAGCTGAGTTATGCAGTTTTCAATTTTCGCGTTGTATGGGAGGTAGGCGTGTCCGTAGGTGGATGATGCCCATTTTTCAAAACCGTCTTTGTTTTGTTATAACAAACACATGTGCCAAATTTTAGCTCTGTAAGTTAAACAGAGGCTTATTTATTGCGTTTTCAATTTTTGGGTTGTATGGGAGGTGGGCGTGTCCGTGAGAGGATGATGTCCACTTTTCAAAACCATCTTTGTTTTGTTACAAAAAACATATGTGCCAAACTATAGCTCTGTAGGTTAAACAGAGGCTTATTTATTGCGTTTTCAATTTTTGGGTTGTATGGGAGGTAGGCGTGTCCGTAAACGGATGACGTCCATTTTTCAAAAACATCTTTGTGTTGATATAAAACACATACATATCAAATTTTATTGTTGTAGACTAATTATGAGCTGAGTTATGCAGTTTTCAATTTTCGCGTTGTATGGGAGGTAGGCGTGTCCGTAGGCGGATGATGCCCATTTTTCAAAACCGTCTTTGTTTTGTTATAACAAACATACGTGCCAAATTTTAGCTCTGTAGGTTAAACAGAGGCTTATTTATTGCGTTTTCAATTTTTGGGTTGTATGGGAGGTGGGCGTGTCCGTGAGGGGATGACGTTTTTTTTTCAGAGACATCTTTATGTTAATATAAAACACATAGATACCAAATTTTATTGTTGTAGGCTTATTATAAGCTGAGTTATGCTGTTTTCAATTTTCGCGTTGTACGGGAGGTAGGCGTGTCCGTGGGCGGATTCCAAAAATATTCAATAGTGCAGATCCTTGGGTCCATGTGACCACGTGTACCAAGTTTCATCCAATTATCCCAACTCCTTCTTCTTATCCTGTGTATACGGACAACACACAGACAGACAGACGGACGGACGGACATGGATAGCTCGACTCACGTGGTGACGCTGATCAAGAATATATATACTTTTCTATACCGGACTCGCTTCGTTCTATGCGTTACAAACGTTTGCACAAAGTTAATATACCCTGACCTTTCAGGTTTAGGGTATAAAAATATATTCTCAACATACCAGCATCACACCCCGCAGGTCCCATACTTGACATACCTGTCGGCCAACAAACAGTAGAGCAAACAAGCCAACACAAACCAACGCAAAATTCACTAAACGCCAACAAACTTCAGCTAGTTTTTCTTTGTTTTGTATTGTTTTGTTTTGCTTGACTTTTGAGCCAAGTTAACTGCTACGCTCAGCTACATTGCCGTCTGGTGTATTGCTGTAACTAGTCGCCGCTGGTAGTTTTGCTTTCAACCATAATGAAGTAACTTTGGCTGCAACCAAACATCAGCCATTGTTCAACGCATTGCAAGCCCAGCGTCAACCAAGCTAACAAACAACAACCAACAAACAAACCAACAAACAAACGAACGAAGGACGTTGAGGTACGATTTATTAAATTAATTTCGCTCGACCCACGTTTGTGGTTTTTTGCACAACTTCATGATCGAGGACAGTGTCTACAACTCAAACAACAACAACAACAACAACAACAACAACACTAATCACACACAACTGCACAGCTGCTCTATATTTCTGTGCAGCTTTTTGAATCAGCTAGACTCGGTGCACAATGAGCAATGCTACACACCATCCTTCCGCTACCTCTTCTATAACGCGCTTACTTAGATGTTTCTGGAGTGGGTTCGCATTCACCATGACAATGAAATATCGTCACAGGCGATGCATCATTGTTTTTTGCCAGCTAAAACATTGTTGTATCCTTTCTTCATCATCATCATCTTCATCTGTATCTCTTTGTTCGTCATTATAATCATCATCATCATCATCATCATCATCATCATCATCATCATTATTATCATCGTCTTGTGGAACACCTTTTGTCGGTCTCACTGTCTGACAACCAGTCGGGCTTAGTTTGTTGTGAAGTTTTGTCATCATTGTTGTTGTTGTTGTAATTATATGCAATGTTCTCTAGCTCCGTGGGTTGAGATTACTTCAGCTCTTCGTGGATTTTCCAGTTTTCTTGTTGGTTAAATTTTTTTTTTGTTTTGTTCTCCATAAGGATTATCCTCAAATCAGTTTTTGTGCAACTTTAAACATTGCTTGTTTTGATCTTAGTGTGTGGGCGCTAAAGTACGCTGTTTTACTTGAAAATGCTTAAATTACAAGAAGGTAACTATGCGAATTTCTTTAGTATCGTATTTTATTTTAAAAAAAAAAAAAATCATTTTAGTCACAACTTACAATGCCAAATACTTTGCTAGCTTATTAGATTTTGGAATATTTTTGTTAAAAAGCAAAGTAAGCCCTTTTAAAATCTGGGAAATGATATGTTAGAAATAGCTAAATAAAACCGTTTATAAAGAATGCATAACGCAAATTACGCACAAAACAAACAAAAAATTTAAAATGGTTGAATGAAAAGGTTTGTTCAAATCCCGAGTAAGTTCCTATTTCACTGCTTGATACAAGGAAGCAGCCCCCGGAACAATGATCAGTAATCTGAGCAGATCTAAGATAGAACTTATTGCTCACATGGATAATGTATGTTTGTGTTATCAGATGGTAATATGAAGATCTGATTGAATTTTTTATAATTTTTGGCATATTAATTATACTCACTTCTTTAGCAAATGAAGTATGGAACCAACTCTAAAGTACTTTTGCATAAGTGTATAACACTCTCGCACTTTTTTGTTTCTGATCAAAGTGATCCTTAGTGATAAAAACTTGTGAATGGATGAAAAAAATTGTAGATACATTACTTTTAACGCATACCATCCACCAGTGACACTTATTAAATGCAAAAATCGAAATTTTTGCCAATATTGCGCCATAGTATAAAAAAAAAACAAAAAACAAATTGGCCATTTCAGCCCTTGAAAGGAATTTGACCGAGCTTCTTATGATCAATTGTGTTGTGTGTGTTATTAAATGTTTGCACACAATTGACCGAGAACTGGACCTACATGTTTTATGCCGACTCCGAACTGCTAAAGTTCATGTTCTCAAGAAGCTTTACATGGAATTATTTACTCTCTGAGGTTTGCCATTGTCTGCAGAGACAATGTGGTGGTGACCGATCAGAAAAATTTTTTTATTAAAAAAATTTTCGCCGCGACTGGGGATAGAACTCGGGCTCCGAGCGTGCTAAGCCACACACTTAACTTGCACTACACGGTCACCATCATAGAATACATACTATTAAAAGGACGTCATTACAATGTATGTTAAGAGAAAGTATTGAAGTTTAGTACTTAGTAACAAAAGATGCGTTCTAAAATATTGGTGTAGGGCATTTGAATATCGTTTCTTGAATACTTAAAATCAAAAACTAAAAAATTATATTATTTTTGAGAACCTTCAAAATTTCCTATACAAATATATGTATATGGTTGTCTTTGGAACCAAACGCCTTACGGAGATGGGCCGGTATAGTGTAACATAACAAAACTTGTCCAAAATTTTTCGATTTGAATCGATTTCTATCGTTACGCCCTACTTAAGATGGAATATTAAAAAAAGTTTTTTCATAATTTAGGTTTATTTGTAATACGTGTGGACTTAGACCAACAGATCTATGTTATTGTAATACTGAATTTTTAGAGAATGACTTTGGACACAACGAATACTTCTTTTGTTTATATTTGAAAAAATTGCTGAAGGCGATGTTATGTTGGCGGTCAAATGAACCCTGATCATGTTACTTTTTACGCTCTTCTTTCTTTTGATGAGCTCTTTGGTGAAAGTATGTTATGCTGACGGTCATTTGATTCCTGAACACTAGGATGCTTTTGCTACTTTTAGTACTTCATCCCAATGATAAGTGTTGCTATTAAGCAGAATATATTTCGCACTAAAAGTGTACTATTTTCATGCCTAAACAGAAATTTTGTGATTAATTCCACAACGCAATACTGTTTTGATCCCGTGATTTCATATATTTGTCAATTATTTCATGACCATCGTGGTCAAAATTTACTCTCAATTTACATTGAAAAAACAAAAATGCATGACCATGATGTGCCCTTGACCAACAACATATACTTATGAGTTCTCCTTTAAAATTAAAAAAATCAGTTTCTTGTAGTTTTGTTTTCTGTAGTTTTTGGATATGTTCATTTTTGTTTTTTTGAAGTGTAATAGACATCTTAATGGTTGATATAACCAGTATATATACATCATATATATACATCTTATATCACGAATATATCCTTTTTAATAGTCTTCTACAATTTCATTACATGTTTTGAGTGTCATCTGTGGTCTCCACAAATGATACAAATTCAGATTTTGTTAACATACGACGACTTTACTAGTTCCACTACTTCCAAAAAACTGTTTAGACTATTTGAAGAAATATGTAAAGTTAAAAATCTAATTTTGCCGTTTATAAAAAATTTTCAAAAAAAAAAAAAATTTTAATAAACATTTTTATTTATCATTTCACTTGACAATTAATTTCAAACAAACGACAAAAAAAAAATTTTCCAAAAAGTTTAAAAAATATTTATTTCTTTAAATTTCAAGGTTTTTTGCATACTTTAATAAACACAAAAAGCATTATTAAACAAAGAAAATAAATTCTGCTGTAAAAAACTGTAACTTCCTAACATAAAACAAAATGAAGTTAAAACAAGTAAAGAAAGTCTAAAGTCGGTCTAGGCCGACTATGAAATACCCTAAACCCACTTTTCAAAAATAAAAAAATTTTTATTGCAAATGGGCGTCTTCGTGGGCGGATAAAGCCTATATTTTAATTGCATTTAAATGGTGATGAAAAATGTACACATACCAAGTTTTATTCCTATAGCTCACAGTTAATGCCTTTATTTTGCTTTCGATTTGGGAGGTGGGCGTGTTCATGGACGGATTACTCCCAATTTTTGAACACACATCAGTTTTGGTATAAAATACATACATACCAAATTTAATCTCTCTATGACAAACATAACCTTATTTATTGAGTTTTAAACTTTTTGGGTTGTATGGGAGGTAGGCGTGTCCGTGGGCGAATTCCAAAAATATTCAATAGTGCAGATCCTTGGGTCCATGTGACTATGTGTACCAAGTTTCATTCAATTATCTCAACTCCTTCTTCTTATCCTGTGTATACGGACAACACACAGACGGACAGACGGACGGACGGACGGACGGACGGACGGACGGACGGACGGACGGACGGACATGGAT
Organism: Tetanocera ferruginea; assembly: GCA_958299015.1. NCBI lineage: Eukaryota > Metazoa > Arthropoda > Insecta > Diptera > Sciomyzidae > Tetanocera > Tetanocera ferruginea. The sequence goes on from OY282641.1 coordinate 164,052,200, forward strand.
AGCTCGACTCACGTGGTGACGCTGATCAAAAATATATATACTTTTCTATACCGGACTCGCTTCGTTCTATGCGTTACAAACGTTTGCACAAAGTTAATATACCCTGACCTTTCAGGTTTAGGGTATAATTATTCACGACTTGAAAACTGTTTATAAGTAAACACGGATATATTTTGAATAATTGACAAGTTTAAAATTTTGCAAACAACTTTATTTTGACAAAAATTTTTTATGATTTTAAATCAACTATGGGTTGAGGATATGTTAATATACTTATAATAGATTAAGTTTATGACCTTTTTATGTGCAAACGAGCCAAAAATATTTTTGTTAGCAAGAAACTCTTGATCAAATTATTTTTAAACGGAAGTTGAATTAAATTAAAAAGGTCAACTGTTAAAAATAGCTGATTTCTGACCATTTGTAAAATAAGCAGAATATTATAGAAATAAACTATGTTCGTAAACTAAGGCACTGTTAGCAGAAAAGCGTGTTACTGGATGTCTTTTTTTTATATATTTATGTATTCATCTAAAAAAAATTAATATTTTTGTGCTTGCTTATTATCTCTATTGGTTTGCTTTTGTCTCTATATCTGTAGCTGAAATGATCAAATATTTTAAATTGAGTTTAATTTTAATATTTTAAACTTTGAACTATTGATAAACTGAGAATCATTGCTTACCAAATAAAGTTAAAAAACATACTCGAGGCTACCTTTGAGTTTTGGTATAACAATTTAGGCGAGTATCTTATATTTTTATTAAATTAAAATCAAAAATCAAGCAGCTTACAAACGAATACGTTGTTAATTTCATCTCGTATACATAATTGCTGCTCATAATATTAATACCAAGAATCTCAATTTATTCCTTACGATATGCTTTCACAAAGCCATTGTCATTTGCAGGTAACAAGATAATATTTCAATTACCAAATAAGGTTGGGTTACGGACTGGCATTAGCAGTGAAGCAGAAAGTTGCAGCAACAAAAGCGTGCAATCAATAATTACTGGCAATATACAGAAAAATCCAAAACAATAGCAACATTCAAGATTGCTTTTAAAATCAAGCACAAAACTCACCGCTACTAAGACGTTTCTTTTTCACTGTAGACGGCAAAAGACTTGGACTTGAATACAGTTTTAATTTATTTGCTTCACTCTACTGCGTAGCTGCAGCTGTCTTGGCATCCTATTGAAATCAATTGAATCTTACGTGAAACGTTGTTGCAGACAGGTATCTAAACCTACATGCCAACTACAGTGAGTACAACTCAATGTCACAGGACGATGTCCAATATGGTTGCGTGGAGTGTGGATGGGACTTACTTGCAATACGAATGCAATTTCCTTCACTCACTCACTCACTCACTCATTCGGCTTGACCTCAGATGCAATCCGTTGCTGGACTTAGCTACAACTTGTCGCTGGAATCTGCTGGCGACAGTTGTGTGCGGCATTGGGGACGCACTCAAAGCGAGGTAAGTTGGCAAGATTCTGCGATAGCGCAGAAGGAAGTGGAGCTGTGTGTATGAAGCCATTTCGATTTAATTAAGATTAAGTGTTGGGAACTCCAACATGTAAAACCAATTTACTTTTAAGTTTATATCTAAAGCATAGCATATTAAAAGAGATATACACGCGCAGATAGATGAATTCATGAGCATAGCACATGAGCATAGATAGAAGGAAGTTTGTATTTAAATGTGTGCAAGACGCAGTGCAATACAGGCCGAAAGGCACAACTTATCATGGAATATAGCAGCAATGTAGTGCATTCTAAGCAAGTATGGAGCAGCTAAGCAAGTGTCTTGTTATCTACAGCTGCACCTGTTCGGGCATTCAGGTGTGTGTGATTGTGTGGGTATGTAAGCTGCTGCATATGTTTGTGCAAAACGGCGACTGACTTGACTGCAAGCAATAAATTAAAATGCAACAAGAGTCAAAATCAGAAATGCTCGCTCTTGGACTTGAATTGAAATGAATTGAATTCAAGCCGACACACCTTGACTTACCTTGTGCATTCCTGCAAGCCGAGTTGCTTGAAGGATGATGTTGATGTTGCTGGTTGCTGTTGGATATGCAGAGATATATTCAAGCTTTTGTTGTTTTTGTTGTTTTTGTGTGTGTTACTCTGGAATGATTTAAGTTGTGGCAACCTTATGTTGCTGTTTTCGGCTTTTTTGTTGCTACTAAATCATTGCAGGATGAGATTGGGTTCGTCAAAAACAATCTCTAGTTATTTCGTTGTAGGTGATAACTGAATAATTTTAGTTAGGAATTTTTATGAGGGTACATTTCTACCGTTGATTGTGGATTCTTTCAACAGAAAAGTAGGTTGGCTAGCTTCAAGAATAGTTACAAAACCAATCGGCAAAGTTTTATGTACACTGTGCTTATGTTGGTCTAACTATTCAAAAGACACAAAAGTGGTGGAAGAGTCCTAGTTGAATGGTAACAATGGTGGAGTATAGAACCAGTGTTTAATAAATGCTTCATGCATGTGAGGTTAGAGTCAAATTCACACTTGAAGTAAACCAACAAGTATCTTAAAAAATAGTAAGCTTAAAACTATAAATCCAGTTCGAAAGAGAGCAACATATTTTAACGAGATCCATAATTCAATCCAAATTAAGATTAAATAGCTTATGCTTAATTTTTGTATTAGCCAAGCATAAAACAATGTTTCCACGATGGTGAAATTATGGTGAGAGTTTTTGCTTAAAAAGATTAGATTTGATTTTAAGATAATGTTTTTAACTGTAGCTGATCCTTACTACGAAAAGTCTGGACAGCCTAGCTATATATTATTCAATTTTTGACCAGAAAACCAAGTAAAATATCCTGTAGTGTATTACTTTTTTTTATTTTTTTTAAGTCACTGAAACAAGAATAACGTTCGCTGTTATCAAAATATTGCTTTATTTATTTGAGGTTCTGAAAAAAACAGTTATTTTTGATACATTGAATATTGATTTATCTAATCTGATATTCATTGAGCTGATCATGTTTGTGCTATATTGAAATAAATTCAGATAATTTCGTGAAACTTTACCAAAAACATGCACTTCAGCTATGCTTTGCACGATGTTCACCTCATAAGACGGATCATTAATCACAAAATGACCATTTATTTTGTGAAATTTTTCTTAATTTATATAATATTAGGAATATTTTGTTAATATTTCAAGCAAATCTAACGAGTAGTTTTTAAACATAGAGTAGAATTTTTTGTGTAGGCAACTTAGCACAAAATCACGCCCTATGTACACATTTGAAAAAAAATGTTGTTTGTTTTCTAAATAGATATACAGTATGGAGCTTTTTTTGATATAACATATTGGATACTTTCTCCATTATGACTCGGAACTCAATCATCCGAATTGTTATTATAAAATAATTTAATAATATTTATATATAAAATTCTTCTGTACATGACTTTGTCATTGAACTCCTCCTAAACGGCTGAACCGATTTGAATGAAATTTAGTACATGCGGCTGGGTCTGTAGATGGTTTGTATCTAAAGTTTTACCCGGTAGGTGGCGCTATTATTGCTGTGGGAGTGTTTAAAAGGGTATTTGCGATTATAAATCAGAAACCAATTGTGAAATTGTCATGATTCTTTCACTACACCATTAGTGGAGAGTGGTACTAGTTGTCACAAAATTTGAATGAATCGCTGTAACTCCCACAAATCAAGCAATTATGGCACTGCAAAACTTGTAAACATAAATTCAATCTTTTATTCTTCAATCCTAATGTAAATAACATATATTATTTTAAAATTAATTAAAAAATTTCCTTGATAAAAAATTTAACTCGTCTGTGACAAGTTACCCCACTCGTGGGGTAAGTTGTCTCAATGCGTAGTCCCCGTTGTCACACTTCTTAATCGTCACTGCTGCCACACTCCGAAACACAATGTAACCAGCAATGTATTAAACTATCACTTTCAATGCATTATGTGCACATCGTTTGCATTTCATACATTGACGACAATTGTTATTGGATTTGACGCTCGACAACAATCTACACATAGTGAATCCACGTTATCTTCATTGATATTAGCTGTATTCGGCTTGCATCATGATATCTGAAGATGTCCGACCTCGGTTTGTAAGTCGTTTGCGATTTCTTGGCATATTTCTTTAATTTCTAATAAATCATAGAATACTTTCAAAATAGTTATATGAAATTATATGTGACAACCAGCCCCACAAGCGCTGTGACAACCTGTACCATTTGGAAAAAAAATGTTAACAATGTTCTGTAAATTTAAATATAAAGTGTTTTCTTAAAACTCATAAGTATTTGCAAAATATAATATAAATTGTATTGGAAATTTATTTAAAGTTGAATATAACACACTTCTATTTGTTTAATTACAAAATTGAAAAAAAATATAAAAATGCACAAATCCAACTTAGTTTCTTAAATTTCTTTTAATTTTTGCAAAACAAAACTAACGGCACTCAAACTTTCTTGGGAGGCTAGACATTGCAATAGCGTGTAGATGGCATTGATATTCCATTCGATAACTTGTTGAATCAAAAGATATCGGCGTTGTGACAACTAGTACTTGAGACAACGGGGACGAGTCTCCCCTACTTTTTATGCATATAAAATCACAAAATTACAAAATTAATAAAAACAAACAAACAAAAAACCTTAAATTTTTATGATAGTTAGGCTTGATTTTTCGATCGTTTAACCCGTTTTTATATTTTTATAATACAAACTTTAAAGAAACTCTATATTTATGCATACAATATAAAATAACATTAAAAATGCCATTCCAACGCTTCAATGTTTTGAATTTGATTCATATTTTAACTGAGTAAACATTATTAAAAATCATAGTTTTAAAATTATTAACCAAAAAAGTATATTTTACCAGTAACTTTAAAAGAAAAATATGGCTAGAGTTGGGCATTGTACCGTATCATATCTCATAACCAACACATAAAAATCAGCACAGGACTCGAGCTGCGTCGGGTATTATAAGCTTGTAAAATTATAAAATGATTAAATAACTAGTTCTTTCCCGTCAAAAATGACGGGCCCGTTTCCACTTATTCGATTTTAAATTATTCAAATAATAATTTTTAGTTCCAAATATTAAAAAAATACCTCAACTATAGTAGGCACGACAAAATTTGTTTAAAAATTTTTTATAAAACTAACTAAGTCATACCTAAATTGGAGCGTTAGGCGTTGTGTTATTTAACGCTTCTCAAAAAAGGTAAGTGTCATACCGCAATTGAAACGTTACGTTTAAATGTCAAAAACTTTTTTAGATTTCTTAGTTACCAATTTTGTTGATACGTTACTTTTGGAACCTATTGGCTGTAGATTCATTGACAAGTTCTAAAGGTATCCACAAAACCTATAAAAGTAAAATGAGCTTTTAATCTGCTTTATTTTAGTTTTGATGCTTTATTTCAAGTGCAGCTCACGAATATCCTCATGGACATCAAAAGTCTCATTAGTGTTCTCGCCCAAGTTCACGTACGTTTTTATAGGTACACGGAATGAATCTCGTGTTAAAATTTCACCAGAAAGCCACACAAGCGGATAACTCCATACTCTGAACTGGAGTAAAATTATTTATATGAAGAAACTTACCTCCATATTTGAAAAAATTTGTATAAAATGTGAAAAGAAACAAATGAGGTTTATTTTTGATTGTCACTTATTGACAATTTGTTCTTAACGCTCTGTCAAAATTGGAAATTCCGATGTGTTGGCGTTAGCGCGTTGATATTTCGGTACGCTTCATACAAAACATTTAAACATGAGAAAATTTTGACAGTTAAACAACGCTAACGCTCCTATTTAGGTATGACTGTAAAACTTTCAAAATGAAAAAAACATATTAAGTTTTTGAAGTTTTAATAAATCACTAAACAGAAAATGCCTAAAAATATGCTCTGAAATTTTTTAAAAAATCAAGCGTTCCGCACTCACATTTTACGGAATTATAGTAATAGTAATAATATTTAAGCTATATGTGTATTAAAAGGTACCATGATACCATTACTTTTGGAGTTCACACTTTTTGAATTTTGAAGTTACTCTAATTCGTAACCGCCAAAAATACGTTTTGAGTTTCGAAAATTTAAAACAACATTGAACTAGCTATTATTTATATATCCTCGTCGGCCTTCACTTTGTTAACCATATTTCAACTCTTTGATAGTAAATCGAGTGAACTCATTTCGGTAACTCTAGGCATGTGATGCAACAACTCCAGTATTAGTGTTAGCATCCCCGGGGGCAGACACTTCTTTTATCATTCGAAGCTGTCAGTTTACAAAATTGTGATATTTTCATATTTTCAAATTGTCTCAAAAATACTTCGCAAGCCTTCATAGACAAAGAAATTTAAATATAAAAAAAAGTGCTGTGGACTGAACTTTGTGACAAGAAGTCATATTTTAGAGATCACCCATCATCACAGAATATGAGCAGGTTGCAATAATTTCTGATTGCTAGAAGGTAAGTTGGACATAAACTGTTTTTTAGCCATGGAATACAATAAATTTGGCCACCTGACTGTAAACATTAACTTCGTGGACCCCGTAACTTGTACTTACACCGAGGCTGTCCAATCCGCGGCCCAAGGCAAGTATCAATGCGGCCCAAAAATATTCAAACGCACTGAAGGGAATGCGTAGAGTTGAAATCTGATATTCAACTTAAACAGAAATTTTGTCAAATCTCTTTACTGAACTTTTGTAAATTATACCTGTCCAGAGACAAATATCTCACACTGCACAGTTATGCACTATTCACGTCATCATTTTTTGAAAGCACGTATCGAAAATTACGTTTTTACATAAGAACTATATTTTGTACGTTTTTTTTCGCTCTTCAGTTATGGTAATATACTTGTGGCCCAAACACCATGTCTTTTTCCGACGTGGCTCACGGAAATAAAAAGGTTGGACACCCTTGGCTTACACAAATAGTGTGGAAGGCATCTGACAGCATGCTTAAGCGTCAATGTCGCAATATTTCCTAAAATAGTTTCTTAACATAGCTGGAGAGCATTATAATTCCATGCTTCCCTTTTTAATAACGAAAATGTGGATACGGATTCTGATTCCGTATGAAAACAATAAAAAAAAATGTGTGCGTGTCAGCTCCAACGCGCGATTGGAGTTCTTATCGATTGCTTTGGAATTTAATATAATCATGTACAATAGGGAAAGTGGGTAAATATATAAACCAGAGACCCATAATAATAGTTATATATTTTTTTTAGGTCGAAAAAGTTGTCGATATTTTGAAAAATATTTTATACGTTGCTTCATAACAGTTATTTTCAATTTATATTTTTTACGTTGCCTCATAACAGTTATAAACGAGAAAAAATTATTTACGTTGCTCATAACTTTTATTTTCAAAAATTTTTTTTTACGTTGCCTGGTAAGAGTTATTGTAGAGAAATAAATTTTTACGTTATTTCTAATATATAAAAATTTCGCGTCACGGTGTTTGTAGGAGAAATTTTTTTATATATTCGGTAGGTATGAGAATAGGTCGTAAAGTTTGTTTTCACCCTCCTTCCCGCTAGTGGCGTTGCAATTTTTAAGAACACAAATTTTCGGTAAACATAAGTTTTGACCTATAACTGACCTAGAACTAACTATTGAGTCGTGCCCTTCGACTGATAAATTTCAGCAATCTTTGGAAAAGGGGCATGGCACCGCCCTTATTGTCACTATCCAATAAAAATCTTCCATTTGCATCGTTTTTATTTGCTTGTTTTTTACTGTATTTTTGTTTTTTCTTAAAATGAGTAGTTGGTTCTTCGTGTGATAAAGTTTTATACAAAATTTGAATTTTTTACTTCTATGGTTAAGAAAAATCAGAAAAAGAAGTACAGCAACTGCAATTATACTATTGTTCGCCTAAACAAAAATTTTATTCTATTCAGGAGTCTATTCCAAGTGCACTTATACTCCTCTTTCTCTAGCTAACAAACTATTTAAATACGTTTATACAAAATTTGAAATCCGCGTTTACTCGCTGAAATGACATGTGAAATTACTGAAATAAATGATTTTTTTAATGAAATATCAATTTCTTCTTTGCGTTCTCATACATATGTAACTAATTTTTTTTCTCATACATATGTAACGATTTAAGAATACACTTACGTTGCATTCACAACTGCATTTTTTATGAATGCCTCATTTTATAGCAACTCTTTATTCTCTTACTGAGAACAAGAAAAAAAATTGCAATTGATAATCTAACACATGTTGCCGTAAAAAAGTAACAAAGATTTTTTTATTTCATACAAATTATGAGCAACGTAAAAAAATTTTTCTCGTCTATAACAGTTATGAGGCAACGTAAAAAATTAAAAATTGAAAATAAACGTTATCAGCAACGAAAAAATATTTTCTTCATTCATAACTCTTATTTCAGAGAAAAATAATTTTTATTTTTAAATAATAGTTATTATTGATAAATATTTTTTTTCTTACAATATAACTGTTATGGTCCAATTTTTAAAGATATTTCTTATAACAGTTATGACTCTGATATAAACTCATCATGTCAAAACAGTAAACATTATTAATCTCATTACCAATTTGTAATGTCGTAACCAAAAACTGAGGCAATAAAATTGAAATAACTAAAACTCGAAATGTGAAAGTCTGAAGTAAAATTTTTTACAAATCGTGATAATTGAACCAAAACTAGCGTCCTCAGTGTTCTTCCAAAAACTAAATCTAAATTAAATTTTTCTCTCAAACATTTTTTTTTAATATGAAGTCCATTAAAGTTTCAATGACCCACCTAAGCCTCAGATAGTCCAGTTACATCAGCTTGACCACAGAATCATCGATTTATGTCTAAATGCTTCGTAGGAATCATAAAAGTGACAAGGATCTAAGATAATCATCCATAGAATCATCCATTTGGGTTCAAATGCTCCATGAAACCCATAAAAGTTCCAATGACCCGCCTGTCACTTCAGATAATCCCATTACATCCGATTGGCCATAGAATCAACTATTTTGATACGGTTGAAAATTCGACCATAATAGGTGTAACGGTTGAAAATCTAATTTCACCCCCTTATATAATTTCTTTTCATAAAAATCGGTTCTAAGGAAGTAAACTCCAATTGAAAATGCTTTTTAAAATCGAAATATGGTTATTTTTTATTTAAGTATTTTAATATTGTTTTCATTCGTTTTCAAATATGAAATTTTTATAAAAAATCAATAAAAATTTTTATACTGTGGCGCTAACAAAGAAAAATTTTTTTAAACATTTCTCTTAATATCAAAATATAATAGCTTGGTATTCAAAATAAAGGTTTCTTTTATCCTTTTATTTTTTTTTAACCATTCAACTTTCAGCTTCAAATCACACAAAATCCTATTTGATCTGTCGGTAAATGACAAAAATACTGCTGAAGAAATCGCTCGAGTTGACTTCATTAGTCTGATGTCAGAGTGAGCGCTACAAGCGGAGCAATACTTGAAGTTCTGCTATTAGATTCTATAAGCAATGCTAGAGTGAAAGCGTTTTTTTTCTAGAAATATGGAATAATTAAGTTATTTAAGTTAAATTTCATACAAATCATTTGAAACATTGATTGAACGCTTGAAACATTCAAAGTAACTTCATGTAACTAATAGCATCGGGCTTACTCTGACAGCTTTTGTGATACCACATAGAAAAGCAGAGGCACAGGCTTGTAGCTTCTGGTTACGGTTTGTAGCAGAGTTTAGTTGAATTTGGAATTCTATGGATGCAAACCAATGCTGTAGTATTAGCATTTTTCATTCATGTTCCAATATATATCCTAAAAAGTTTTAAGTTAACGTAAACGTAAGGTTCGCTACACTAAATCCGCTCCTGTTGCTCCAACATTTATGCCTATAAATTTCATTATCATTGTTTTCTTTGGTTTATTTCTTAATCGTTTGCGTCTGTTTTCAGTTATGCTTTTTGTTTTATTTTATTTGAATTTGCTTTTTGCATATGAATGATGCTTTTGTGTTTTTTGTTGTGGTTCCACATTTTGCTACCTTAAACTCTCATTTATGCCAGTTATTGTTGCTGTTATATTCTGCTGTATTTTCGCTCAATACTGGCTGCTGCTACTTCTACTGCTGCGTTTGGCATACAACTGTCTGAATACCAATGATGTTGCCCACATCTATCAACAGTGCTGAACAGTCCATTACTTCCCCTCCCCCCCTCAATGCTCCACCGTTTCTGCAGTCGTCGTCATGTTCTGAACGTATGACTACGCAGTTTTTTTTTTTTTAAATTTGTTGTATCATTTAAAAAAATAAAATTTGTGGTGGGCAGATGTTGTTTGTTGTGCGTTATTGTTATTGTTGCATGTTGCATGGTGCATGCTGTTAGCATGTTGTTGGCTTATCTTTGCATATCCTTAGCATAAAATTTTGAAGGTCCCCGATGTTAGCGAATGCAGCTCATATCTGCCAAGCACACAAGCCCACACACATGCATACATACTAACATACATATGCAATCATTCATACTTGAGGCATGCAGCACATTCGTAAATTTTTGGCTGAGTGCGTCTCTTGTTTAACTCTGCTAAGGTGTGGTTTTTTGCCTCGATTCTGTTGCCACAACTCTGACGACTGCTGCCTGCGCTCAGTGTCTGTTGCATTTTGTTCGCATCTATGTCTGTCTGTCTGTTGTTATTAAAAGTTTTTTTTTTAAAGCATATGCAAATTTTTCAATGCTGATGATGATGATGATGATGTTGCCACCACAAAACCTTTGAGTGCAGAAGATGAATCGAAAAAGGAAAGAGTGGCTTTGCGCAACCTTAAGTGCATATTTACGGCAAAAAATTATAGTTAAATTTAACAACTTCCAAATGTAAAAATAAATATAATTTAAAACATTTTTCAATTAGTTTTCTGCTTTGCTCTTCTGCAAATTCAAACCAAAAATCTTTTATTTTCTTTTACAATCCTTTTTTTATGTTAGTTTTAAATTAAATTCTTTGCTACGTAAACTTGAACTTATCACTCCGGTGACCTCGTTAAAAATTGCTCAGCGAAAATACACATTTATGTGCCGACACTCATACAACTGCATTTTAAGCAACACACAGCAAGTTGACGAATTTATTTTGTGGCCTGTCAGACAAAATTTATTTCCTTTTCTGCAGCCAGGATAAAATTTTCTACTGCTCCTTTTTATGAGCATTTAAAGTGTAGCGTCGTTTGTATTTCCAAGCATGTTTGTGAACGTTCTTAATTTAATTTATATGTTTTAGTACACTCACAAAACGTTTCTTTATATGTTCGAAAACTGAATTCTATGAGAGCTTTTAATTAAATGTATAAAAAAACTAAGATTATTTCGTAATATTTTGTTTTTGTTTAAATAAAGTGCAATTTATATGAAATAAGTCAGTGTTAAGTAGTCTATAATGCGCTGCTTACTCTTCCTATCGATTCAAGTCTTAAGCAATACTTTTACAATTCAGAAAAACTTAACACCTGAGCTTAACTTAAGCAAACTGCAGACATAACTCCTTCAATATTTTTAAATAAATAAAGAAAATCGAGAATATTAAAAACAAAATCATTTCAACTTTTCAACTCGTGCAATTCATTCGTACTGCACGTAACAATGACCGCATACATCAACGAATTTATTCGTCAACCCAACAACAAAGGGTGCAAAAAACCAGATCATGGTACACAATCCAACAAATAAACAAAAAAGTGGAGTACAAATTAAAAAATGTTACTCATACGCCAGCGAGAGCAGCGTGTTCTGGCTGTAGTTCAAGCTACCTACGTCGCGTCGTGATGACAGGCTTCGAGGCCCAATCAACGCGAAACTGTGTGCATTTCAATGGAAAAATGGAAATGACTTATCAATCATGTTGTTTTTTTTTTTTTGCATTTTTTGTGCTATTTTCTTTTTTATTTTTGTTTTTGGTTTTGTTTTTGTTTTGTCTTGCTGCTTTACCCCAAGCGGAGACACGTTGTGGCATGCATAAAGGAATAATAAAAGTTGACGAACTGCTAAAGTAAAACTTAAAAAAAAGCCACCAAAAATCTGAACAAACAAATGAACAGAAGCTTTGAATGCGTCAAAACGAACGAAGTAGTGTTACTCCTCCTGGGCACATGTTTTGCCATGTGACAAAATACATCAGGATTCAACCAGCTATCAGCGAGACGGACAACATTGGTACGTTAGTACGGTAGATGTTAGTAGCAACAACCTATCTTCATACTCTGACTGCCTGCCAGTCAAGCAAGGACACTCACTCGCTCGTTCTGTGTGAGCATTGAACAAAACAAGTGGACGAAGACCAGAGATGATAATATTTTTAAATGTCAATTTTTCAGATTTCCTTGAAAAGATTTCAATTTCAAGCCAGTTCTTTACCTTTGTTTTTTTCTGCTTGGTTTTTTTTTTTCTACATCATCATCATCTCTTTGACTATAGCTTAGTGTATGTAAAAAAATTTCAAAGAGGATTTTAAGAATACGTCAAACAATCACGAGTAAGTCATCACAAACGACAAACAGTTGCATTAGCAAAATTAAAATCATATCAAAGAAAAATCGAATATACAGCCAAGAAAACAAATAAAAAAAAAACATTGCAAAATATAGCAGGTTTTTTATTTCATTTCAAGTTAACTATTTCTGAAGGTTGGTTTAATTAATTACTTTGAACACTTGAAAAATTTTAAATGAAAACAAGATAAGGTTAATTAAAACATCTAGAATTGTGTTTAGTTCAGAAGAACTTTATAAGAGCTACGTTGACAACATTTTTTTCGCTCTCTCATTTTTATCCAAATAATGCATAGCTTTATATGAATGTAGTGTGTGGAAAATAGGCTCATAAGAAGTGGATTTTTTTAAACATATGAATATTTTTTTATTCAGCCATTCTTTCGTTGAATGGAAAGGATGATCTAAATAAAATTGTTTTACTTAAACAAATTTTTTAACAGCATTAACAGTAATGAACTTATTGAAAACAAAGATAATTTTTATTCTCATATTAATTTATTTTTTTATATCAACTTATTTATTCACATTTAAATGCTTTCATAATCACTGCGAACGAATTTGTTTTCATTTATATATATTTTAAACTACTTTTGAAGTTTTTATTAAGAATAAGCATTTGTTAAAACAATTTTATGTGACGATGTTTTATTAAAAACTTGCTATTTATTTTTTCATTCATTTTAACAAAATTGTAGTTGAAAAATAATAACGCTCAATTAACTCACGCTGACAACACATTATTTAATGAATAATAAGTACATGAAGCTTACATATGAAGGTATCGCCGTCAGATGGCGTTGACTGTGTTACTTGTGTACGACTCATTACAGTGTCATAATTTTTGTGACACACACTGTGATTTGGCTTGTTTGCCAAAACAACTAAAAGTACAATCGTGACGACAACATGATTACGACATACAAAAGTATCAGCACCCAGGCACACACACACACACACACACACACAGACGCACATAAAATATATGCGTGTGTGAAAAGTCAGGAAACCACTGCGTAGCAGGTGGAGCCGGAAGTAGAAAAAGTTAAATTGATTATTTAAGCAACTTGAGCGAGTGAACGAAGGCTCAAGTTGTTGTTGGTTGTATGAAAAAATTCTTAGCCCCTTCGTTTAACCTTTTTACGGGGTTTTTTCTTTTGTAAATGTATGTGTGTTTGTGTGATTTTCGTGCTTATTTGCTTTGCTTTGTGCGAAGCTTTGATTTTCTTTTAAACTTAGGAAATTATTTGCTACATGCACACCAACAAACACACACACTCACCTAAAACTTGGTGTTCAGTCAGCACTCATACAAACAAACACTTAATCAGACTCATACACATGTACGTGCTCAATTACAAGCAGCATGTTGCTGTAAATTTTCTTTTTAATTTTCAAGAATTTATAAATGCGAGCGACATCAACATATCCTTAAGAATCCTTAAGGTTGAAGAAAGCCACTTAAGCTTCGGCAGCTGCTGTTGCTGTTGCTGTTCTTGTTGCCGCTGAACTTTTTCTTGTGCTTTTAGTGTTGCCACAACTTAAGCTTGGTTTTGCCAGCATCGCCTCTCCACCCTACCCTGCGCCTAAGTCATTTTTCTATAATTTTACTTTTATTTCTGCTTTTGATTCCTCTGCAACCTCGTTCTTCCTGCTGGTTCCCTGCTTTTTTTTTTTGGCATTTCGCTCATATATCGTCAACAAATGGCACGCGGCACGTGATCAAAATGCGAACATTTTTATGTAAGAAAACTTTCACACACATACACACACACACGCACATTGAAGTGTATCCTTTTTAATTTTTTTTTTATTTCTTTTTTTTCGCAACGCATAACATGGCAAAAAGGTCGCTATATTCTAACTGTTTCGCTCTCTTGATATGTCTGCTTCTCCCTCTCTCATATTTGGTTTGTTCTCTGCTGCTCTAGCACAATAAAAACTTTTAACATTAAGTAAAAAATATTATTTCGTACAAATTTACACAAATATATAAAAAAAAAGTTGGAAAATAAGAAAGAACCAGAGCAACAAGAAGAAGAAGAAGCAAAAGAAATCATGTAAAAAATGTGTTGAACGTGTGGATCATCTAAGTGTTAATATATGAGTACATTTGTATGTGTATGTGTATGTGTATGTGTATGCATACATATGAGACTGGGTACTGAGTGGGCTTCTGTAGAAACTACAAAAACAATGTTGACCATGAACATTTTTTACACAGAGTTCGGCTTAAGCTGTTCAATGGCTCATGTTCGCGTTCTTCAATACAATTTGGATGCTTATAAAAAACATCCCGTTGTTTTGAAAATTTTTTTGCAGCTTCGATTTTAAGTTATATTGTTTTGTTTTTCGATACAGTCTTCATGTTGAAGTAATATTCAAAAATTCATCATGACATAATCAGATTAAATAACTTTGAACTTCGTTATATTTGTCATGTAAGAAAAACTCATGGTTCACCTTAAGCACAGCTCATTCAACTTTTAAGTACAATTTAATCATACCGTCTAACACTTAATGTTTTTTTTTTTTCGAACCCTTGGCTCTCTTCAGTCCGTCTGTTTTTGCCATCATTCAATCAAAGTGCTTTTCAGAATAAAGTAATCCCCCAAAAACAACAACTGCATAGCTTAGCAATTAACTCCGTTTTTAGGACCGAAAAATTCTTTTTTCAATTAAGGCTTGCTTTATTCGAGCAACAACAACAGCAACTCGTGTCTGACTCTGTCTGTCTGCATTCTAACCACTTGTGTAACGATTCATCGCATCGCAGCGCCTAGCTATGCTACTCGCTGCCAAATTTTCCATGGAATGCTCTTTAAAAAAGTTGGCTAATGGACGCCATAAAATTAGCGCAAAATATTTAAGCCCTGTTTGTGTGCGCACAAGGCTCTAATAAAATATAGCATAGATAATTTGGCAGTCATGGCAGGACTCATCATCAGTTCTGTGGGACCTCGCGTTGGCTTAAATAGATAACTGCATCAACTTTTTTGTTAAAAAAAAGAGTGAATCTCTGTTGGGCTGGAATTTATAAAATAATGCAAAATTTTTGGCCTTTAAGCCGAAAGTGCTGCAATTAATATGAACACAAACAACAACAACATTAACAAGAACTAGTATGTGACTAAATACAACAACAACAACAACAATGACAACAACATTGAATGCTAAGGTCGCATCTGTGCGGCTCGTCTAAAATGAACAGCAACATATTTTAAATTATTTCAACGTGATGCGACCTAAGTCCCAAGCCAGGGGCTCAGAGACTACAAGAGCACGTAGCGGTGATCATGAAAATGTACATCAAAGCTTGCATAGCATGAATGCACGTGTGTGTGTGTGTGCGCTGATTAGGTGCAACAGTTTCCACCTTTTATGGTCAAGGCAAAAAAATTATTTCAGGCATTGTTGAATGCTCAGGTCTTAGGACGCGTTTATTGTGAACGCGATTCAGACAGGCAGGCTGAAATCTGTGTGAAAAAACGAGATGCAGATAGCTATCTATCCCGCTTTTTCACATTGCCTGTCTGCCTACTTGTCTGACTAGGCGTTCACTATAACCGCAACCTTAGAGTCTGGTTGAGCTTTTTAGCTATTTTGAGATTTATTCTCTTTACAGCATGCTTCAATTGCTGTAATAGAAACAGTTATGGCTTATTGCGCACAACTCGCGGCTCTTGTTTTTCATTGAGCCTATCTATGTTGACAACAGGATGGCCAACAGGTGTTGCTTTCGCAGCAAATTCAGTTCTATTCGTCAGAGCATATATAAATTTATCTTATAAAAGAAATAAAAAATAAATGCTTAAATAAATATGCTAAAAACAGAAATGTGCAAAAATTTATAAAAAAATTATATTTTCAAAGTCAAACCATTTTTCATGTTATAAGCCTACTTTTGTATAGACGTGACATGCTAGTCCATATCTGCATTACGAAAACCGTTCTAGCCTACCTAAAAATCTTTTATCTAATGACATGCACTGAAATAAATGAGCTATTTAAAATAAGGAAAAAATGTCTTTGAAATCTGAAAAAATCTTTTTGAAGGAAAGTCCTTGCAACGAAATGCCTTCTCTGAAGTTTTGCATACTTTTTTCTCAGTGTTTAAATGAGCAAGTTTTAAATATGTCTGGCAACAAACAACTAATCGTTACCATTATCTCAAAGAAAGTGAGCTAGACTTTCATGCGGAGGACTTAGGTTCGTATCCCGGCTGTTTTTGTATCAAAAGTAGCAATGTAATAATTGATATAGTGATTATTTCATGTAGCTTTTTATCGTTTTTCTCACAAAAAAAAATTTAATCACTGGAAAATACTACAAAAAAATATTTGTCTGAAATTTGTTCATAACTCTTGGCACGAGTGTAAAAAATTAGTGCCAAAACAACATACAAATTGTTGTCGTATCAAAACTACACTATCACTGTCAAAACATTCGAGTCACACATAAGAATAGGTCCCTATATAGACAACCCTACCTTAAAACATTCTTCAAAATTCAACATTCCTCACGACTTTGTGAGAAAGAAATTTTTATCTTTGGTCATGAATTAACCAACAAAAGTCTCTGAGATGAAGTGAATTATTTTGATTTTATTATGCATACCTTTTTTGAGATGTAGGAAGTCTTACTGAAATTTTTATTTAGTACTAGCAGACCACAGCGATCCGAGGCCTTTTCTCTTTATCAATAATATCTTTGTTAAAGTCTTAAAAAAATTGTAATAATAAAAAACTCGCGTGTAGCAATGTACACGTGACAGAAGTGAAACTTCTTTAACAGTAAAAAATAAAAGGGGTTTTAGTGTGAAATAGAGAGAGAAAGTATTTGAAAAGAAATTCAATCAATACGAAATGAAATAATAATCTGCTGATTCAATATTTGCATCCAGGGGCCGTATCGGATATGGTTTTTTGTCGAAAGAGTCACATATTAACTTTAATCTTTTAATTTTTATTTTTTCCGACAAAAATAAAAGTTATTTTGTGCCTTATAGGTTTTGGGCAAAAATAGGTCCCAATACTTTACTATAGGTTACTTTTGACTTTTTTTTTATCGGTCAAAAATAACAGTTTCTTCTGCCGTTTATTTTTTCAGTCAAAAATAACAGGCAATTTGTTTTTTTTCAAAGATCATTTTACCGACTAAAAAAATGTTGATGCCATTATTTTCATCTCATCGGTGATACATTTTACACATGGTGTCAACAGTTCAGTCTGTCAAACGGCCTTTAAAAAAACACAAATTGTTTGATATTTTTAACCGAAAAAATTAAAGTCACAAAATAACTGCTATTTTTAACCGTCAATAAAATAAAATAAAAGTCAAAATTAACCTTTATTTTTTGCTCGAAAAAATACAAGGCAAAAAATAACATTTTAATTACATTTTATTTGCCTGTTAATTATGTGCCGACTTGGCTTAAAGGTATAGATTCCGACTCTTGAGCAACTATGGTCAGGGTTCAATTCTCGCTAGCGGCTATCATGTTTTGAAAATTTTCATATGAATTGAAAACGTTAGCCTAGCGTCATGAATAAGAGACCTTGAAATTTCACTCGCCGCCAAAGAAGTTTCACTCCGAAAACCATCCATAATGAAACGTCATTAAAGTCCATCATGAAATAATTTTCATGATTTGAGATTTGTCATTATGCTTTAATTTGAAACAAATACCCTGAAGTTGAAGTTCAACAATATTTTGAGAATACTTCCATAGAAAGTGACGTCATCAAAATATCAAAACCTACAAAATTTACACACAAAATAATGTGTTAAATTGATAGTTCAAACATTATTCTTTTTTTCTTGATATATAAAACGTACTCTGAGTTTGAAATATAAAAAATTGGAAAAAATACGCCTATTCCCCATGCAAAGTGATGTCATCAAATTAATATAAAAAAAAAAAAAAAAAAAAAAAACAAAACAAATTGGCCATTTCAGCCCTTGAAAGACTTTGACCGAGTTTCTTATGATCAATTGTGTTGTGTGTGTTATTAAATGTTTGCACACAATAGACCGAGAACTGGACCTACATGTTTTATGCCGACTCCGAACGGCTAAAGTTCATGTTCTCAAGAAGCTTTACATGGCATTATTTACTCTCTGAGGTTTGCCATTGTCTGCAGAGAGGTGGTGACCGATCAGAAAAATTTTTTTATTGAAAAAAACTTTTCGCCGCGGCTGGGGATCGAACCCGGGCTCCAAGCATGCTAAACCACACACTGAACCTGCATGCCACGGTCACCACCAAATTAATATAACCTCAATAAATTTCAATAAACTTTTACCGGATTATTTTCACTTCGTGCAAGTCGACGATCATTTTTTAATGGTTTTATATTGCATTTGTCTTTTATTCATCATTAAAGTGAGTATCTCAGAATGTTATTCATGATTTTAAGAAGATACTTTGTAAATTTGTTAAAACTTTTACCTCAATAATTAGTACCTACTGTTTAATTTTTATTTATTGGTGTTTTCTATATTAAAATAATTTTTATTGAAATGTAATAAATAAATGTAAATACTAAGTTACACACTGGTATCCGGCCGAATAATAAATTTTTGTCGAATATCCGTTGCATCTCTACCCACCATCATATTTGTTTTTAGGTCGATAGTTAAAAGTAGACCTCACTCCAATCTTAGGCTGTCGTGTAAGCAAATAATTTTCAGTCATAATTTAACTACAATTTTCTCGTTGATCTTGTCAAACTTGTTTTACGTCGCACTGTGGCGCCTTTTCCCTAAAAGCATTGCAAAAATCAAAAATTTGACAGAAGAATATGATAAAATGAATAATTACATCTGATAGAGAACTTCTCACTGATTAAGAATCCAAAAAAAATTTTTGAAATCGGATAAAAATGATGAATTCTAGAGTCAATCAAAGTTGACAATTTTTCGGACTTACAAAAAATGTTTAAATTAAAAAAAAAATATCATCTTTTGAATTGAATTTCAGGCAAACTATGCAACCGATCATTAATTTTTTGGTGTCGGATGAAAGGTATGTTAATTTCAATGAGACGATGTAGAAAAAGGGTTATTCGGTCCAATATTTTTTTTTCAGGCGCAATTTTGCAAACACATGATATTTGGGTCTTTTTTCACACTTAATAGAATAGAACAAAAAAAGTGACGGTTTGCGACGGGAACTATTAAACAGAGGTTGTTAAGTATTTAATACTCTAACGTATTCTCTTAAAATTGGGTGCCTATACTTGCCCGTGTACATGAAAACAATAAAACTGTAACAACTTTTACTACAAAAAGATACATTTAATTGAAGTGCCATCTCTGATGACACGCAACCCTGCAATAACTCTCCACTAATTATCTACTACTATTATTTACAACTGTATAATTGTACAAACAAAGAAAGTCTTGTTAAGTATTAAGTAAAGAGAAATGACAATAAAGATTCATTCGTTCTGATCGGCAACCTAGGGCCTCACATAATAAAGAGAACAAAGCAAAAACAATAAAATATTGTGAAAAGTTTAACATTATTAATATATAAATTCTAAATTATTTATCCATAAATAAGCACAATGTCTTTACAAAATTTAAAATTGTTTGAGTTATTTAGAAGCTCGGAAGATGAAAGTGCATTTAAATTGGCTGTTATAAAAGAATTAAAAGATTTATCAGAATATGAAGAAAGCGATGGTATTGAATCCAAACTACACAGCACTTATATGTTTCTTAAAGCAAAATGGAAAGCCTCCAGCCGTACAACGAAAAACTTCAAGAAAAAGAATTCTCCCTGGCTAAATGAATTAACAATATTTAAAAACTCACAAAAAGCTCATACATCTGCTGACCGAATCAGAGGAAGACCATCAAAATCTTTGGAAGAGTGTTCATCGTTCACAAGAAAACGGAAGCTTCAGGGTGTTACAGATGTAATATCTACCGCACATTTGTCGGAAGCGTTATCCATTAAGTTTGCTAAAGACCAAGAAAAGGTAAGATCTGACATTACAAAAGTAGTAGCGATTGCAAGCCCATTACGAACCTCTTTAAAGCATCATAATGTAAATATTATTCCTGGATACAAAAAAGTAACATCTGCCAAAAAAGAAACAGTGCCATCTAATGTAAAGGTAACCGAAGTAACGGTAGAGGTAAAACTTCAAGATTTGAAGGATCATACTGCCAAACACCTTATTCAAAGTTTACCTGAAGGGGAGGCAGTATTACTTCCAGATAGGCTCAAGTTGATAAATAAGTGGGGATGTGATGGATCATCCGGTCAAAGTGCTTATAAACAAACAATATCAATAAATGACACAACTATTACAGATGCAAATATGTTTATGGCTTCTGTTGTTCCTTTACGACTTAGAAGTGAAATCTCTGAGCATTGGAAAAATCCTCGTCCATCATCATTTCATTTTTGCCGACCCATCTTTTTTTTTTTTATATGCAAAGAAGTCTTCAGAAGTAATCAAATCTACTGTTAACAATATAAAAGAGCAAATTTCTGAACTGCCGCCTACTGTTGTTCAAATGAAGAATGGAAAAACTGTTTTAATAGATTTTGAATTTTTTCTTACAATGATTGATGGTAAAGTCTTAAACGTAATAACAGATACCTCGTCAACTTTGAAGTGCGCAATTTGCAAAAAGACACAGAAAGACTTTCAAAATTTGGAAGCCCAGGAATGCAAAAACAAAGACTACAAAAAGTTAAGAAACACTAATACTTGCAAGATTTCCCGGATTAGACAGAATAAAGACCTATTCAATATGTTAGCGGCTTCTTCAGACCCACTTATTTCATCACGACGATACGTAAGATCTCGAAAGGATTTGGAAGAACGTAATTATTGCTCCGATATGTTAAGTCTACTAGATATAGCTCCAAATGTTTATGACTTTTTTGAAGAGAACTAACTAATAAAAATCTTATACTACCTTAAAAAAAAAAAAAAACAAAATTTTTCATTAGACTTAATATGTATAGCATTTATATTGTAGTACTTAAAAATTTCAAAAATATGTAACTATAATAAAAATAAAAAATTTAACAATACATTGAAAAAAAAAGTTTGTAAAATTTTCTAATTTTTTTTTTATTAGAGTTGAATTTTTTTTTATACTTAATAACTTAATATGTATAGCATTAATATTGTAGTATTTAAAAATTTCAAAATTGTGTAACTATAATAAAAATAAAAAATTAACATTATTCTCACTCAAAATCAAAATTTTTTTTTTAAATTGTGAGCAATATTTTACAAAAAATTTAAAAATAATTAAAAAAAAAACATTTTTTTGTCAATCTTTTCTGGAATAATTTTAAATCATAAAAGCCTTTAAAAATAAACATAAAACATTTAAAATGTTAAAAAAACATTTTATTATACTTCCCATAAAATTGATTTTTCCACAAATTTCAACTTTGTTAACCCATGAGTAGGCACCTAAAAGGCGTAGAACCCCTTTCAAACACTCATTTCATAGGTTGATCAATTATCTATCATATGCTTTTCAAATTTTTTGATTATCTCATTTGGTTCAAAAGTTATGATTTTTGCAACGAAAAAACTCAAATGGCGCCACTGTGCGTCGAGGCATTTATTTGTAATTTAAGGGAAATACGAAGACTTAATTTTTCAAACTTTCAATGAATCTTTAATCTATAAAAAATATGTTATCTATATCCTCCTGTTATCCTATAGGAGGGGTCGCAAAATAGTATTGATCTGTCATACACTAAGTTTTAAAATTTTTTGTTTAATTTTAAAGTTCATATTTCTTCTCAGTGTACTTTTAATTTCATTTAAGCTCAGTTCATGAAAAATATATAAAACAACTTTTATATATCAATTGACAACAAATTTCTTATATAGCTCATGGCTCTGAATTCCTCTTTTAAAATATTAAAATATCTGTCTTCCTCATGTATAAATTAAAAATTTGGAAAACTACAATAAAAACATGTGTAAAGAAGTTGCATGCTGTGAAACAAATATGCACACATTGTTTTGCAGCTCATCATTCTACAGCATTGACGGGCAACTTTGCACACCTATACTTTCTTATCTTGAGTATGTATTAAGGAGCGCTTTAAAGCTTACACTGAAAAGAAAGCAGTGCTAAAGCTCTTTTTGTAGTGTCATTGGGTGACTTTTTTTTTGTGCTTCGATTTATATAACGAATTTAAATGAACTTGTAATGGACGGACTATGAAATGCAAACAGACCGACAGATGGATTATATGTATTATTAAACACAGAAAGTGAAGTTGTACAAATATTTTTAATTTTTATTTTTAATTCGTAGAATTTTTACAACTCTTAATTATTTCTTTTTACCAAACGAAAGTACCAATATATTTTAATCTGGAACGAAAATTGGCATTTCTACTAATATGTTAACATTTAGTAACATTAATATTAAATAAAACTAAAACAGCTTTTTGCTAATCAAAATTGTTTGATTGGCAAATTTTACTTCCTTATGCCACACCATGCAGTGCGCCATGCCGCTATTTTCTATAAAATTTTGCTTAACATAAAATTTATTCAGTATAATATCTCGCGATTTTTTTTCATGCATTCAAGGAACACTCAAGCGCAGGTTTTGTCTGCTTGACGTTTGCTTGGATACTGAAGCTTTGATCGTTCTGTACGTGAGATGAATACATATTTTCATGCACTTATACAATCACAAGTGTGCAAAGCTGCCCGTCAATGTTCTACAGCAACAGCAGCACACATTTATGGAGGATTCACCGACTACTTTCAGCAAGCTTTTTTTAACTTGTATTCCCATCAAATCAAAGTGCGCCAACTGCTTTTGGTTACTCTTCGAATGAGTGTGGAGAGCGAGAGCGATTAAAAATCTTCAAAGAGAAGGAAGGGTTGATAGCAACATAAAGTTGAAACTCTCGTAACACAAACGCGTGAAAAGCAAACGATCAAGCAATGCTTAGCATCGGTGGTAATTTTCTAAAAAACTTAAAACTTTAGTTAAATATATTTGTTGTTAAATTTTCTAAAAGAAAATACCCGACGCAGCTCGAGTCCTGTGCTGATTTGTATGTGTTGGTTATGAGATATGATACGGTACAATGCCCAACTCTAGCCATATTTTTCTTTAAAAGTTACTGGTTAAATATACTTTTTTGGTTAATAATTTTAAAACTATGATTTTTAATGATATTTAATCAGTTAAAATATGGACTTTGAACCTATTTTTCAATACAAATACTTGAAATCGAATTAAAAACATTGAAACGTTGGATGAAAATTCATATTTGTGGTGAAGTCTGATTAAAATTAAAAAAATTCCGCCCTATTTTATACTTTTCTATGCCGCACACGCTTCGTTCTAGGTGTAACAAATGTTTGCATTGAATCATACAATGATACACTGAGGAAAATATGTGTTAAAATTAAAGGAAATTGTGTTCATATCAAACAAATTTGTTTTTGAAACAGAGCTTGAAACTAATTCATTTATATTAAATACAACTGTTTTTAAAGTTAAATTTAAAACAAAAGTTTTTTTTTTTAAATAATACTACACTGAGAAAAAACACATACCTTGCTCCGGTAAAAAATTTCTCTATTTTTGATAATAGCAATTTTCTCTTTTTCAAATAAAATTTTCTTCAATTAGAATAAATTTTCACATTTTCGTAGAAATATTTCTTTACTTCTAGGAAATGGAAAAATTTAATGTCTCTAATAATGATAAGTATTTTTCTCGCACAAGAAATTTCTCATTTATAAAGAAATTTTATTGAAAATGAAAAACTTTTCTTATATTTTGATAAAAAATTCACTATGAGAAGTATTTTCTTCAATAAAAACAAATATTTTCTCAAAAAAAAAAAGTATTTTTCTCTAAAAATGATATATTTTTCTATTTCATGGTAGCTTTTTATCATTTTTAGAGAATTTTTAGTATCGCAATTAGAGAATAGCATTCTCTGGAGCAAAGTCTATACCATTTTTCTCTAAATATGATGCCTTTTTTATCATATTCCGAGGCACTTTTTTCTGAGTGTTTTTTACTTTTCAACAACATCGCTGTTTAACTTTTAAAGCTATAAAACATAACTAATTTAAATAAAAACGAATTACGAAATATATTTTAGAAAAAAAAATAATGCTAAGATATAATTTAATAAAAACTTTTTAACAAAAAAAAAACCTACTTCAAAATCACTAGAAAGTAAAAAATAATTTTAAATTACTTTTACTATTTATTTCTTGGTCAAATTTGTATTTTTATAATAAATATATTTATTTTTTTATGATAATAAAAGCTTCTAGTCAGCGCTAATCATTGACGTAAAATCATGATTTTTTCGCCATCCCTACTCTATTTAAGACTTTTTTATTTGTAAATATCCTGCTTGGGTGAAGCTGTATTAATTTGTAATCTTAATTTTTCTTAAATCTTAATTAAAATGCCTTAGTGTGTTGCAGCTGCACAAAAAATCTGTTTATATTAGCGCCGACTTCGAAGCTCTTATTATCATAAAAAAATAAATATATTTATTATAAAAATACAAATTTGACCAAGAAATAAATAGTAAAAGTAATTTAAAATTATTTTTTACTTTCTAGTGATTTTGAAGTAGGTTTTTTTTTTTTGTTAAAAAGTTTTTATTTCTTTCTTTTTAGAGAAAATGATATATATTAAAAAAGTGTATAAATTAATTAAACACCAATTATTTATGCTCATAATATGGAAAATGCTTTTCTGTCGTTTCTTATTCTGGTCTTTGTCAGTTTGTTTATCAGTACCTACTCTTGTATTTTTATCACTACCCCAATGTCAATATTGACTGAAATATAGTGTGTTTATAATATTGACACGCCTCTTTGTTGAGAATATCACACTCTTTGTTATAGTGTTTTCAATAGTTCTACCCATTCTAACAATGAATTTTACCACCCTTAAGTCAATATGATACAGTTTTTTACACACTGCCACACCCCTTAGTCGAATAACGCCCAATTCTTCGGTAGTAATTTGTAATAATTGTGCCTACGTCTGTACTTCTTCAGTTAGTAGTGTCAGTATTCGATTTATATTTTCTAATATTGCCACACCCCTTTGTCGAATGATGCCCATTTTATTCACAATAACTTGTTATAAGTGTGCCTACCTCTATATTAAATATCAGTACTCTAGTGTCAATATTATTCGCGATACAGTGTATTTTATGTATTGCCACACCCCTTTATCAAACAAGGTCCACTGTATTGAAATTAATTGTTTTATAACTGTGCCTACCCCTGTAGTTAACTTTAGTACTCTAGTGTCAATATTATTCGATAAACAGAGTTTTTCTAATATTGCCACACCTCTTTGTCGACTAACGCCCACTTAATTGACTGCTATTTTTTACCTACCCTTGCATTTTTTCTGTGAATTTTATTAACTCTAGTACTCTAGTGTCAATATTTACTGAAATACAGTGTTTTTCTTACAGTGACACGCCCCTTTATCGAACACCGCCCACATTACTGACAGTAATTTGTTATATTTGTACCTACCTTTGTACTAAATTTTAGTATCGTAGTGTCAATAGTAATCGAGATACAGTGTTTTTTTAAATATTGCCACTCCCCTTCTCGATTAACGCCCATTTTTTTTTTACAAAAATTTGTAGTAATTTTTCCTACCTTTGTAATAAATTTCTGTACCCTAGTATCAATATTATTCAAGACACAGTAATTCTCTTATATTGCCACACCCCTTAGTCGAATTACGCCCACTTTTGTTATAGTAATTTCCAATAATTGTACCTACCTCTGTACTTAATTTCAGTACTCTAGTGTCAATTTTCTTCGAGATACAGAGTTTTTACAATATTGCCACACCGTTTTTTAGAATTACGCCCACTTAAGTAATCGTCATTTTTTTAATACTTGTGCTTGCCCTTGTAATTTTACTGTGAATTATATTACCGTAGTGTCAATATTTACTGAGATTGAATTTATTTTATTTTTACAACAAAAAAATTTTTATACCATTTTTTGAGAAAACATTCAATTAAGTGGACTCTTTTTAAACGCAATGATTAAATAGAAATAAGAAAGAAACGGTAAAAATGTTGACATTTTTTTATAAGTCTATTAATTGTTTTTAAATATAAAAAAGAAATAAATTCAATTTTTTAAAAACTGACAGAGATATTCGCTTCCAAATATAGATCGTTAAATTTCAGAGATTTTTTTTCTCTGTACTGGCGTTTGTTAAAAATACACGTTAAACAACTAGAGGCAATATTAAGAAAATTCATTAAAAATACATTTGGTAAAATAATTACTGTAATTTTCAACACATTTCAAAGAAAATTGAACAAAAAGTTAGAAAAACAAAAAAAATTTTGAAAACCGCTAAAATTTGACTGAGTTGTTTGCTCGGAAAGTGGAATTTTTGATTTGGAACTGCGTTTTTCGGACAATTGACATTTGAGGAATGCATAAAAGATAATTTTGGTTAAAAATTTTTAGTTTTGAAAAAAATTCAAATTCGATCAATACATAAGCTTCTCTCAAACTAAATTTCAAATTGATAAAATAACGCATTTTTGTACAAAAATTTTATTTCTGTTTTAAAAGGTTGGGAACCCCCTGAAGTGAAAGCACAATTTTTTAAAGTGGTGTGCACATCTACAGCCAAAACCTGATTAAATGACATCTGAATCGATAAAATCGGTCTATTGGTCTGGGAGGAGTGTAAGTCACAAAAAAAACTTAGCCTATTAATTACATTGATTTTAAAATATAAAAACCAATTTAAAACAAAAATGTTAAAACATAAAATAAATATTTTAAGCCATAATTTTTCGATGCCATTTTTTAAGTTTGTCTGAGTTCTTGGGAACAGATTCATAAGCAGCTATCCCTGGGACCCTCCGCATATCAAAAGTTGACTCCATTCCACGGTTTGCATTTTGAATATTTGAAATATTGAAATAATAGATAAATTTTTATATTAATCTTATTTTTCTTATGTTTGACAAACCAATTAAAAAAATTCTAAAATGTTCATTGTATTCAGATATTTATTTTGTTTGTTATATCCAAGAAATAATAAGAGAAAATTAAAAAAAGAAAGGAGATGAAAATTAACACACTTGTTTGAAATATTCTTTTATAAAAACGTAAAGGCGTTAAATTTCTATTTTAGAATTTTTTGTTTAATTTTAAAGTATGTTTTTTTTTCTCAGTCTAACCAAATGCTTCCAATTTTTCACGTAATTATTCTCAAATTTTGTGCTTTTCTATATACAAAAATCCAAAACAATTTGGCCATTTCAGCCCTTGAAAGGACATTATTAGAGCTTCTTATGAGCTATTCTGCAGTGCGCTTTGTTAAATTTTCTACACAATGGATCAAAAACTGGACCTACTTGTTTTATATCGACAGCAAACGGCTAAATAATATGTTTTCAAGAAGCTTTTCATAAAATTTATATTTCTCTGGGATATGGCATTATCTGCAGATGGGGAACCAAGGTTTTTCGGCACCAAAGCCACACACAGTTTGTGCCTCAACCCCCATATTTTATTTTTGACATTTTTAATTTTTTGACCTTTTTTGGCATCGTCAAACATACTAAGATCCTCATCCAATTCAGATTTATCCAACACCTTAAATATTTAAGGTAAATAATTTGCCATGCAAAAATTTTCAAAGTTATGTTATTGCAATTTGGTTGTTGCATATCTTTGTGGGAAGTAACATTCTTGGTTAAGATGTTCTTTATTAGACAAATTTTGTTTTCTAAAAGAACATGCAAGTTGCTTAAAATTTTCAAGAAATTAACTCCACGAAAACTTTCTAACCTAAAATACACAAAAAGTATTTAGTACCTAATAATTTTATTTTCTAGTTAAAAAGAAAATAACTCGGTCATTTTACAAAGGATTGCATTAATTTTTTTTTTTGTTTAAATTTTTGATTTATTGTCTGTTTATTGTATTGTATTTCAATCTTTTTCATTTTTGTTTTTTTTCTAATTTTTATAATTTTTCAAAAAAACCTTATTAAATTTCTTTATTTCGCAAAAAACTTTGATAAAAATATTTGTTGTTGAAAAAATAATCAAAATCAAAAATGGCATTTTTAATGTTATTTTATATTGTATGCATAAATATAGGGTTTCTTTAAAGTTTCTATCATAAAAATTTAAAAACGGGTTAAACGATCGAACAATCAAGCCTCACTATCATAAAAATTTAAGGTTTCTAGTTTGTTTATTTTTATTAATTTTGTGATTTTATATGCATAAAAAGTAATGGTGTAGTGAAAGAATCATGACAACTTCACAATTCGTTTCTGATTTATAATCCCAAATACCCCTTTAAACACTCCCACAGCAATAACAGCGCCACCTACCGGGTCAAACTTTAGATACAAACCATCTACAGACCCAGCCGCATGTACTAAATTTCATTCAAATCGGTTCAGCCGTTTAGGAGGAGTTCAATGACAAAGCCATGTACAGAAGAATTTTATATATAAAGATAAAAGTATAGATAGATGTATTGAAAGAAATCAAAATATTCAGTTTCGATCACTTTTCGTGTAGACTAAATATATATTCACTGAGAGAATTTTGCTCCTCTAAAGGACTCTAATTGGACAATGAGGCTTTAAAACCTTCGTTTGATATTTCAAAATGAATATTAACGAGAATAAGAAGATTTTTTTAAAATATCAAACGATTCAGAAGCTCATTTTTAAATATCCGTTTTTAAAATGAAAGTAAACGTTAAAGACGCAAAATATGTATAAAACGTTTTCAAAAGTAGCCCGTTTTTGCTAGTTTCGAAAAGTTAGTTTTCTTTTTAGATAAACAGGAAACTTCTTTCTAAAAATTGAAGCACAAGTATTAAAATTTTTATCAGATGAAACAGATAAAAAACTAAAGCATTTTCTTGCCCATTTGTGCTTGTGTCACTTTAATTTTTAAAA
This sequence comes from Tetanocera ferruginea, assembly GCA_958299015.1. Taxonomy (NCBI): domain Eukaryota; kingdom Metazoa; phylum Arthropoda; class Insecta; order Diptera; family Sciomyzidae; genus Tetanocera; species Tetanocera ferruginea. The sequence goes on from OY282641.1 coordinate 164,081,738, forward strand.
AAAGTCTTGCTCATTGAACTCATAAGGCTTAGAAATTAATAAGAAATTATATTTTGCGTCAATTTCATTTTCATAGTGTCATTTTTATTAACAGTTTAATATGTTTTCACCATTATTTGTAATAATCATCATTTGGCACCAAAAAATTTTTTTCCAGCACTTTTTGTGAATTTTATTGAGAACTATATGCTAGTCATGGCATGCAGGTTAAGTGTGTGGCTTAGCATACTCGGAGCCCGAGTTCGATCCCCAGTCGCGGCGAAAAGTTTTTTCAATAAAAATATTTTTCTGATCGATCACTGCAGGCAATGGCAAACCTCAAAGAGTGAAAAGCTTCTTGAGAACATGAACTTTAGCCATTCGGTCCAGTTCTCGGTCAATTGTGTGCAAACATTTAATAACACACACAACACAATTGATCATAAGACGCTCGGTCAAAGTCCTTTCAAGAGCTGAAATGGCCAATTTGTTTTTTTTTATGCTAGTCAAAACTAAATCAAAACAGTATTAAACTCCGTTATACTTAGCACAGTAAAACAAATACTCGCTTGTAAAAATATAAAAGAAAACAGTAGCAGCTTAAATAAAACCAATTTAAAAAGTACAAAAAAAGCTTACCATGGCTCTAGCGTAAAATATACATTTCCATTAACTTAACGCATCTTTTATAAAGTTTAATAAAAAACAGTCTTCCAATAATGCGTCGTTTATTCAACGGAAATTTGAATAACATAAAATTAAGTATTTATAAAGGAATCAAAGTAAATTAAGCGTAAAATTGTACAGTTTATGACTTTAAATACAGCAATCGTCCTAGACACAATTTCGACACCTGTTGTAATACGTTATAAGCCATTTATTTGTTGTTGCTTCATTTATAGGAAGTGTATAACAAAATGCTGTGGGGAAAAAAATGCAGAAACGTTATAAAAACTCGAAGGTTGTAAATTGTTTCTAATAAAAACTTATGGTTGTAAAAAGTCATGAATTTGCAAATAACAGCCAGGTGTTAATCTAAAAATAATGTGCATGTTAATGAAAAAAATAGAAGAAAAAAAAAAAAAAAAAAAAAAAACAGCAACGCAAAACAAATAGCAAATTCAATAAAATATTCCGGGTGTGATAATAAAAATAATGCAATAAAAATTCATAAGCATAAAAAAAATCATTTCATATAAAAAATTGCTTACATAAAAAAATAAACGCCTATAACGGGCAAGAAGCATTCAATCCGCAACAGGAGCAACACGTAACACTCATTATTGCATTACAGAGCTACTCATTCAGGTAGGCTACATTTCCGGTATAGCCAGAAATGCCTTAAATCTGTTTAGTGTTTGTTACTTATTTGTGTTCTTTAATACGTACGTGTGAGTGTGGGCATGAGGGTGTAAATGTGTGCTAGCATGATTATTATTTTTTTTTTTTTGTGTGTTACTTTCAAGGCGCATTTGTAAGAGAATCAATTGATTTATGCATCTTCAATACAAACACATTTATAGCAGAATACAATACATATTGTATGAGTGTGTTTAGGTGAATGATATTGACGTCGAATGATGTGAATTAATCAAGGACTCTGTGGGCCACCTTGTTGTTGCTTTATATATTTACATGACATTGCATCTATGCCCTCCTGTTTCCATAACAACCAATAGTCACTCTTTTAATAGGTAATTTACTAGTTCTATAAGCACTAGCTAGTCACTTCTGACTTATGGCAAAGCATAAGTAAATCTGTTTATTTTATATTAAAAGCTTATATTACATTACAGTGGTGACCGTGACATGTAGGTCAAGTGTGTGGCTTAGCATGCTCGGAGCCCGGGTTCGATCCCCAGCCGCGGCGAAAAGTTTTTTTCAATAAAAAATTTTTCTGATCGGTCACCAACTCTCTGCAGACAATGGCAAGCCTCAGAGAGTAAATAATGCCATGTAAAGCTTCTTGAGAACATGAGCTTTAGCCGTTCGGAGTCGGCATAAAACATGTAGGTATAGTTCTCGGTTAATTGTGTGCAAACATATAATAACACACACAACACAATTGATCATAAGAAGCTCGGTCAAAGTCCTTTCAAGGGCTGAAATGGCCAATTTGTTTTTTTTTTTATAATACATTTTGTTTGTTGTCTTCATATGAAACTAACGTATATCAATATAAAACTTGATATGTTTTTTTTTTTAATTTTTTAATTGCTCTAAACAAGATTAGGAATCTTGATTAAATGATTTTGTAAAGAAAGTTCCTGACTAGTGAGTTAACTATTCCTACAAAGCTAAGCAATTAACTCTTATGCCAAAAAAATCAATTGAATTCTTGTTACCAGTTAAATGTCAGTTTAATCCAAAAAATTAGATTAAAGTGGAACAAGTGCGATTTACTAGTTAACGCAGTTATATTTAGCTATTGAAATCACCAGTTCTGCACTAGTGTCATATACTACAGGGTTATTAAATGCTCAATAACATACACACACACACAATTTAAATGTATCGATGAATTTATGCGATTTAATGTGTGGAGGGGTGTGTGCAGTGTCTGTCTTTGATTGTATTAACGAAACACCGCACAGCGTTCAGTCTTTGATTCAGTTACGACGGTCTATATATTCATTATTCAGTACATTTGCGCCAAGCGTCGTATGTGAGAATATGGATGTGATTGTGTGCGTCTGTAAACTGTCATCCTATTGAGGCATATCTTGATCACCGGATGTGCTTACTTGATGGCATTAACACGCTTCTTGTTGTCATTGTTATTAAGACTCTGTGTATAGAGAGTATACATAGAGCTGCCTGGGTGTGAGTATTTGACACAACATGTGATAGTATTAGTTTAAATGCAATAGTGTCAACGGCATGTTAACGTTTAACTCATTCAGGAATATGGTGTGGAAGAACCAGCTGCATCTAGATAATTTGGTCAAAATGGAAATTTAATAGCAAACAATACTTATGTTTAACTCAACCCTGCTAGATAAAAAACTGCCTAGATACATGAGAGCACTAATGGTAAATGTCAAATTTTAAAAACAAAAACAAAATAGTTCATTTTGTTTGTTGTTGTTGATATTTTTGTGAATTTAATTTGCACTCATATGTGTAACCGAACTGTCTTATTTAAATACACCAATACTTAAACACTTGTAAATTTGTTTAGCAACTTTGTTTTATTCGTATTTACTTAACAAATACATGCAAAGAATTGCTGAACATTTTGTTTCCTTGAAAGATGTTGAAACATTTCAAATGTGACTGATAAGCAGATTTACTGACAACAGTTTTGCACTATTTTTTTTTTTTTTATTTTCATTTAGTTGTACTTACATATATCTATGTGTGAGTGAGTGTGTGTTTGTATTTCAGAGCATGTTTACATGTTTGTTCTTCATAATAATTCTACATAGATTGCTTTTTGTCATTAATTTTAAGTGCAAGTTTTTGTCTAACTTTTAAAAGCAATTCTTGTTGAACTAAGAAGTTAGACATTTCTGAAATAGGGTTGCCAAATACATGTACATTATTTGTTTGGCAGTCAAAGTGCTAACTTTGAAGATGAAATTTTAATTAAATTTTAGTTTATAAAATAAAATGTTAAGAAAAGCACAACAAATGCCACTTGAGGAACTTTACTCTATTTCTTGATGTTTACTAGAAGCATTAAACAGATAACAAAGCTGTTGTCAAAATAAGTTTTTTGTCTTCATATGTATAAAGTAATTTTTTTTATTGAAATTCGTACCTAAAAAAAGCTTGAGAGCTACAAAGATTTTAAAAATTTAAAAACGAATTGACATAACGTTACATATTCTTGTTTAGTAGAGACCTTAATAACTTTTATAAGATATATTTTTAGAAAATATTTAAAAAAAATAACTGCACATGCATACACTTAGGGTAAAAATACTGGCATATCAAACAAAACATGGTTTGAAATAACAGATTTCTCAGTTAAATACCATCCAACAAATGAAACTTTCAAATCAACAGTTGGTTGGTTGACTGTTGGTCTATAAAACACGAAACCCATATAAAATCGTAGGTACTTATTGAAATTTAATCACTGTTTTAAAAGTTCATGTTTGGACGAGTGTGCTGACTTCCTCGTCTAGTACTCGACTGTCCTAGGTTCGAATACCGGCAAGACCAACAAAGATATTTTGATATAGAATTACGTCTTACAGCGCGGTTTGTATGGGGTCGTTTTAACAGATTTTTTCAAGGTCATTAGGCAACGTTTTTGGCGAATACTTTAGGGTATACCTACAGCCTTTAATACTCTTCGTTCAAAGATAATATATATACTAAAATATCAGATATATCCTGCGCTGAATGAATATCTAACTTTGGATTTTGTCACTATTTTATTAAATTCACAAAAAAATAAAATATAAGAAGAAAAATGCATGTTTTTATATAAGAAAATCAATCATCAGCTGCTTATGTGCCTGCTGCTTTCTTTGTTTTTCTTTCGTTGTTTATGTTTGTATGCTTTGGTTTTGTACGAACTGATTGGTTCGCTTTGGCAGCATTGTAAGCATTCCTAGTCGGCAATGGCAGCACTTCGAAGCGCTATTAGCAGGCCTTCATATGAATTTCGAAGTGCTTCCACACTCATATCCAAGTAAACTTTCTTTTTTATATGAAAGGGGAAAATTTCGCAGGCCTTCCGCTTCGATAGCTCAAAAGAGGCCTGATAGAAGCACTTCTCAAGAATGGCTAAAAGAAGGAGTAAGCAAAAAGTATTGAAAAAAACTTTTTTTTTCTTTTAAACCTTTTTCTTTTGTTTTAGAAATTCTATTATTTTATCTTCTCTTCTATTTTTTTTATGTCAGATTAATTGCAATCTTTAAACTTTGATACAGCAGTAAGAAGGTCCATTATTATGTCATATTTTTAAACTGATATATATTTTGACTTTAAACGAAAAAGTTGCCCTGAAGTATATGAAAAGTTAGTCTTTGAAGGGAAAAAAGTTTGTTGTGCTGTTTTTTGTGTAGAAAAAGAAGGCCTTCAAGAAGGGCTCATAAGAGCAGCGAGGAAAGGATGTGTTTGGTCTTCAAAAGTAGCAGTCAATGCAGGCCTTCGTTTGAAGAGCGCTGGCTTAATTGCCTATTGGGTAAGTTCGCATTGGGTTTATGTATGCACTACTGTTCTAGTACACTATTTTGAAACCAGAGTTCATGAACCTCTTTTCAACTCAGTCAATGAATTTAATCTGTCAAATATAACGAAATTGGTCTGTGATCCGGTTTAACTCTTATGAAAAAAACGACTTGGATCATAATTCTTTTTATGCTTTTATCCAATAGATGGCGTAAAATTTTAATTTTTGTTTTTAATGCAAATTAATTTGGATTCCACATCCCACTAGCACTAGCGAATGTAGTTTGCAAACTATACATCGAACAGAAAGTGTAGCTAGCAAACTAAATATCAGACAGAGACGAGTGGAAAGGACATGTGCTCAGCGTGAAATATAGTAACCATAAGATTTTTTAAAAATCGGGGTCTTAATTTTAATTTGCATTTGCTTCGCCTTCTTTCAACTAAGTCAAAGAACTCAACATGTCAAACTTAACAAAATGATCGAAAAAATTTGAAATTTTGCTTTTTTCTTTTTGCTTGCTCATTTAATCATACTTACTATTAAACTTTTTCTTTGTTTTGGCATCGATAAGTGGTCCATAATTGAGTGTTATTCATTTATTTGTTAATTTTTGGAAGATCAATAAAAATACGTGCAAAATGAACAAAACAATCGGACCAAAGAGACAAAGTAGAAGACGTTACAACTTAAACGGAATTCTACATCTACACTTACGATACTATTGAAACGGTTTCTTTTTTTTATTAAAAAAATTTTTTTTTCATTAAAACTGAAATTTGCAATTTTTTTCAAGATTTTAAGAAACTTTTTTTGAAGTTTATTTTTTAAAATATTTCAACAGATGATTTTAACAGAAGGCTCATTCCATACAGACGAGTGTGTCGTTTTGACTACTTTATCGTGCTGAAAATGGTATTAACCGGTTAAAGTTTTAGCAATTTACTAAAGGGTATTTTAAAAGATGCCCCAAGGTTTCAAAATGATAAAACATAATGCAATTATTTTTACTAGTTTAATAGTTACATTCGCTTAAACACCTGGGAAGGGTGTGACGAGCACAAAATTAAAAACTAAAAATTCTGAGTTCAACATTGAAATTCAGTCCATCTGCCACAATGAGACCATTTTTGACTTGCAGTTATTAAAATTTAATATATTTTCTGTAGAATACCAGTGAAAAATATTTTGAAAAAATGGCGATAACCATTCTTTTTTAAACTTTTAAATGGGACGGGTGTGACATAAGATTGTCCCGGGTGTGACGAGTGCGAATGATGTGGGAATTATATATAAGAACTTAATGGGTTTAATAACTTTCACATATTTTTGACACTTAAATCAAAAAAATATGTTTTTAATTAATATATTAATTTAACAAAGAAAATATTTTTTTGCAAAAAATTTTTTTGCATGAATTTTTTATCAAATTAATACCTATACAAATAATTTCAAATTTTTAATATATTTAAAAAAAAAAATATTTTTTTGCAAAAAATTTTTAGCATGAATTTTTGATCAAATTAATACCTATACAAATGATTTCGCTAGAAATGAATTTACAAAGCTTGTTTTAATCAAAGAATTTATTAATATACTTGCAAAAATTTCATTATTAGAAAAAATTTTGAAAACCGTTCCGGGTGTGACCAACTTCTTGTAACGGAAATGAAGAATAAAAATAATTTATTGAATGAAAAAAGTTAACAAATTTATTTAAAACATCAACATCCTTACTTTAGGAAAGTTTCATTCTTATCATAAGCCCATGTTTCTTCTTAGGAAAATTATAGCCTTTTTTGGGACGGGTGTGACACAGAAAAAACACTCAGTTTAAATATTTTGTACTTTGAAAACGCAGTAACCAATCATTATTTTAAACTATTCTTACACAACATTAATATCTTTTTTAATATTACTAACCTTATTTTTTTTTAAAGTTGTGTCAAAAGATGACTGATTTTAAGGTTTAAATTAAATCAAAATATTTAAAAAATTTTTTCAACTCGAAGTTTGTTTAGTTAAATTGTCAAAATAATATAAAAAAGGATTTAATTTATAAATATTTTTGCAGCAGGACTAACTTAAGATTCCACTTCAATTCGAAAACCAAAAATTACTTCAAATACATGCATTTTAGAATTCATGTTTCCGTTCCTCATTTCTGTGGAATGAGCCAGAACAAAAATACTTTGAAACGTTCATTCAACAAAGAAAATTGTTGACTTAAACACAAATCATTAAATCTAACAGTGTTTTGAAATAACAGCGGTCGAGTGTTAATAGTACAGTTGATATTTTTCTGAGTGTATTGGAAAAAATATCTGTTTTGTCAGATAGTTCCTTAAAAATGTTGTAACGTTTATAACTAATTAAATGGTACCCATAAGCAGTTAAATTAATTTAACTGCCTTTCATTTAACCATTAGAGTACCGTACTCTATGGCTGGTTCTTGCATATCCACTCGCCTTAAATAAGTAACATAATTTTTAACAAATACAATAATGCTTAAACACTAATTTAGTCATGACTTGATCAATAAAATTCCCCTCTCTTTAATGCTGTTCAGAATACTTTCTAGAATAGAACAGAAGAAAAATGAATACTTACTGCCAGTAGAAAACTCAACGAAAACGTTATAAACATCGGCACTGGTATAAGTTTTGTTATCGGTTTATGAAGTGGTCTAAGTTAAAAGAGGATATCAGTGTTAAAATAGGATTCGATAGCGACTTTTAAAAATGAGCTAGTATTGATATTGGTATAAAATGCTGGAAGCATCAAAAAACCAGTTCTGACAATTCAGAAAATGATGTATTTTTTTTTTTGAAACTAACTTCATATTTTTTCTTAATGTTATGTATTTTGCAACATGTTTAATTTTCTTTAATTACTTACAATGAAGGATGTTAAAACTCTTAATATAATGTTACTTTGATTCTTATTTTTTATAAATTTTGAATTTCTGCAGCTTTCCAAAAAAATGACTCGCATGCATAATTTGCTACCTAAAATTTTTTAAGACGTTCTCTGTTCAAAAAAGGTTTCTATGTCAAGTACTTGACTTCATAAAATAGCTCTAGAATAAAAATTTTAAACTGAACCTAAAAAGTAATTATATATACCCGATCAGTTACTCCAAAACTAATCGTTATACACTGTTGAATTATAAAAATATAAATCCAAATTATTTCGCAGAATTGCATAATAATTAATTTTTAGAACATTTTAATTAGGCTTTTGAAAGCTTTGATTATGGCAGAAAATTTACGCTTTCAAGAACAGTTTTTGTAAATATTCGCTTAATAGTCCGCTAAACCGGCGTTAAAAACATATATTTTTTTATTCTAAAATATTTTACTAACTAAATTTTGGAACTGCTTTATAAATATCACACAAAAGCTCTAAACTTTGACTTGGCAACTCTATTCTAGTGATATTATAATAATTACTTCATTTGCATAAAAAACAGTTTTTGTAATTAAAAACAAAAACAAAAAATACTTAACACACATACTTCAGCATTTATACGTAACAAAAGGTCAACATTTTCGGTTTTTCGTCCTTTGGCTAAATAATAATTTTCAAAATTAACCATGCAGAATGTTAACGCTTGGTCAACGCAACGCAACGCAACGCAAAGCAATTTTCGTTGTATGTGTTGGTAAGTGTGCGTGTGGTTGGAAGAGTCCTGTGGTAATTTTTGGTGTTTCTGATTGTATGCGTGTGATTGCTTATTTGCATAAACAGATTCATGTATGTATGTGCTATGTACGCTCACACGCAAAATCTTCGTTGAAAGCGTTCGAGCTCATAAAGATTTTTTTAACGCATACTATCAATGATAAAGAACATGAGCAAAAGCGCAGAAAGTTAAAAAAAGAGCCCAAGGGCCGTTAAAGCTCATGCACACGCCGACTGCAGCAGCTAATTTTGTGTATTTTAAGCATTGCATGCGTCAACCTGCTGACAGCTAATTAATGCACGTAATAGATTTAAGGTTTTAAAATGCTGATTAAATACTGATACGAAGCCTGAACAAGGATGGTGTCAAAAGTGTCTTTTTTTCTGGTAATTAAAATATTAAAAAATATTCAAATAAAAAACTTTTCTCATTTTCGGCTTTCAAGGCTTTTAATTTGAATGATTTTTAAGGGTTGCTTTGAATGCCACAACGTGATGATTAACAAAAGTAAATGTAAAAAAGTAGAAAAGCATAAAAAATAAGGCAAATAATTAGCGACCCAAATAAATAAATGTCAGTCCGGTCGTGCAAAGGCGTACAAAAATAACAAAATAATCAAATTATGCACGCAGAATAAACTGTGTTGACTTTACTAGCCAGACCAACACACACACACACACACACACACACACATACACACAAACACCTACACACTTCACACAACCAACACGTAACATCTTAACGAGAATATTTAAAAATGGCATCTAATTACTATGTAACAACTATGGTTAAAAAATATATATATATATATATTTAACAACTTTTTAAAAAATAATTGGCACACTTATGCTTAACATATTTGTTGTTGCTGTTGTTGTTGTACTACCGTTACTGTTGCTGCTACTGTTGTTACAGCGATATTCCTGTACATGTTGCTGCTTTAGTTGTTATGCTTATTGTGGCTGCTGCTGAAGCTTTAACGAGACGCAACATTGCTATATTTACACAAAATTAAAATGAAAATAAAAACAACAAACACAACAACAACCAGTGAAAAACAAAACAAACGCACACTCAATGCATGCGGCGGGGCCAAATAAGGTCGGTGGGTCAATCAAAAATAAACACAACGGCAGAGCAGTACTGGCCATGGTAGAGCAGAGCAGCGGCGGGTGCACACCAACATTTCAAACGTACCACGATAACAGCAACAACAACTCAACTCAACAAATACAGCACAGCAGGAGGAAACGCTGAAATATTCTAAGCACCTGGAAAAAAAATTAAAAACAAAAATAAAAGAATCAAAAGCAAGAAAATGAAACACAACAAAATAAAAATAAAAGAAAAAAAATAGCAGACCTAAATGCAAAGTGGTTGCCAGGAGGCAAGTTCAAGAGAAAAGGCACAAAAAAAAGACGCTTTTCAAGTAGTAGCAACAGACGTAAAAGAGAAAGAATAAAATATTTTAACAAGTGCTTTACTGAGATAGCATGATGGAAGTGAAAAGCCAAACAGTGTTTGCGTGCGAGAGAGGAAAGAGAGAGAGTGTAAGTGAAAACATGCAATCAGGATGTCGACTAATTGTTGGCATATTTCATTCGGTTGCAATGTAAACAAGACACCGCTAGCGTAGGGTGAGAATGTCGTGCGTATACGATGTGATGGAGTTGGCCAAGTTGGCACAGCTGGGACACTGAGCTGAGGGGCCAGAAATACACACATTTAAAGTTGAAGAAAATTAAAGGAAACAATATAAGTGTGAGATATTAGAGGCACGTACAAACTTTAATGGTAGAAGTCGTTGTGCCAGATTTCAAAGTGCAGGAAATTATTTAAGCAAAATCAATAAAAACTCTGTTGATTTAGCTGCAAAAATAACTAAAAAAAGCTATTCTAAATTTACAAAATATTATCTTATAACTAAAGTCTTATAAAACAAAGGAGCTTTCAATAATGCGTTACATGAGTCTACTAGATGGGCTTTTAACAACCTTTAAACGCCACCAGTCATTAGCAGGTGAATTACGACGTCACTAAGTAATAGAGTTATCCAGACAAAACTTGTATAATACTTCCGTCAAAGCAACTACAACTCGGAAGCTTTCAAATTACAGTGTCTGACGTTCTACAAGCACCCAACAGTGGCTCTCCATATCATTATATGGCTTACATCAATTCAAATACACATCCAGATGTAGATGAAGCTTAACCCGTAAAGACTTTTCCATCTTGGAGCCATCTAAAGCGGGAAAGGAAATTCTACATGCCTACATGCTTTCTTAAAACTGCTTTAACTAAAACTTCGTCGTAGATCTAATCCACCTAGATCTTATTGAAAAGACGAGAAACTAACTCCATAGAGAAACGACCTTGTGTGGTATACATATGGTTCTTAAAATGAAGAAAGTACTAAAGCTGGAATCTATGGAGAATACTCTAATGAAAACCAGTTCTATAGCGTCGGTCAGTACACCACTATCTTCTGAGCGAAATTTCCTGCCGTTAATACACGTATCAGACTGAACAGTCTGAATAAAGTTTAATACTTAATTACCTTCGTCTTTTCTGATAGTCAGGCTGTGCTTAAAGCTCTGAAATCTTCTTTTATTAAATTTAAGCTACCCACGTAGCTCTAAGCTAACAAAATAACACAACAGTGGATTTCTACCCACTGTTGCTTTGATGAAAATGAGAAAGTTAATTCTCTTGCCAAATACGGAGCACTATTCACAGGATCGGAACTGTCCTGTGGTTTTGTTAAGAATCTCTTCAAGCAGCACTTTAAAATAACCTCATTCCACAAATCTCAAGATACTTGGAAGAACTATTTGGAACCGATTTGCAATTAAATAATATTCTAAGAACTATCACTTGATAAATCAAAGTTTCTTATTAACATAGGCAAAAACGACCTAAGGGTCGTGTTCGAAATTATAACAGGACATTGTGAACTAAAAAAACATCTTCAAACAATGAAAACACATTAGCTAACTGAAAAGTCTTACTTGAATTGATGTTTTTAGAAGAATTTATTATTTGTGTTTTTCTTAAAATTACAAAAAATGTTTATGTAATGTTTTAGAGACAAATTATAGGGTTACCCTTTTTCTAAAAATTACAAACTGACTCTGTGTTCATCGATTTAATAAGACAGCGAACCGTATTTCTTGCATGTTGCTGACACATTTCGTTTAAGTATCTAACAACAGCTTCCCTTTTCCAATATACTGAAGTAAGTTTCTAACAAAAAAAAAAAAAAAAAAACTATAAAATAACTATTTTAACTCTAATACAGTTGATGCATGACAGAGCTATGCAAAGTTAAGCATGGCACTGAACAATATTATATTTAAATACCTATTCAACGGTGAAAACTGGTAAAGTACTATCTTTTCGGTTCTAGTTTTTGTGTTTTTTGTTTTTTTGCTGAAATCCTTCATATTTTGCTATTAACGAAAAACTGTTATCATCTTAAAAAGCAAAACTCGTACTTGAACTCAACCAATAGACTAAAATAAAGTCAACCTTGTGCTTTTGAACTGAGAGCTGATATGCATATAAAAAAAGATTGGATTTAAAAATGTGTTAAAAGCAATAGCAAACACCAACAACAACAATAATGATAATAATGTTGCCAACATTCTGCATATAGCCTAAAAGCAGCTAAAACTGCATATAGCAAGTTATCTGGCCGCTCTTAACAAGCTCATCAACTCTGTCGCTGTTATCCACAGATTTTGCCTTCATTCATTCGTGCATTCATACAGTGTACATTTCTTGTAAAAAAAAAAAAACCCAACAACAACACCAACCACACCAATAACAATAACAAAAATAACAACAAAAGCAGAAACAATGAAAACGGCTTTAACTACACTGACAAGATGATCCTAGACGCATGCAAGGCTTTGGCATTGTTGGTTGTTGGAACAGCAGCAGCAGCAACAACATCAGCAGCAGCAACATCAGCATCAACAGCAGCAGCAGAAGTGGAAGCAAGCACTCGAGAGAAGTTGACTGTGTCATCTACATACACAGACTCATGCACAAACATGAGCATAAAGATTCAAAAGAAAAAACACAACAACGACAACATAAAACAAAGAACGCATTTAACACGCTGATATCCTGTGCTCGAGGATATGCAAGTAGTTGCTGCAAGAAAGCAAACTAAATAAACTCGGTAACAAGACGACAACAACAAGACACAAAGCGCCACATGTAAATAGCAAAATAACAAGTATATCCAACAACAACAACAACAACAACAACAACAACAACTACAGCAACAACCACTAAACAACAAATCTAACTAAAAATACTCGGGGTCAGTTAAGGCTTAACTTGCACCCAGTTGTTGAGGTGGGTGCAAGACATGATTTTCTGTGCACAGCCACAATGAAGATAACAAGCCAAAGTAGTACGGTAGCTGAAGAAGCATCAGCTAAATGAGGTTTTAAAAAAAATAATAATAATGTTGAGAATGGTAGCTGATAAGTGCAGTATATAGAGTATAATTCAAATAAAAATAAGTAGGTGAGTCGGTTGTGGATCTTAAAATAGTCTAAAAATACTGCTTACAGATTTTTCAAGAAGCACGTTCATTAGGGTTGGGATAGTGATGTATGGAGATTTTTAATAACAACAAAAAACAAATTGGCCATTTCAGCCCTTGAAAGGACTTTGACCGAGCTTCTTATGATCAATTGTGTTGTGTGTGTTATTAAATGTTTGCACACAATTGACCGAGAACTGGACCTACATGTTTTATGCCGACTCCGAACGGCTAAAGTTTATGTTCTCAAGAAGCTTTACATGGCATTGTTTACTCTCTGAGGTTTGCCATTGTCTGCAGAGAGGTGGTGACCGATCAGAAAAATTTTTTATTGAAAAAAACTTTTCGCCGCGGCTGGGGATCGAACCCGGGCTCCGAGCATGCCAGGCCACACACTTAACCTGCATGCCACGGTCACCACAGAGATTTTTAATACACTGCGAAAAAAAATGTATTGCATATTCTTTTAAATTTGATGTAATTTTCTTTTCAAAGCTATTTGATAGAAATCTGCTGTACTTCAAAAGAAAACTAAAAGTAATGTTCTTTTAATTTCCTTTTTGATGCTACACCGAGAAAAAATTTACTGCATTTTCTTTTAAATTTAATGTAATTTTCTTTTCAAAGCTATTTGAAAGGAATCTGCTTTACTTAAAAAGAAAACTTAAAGTAATGTTCTTTTAATTTCCTTTTTGATGGAAATACACTCTCCTAACAATGGTATAACTTTTATTCGATTTAAGAATATTTAAGATCTATGTTTATTAGACCGGATCGAAATTTAGATTCCGCCGGTCGGGGTCTCAAAAGTTTGAGGAACTCATTAAAATGATTTCTGCATACTTTTTTTTCAAATCGGAGAAAAACCGCCGAAGCAATTTTGATTCTCCTGAAGGTCCTTTTTAGTAAAAAAAACATGTTTTTTGCTTGTAACTTTTTATTTTTCGCAGAACGCATACCTAAATCTTCTTAAATGTTAAACTTTTTACTCATACTAACATTTTGACATAAAAAAATTGTTAAAATTTTGTTTCATTATAACTCTTATTGACCATCAAAAATTTAACTTTTTGCTATTTTTAAAAAGGCATTTTTTTAAAACCGCTGTAAAAGACACATTTTCTATTAGATTTACGTGGAATTGTTATTGTTGGAAAGGTATTAAGTTCTTCTTTCTTTCTGTGTATTGCTTTAATCAAAGCTGTTTGCGAAAACTGACAGAATGTGAGAAATCGACTTTAGAAATCTGATAAAATGAAGCATTTCTTATTCATACAAACAATAAATTTAATTTGTTCACTGCGTTATCGTCCAGTTTTCGATAAATTTTTTTTTTTAATCACATATCTTTGATGAAAACGATACACATAACGAAAGAAGAACTTGATACCTTTCCAACAATAACAATTCCACGTAAATCTCATAAAAAATGTGTCTTTTACAGCGGTTTTAAAAAAATGCCTTTTAAAAAATAGCAAAAAATTCAATTTTTGATTGTCAATAAGAGTTATAATGAAACAAAATTTTAACAATTTTTTTATGTCAAAATGTTAGTTTTTTTTTATTATGCTTAGTTATCTGGCGTGACGTTACTGGCGTTATGTTACTTAAATTTCCATCGGAACATTTTGTGTTAAAACTAGTTCTTTCCCGTCAAAAATGACGGGTCCAGTTTATATAAAGGAAGAACATGAAATATTGCCTTTCTCTAAGCCGAATGTGAAATCAGCGATGGTCAGAAAACAATTTTTACTTCCAAATATTTAAAAAATATCTTTAAGTAAAAACGGTAACTATAGTAGGTACGACGAAATAAGTTTAAAAATTTTTTGAACTAAAAATTTCAAAATGAAAAAAAAATATATAAAAAGTTTCTGAAGTAAACTTTATAAATCACAAAACAAAAACTGCCTAAAAATATGCTTTGAAATTTAAAAAAAAGCATGCGTTCCGCACTCACATTTTACGGAATTATGTTATAGTTATGTGTTAACAAAATATTTGACGTAAATAAAACATAAAATTTAGCTATTCTTTTAACTCCTACCCCATCGACCATGAGAAGTTTGACAAAAGAATTCCACTTAAATACCTGCAACCAGATTCAGTAACGAAATCAGGCAAACTTCGAGCAATGTGGCGTGACGTTACTCACTTTTTCTTCTTCACGATTTTTTTATAAAATTTACCTAACTTTATTAAAATTTATTTAAATTCAAAATTTCACGCACTTTTGAACGTCAGCGTAGAAAAAATAGCGTTAAAGGTTTTTTGTCTGGCGTGACGTTACCTCAGAATATCATTTAAATCAAATCAAAATTTTACCGTTAATAGTAAAAAAAAATGTTGGTTAGCTTTTAATTTTTTGGTCACGGTAGACTTTTCTGCTTAAATGCCCATATGTCACTAAAAAATAAGTCTGACAATTGATTGAAGCTTGCTAAGAATTTTGTTGTTACTTACACTATTTAGCAAAATTACAGAGATTATGATGATATATAAAAAAAATATATAAAATGCTACTTTTTCAAAACCGTCAAAACTCCAAACACTTTTTAGAAAATTGGAATTTTTTTAGTAAAAAATGTTCCGGTGATTATAGATTTTTACCTACCAAATTTTTTTAATAACATTTTAATTAAAACCTCTTCAAAATTACACGTCTATGAGCGCAAAACTCGCAATGTGTTTTAAGTGTTTTAATCCAAATCGCAATCCCAAAGCAGTCAGTTCCAAGTTCGATTATCGAAAACTAATCAACCAATCTTTCAGAAATTTTTAATGAGTTTTTTTAATTCTATGAAAAATAATTTGAAATAAGATATGAAAAACTTAAGAAAATTTCTAAAAATTATCCATTATTGACCCATTAAGGGACATAACTGACTTTTTTTGACTTTTTCCGTACCTTCCCGGTGGTATAGCATACTTTTTTTGTAAATTCTACTTGTGATCTGCAAAATGGGGCAAATAGTGTATGACCTTGGAATTTTATTAAATTTCATGAAAAAAATTTTCTACAACTGACCAATTTATGGAAATAATTTAACTTTTTTGAGATTTTTAATGTCTCTTAGTTGGTATATTTATTTTTTAAATCCCTCTACTGGCTTGCTCAATAAAACAAATTGTGCATGACCTTGAAAACTTTGTGAAAAATTGCATACAAATTAAATATCACTGACCTATAAATGAGACTAACCGAAGTTTTTTGACCATTTTTATAGCTTTCAGATAGGATCATTAGTTTTATAAAATTTCATCAAAGTCGTGACAGCATCCCATATATGCTATAGTTCCAGTAGTCCAATTATGAATTTGTTTCGATAAAATTTTAACTACACTCAGAAAAAAATACCTATCACACTGCTATAAAACATTTCTCTTTATTCGATTTTTCAAATAAAATTTTCTTCAATAAAAATACATTTTCACATTTTCGAAGAAATATTTCTTTACTTGTGGGAAATGAAATTATTTCAATGTCTCTAATAATGATAAGAATTTTTCTCGCACTAGAAAATTCTCATTTATAGAGAAAAATGTATTGAAAATGAAAATTTTTCCTATATTTTGATAAAAAAAGTCACTATGCAAAGTATTTACTTTAATAAAAACCAAAATTTTTCTCAAAAAAAAACGGTTTTTTTTCTCTAAAAACGATATATTTTTATATATTTCTCTTCTGCATGAAAGCTTTCAATAATTTTAAGGGAATTTTAAGGATCACATTTAGAGAAAAGCATTCTCTGGAGCAAAGTCTTTTCCATATTTCTTTAAATATGATGCCTTCTTTCTGAGTATTGTAGCATTGACTGTCATTTAACTTAAAGCTTTCTTCTTAATACTAAGAGGAAGCAGAAAAATGCATAATTCAAATTTGAATGTTCTTGTTAATTTTCAAGGATGATCTTGAGGTGAATACAAAGTCGCTTGGAATTTATTTTACAAAGCTTAGTGCAGGTGTTTTCTTTTTTTTAATTGCCAAGCAGAGGTAAAGCTTACCTTTAAGAAAGCTTTACTATTACTTCAAGTAAAAGCTTTAAAAAAAAATGTTGGTAAAATGTAAGCTTGTTTAACAGCAGATCAGCTTATTAGGCGGAGGAAAATAAATTGCCTAAGCTTAGTATTTTTAACAAAATTCCAAACAAAAGCAATATTTGTACTAAAATAAATTAAAAATAAAGCTCCCATAAAGCACAGAAGCGAAACATTGACCTTTGTTAGCTTAATTAAAAATATTAGGTTGTAGAAAAAACCAAAAAAAAAAAAAAAGAAAAACACAAAAAAATGGCAGAAGCCAAAATCTGTAGGCTAACAAGTTGAACGAAAATACAGCAAATGACAAACTAGCAGCTGCAGCTATTTTATAGACAAAACCACTGGCAGAGGCTCTGACGAGAGCGGCAATTAACATCTTACCAACACCTTTAGCTTTACTGCGCAAACGAGCTTTTTTCTCAATGCCACACATTTGCAGATACAAACGCACATGTGCAAACAGGGTGTTGTGAATTCATGCTAGCTACATGCTTCGACTTTAATTTCTGTGCCTAAAGCTTGCATGTGTGCAAAATTGTGCACCATTGCTGAGCATCTTTGCATGTGTGTGTGTGTGTGTGTGTGTGTGTGTGTGTGTGTCTAAGCGTATATTAGCGAGTCTGCAGTCGTGTGCGTGCATTTGTATTAAAGTAACAGATTTCGTAGCTAGAACGTGTTCGTTGTATCCACAACGAAATTGTTTGTGGTTTCATTTTGCCAACAGCAGACGACGACGTTGACGACGAGCATGACAAAGATTTTTCAAACCATTTCAAGTAATTTTTGTTTTTTTTTTTTTTTTTTTTTTTTGTGTTTTGCTACTGTTACTGGTGTTGCTGTTGCTCCTTTTTGGCATTGGGTAGGAAGCAGAAAGCGGCGGAAATTGTACTGGTAACTCGACCAAAATAAGTTGGACGACGAACGTGTCTAACGTGTTGCTTCTGCGTTGTCAACTTTTATCTATTTGTAGAACGGACTCAAAGTGTTTGTGTGATGGCTGCGGGTACAACTGCCACAGGCACTCATACGCGCATACAAACACAAACACATGCAACCGTACGTACACCTCAATGTGGCGTAAATGCGCGCGTGATGTCGTCTTCTATTGAGCTGAGCTGAATGTCATTTGCTAATGACAAAAAAAAAAAAAAAAAAAAAAAAAGAAAAAAACGGACATTTTGTGAAGCTAGCTTAGTGTTCTGTCTGCAGGTTTTTTTTTTTTTTTTTTTTCCCCCGTGAGATGAAAAGCATCGAAAGCCTGAGTGCGGGACTTTAATCCGCTAAAAACACCTCCCCACCAGGTCCGTTAATCCCACCGGGACCACCTTTCGGTATTGCTTCGGCAGGCGGACAGAGCATCTATCGCTCCCTAGTCATCTGTCGTTAGTCTTTGTCGCTAAATCTATAAGCCCCTTCTATTTTCCGTGTAGGACTACAATGCACTCTGGTACAACACCCATTCTAATCTGATCTACACTGGACTATTTCGTTCTTCTATTCTATTGGATATCTCATTAGCTCGAACTTGTTGCACGATGCACGTGATTATCTGGCTCACTGTGTCCCACGCTTCTGCCGACGTCAACATATATTGTACGATCTGCGGTGGTCTAATATCTTGCGTCCTGAGTGATAGCGCTGCAATTTCTGCTTGGAAGCGCGTGCAGTCTGTCACTACATGCCTTGCATTTTCCTCTTTGTTGTTGCAGTATACGCAAAATGCATTCTCTGCATGTTTGTATTTGTACAGATACTGTCGGAAACAGCCATGGCCTGAGAGCCATTGCATCATGTGGTGGTTAACCTCACCGTGCCGCCTACTTATCCATGTTTCAATGTAGGGGATAAGTTCGTAGGTCCATCTGCCTTTGGTTGACCGTTCCCAACGTTCCTGCCATTCTCTGATAGCATTTTCGCGTGCCTCGTGTTTTTCTCTGGCGGTCGTTGCCTTCCGCAGTGCTGCTGCTTGTTTTACTGCAAACTCAACAGGCATTCTTCCAGCAATAACGTTGACTGCGTCGTCAGATACTGTTCGGAAGGCTCTGCATACTCTTAGCGATGTAAGTCTGTGCGCTGTATAAACTGCTCTCATGTAGGACTTGTAGGCTGTTGCTGCTGCCCACACTGGTGCTGCGTACATTACGATGGACGTGTTTACCATTGCCAGAATTTTCCTGCGTTGTTGTCTGGGGCCTCCGACGTTTGGCATGAGTCTCGATAGGGCTGCGCTCGCGTTCAGGGCCTTTCTACCAGCGTAGTGAAGATGATCCCTAAAATTTAGGCGGTGGTCCAGTAGGACACCAAGATACTTTAGGTGTGGACTAGAGGTTATTACGTGCCCTCCCACTCTTATTTGTATGCTCTCTATTTTCTTGCGGCTACTTATTAAAACTGCTTCTGTCTTGTGGTCGGCCAGTTCTAACCCAGTTCGCTCTAACCACATTTTCACATCCGCAATTGTCTCGCTGCACTTGCTAATGATTGTCTCTAGCCTCTTGGCCACCACCACAATCGCAATATCATCTGCATATCCTATTATGTCAACGCCCGGCTGTTTTTGAATTTTCAGCACCCCATCATACATGACGTTCCACAGGAGAGGTCCTAGTACCGATCCTTGAGGTACTCCTCCAGTGACCCTATGTTCTTTTACTCCCTCGCTTGTGTCATATACTAATGTCCTGTTCTCGAAATAACTGGCCACAACTCGAAGTAGGTAGTCTGGGACTTGGAGTTCGCTTAGAGCATTAGTGATTTGGCTCCAGTCGGCGGAGTTGAAGGCATTTTTAACATCTAGGGTGATTACTGCACAGTATTGTTTTGCTCCCTCTAGCCATCGTTTTCCTTCCACCGCTTTGCGCGCGATTTTGCAAACGTTTTCTATTGCATCTACCGTTGATCTTCTTGGTCTAAATCCATACTGTTTTTGCGATAGGCCGCTTGTTGCTTCTGTCAGGCTCTCTAGCCGCCTGACGATGATCCTTTCGAGTACTTTACCCATAGTGTCCAGCATACACAGAGGTCGATATGATGATGGCTCCTCCAGTGGCTTTTCTCCCTTAGGTATCAGAACTAATCGTTGCTTTTTCCACCGACTTGGAAAAATTCCCTCTTGGAGGCAGGCTGTGTAGAGTTGACAGAACATGTTTGGGATCTTAACAATAGCACTTTTAAGGACTTTATTTGGGATACCGTCCAGTCCCGGTGCTTTCTCTGCTCTGATTCTTTTTGCTGCTTCAAGTAGTTCCCAGGTGGTGATGGGTGGAACTTCATTCTCGTCTACGAGCAGTTCTCGGGGCAAGTTATGTGGTTCTCTTACAGGAAACAGACCCTTCACTATCTTTTCCATAATTTTTGGGCACGTTGGGGCTTTCCCACTAGACCCTTTAATTTTGTTGAACACTAGTTTATATGCACTTCCCCATGGATTATTTTCTAGGTCAGTGATGAGTGCACTGAAAGCTCTGGTTTTACTTTTTTGGATCGCGTTGTGGAGCTCCCTTCTTTTTGCTTTGAAGTCATGTTGCAGTTGGCTATAGTTTTGTTGGTGTCTACCCCTAGCTCTAAGCTGTTTTCTTCTGTATTTATGGCATTCTTTCCTAAGCGACGCAATTTCAGTATTCCACCAATAAACTGGTGCTTTCCCGTTGCCATTTCCTGAGCGCGGCATGGTTGCATCACATATATTGGTCATGATTCTTGCTGCCTGGTTTGCCCTTGATTCTGCATTACCTTCGGTGTGGGCGGTGTTTTCGAGCATATAATCTAGCATTTTCTCGTCTAGTTGTCTTATTTTCCACCCATTTTTTTGCGCTTTAGCGGGTGCTTTCGGTCTTCTAGAGGTTTCTTGTCGCGTTTCAAAGATTATGGCGTTGTGGTCACTGTGGGTATAGGTGTCTGAGACGTTCCAGCATATTACTCGGGACAGTGCGTTGCTGGCAAAGGTTAGGTCAATTATTGATTTAGCTGCTCCTTTGTTAAACGTTGGTTTTGTTCCTTTGTTAAGCAGTACCAAGTCGAGTTCGGCAAGCGTCTCAAGTAGCATTGCACCTCTTCCGTTTGTTCTTGCGCTGCCCCATTCTACTGACCAGGCGTTAAAGTCGCCAGCAATTATAATTGGCAATTTTCCTCTTGCATCTGCCACCAGTCGGTCGAGGATCTCTTGGCATTCTTCGTTGCTTAGGCTTGGGGGTAAGTAACAGCTATACAGGTGTACTCCGTTTATTTTCGCGTACGCAAAGTATTCGTGCTGGCCTTCATCTTTTCTTTCAAACGGTAGAGATCCGCTAATCCAAATAGCAGCTTTTTTAGTTTTGTCTTCGCAGTATAGACAACTGTTTGATGACCTTTTGTAGGGCTCACTGAGTAATGCTATATCTATCTTAAGCTCTATCATTGTTTGCTTGAGGAGGTCTTGGGCTGCCTCGCAGTGGTTGAGGTTAAGTTGTATGCACCTAAACATTTCTTATGAGAGTTTTCCCCATTGCCTTCTTGAACTGTGGGCATTTCGCACCTCCAGTTTGATGTTTATTACCACCAGGTGTTTCAGGCTCGCAGATGGCGCACATCACAGGTGCTTTACATGTTTTTGCCATATGTCCCTTTCCCGCGCATCTGTAACATACGTCTGTTCGGTCTATTTCGCTTTTACAGTGTCGAGATACGTGTCCGAAGTTCAGGCACCGGAAACATCTTGTTGGGCTGATGCGTTCTCGTACTCTGCACATTACCCATCCGACCCGCACGTGGCCTGCTGTGGTAACGACTTTTGCTACTCTTGCTGGGAGACCTATAATTGCTGTTCGAGTTCCCTCTCGTGTCGTTCGCATGGATTTGATTGAGCTGGTTCCAACGCTTCCGATTTCTGGGAACTGTTTCTCAAGAGCAGTGCAGATTTCCTCCGGCGTTGTCACCTCATCGATGTCAAGGCACTCGATAAGCGTCTCCTGGCATATCATTCGGACATTAGCCGATCCCTGCAGTACTTGTTCTGTCTCTTTTTTAAGGCTGCATGTTTTAGGGTCTGATCTTCCTTTCAGCTCTAGCATTAGTTCCCCTTTTGCTGTTCTTCTTATTTTCTTGACGTTTTCGCCTAGCTGCTGCAGTTCGGGTTTTGCCTTCATCATTTTCAGCATGTCAGCATATGACATGTCACCTGTTTCAGTGATGATAATGGCATCAGGACGAATGGGCATACGTTTCTCTGGTCTAGTGACTCGTTCGCTTTTTCGGTTTTTCGCAGCAGTCGATCTACTTCTTCTTTTTTTCTTAACCGTTTTCCACTCGGATTTGGATTGCTGTTCTAGTGCAGCACCAATCATTTCGGCTTCACAATTTTGGGCAGCGCCTGGGAGAATTCGTTCACTGGCTATCGTTTTCGCCTGCGGATTTTTATTTATTTTTTGTGTCTCTTTTATGGGGCGTCCGGGGGGTGAGGTTTGCGAGCACTGGTTCACCTTCAGCGAGGCATTATCTCCTTCTTCTGGCAATTCATCTGTATTAACCGTTTTGGTTTTTTTCGCGTTTGGTATCGGCTCGCTTATGTCGTGTTTTTCTCTCAGCCTTTTTGACTCGGTTATGGCTCGGAAAGGGGGCGAGGTCTGTGAGCTTTGATTTTCCTTCGCGGGGACAGGATGGCCGTGTCGTATTTCTATCTCAGCCTGCTTATGGAGTTTAGCTATGTCACCTATGAGATCCCTCATAGCCTGGTGTATTGACCTGCGGTCAACTATCATATCCACGAGCTTCTTTATCTTGTTGCCAAGGTTCTGGAAGGCCTGCTCATTTCTGGGGCTGCTTTGCAGTGCATCTTTTGTCGGCACTGTTTGCTTTGCACTGTGTGGTGGTGTGCGCATTATCTTGGAGCTTCTATTGAAAGGTTGCTCTAGGTTTTCCTCTTCTTCTCTTACTTCTTCGTTTCCTTGTTTTTGTTTGTTTGTCATCATATTTGGGGTGGTCGCCGGCCCGGGTTTCGCAACCAAGGAGGTGGCAACCTATGTTTTTTTTGAGGAAAGGATGTCACCCGCAGTATAGCCTCCTGCTGCGGGAAGGCCACAGTTACTCCCTGAGGCGGCCAGGTATCAGAGAGGCTCCATTAGCGATGCTGTATTATTGCTATCCCCAGCATCATTCAGGCGTCGGCACGGGTCGCATAATACCTTGTCTTTGGGATACCCTTCTGGGGGATATTACAGCCGCTCCATCTAGGAGAACAGACGCTGACCAGGAAGCCGCTCATTCTGAGTCCGACGCGCCTGGGTTTGCTGTTAACTAGGGTCCGCGGGTTCGTTACCCCCGTAGGATTTCTTTGGGCAGAATCCTCCCATTCGGTGTGTTTGGTTTTTTTCTCTAAGGGTGTCCTTCCCATTTAAAAACTGCCGCCCCTCTGGGGTCAGACGCAGACCAAGGAGCCGCCCAATCTGGAACAGACGCTCTTGGATTTGATTAAATTTGTTTGGTCCGCGGGTGGTATTTTATTTCCCACCTACCCTGCATGTGTTAACATGCCGAGCCTTCCCCTATCCGCCACCTGGGGACGCGCACTGTAGGGATGCAAACCCCCTGATGACATACATCATATATGTATGTGGTCCAGTGTTCTGTCTGCAGGTGTATTTGACAAATACAATGCAGGTGTATTTGTGCGTATGCGTGCGTGAGTGTGTGTGTGTGTGTGCGTATCTGTTGTGTGATTTCATTGGAAACTTTAGAGCCGAGCATGACACACAATGAAGATTATGCTGTATTTGTTGCTTTTGTAATGGTCCCTCAGTGATTGTTGTTGTTGTTGTAGTGCGGAACAAGTTGCTGGCACAATTAAGCTAAAATGATGACCAAAACGAGATCTAAGTAGAATTAAATTAGAAAGCAATTCGAATGAGGTTGAGGTTGCTGAGCTGCAGTTAGTTTTTGCTGTCTAAGAGCGGAGCAGCTGGTTGTTGTGCACTGAGACAGACGATTGTCTACCAGACGCAATATGTGTGCTTGAACGTTTGTTGGGCTGTATTTGAATTGAGCCTAAGTGTGTGTGTGTGCGGCTTCTGCTTGTCAACATATTCTGCATTCATCACTTTATTGCTTGGTTTTAGTTCATTCATACATATTATGTCACAATATGGCGTCTTTATGTCACACAAACACACACTCATGCACACTCGTACACGCCTACTCACACATTGTCAATTTAAGCTAAAAATCCAATTACTATTTGATTTAAACGGACAGACAGACAGTCGGAACACATATCTGCTCATCTGCTTAAGCATTGACAAACTGACTTTCGCCCACACACGTGTATTTGTAAATTTGTTTTTGTATTTGTATTTTGCTTACCTAGATTCTGTTTCTCTTGCTGGCTACCATTTTATTTGCGAAACTTAAACTTATTTCTTGCTTTTAGAGCTTAGTTTCGACCCAGGCAGCTTTTTGTGTTACTAGCAACAGAGATGTAGACAGACAGACATCGCATCAAGGACACGCAGAAAGGACATTTCAGTGTTACCGTTCGTTTGTTCGTGCCTTTGCTCAGGCAGTCGGTCGGTCGGTCGGCATGTAGCTTTTTGCATATTTATTTCGACCACAGAAAACAATTGGATTTGTGCGGTTTTCTAATCCAATTTATTTCGACTTGAATATATTTAGTTTCTTAAGTGGCAGCATATGCGACAGCGTTGCCATACCATTTGGTTTTATTGGTTTAACATCACCTAGCGTAATTAAATTTTCAAATTCTAATTTAGCTTGTTGTTATTTTCATTGTTGTAGGTTTTGTCAGGTTGCGCAGTTTTGCACTTGTTAATTTAGGAAAGGATATTGTTAGAAGGTATTAATTAGTTTGCATTTAAATGTAAAGAAAAGCATATTAAACGGGTCTAATGTGCTCTATGATTTGATTGTTGTTATTTCTCTATCGTTTTTCTACTAGTTAGCAGTTCAAACTTTATTCTGACGATGTCATTATTTTTTGGCTAAGCAAGCATTTTCTATGCTTGTGACTAAAACACCGAAACACAGCTTAAAATATTTGACATTCAAGTGACATTTAGAAAAATACTCCAGCACAAAAAGCTATTTTTTACTTTTCCTGAATAGTTAGCTAGCAACGCAGCCAAATACCCAAAGCAACAGAGATCAAAGTTGTCTGCAAAGCTATTCAGAATGTATAGAAAACAACAAATAAAAAAAAAAACAGAAATTAGAAATAAAAACCGAATTTTCAGCATATATTTTTTTTTTTTTTTTTTATGTGAAGTCAATTAAAGTTGAACAAATTCGAGTTCCTTTAGAAAATCCAATACAAACGCATGACTGTACCAACAGAATTGGAAGATTTAAAGCCACTTATGTGGTTAAGATGTGGAATTTGTTGCCTACTTTGAGGCGCAATTAAAACATGAAATGCTATTTAATTAAAGCTTTTAACAGGCAATTTTAAATAAAGCAAACCACGTGGATTTTTTTTTTTTTGTTTCTTCTTTAGACTGACTCAACAATATTGCAAAAGCTTTTAATCCACGCAAAGCTTAAATACAAAACAAAAAAAGCACGCTTAAGCTTTAAGTTGCTGGTCATAAAGTGTTAATGAATGAACTGTTAGGGTGGCAGGCGAGTTATGAACAACAACAATAACAACAACAACGAATCTCATGCAAACCAGCACAACAAAGTCGTAATTAATACAAAGTGACTGTTTAAAACAGCTGCTGCGCCAGAACGCACAGCGAATTTTAAAGGCAGCAACAACCAAAGCAGCGAACAACAGGGTGGTAGTGGTTAACAACAGCAGCAGCAATAGCGCATTAACCCTCGGCATGCTTAGCGCTTTTTTAACAGCTACTTTAAGGCATTTATTATTATGTGCGCGCTCGCTTTATTAAATTAAAAAGGACATTAAGGACCTTTTAAGCAACTCTTTGCATCTGTTGAAATATTGTTTGTGTTAATATTGTGCGCTTGCAAGCAACCCTGCCTGACTTGCAGCAGTTACCTTCATTCTTAAACCTTTAGCTGTAGCAACACAATAATTTTCAAATTACATTTTCATTGATTGTCGGAGCTGTCAACAGCAGCGTAATGAGAAAGAATATAATTTTGTTTTTTTTTTTTTTTGTTTTGTTAAACACATACTGCAGCGCTTAGCTGCTTTGTGTGGAATCGTTGTATGCCCGCCTCATAAATACTTGGAATGATGGAATAATAAATAATTTAACCAACAAGAGAATTTGTTGGCAATTTTTTCATTGTGCTGTGAATTATTTTTTTTTCTTTTGAGCTTGTCAAAAGAAAAAAAAAAAAAAAATATGTTGTCCTTTTGCGTACCATTTAGCATTTGAGAACTTGCAATTAAATAACATATTTCCCTTACAAATTGCTGCACAGCACATCCTACTGGCAGCTCTAACATTCATTCATACATTCATTTATTCGCTCTTAACTGCAAAATATCTCTGTTACTTTGTCAAACACACAAAAAAACGAAAAACGAAAACTCATTTAAGCACATTCTAAAATAACAAGGATAATCGTCACAAACATGATCCCTATTTTGATTGGCTTATTGAAACTGATAAGCCCGTTCAGCTCAGTCATCCCGATTTGTACCTGTGTTTTGACACTGTCCTTGTTTCCTTCCTGTCCTCAACAAATCGTTGCCTCAGAAACTTTTCACAAACTAGCTATTGTTATAACGACAAACCTTCAACAGCATCAAATTCTCTAATCCTTTTTGTGTTATTGTTTCCTGTATTTTGTAGAGCTTCTCCGCTCTTTGAGGTGCTAGTGTTGTCGTCGGCTAGCTGGCATTGGCATTGGCAACCCTTGCTAGTTGCAGATAAAGGAAACATTTGTGAATTTGTTGCAACTGTTTTGCTACTGCTGCTGCTTGCCCCTGCTACTACCGTCCAACCAATTGTTTTCATCGTTCGCATCGGTTGTTTGATTCGTATTCAAAGGCGTTTAGGTTGTGTGGAGATTCTTTTGTAGGGATGTGCAACCGCAATGCTATGAACACGCAGCACATGTCCTTACATAGCTGTTTCAAATATGTATTTTAATAGCAATTGTTGTTGTTGTTGTTGTTTCACAATAATAGCCAGAAGATGAAAATACATTGTTTTCTTGCAAATGTATATCACGCTCAGTTGCTACTTTTTTAGAAATTTTTTTGATGTTTATTTTTATGTAAAATTGAAAGTTTACACTTTTGAAATATAAAAACCATATTTCTAACAGCTAACAAATTTAAGCTGGAAAAGTATCGATTGCAACGATTATATCAAAGGCGTTACTCGAAGCATACACTGAGAAAAAAACACATACCTTGCTCCGGTAAAAAATTTCTCTATTTTCGATATAGAAATTTTCTCTTTTTCAAATAAAATTTTCTTCAATTAGAATAAATTTTCACATTTTCGAAGAAATATTTCTTTACTTCTAGGAAATGGAAATATTTCAATGTCTCTAATAATGATAAGTATTTTTCTCGCACAAAAATTTCTCATTTATAGAGAAAAATTTATTGAAAATGAAAAACTTTTCTTATATTTTGATAAAAAATTATATTTTGATAAAGAGAAGTATTTTCTTCAATAAAAACCAATCTTTTCTCAAAAATAAAAAGCTTTTTCTCAAAAAACGATATATTTTTCTTTTTCATGGAAGCTTTTATCATTTTTAGAGAATTTTTAGTATCGAAATTAGAGAAAAGCATTCTCTGGAGCAAAGTCTATACCATTTTTCTCTAAATATGATGCCTTTTTTATCATATTCCGATAAGCTTTTTTCTGAGTGTAGAACAATGGTACATAACTATATATTTGTTAGTAATTAATTTTTATTTGCAAGTAGCAGAGCTTGAAAAACTCTGTAGCGAGTTGACAAATAAGGATTACTTTGGCAATTTCACTGCCTTTTTCAAGAATTATCTTCATAGGATACTATATTAAAACATGTAAAGCAAAATAAATGCGTCTGTGTTTTACTTGTTTTTAATACTACAATAGTCAATTTGCATGCCAAGAGCTCAAACACAGTAAAACTACACTGTTTAATTCAATTTAATTTTTTTTTAATATGTATTTTCAAGGACGTCATGATTTTGTTTTTAAGATATTGAATCTAAAATAACTTGAAGTTTTAATGTATTTTGTTTATTAACTAGAATTTCTTGAAATTGAACAACATAGAGTAGTAATAAACAAAAATATTTTGGGAACAAAATTTGAATGTCAAGAAGGTGCTTTCAAAACATAATCGTGAAATATCTTTGACGATATCTAGCGCATTTCTTTGAACAAGAAACCATGTTAAGACTAAAATTAGCTCTTCTTGACATTTTCAGATATCATCAAAGCAGCTTTATAAAACGATACATTTTATATATTTAAATATTTTTTTTAGCCTTATGTAATAAATCATCGAAATTATAAATTTGTATGCTGTAAGAAGTTGTATTTTTATTACATATCCGAACAAATGATGCTGATTTTATGCTCAAGTTTGAGTTCGTCAGATACAAAACGTAAATGCCTAACAAAGTGTTTCTTTCGTAAAAAAATTCATTATAAATTTGTAAGGATATTAACTATGGCAAGGTTGTTGTCATAATTGAATCAAATAATTTGAAAGAAAGAAAATTATTAGAAAATTAACACCAATACGTCACAAAATTAACGAAAATTAGTGGTCCGGTATGGGTTAACAGAAAGTCTTGGAGTTAAGTGTTTAGAACCAAAAGAAGCGTACTTAAATATTGGTGTAGAGCATTTCGGTATCGTATCTTGAATTCTTTATTAAAAATCAAAAACTAAAAATAGCATTTTTTAGAATCTGACGAATTTTCTCATAAAAATATATATCTTTGAAACCAGATATCTCAGATAGTTCAGTGATATTCTATTCTTTTCATATTCAAAATATCTACAATTTTTACATACATTGTAATTTTGCCACTTCAATAAGGGTAGTACAGATGTTATGCCGAAAAATTGGCAAAAATATGGATTTTTCGTTAACAAATGGACACGGAGTATCCAAGTATCCAATATTTTTTTTTTATCTCTTCGCAAGATTTTGTAGCTAATCAAACTGAATCGGTTTCTATCATTACGCCCTACTAAGAATACCTTTAAGAAATTCGAAATAGAGAAATTTAAAAAAATATTCCAAAAATAAAAATGTTTAATTTTAATGTTCAGAATTCTTAATTTTTTTAATGTCCTAAATCATATTTGCTAGCAATTTCACGAACCAGAAAATTTTGCAATTCCGTGCAAAGTTCATTCAATTCTTCTCATGCATGTTTATTTTTGGTACTACGTTTGTGTATTAAACTATTATTATAGCTTCTATATAAAAAGTAATAAGCAACTTGACATGTTATCAATTCTTAAAACAGACTCATTTTTCCTTTTTTTCTACTGAGATACTTGCTTTACTTTATGATTTTTCTTGAGAATTTTATATAAAAAATTTTAAGTTTTGAGTTCATAGTCATTTAAAATATTTAAAAAATTTTGTATTTACGAATTAGGCACGGAAACTTCTTGTGTTGCTACCTTAATGTTGAGTAAGTCGCAGCTTTAGTGTAACAGCAATTTTCTTAACCTTTCACGTGTACTGATTAACAGCTCTCTGGTATAACATAAGGTGGCCGTATTCGTTAGTTATTTTGCCATTTTATACTCTGAATTTTATTTTAAGTAACCAAAAATATGTATATCCATATTTGGCAATGTAACTCTGGCAACTGCAAAATTCTAGCTAGTTACACTCTCTCTCGCTCTGCTCATTCTTGCATTTGTAGCCCAATAGGCAATTAAACCAGCGCTCTTCATACGAAGGCCTGCATTGACTGCTACTTTTGAAGACTAAACACATCCGTTCCTCGCTGCTCTTATGAGCACTTCTTGAAGGCCTTCCTTTTCTGCACAAAAGGTAGCACAACAAATTTGTTTTCCCTACAAAGACTGACTTTTCATATACTTCAGGGCAACTTTTTCGTTAAAAGTTAGAATATATATCAGTTTAAAAATATGACGCAATAATGGCCCTTCTTACTGCTATATCAAAGATTATAGATTGAAATTAATCTAACTTAAAAAAAGATAGGAGAAGATAAAATCATAGAATATATAAATAAATAGAAAAAGGTGTACAAGAAAAAAATATTTTTTCAACACTTTTTGCTTACCCCTACTTTAAGCCATTCTAAAGAAGTGCTATCAGGCCTCTTTTGAGCTATCGGAGCGGAAGGCCTGCGAAATTTTCCCACTTCATATAAAAAAGACAGTGTAATTGTATATGAGTGCGGCAGTACTACAAAATCCACAGGAAGGCCTGCTAGCAGCGATGTCATTGTCTACTGGGTGGCTGGAGCGTTTTTTTTTTAGCCAAAGTGATGGTTTATGTTTTTGTTGGTTGTCTACTTTATAGGTCATTGAAGTTGAGGCAGAAGATGATGCATGCAGCAGCCCATTGAGTGTCAGGGTTTTGTGTTTGGGTGTTAGACGTTGTAGTTGTCTGTGTTGGCTATAAAAATTTAGTCGAAAACCTACAAACTAAAGAAGTAAAAACAGCAAAGCAAGCCACAAGTGACTTAAAATCCATAGCAACAAGAAGCAGAACAAGCTCAGGTGTTGAGTGAGAAGGTTGACTAGAGTGACAGCGATGGCTGAGAGTGAGATATTAGGCGTGTTGTTATGGCAATTGTTGCAAATTTTTAAAATGTATGCAAGTATTTGTATACATATGTCCTTTCAAACACACTCATATGAAGGAACAAACGCACAAAGCTAGCACACGTGCAATAAATAAGGATTAAAACAATCTGTTGTTTCAGAAATCATATTGTTGCTGAGAGTTAATTTGAAATTCCTTTTTACTAGCGAGTCTGTCATGAGTCTCTCTTTGTTGCATATGTGCTTAAGTTGAGCTAATCCTTTGCAAAGTTGTATTCTTATTTAACGAATTTTAAAGGCAAAATATTTGCTATTTCTTGACAATGAGGATATAATGTAGCCTAGCTGTTTTTTCTTACCTGATTCCCATGTCAGACTAAAAATAAGCTTCTGTCAGTTTTTGAACGAATATGCGACAAAAACGCAAGACTCTATTCTGGCCGTATTAAAATTTTAGTCTTAAATTTAGAGAAAAATTATATTTTTGAGCTTTAGCCAATTCAGCACAAAGATCAACTCGAACTATTTGAACAAGCTATATAATTATTTACAAATATTTTAATTGAATTGATGTTGACTGAAATAATTTCGCAGATTTTTAAGCAAAAACCAATGAAAGTTATTTTGCAAATGCTGAAAAAATTAATTGTTAAAAGCTCTCTTTAAGCCAGTATGGCATGCGTGCCAAACTGCATACCATTTATTGCCAAATCGGGCAAGACAGCAATGCAGTCAACTCTTATGCATCTCCCTGTGGAATTGGGTTTCGTTTTTAACATGTACCAATTTATTTATTTTTAAACAGAAAATTAATTATTACGACCACACGCAAAATTAACGCCAAATCAATGTGTGTGGCCAGCCAATTTCAAAGAACCGTCTGCGTCATACGTTTTGATTCTGGCCACTGTAAAGCAGCAGGCAAACATATTTATTTGTGTTGCATGCTAGTTGCAACTACCAGGATACTCTCACATAGCATTCCCCAAAGAGTTGCCTTAATGACAAAGTTGATGACAACCAGTGCGCGCCTCTAGAACGCTGACCAGTCAATAAAAATGATTTTATTCATTTAATTCTTTCGATTTAAATGGCAGCTCATCAGCAGCCATACCAATAACCGCAACAACAACAACAACAACAAAAACAACAGCAACGAGCTCATCATCGCTCATACTCATGCCGACAACTTTTAATGCTCATCATAAGGCTTGATGATGATTGGCTCGAAATTGCTTTCGAAATGCAACTGAAATGCGAATGTGTTGCGGTTTTTAATTGAATAAACATTGACATGCTACAGTATATAACATTGAGTATGTGTGTGTGTGTTTCACTTGCTAGAATGGCAGCAGCATATCAGGATGCCAATTAAATTCGCAATGCAAGGACCTGCTGCTATGACATTGTTGCAAAGGCGTTGATAATGAAGAAACCACAGCAGCGTAATGTTGGCATATTTTTTTTTATTTTTTTTTTTTTTGCTTACCAATAACAGTTATTGGTCAATATGAAAGCAAACAACATCAATACAACACCTATAATATTTCATAATGATATCATTCTACGGCATAGCAGTTCTTGCCTTGTCGTATATCGTATTTTATAATTTATTTGTCATAATTTTCTATAAATAAATTAATTAATTCTATGTCAAATGCATACAGTTAACAGCATTTTGCTATTATATGAGTTTTTTTTAATGGTTTTGAACTGAAATGAAATGACTTAAATAATTTCAGCCGTTGGCCTACTTTTAATCAATAATAACTCAAGTTAACAGTAGTTGTAATATTGAGAGTGAGTTTTTATGTTTCATTTGAAGTGCAGCAAAAACATAAACTTAATTTTTCCGGCAATTATTACGAAGAGCAACAAAATTTTTACTCTAAAACTGTAACAAATTTTAAAAAATTTTTATGATTACTTTTTCTCTATCACTAACAGTTCTCCATAACTCTAGTCATAAAATTGATAAAAAGTTAAATTTCAAAGAAAGTACAAAGAAAAAGATGAAAAAGAACTCATAAAAAAAAGCTTATTTCAATATCTACATCTTTTAAATTTGTTAATGACTCAAGAGTTCTTTCGTGATATTGATCACGAATGTAAAGTAAATTTTCCTATGACATCTACCTAGTTTTTCCACAATCCGGTTTTGACGTCGATAAAACTGTGTGTTCAAGAACTAAAGTAAGAAATTAATATTCATTGAGTAACAAAACTTAATTTTCATCTATTTATGGCTCTATAGTTCATTTTTACCCACAATTGGAGCATTGTTTTTGCTTAAATATTTTATTTTGCCTTGCCTGATTAACTACATTTGACTAAAATATTTCTCATTTCAGCTCTTGAAGTCTGAATTATTTGTAAGTAGCCAATATTTTAAAAGTATCCAATAGAACTAAAATCATTGAGTCACATTTTGTTGACAGCATTTTAATTAAATACAATAATCCAATAACGATATTCTTGAATATAACTACATCTTCTTATTTCAGAATTTCTAAAATTTAAATCATACTCTTTTTTAAATAAATCATTATAACTCGAATACCCAGAATCAATTTCAGGTTAATTTAAGATTCTGAATTTTCGACCAAGGCATGCTAAGGACAAAGTTATAACAACACTTAACATATGCATACCTCAGCAACTCTAGCTGTTTCTAATTCAAAGCAGCAGCTAACTGGAACATATTGGTCTGAACGTTGGACACACAGACATCAGACAAAAAAAAAAAAAAAAAAACTAAATAATACTCAACAAAATGCATTATTTATGCTCAACACTCTGTACTTCATATTCTGCTAAAATTTTTCCAAGCTTGAAAATGTTCTTTATTTTTCACTTCCAAACTTTATGTATGCAACGACAAAAACGTAATCAAGTCGTGAACAGCACACAAACAACTACAGACACATGTACTTACACACATACACGCATACATGTACATTTGTACATGAAGATATTATGTATAAAATCAAACAACTGCAGCAAAGTATGTGACTCAACACAAGCAAATACACAGGCACAACGAACTAACACCATTTTGTATGCCAAAATTGAAAATCTGATTTTTGAATTTTCATATTTCTAGCATTGTGCATAGAAAACGTTATCCTTTAAGGGATATTTTCATTTTCACATGCCAGTAAAATAAAACAAGAAAGAACCAAAACACCACAATAACAACAACATTACAACTCAAATAACCACAACGAAATATTTTGGAAAATGTTAACGACAAATGCCTTCGTGTGTTTACAGTTCGTCATATATATATATTTATAGATGTATATAAATATATATTTGTAAATAGCAGTAAATATGAAATAGTTGTGCAACTTACAGCAATGCCAAAAAAGTTCAAAACAAGAAAAATATAAATAATTATATTGCAATCTTCGATAAAGTAGTTGAAAAAGAAGTTTTGAATATTTTTCCTAAAAAGATTTTTTGATTTCAAAAAGGTATTTTCTAATGTTCTTAATGTTAAATCTAAATTATTTGTTTTTGGTTTATAAGTGCTAAACATAAAAAAAAATTTATTGTTAGCTATTTTAAGACTACTTTTCGATTCTAGCTTTATGCCAGTTTTCTAACTTGCTCTTTTTCTGAGATAAAAATATTAACAAAAGCTAATTAACAATAAATAATTAAAATCAAACATGGAATGGGTTGCTATTTTTAGTACTTCAAAAAACTAAACACGCCAGGCTTTTTTTCATAGATTTGTACCCTCAGAAAATTTAAAAATTTCATATCGAATCAGTATCTTATAGCCAAGGCATCAACAAAAAAATAAAAAATTTGTTTTAATTAGAAATAAAGTAAAATTAAGGCTATAGGCCACTCCAGAACTTTCGAAAAATCAGTAAATTTTTTTTTGGCCGGGAATCAGTAAAAACATGATGGCCGGGAAAAATTGATGGCCAAGTACTTGATTTTTGAATTTTAGTATAAGACCGTTTGGTCGGCACTTGAGCCCTGCATGAATATATTCGCTAAAAAAATATACACTGTCTCACTGCAAGCGAATAAATGAAGGAATTTAGCAGAAAATTTGCTACGTAGCTGCTCCACAACTTTCCGGCAAGCGAATAAATGAGTGAAATTAGCAGAAAATTTGCTACGTAGCTGCTCCACAACTTTCCGGCTAAATGTTTTAATTAAAAACTACATTTTTTTAAGTTTGATGAAAACATAACTCAATTTTTTTGTTATCGGACAATTTTTTTCCGATTCACTTGAAACTTGGAATATATGTATCTTGAAAGATATATCGTGTATGGAAAATTTGTTGGATTTTTTTATAAATTTTTTTAAAAAGTTTATTTGTTAATAACAATTAAGTATCTGATGATTTTTCAAGCAAATTTTTCATTTTCCACTTAAGAAGTGCGCCATTTGGCCGAAAATCAATTTATCAATAATATTCTACGTACTTCTGTACCCAATATTATATAAGACGTCATCCCAAAAAAACTACACAGCCGCCATTATGAAGTTTAACGTTTTAAAAAAATTACTGATACAGTCTTTGAAAACACCAATTTTGGGAATCTTCACTGAGAAAAAAATACATACCTTGCTCCGGTAAAAAATTTCTCTATTTTCGATAATAGTAATTTTCTCTTTTTCAAATAAAATTTTCTTCAATTAGAATACATTTTCTAATAATGATAAGTATTTTTCTCGCACAAAAAATTTCTCATTTATAGAGAAAAATTTATTGAAAATGAAAAATGTTTCTTATATTTTGATAAAATAATCACTATGAGAAGTATTTTCTTCAATAAAAACAAATCTTTTCTCAAAATTAAAAAGTATTGTTCTCTAAAAACGATATACTTTCGTATATTTTTCTTTTTCATGTAAGATTTTTATCAGTTTTAGAGAATTTTTAGTATCGCAATTAGAGAGTAGCATTCTCTGGAGCAAAGTCTATACCATTTTTTTCTAAATATGATGGCTTTTTTTTCATATTCCATGAAACTTTTTTCTGAGTGTTGATTTATTGTGTTGTATTTCTGAAAAAAAAATCAAAGTATGCATATTTTTCATGCGTCTACAGTAGACTCACGCCTTAAAGAATGTTTTTTATGCATTTTGAAAATTTGTAATTATTTTTTCGAATGCAACTTATTGTTCTTAAAAAAAATGTGAATATAAATTAAATAAGCTGAAAAATTGCGACAAATTTATTTTTTCCGTTATTTTATATAAATACTAAAAACCAAACTATGACTTAGCTCGTATTTATTTGAAAGTTCCGCGTAAACGCTACTTTATTCTATTTTCAAAAAGTCTCATATACCTACATAAATGTACTTACATAAAATAAAGCAAGTGATAATTATTTTTGCATGGGTGTAAAAATAGTTTTGTCTGTTTGTGTTCTAGCCTGTGTTTGTCTGAGTTTGAGTTTTAATCTGCATTCACTGCATTTTATTTTATCTGAATGCAAATCTACTACATTTACCGAAAACATGTTGTTTGTGCAGCAACGTGAAGAATTCAAATTAGATTGAATGTAGATCTCATTGTTATTGTTGTTGTTGTTGGTGTTGTTGCTGTTGCTGCTGTCTTCAAAAAGGACATTCATTGTTTTGTTTACTTGGTAAAGAACTAAAGAAATTAAATTTGAAATATTCGATTTTAATGGGATTTCAAATGATACATCTAGAAGCACATAATTCAGAAATAAGCTTTATTTAAGACGAAGCAACTGAAATGCCTTCAAAATTCTTACTTAAACAAAACAAAAAATATAGTAAATAATCGTACAAAAAAATTCAATAAAAATAATCCTGCAACTTTATAAGAAATGCTAAACCATAGCACAACTACCGGCTACCAGCAGCCAGCTGAATGTTGGCCTGTCAAAGAATGTTGGCCATAAATAACGCCAAAAAGACGTTTGCTGCAAGCCATACAATTTGCGACGGGCTCAGCCAGGAGTATGCAATGCAAACACCTCGGGCATTAAATGATGAAAGCAACTTTTGAGAAATGCAGCTTTTTTTAAAAACAAAAAGTCAATGAAAAAAAAAAGTATAAAAAATAACATATTTTAAGTTCACATAAGAAAATGTTTGGAACTTGCATGGTTTACGGAACCTTTAGTGGATGTGGCCAAGTAGTGTGTACATTTTCAGTATTATGCAAATACGATGATCAGCATCAGCATTAATATTGAAAAAAGCAAATTTCTCATAATTCTAAATATTCAGTTTTACTCTCATTTATTTAAAAAATTATTTATAATGGTCGAAAATCCTGTATAAAATATGTATCAACATAAACTTCGAAACATATTTTCTAGTTAACTAAGTTAAGTTTTTTAAACAAGGTAGAGCTTTTGCCAATCATAAAATATAAAGAATTATGTATTAATAAATGATAAAAATAGTATTTAATTTGCCCCTTCAAACATGTTCTCTTGCTTAAAAATTTAAAAGTTAATTTAAAATAAAAAATAATCTGATCAACTTTTTAGTCTTTAACCAAACTCCAACCATTTAGTTTTTGTAGCATATTAACTATGTTCTGAGTCATTTTTTTGTTAGTTATGAAAAATTTGTATACTTTAATTTACTCAATAAAAATATTATGAATGGAATTATTGTGTTTTACATCAATTTTTAAGTTAAGCCCATTTTTATATAATTAAAAATTTCTAAATAAATTTACAAAAGTTTTAAAACAAAATTTGCCTCAAACTCAACTTAGTTGGATTAGGGTTAAATTGCCTAGCCATAGAATAGCAGTTGGAGGAAAAAATAGACCATACTTTGTCTACTCTAAGATATTCCATAACAGTCACATTCAAAAGAATTTAAAAAAAAAATATGAATGACTTTATGCATGAGCTCAACTCGATGAGCTCGATAACGATAACAAGAAACGAGAATTCCTGCATTAAATAAAATGATCGTGCAACAAAAACTCATCACAAAAGCAAATTCAAAAGGATCAGAAAACAGGTAGCAGTAAAAAGTCTACTTGAAAGGCAAAATAAACAATCGAGCAATCAAGTCAAGCCAACGCAACACAACAGCTGAATGAAGCAGCATCCAGACCAGAAATGACAGCTGAAGTTGATATCGAGCACTGACAGTCACGATCAATAATGAAATAAACGATGCATGGACAGACGGTTGGCACAATGTATCTTAAGTTAAAGTATAAAAATATTTCAAAAACAAAAAGAAATCAACAAACAGCACAAAAAGCCGACATTAAATACTGAAACAAAAGAATTGGCATTCGAGGAAATCTACAGACAACAAGATCATCAAAGATTCCAGACCGGGTGATGAGCGGCTAAGCGTAAAAGTGTGCAGCATATTGCCGCTCTGTTGTGTCTGGCAAGCCATGAAGACATATTTCTGCAGACTTCAATAATGATGATGACTATGCTTCATTGATTGTTACTCTTCGACTTCAAGAGCAACAAAAAAATGCAAAGATTGCAATCATTATTATCAAGTTTAGGTCATCAGGGATTGATCGCATTGAGCAGAAGAAGAAAAAGAAGACGATATAATTTATTTATTTAAGCAAGTCAACGATTTAAAGGTATTTCGATATATAGCAAAGCAAATCAGTCAGCAGATAGCCACACGTTAAGGTTTTGCACAACAACTTTTTGCGAGTTAAATATCCACCATATGTTGTTGTATAGCAGAACAGCTTGAGAGCTGAAATTGATACCTTTCGTGCCGTTGCGTTGAGCTTCGAAATTTTTTTGGTTTTAGGACAACAATTGCCTTGAATTGTGTGTGTTGCAAGGTACTCAAGCAGCAGGTAGCTTTTTTTTACTATCTACGAAATAAACTGAAGGCACGCCAAGATCGCTTACAATGTTGAGTGGCTGAAATTCTTAATTACTGAGTTTGTTTGGCAATTTGGGTGGTCTTCGAAGAAGTGACATTGTGATAAAGACGCCGCTTGACGCAAATGGCACTGCATGAAAGTGGAATTTGATCAAAAAAGGGATCTATTGGCGAAACGGATCGGAAATACTCTAAGGACTTGAAATTCTTGAAATTACATTCAAACAATTTCATTGTTTTAGTAACTAGAGGGAGTTACGGTTGATTAAAATGCAGTTCATAAAAATAGGTACATTTATAAAACCTTTCATAATCACGATGAAAAGCTGTCAAACTAAATTTTTGTATAAACTTATTACTTATATAGTTCGGTTAGTAGTGTCGAAGATTAAAATAATTAAGGACTAAGTAGAGTTTTGTTAGACTTTTCCAAGAAAACCTGTGTAGTTCTTTTCAACTATGCTTTCAAAACTGTATCCTTTAAGGTATTTTTACTATAATTGTAAAGTTATTTTTAAAATTTGTAATAAAATAAATTTGAATTTTAATATTCCCGAAAAATATTTGATATAGTCAAGGACGAAAAATAAACTAAACACTAGCAATCGAATGTACATTTTCAAGAGTAATAAATTAATTCAACAACAGTTGTTAGTATTGTTTGAGAATTTATAACCAGAGAACTTAAATAAAATTTGAACATTAAGAAGGTCCAAATCAGAGAACTACATGAGACCATTCGTCATTTTTTGCCACTCGAATAACATAATTTTTTGCCACTCGAGTTCGTAAAAAACGATTACTGCTTAGCACAGTGTGTGACGACTGCGAATCGATACAAAGGCAGCATCCAGACAATGCTGACATTCGAATGATTCGCTGGAAGCTCGAGTGTTTGCTGCTGGACTCGAGCTCGAGCGGAATTTTATGTTTATTTTCTTTGTTTTTTTTTTTTCCTGGTGTTTTGTTGTGCGTAGTGTTTTTTTTATGCTTTCAACAACAATTACAACAAAAAGCCAACACCAACAACAAATCGTTGGATACGTGGCACAGTAAGCAAGTACCAACAACAAAAAATATACAAAAACCACACAACGCCAGAGATTGTGCAAAAGCTAAAATCATTTGTTTGTATTCTAACAATAAAAAGGACAGAAACAACAACACGCATGTTGGCACGACAAGTTTAAATTATTGTACACACAAAAAAACACAACAAGCATCGATCGCCAGTGCGCAATTACAACAATAAGGCCGCGTTCATAGTGGAAGCTGAAGCTGAAACTTTTTACAGCTGCTGAAAACGCTTTGTGTACAATCATATGGAAAAAGCGCGAAGTGTTCATAGTTGTGATTTTTTGATTTTTTGTTTCATGTCGTACGTATGCTTTGTGATGTAGGTTATTTTCATACTTTTTAACGCTTTTCTTGGCTGTTTTTTTTTATTTCTTGTTTATGTTTTGCCGCACTGATTTTGTTTTTGTACTTTTCGGCAGCAATGCCCAGCGCTTTAGTTTTATTTTCGCATTATCTGTTGATACGTGTTGTTGTTTTTGTCTATTTAACAATGTCAACATGATCGCAGGCGCTGCTAGCATTGCATGTCGTGGTTTGTATGTCCTTTTGTTGTTAGTAAATTCAGCATATGCGATGCGCAAAATATGAAATCGTGCGCTATTTCGACTTTGTTTCAATGCGTGTTGTTGTTTAGATTCGTTTTGTTGTTGGTAATTTTTTGTGGGCATCGCTAATTTTCGACGCTTTTTCTTCTTCAGATGCTTACTTCATTCTTGTTTCATTTCTTCGTATGTGTGTGAGTTGCACGTTTTCAATTTCCTTTGAATGCATTTTTTGTTGTTATGATCTTATGTTATTGATCTTTATTTTGTGCGTAGAATATAAACAAAATATTTTATTTGTTGCTTTGTGGAGGATAGGTTTCCAACTTTTTTCTGCCCTTGTTGCTTTTGAGCTATTTCGCCGTTATCTTCGTTGTTATTTATCTATTCTTTGAATATTTTTGTGAAGAACTTCAAAATATGCCTTAACTTTCCAAATAACAACAAATAATTAAAACAAACATAAACCAAGCGCATGCAAAAAGCGCGCACTATGAACAGCAACAGCAAGAAAAAGTATCTAAAAGCGCGAAAAAAACCTCGCACTATGAACAGCAACAGCAAGAAAAAGTATCTAAAAGCGCGAAAAAAAGCGCGCACTATGAACAGCAACAGCAAGAAAAAGCGTCATGATATCGCTTGAAAAAGCTTAGCCAGCTTCAGCTTCCACTATGAACGCGGCCTAAAACAATAAGAAGCAAGAGTGAAGCTGAACACTGAATTCGGCGAATTACAACAATCATGAAAATATAGAAGTTGTTGTAAAAGAGTGGAAAGAGTTAGGCCGCGTTCATAGTGAAAGCTGAAGCTGGCTAAGCTTTTTCAAGCGATATCATGACGCTTTTTCTTGCTGTTGCTGTTCATAGTGCGCGCTTTTTTTCGCGCTTTTGGATACTTTTTCTTGCTGTTGCTGTTCATAGTGCGAGCTTTTTTTCGCGCTTTTAGATACTTTTTCTTGCTGTTGCTGTTCATAGTGCGCGCTTTTTGCATGCGCTTGGCTTATGTTTTGTTTGAATTATTTCTTGTTATTTGGAAAGTTAATGCATATTTTGAAGTTCATCACAAAAATATTCAAAGAATAGATAAAGAACAACGAAGATAACGGCGAAATAGCTCAAAAGCAAAAAGTGCAGAAAAAGTTGGAAACCTATCCTCCACAAAGCAACAAATAAAGTATTTTGTCTATATTCTACGCACAAAATAAAGATCAATAACATAAGATCACAACAACAAAAAATGCATTCAAAGGAAATTGAAAACGTGCAACTCACACACATACCAAGAAATGATACAAGAATGAAGTAAGCATCTGAAGAAGAAAAAGCGTCGATAATTAGCGATGCCCACAAAAAATTACCAACAACAAAACGAATCTAAACAACAACACGCATTGAGACAAAGTCGAAATAGCGCACGATTTCATATTTTGCGCATCGCATATGCTGAATTTACTAACAACAAAAGGACATATAAACAACGACATGCACTGCTGGCAGCGCCTGCGATCATGTTGACATTGTTAAATAGACAAAAACCACAACACGTAACAACCGATAATGCGAAAATAAAACA
Source organism: Tetanocera ferruginea (assembly GCA_958299015.1). Lineage (NCBI taxonomy): Eukaryota > Metazoa > Arthropoda > Insecta > Diptera > Sciomyzidae > Tetanocera > Tetanocera ferruginea. The sequence goes on from OY282641.1 coordinate 164,123,841, forward strand.
ATAAAATAAAACTAAAGCGCTGAGCATTGCTGCCGAAAAGTACAAAAACAAAATCAGTGCGGCAAAACATAAACAAGAAATAAAAAAAAACAGCCAAGAAAAGCGTTAAAAAGTATAAAAATAACCTACATCACAGAGCGTACGTACGAAATGAAACAAAAAATCAAAACTGTGTACACAAACGAGATGGAAAAAAAGTGTCAAAAAGTATGTTAAAATAAAATAAGCTGAAACCCAAAGTATAAGTACGACATGAAACAAAAAAACAACACCGTGTGCCCAAGTGAGATAGAAGAAAAAAGTATCAAAAAGCCTCAAAAGTGGCGTAACCTTGAATTTAAGCTTGCACTATGAACACTTTGCGCTTTTTCCATATGATTGTACACAAAGCGTTTTCAGCAGCTGTAAAAAGTTTCAGCTTCAGCTTCCACTATGAACGCGGCCTTAGGCGCTGGTGAGCGCTGCTGCAGACTGCAGTTAACATTTTTTTTCCTGCTGCGAATAAACATAAAAGCATGAATATTCGTTGCTTTTGGCGAATGTTGCGAATGTCTGGTTTCGTCGGACTTTCATGTTTCGCCATCGCTCGTACTCTACGGCATTCGTACCACAGCGATTGGTGCATGTCTTTGCGCATTAATTTTAATGCAGAAGGGACCCATTAGACAATAACATCGCTGCTAGCAGGCCTTCCTGTGGATTTTGTAGTACTGCCGCACTCATATAAAACTACACTTTCTTTTTTATATGAAGTGGGAAAATTTCGCAGGCCTTCCGCTCCGATAGCTCAAAAGAGACCTGATAGAAGCACTTCTTTAGAATGGCTAAAAGTAGGGGTAAACAAAAAGTGTTGAAAAAATATTTTTTCTTTTAAACCTTTTTCTACTTATTTATATATTCTATGATTTTATCTTCTCTCCTATCTTTTTTTAAGTTAGATTAATTTCAATCTATAATCTTTGATACAGCAGTAGTAAGGGCCATTATTGCGTCATATTTTTACGAAAACGAAAAAGTTGCCCTGAAGTATATGAAAAGTCAGTCTTTGTAGGGAAAACAAATTTTTTGTGCTGTCTTTTGTGCAGAAAAGGAAGGCCTTCCAGAAGTGCTCATAAGAGCAGCGAGGAACAGATGTGTTTAGTCTTCAAAAGTAGCAGTCAATGCAGGCCTTCGTATGAAGAGCGCTGGTTTAAGTGCCTATTGGGGATATTCGTAGCTCGTATTTTGACGACACATTCAAAATGCCATTTGAATGCACTCAAGTTGTTCTCTGGTCCAAATTAAATCAGTTGCAAAATTGTTTAGTTTTATAAGAAATGAAATTTTTAGAACTTTTTTTAATTTTTACAATGAAATTTTTAGATAACCAAAAAATTTACTTCCGGCAATTATTTCTTTATTTTTTATTCTTAAAATGTGTTACAGTATCGATGAAAACAAGTGTTTTTAAACATTATTTTTTCAACGTTACTTATGCCTGTAACGTCATGTTATCCGTAGAGTTATGGAAGAGTTAAAGAATGATGTGAGAAATTACTTTGATAATTAAAAAGAACATTGAGTTTTTAAGTTTCAAAGAAGTTGATTTAAAACACTGTTCAATAAGCCGGATCGATTTTGTATGGAGAAGAAAAAGTCATCCGGACACCGACTCAAAAGTTAGAGGGACTCTTAAAAACTATTTCTGTATCATTTTTTTTGGATCGGAGAAATCCCTATGGAGCGGTTTTGGTTCTCCTGAACCCTTTTTTTGGTCAAAATATCAAGTTTTTTGCCTATAACTTTTTTTTTCTTCAGAATGCATACCCAAGATAAGCAAATAAGTAAAAACTGTGATAGTACACATAGATTGGTTAAAAATAATTTTGAAATTTGTTGTTCTTACAAACTCTTTTGAGACCACAAAAAAAATCGATATTTCATCATTTTCGAAAAGATGTTTTTTTTAAACACCTATAAAATATACATTTTTCGTGGTATTCATATGCATTTAAGCTTATTGGTAAAGTATTGAGCTATTCTTTTCATTGGTATGACGTATGGAGTGGTTTTCTCAAAAGTGAGTACCATGAAAAATACGTATATTGTAGACGTTAAAAAAAAATATTTTCGAAATTTGTACTGGAGCGCCATCTGCCGTATACTTTTCTAAAACATGGTTGTCAGAATTCGAATTAACGTACTAAAAACTCAAACCTACCAAGATTTGTCAAAATCTTACGGTAATTAAGGCAATTAATTAATAATTAAGCTGAAGAATCCTTCTGAATATCAATTTCTCATGTTTTATATAATTTTGGCACTTTGTTTTGGTAAAACTACACAATAAAATATATCAATGGAAAGAAGAGCTCAATGTCTTTTCACTTAGCATGAATGCATATGAATTGCTTGGATAATAAATATTTTATAGGTGTTTAAAAGAAACATCTTTTCGAAAATGATGAAAAATCAACTTTTTGGGGTCTCGAAAAGGTTTGTAAGGACAACAAATTTCAAAATTTTTTTTAACCAATATTTGTGTACTATCACAATCTTTACTTTTTTGCTTATCTTGGGTATGCATTCTGAAGAAAAAAAAAAGTTATAGGCAAAAAAATTGATTTTTTGACCAAAAAAAGGGCTTAGGAGAACCAAAACCGCTCCATGGGGATTTCTCCGATCCAAAAAAAAATTATGCAGAAATAATTTTTAAGAGTCTCTCTAAGTTTTGAGTTGGTGTCCGGCGATATCTAAATTTCGATCCGGCTTACTGTTCAACAATTTGAGGGCCTTTTGAAATAAATGCAATAGATTCAATGGTTTCTGATAGCCATTGGACCATAGAACATATCGTACAAATGATTTTTTTTTGGTTAGCTCAAATAGCTTAAATAACAAATAAAATTTCTTTAAGTCCTGAATTAAGAACAATTTTGATTTAGAACCATCAACAAAGCTCTTGCTTTTAGTAAGATTAAATTTTGAAAACAATATTATTCCTCTAATATTCACACAAGAAAGCCAAAAACACCCGTAAATTAAACAAAGTGGTATGTCTCGGAAACTCTGAGCGATATCATTTTTATTATTTCTATAAAAAAAATTTTCATCAACAATTTAAAAATCGACCGTGGGGGTATTTTTTTCAAGAAATTGCATGTGAATAGTATTGAAATCAAAACAGAACTTAAAAGCCTTAACTTTTCAAATGATTTTATGCCAGAGAAAGTAAGCTTTTTTCCAATGTAACAAAATTAACAGAATTCATCTTTAAGTCACAAAAAAAATCTATAGTTTTTCTTATACAAATTTATATAAGACATGCTTCCATTAACTCTGTTAATTTTAGTTTTAATATTTTTTATGCTATAATTTTATATCACAAAAAAATAAATTGTTTTATCTTTGCACAACATATGCAGAAGCAATGTGCTTGACAGCGGCTACAGTAGCGGTTAATCATTTTGCATAAAATCACAGTTGACCATATTGGCTTTTTTTATATTCACGTACTCATATGATTAAAAAAATGTCCCTCTTGGACATGCACATATTTTTTTTGTTTTGGCCTTCAAACTCAGTAAAATTTCCATAACAGCTACATCTGCTATCCAGAGATATCCTACTGCACTCATGAAATCTTTGGTGAATTACCTTCGCTCCAACCCTTAGACCCTTGAGTGTAAAAACATCATCAATCAATCTTGGGTAATTTTTTAAGTTTGCACGCTGAAACTTACATTAACACTACTTCAATATTTTACCAAAATTTTACCCATACCAACTTGCAATGCCTCAAATTTCAATCCTTCAAAGTTTAAAACCTTGAATTCAAACAAAAAAACAAAAACAGACCTTCGCTACGTTCGGTTCTGTCTGCCTCTGTCGATGTCATGCTTTTTAGTAATCATTTCTTTTTTTTTACAAATTCCAGCTGGGATTCGATCAATTGATTCATACATATGGCTTCGCCAACCAAACGAACAAGCCAACAATTCTGATAACCAGGCGAAGGTAATGAAGTTTTCTTTGCTGTCATTATATCAACAAAAAACCGGAATATCACTTCACCACATATTTGCATAGTTGAGGCTGCCGCTCTTATAGAAAGAAGTGAAAAAAAATTAAAAAAATATCGAAATTCCGACCCTCAAATGCACCGAGGGACAACAAGCAATCCCAGCGTGAGTGTGGCGAACGTTCTTTTGGCGCTTACATTTATAATTTGATTTTCATATTTTCTAAATTTTCAGCAATTCCATTTCAATGCCTTTTTTATTCTTTTTTTTTGTTTTTTTTTTTTTTTTTTTTTTTTTTTTTGAACTACACACAAACTCCAACACTACTACATTGAATTCTAACATGCTGCTGCAACATGACATGTAAAATCAACCCAATACTAGCTATACCATTCAACATTTGGGAATTAGTTGCTCTCACTCAGTCTGTATAGTTTATTATTATTCATTTCAATCGATTCAATTCAATTCTATTCGATTTCAGTTGAGTCGCGTTTGATTTGCTCTGGCAGGGTTTATTTGAGGTCGAATAGTCGAACTGTTGGGTAGTAGTAGTCGAACGGTCTAGCTGATGTTCAGTCGTACGTTTTGCGTCCGGTCTGATTCTATAATACTTGTGCATGGGTCAGTTTGGGTCGCATTGAAATTGGGTTCAGAATTTGAGCTGGGATTTTGCACTCTATCTAACTCGCTCACTCCAGAATGTTCAGTGTGACAGCTTGTCATGGTGTCAACTGCAGAATGTTATGAGTTGTAAACATTAAATTGATTACAATTCAGAAAAAGGAATTCAACAAACGAACGAAAACAATTTGAAATCCATGCGGAATAAATGAATCTATGCATCCATCCATGGGTCAAAGTAAATATGAACAGAATTTTATGTTGGGTGTCAAGAAAGATTTGAACAGATATTTGCTAGCGCAAATGCTGTTTTCTCTTAAGCTAATTAAAAAAATGCTGCTCAGAACAAGGCACTGTAGTTTGACGCGGGTGTCAAAAGAAAACTAAAAAATATATTCAAAATATTTTTTAATTAAACTGTTTCGTAGTTTTACCAATTATCATCAATTATAAACGTAACACATATCATTTTTTTTGGGAAAAGAAGTGTTGGTCAGTTTTTACAGTTGTTCTTATGTTTGGTAAGAGTTTTAGATGATAAAACCAAAAAAAATGTATTGTGTCGGAGAACTAGACCCAACTGGATATTCTGAACAATCTTTACATGTCAGATTTAGTCTCTTAGCCTGCGCAGAGTTTTTGCTATTAAAGAAAACTTCCTGTCTGTTGTAGTATTAAACTCGGGCTACTGCAGTTCATTGGCTCGTATGCCACACACTTAGCACGCACGGCCTTGGCCAACATCCACAGTAGAATTTGAAACACGTACTAATTTTGTTCAAAACAAACAAAATGAGTATTTTACTCATCTCATTTTTCTCAACTGCATAATTCTATAAAATTTGTACACTACGCTACATGTTATTGTTCTTGTTTTTGAATCTCGTGATTATTCTTGTTTACATGTATTCTGCGTCTTCTAGCATGCCAATAGATAATTGATTGATGTTTTTTCTCTAATAATAATATTCACTAAATTTCTTCTGTCGTAAATAAATCAATATCTAAATGTTAGATGAATGGTATTAAAAAAATCTCTGCTTTGGTTTTATTGGGATTATTTTGATACTAATAATTTAAGCTATGGTTTTGTTTTGTTGTTTTTTTTCTTTGTTCCTTTATCAAGCATCAAGTGATTTTTCAAACACATGTTAATCGAATAAGTTTGAAGTGCACAACATGGCATTCTATTCAATGACATTCTTTGTTGTGTATTTATTTTTTATCTATATTTTGTTGTCAGAATTATTCAAAAGGGATCACAAATTGAGTTTCTTTTGTAGAATCTAAACAGTGCTCTTTCTCTCTTATAAAGAATTTAAATAATAAAAGCAAAACTCAAACTCAACCTTTGCTAACACATATTTTTCAAACAACATTCTAAATATGGCATAAAGTAGCTTAGTTTTCAACATAAATATACGATGGGCATAACTTAATTTAACAGACATTCTTGAAGTGTTGCCTTTTTATCCCAGTGAACTAAAAATATCTTCTGTGAATTCTGTGAAGAAGCTTTTTTGAAAGAAACTTTAGGTTCATTTAGGAAAACTTTTTCGTATAAATAATAACATAAAGACCATGGAATTTCACTCGCCACCTTAGAAGTTTCAGTTTCAAAAAAAATTTGTTTTTTTTTTAAAAAAACACCTTAACATATTTTGAAAAGCTTGTACATTCCCAGTACAATGCATTTTTTGATAAAATATCATTATTTAGTATTTTATCAAGAAAAAAAGAAAACCGTTCTTACGTTCTCATAAGTTTTATAAGACTTATTAACTAAAATTAACAAACTGAATTTTACAATTTAAAAATTTGAACTTTTGATAAAGATATCTTTTATGTTTTTAACCTTTTATTTAATTAATTCATCAAATTATTTAAATATTGTTTTGAGCTTATCATTTGTATTTTTTTTTAAAAGCGTCTTAAAACCTTTAATATTTAAATTATTTCTAATGCCATTATTTCAAACCTATTTGTGTTTGAAAAATAATTTATAAACTGCTCATTTTCCAAATATTTCTCTCATCGATGTAAGAAATAAACCTCTTTCTTTGAATTAAAAAATTAACAACACTTATAATTAATTGTAAGTAAAAAATTGTTTTTTAAATTTTTAAATTTCAAACATAAGTTGGTCTCTTTTTTTTGTCATAAAAACCATATGTAAAATTTATAACATAACCATAAATAAAAAACATATAAATTTCATTATATTATTTTTAAGTCTTATATTATATAATAGTATTTTCTTAGTCTGAGTAATTTTTACGAAAATCAAAGGTCAAAACTTTGCTTTAATGAGCATAAGTCAGCAGTTTTGGCAATTTTTTTTGTTGATTTAGGCATCATATTTTTAATTTTTTCGTGAAATTTCTATACATTTTTTTAAAAACGCTTCATAACTTTAAGAAATTCCATAAAATTAAAACATCAGAGCATATGATTGTCATTTAAAATTAACCGAAAAACCTGATTTTTAGTAAACGTTCGATTACAGCAACATTTTCCAAAACCAATCTCAAAAACTCTTTATCCCATAAGCTTTCAGCAATTTTTTTAAAAAATTTTAAATATATCGTTTGTAAATATACAAAAAGTAAAGTACTGTTCCGGCTTAAAATTAATATTTATGTTCGGGCTATAAATTTATTATTTATATCTTGGACTTATTTTTTAAACTCTATAGTTTAAAAAAATAAACTTTCGGTTTAAAAACCCGACTATCTGAGTTTAATTCTCACAAAAAATACATATTTAAAATTTGTGGGTTTACTTTTAATACCCTAAACCTGAAAGGTGAGGGTATATTAACTTTGTGCAAACGTTTGTAACGCATAGAACGAAGCGAGTCCGGTATAGAAAAGTATATATATTCTTGATCAGCGTCACCACTTGAGTCGAGCTATCTATGTCCGTCCGTCTGTGTGTTGTTCGTAAACACAGGATAAGAAGAAGGATTTGAGATAATTGAATGAAACTTGGTACACATGGTTACATCCACCCAAGGATCTGCGTTATTGAATATTTTTAGAATCCGCCTACGGACACGCCTACCTCCCATACAACGCGAAAATTAAAAACTGCATAACTCAGCTCATAATTTGCCTACAACAATAAAATTAAATATGTATGTGTTTTATACAAACACAAAGATGTCTTCAAAAAATTGACGTCATCTGCTCATGGACACGCCCACCTCCCATACAACCCAAAAATTGAAACCGCAATAAACAAGCCTCTGTTTAACCTACAGAGCTAAAATTCAGCACATGTTTTTTATGACAAGACAAAGATGGTTTTGAAAAATGGACGTCATCTGTCTACGGACACGCCTACCTCCCATACAACCTAAAAAATTTAAAACTCAATAAATAAGGTTATATTTGTCATAGAGAAATTAAATTGGTATGTATGTATTTTATACCAAAACTAAGGTGTGTTCAAAAATTGGGAGTGATCCGTCCACCTCCCATAGCGAAAGCACAATAAAGGCACTGTGAGTTACAGGAATAAAACTTGGTAGTTTTTTGGTAAATTTTTCATCAACATTTAAATGCATATCAAATATAGGCTCCATCCAAACACGCCCATTTCCAATAATATTATTTTTTTTTTTGGTAAATTAGGTTTAGGGTATTTCATAGTCGGCCTAGACCGACTTTAGACTTTGGGAGTAATCCGTCATGAGCACGCCCACCTCCCATAGCGAAAGCACAATAAAGGCATTAACTGTGAGTTACAGAAATAAAACTTGGTATTTTTTTGGTAAATTTTTCATCAAAATTTAAATGCATATCAAATATAGGCTCCATCCGAACACGCCCATTTCCAATAATATTATTTTTTTTTTTGGTAAATTAGGTTTAGGGTATTTCATAGTCGGCCTAGACCGACTTTAGACTTTCTTTACTTGTTTTATATATAAATTCTTAAATCTATGATTTTTTCTACAGTAAATCTAGACAAGTTTTAGAAAGAAACTTTAAGATTTCAAAAACAAGTCAAACCGAAAACTTGTTTCAAGGATTTTTAAATTAAACTCAAATTTACGATCGTACTGTCAAAGAAGTTTCCTGTTTTATAGCATTTCATCAAGTTGTCTTTTAAGAAATTTTAAAAGAATTGGCTTGAATTTTCATGTGTTGTTAGAAACAACTGAAAAAAAAACAAAACAACGCACAGTGGTAGATTCGTTGCATTAAATAGACAAAAACAAAAATTCTGAAATTGAAAAAATTGTTTTTTAGTAATCGAAAGTTCATACATCAGATAAGAAACACTTTAAAAACACTCAAAAATCTTGTAACCTTTTATTGTATGATTTTTAAAAAAAGAAGAAGTTGCCATATACAAATAATCATCACACTAACTGGTTTTGTGGCGTAAATTTTTTCATTTTTTGTTTTTAAGAGAACAAAATATGAGATATATAGTATATGAGAGATATATAGTGTTTCTTAAACTTTAGATTTTTTTTTTTGGTATTAAAATAAATTTTTTTTGTGATTTTTGAAAAATAATCACTTTTGTGCTAAAACTTTACATAGCTTGAAAACTTTAACCGGTTAAATAAAATATCAAAGAGCCTCTCTCCAATTTTTTTCAAAATACTATCCAGAAATATATATAAAATTATAGAAAACTATGTTTCTTACCACCCGATCTTGCCCCAAATTGGTTTTATGTGATTTTGTCTCGTTGAATTTAATTTTAAAAATAAATTATTTTCAGCGTATCTTCAAAATTAAAATGACATTAAAAGTAACATAAAGTGAGTAAATGAATAAGTGTATGACTTGATCTAATGATATGTAGTCCTCAGATTACTGGTAAGGAACTAGTCAGGAATGATCTTCAACTGGGCCGAAGCTAAAAGTAAAGAGATAAAGCTTAATGTTTGAGCAACATGATGTAGTGGATTTTTAAAGTCCGTGCGACTGACTCAATCATTTCAGTTGCTGACGGGGTTGAAAATGCGTATAAGTGAATAAAATATAAGATAAAATTTTTAAAAATTACACATATTTTTTTAGGTAAAAACATTAAACAGACAAAGTTTTTTTAATTTTTATTAATCACATATACTACTGTATATTTAAAAAAAAAACCTTAAAAAACCATGGCGGTGTTATTAAATAAAAACTACTAAAAATATAATAAAAACTACTCGGTCAAAAGTGCTGAAATTGAACTCAAATTGTATTGTATTGAAATTTTAATTTATTGTTTCAAACTTGTTTATGCATGGAATGAACTTCGAACAGAAAGATCGGAATAGTTTTTGAGTTTTGGACCAATTTTTGACATTTTCGAAAAAAACCACCATTTTGTTATTTTTCGACAAAAATTTTTTTTTCTTTTCAATTTTGATGCGGACTAAAACGCCGTTTTTGTTTATTTAAGATGTTCGACTAAGCCACAATCACGTCCGCTTTGATTTTTTTAATGTTCTTAAAAAAATTGCATTAATTAAAAAAATAAAAAAATTTTTGAATAATCTTTTAACCTCAAAATATATGTTTAAGCTTTAAAAATTATATCTTTTTTGTATTAAATTTTTTTTATTCAACGGATATTAAAACCAATAAAAAAAAATGTTCAAGGTCCCCTTAAACGAATCAACGTTTAAAAAAAACAACGTTTGAAAAAATATTCAAAACAGATTGATTTATGAACTTTTTCATAAAAAATAAAAATAATCATCGATGTCCTATTTTTCAATATTTATTAATAAACACTAAATATTATTTAGTTTCAGGTAAACATTTAACGATACACAAAATAATTATTTTTAAGCTTCATCTCGCTTATATTCAAAAAATATTTTTTGAACAAAAAAAATACTAATAATATTGTTATTAAAACTACTTATAATAACTTACTTATAAGTTAACTTCGTAACTTCAAAAACATAAATTCTTAAAATGAATTCGAAAACTTTGGCAAAACTCTCACTTTTCACCAAATCTTTGCTTGTGGTTTACTGGGCTTTTTTATGTTATGTCTTTGTTGTTGCTTTTGTGTACATTTTTATGCGAACTGTCATAAGTTTATTATATGTATGAAAGGCATTTTTCAAAACATGCTAAACTTTTTATCGGCCATTTAAATAACAAAGCAAAGACAATCAAGTTCAATATCAGCAAAACAACGCAACAACGAATCTGCAGTTGTACATCATACAGAAACAACAAGTATGTTTGTATGTGTGTGGCTTAAGCTATGTTAAACTGTGCCTAACCCCTAATGCAGAAATAGTTTCAGGCAGTGAGTTATCTGAGCATTGCTTTTTTTGACATTATTAAAATTTCTTACTTCGCAATAGCACCCATGGCATGGCTTCCGCCCCGACCTACCCCGTCAGCTACTGTGTAACATACAGTATTTTTTTTCTATTATTGCTGTGACATATCTAGCATTTTGCCTTTGGTCAAACATGGCAGTTTTATTGTGATATTTCTAACATATCCTACGCATAAATGGTTTTAAGGTTAGATTGTCTTGATGTTTTTTTTTTTTTGGTTTTTTTCATTTGCTTGCTTCTTGTGTATTACAAAGGGTTCTGAGCTAGTCTCTGACGCTCAGTGGACTGTATCAATGATGATTCGGAAATCGGATTTAATTTAATAATTTGATGATTCGGTTTATTTTTGCTTATTTCATTTCGTTGCGTTCAACTACGTGTCGAAGTCCTTCAATGCTAAAGCATGGAAGAATGCAAACGTGCAGAAGTAAAGGATAACAAATGTCGCTCGTCGCTCTGTTACGCATGTATGTAATGTAAGCGTGTGTGTGAGTGTGTGTGCGTGTATATGAGCGCGTGTGATTGTATGGTAAATGCTGGAGTGGATGATTTGCAATAGCCTGCAGTTGATTTTCGATGATGAAAAATAGTCCCAGTGGAACTGCTTGCTTTAAGGGGCAACAACTGGTGAAAATCGTCAAACGATGGCATGCGTAAAATGGTCTTAGGCAGCCAGAAGAAAAACAAAAAAATAAAACCAAAATAAGCAAAAAATCAGAGGATGCTTATGACGCTGGTTGTTGGTTGTTTTGATTATTGTCCTTGTTGCTGTGTGTGAAGTGTTGTGGAAGAAATTGAAATTGCTGACAAATGAACACGTTTGCTTATAATGTGTGGAGTTTATTTTCAAATATAAATGACTGCAAAAGGATTGTGCTGCAGAATAAAAAATAAGGATTTGACACTGAAGTGCAAAATGCATTAGCTTTGACCATTTTTGGTCATTTCAAATTAAATTAAAAGCACAGACAACAGACATTAAATTAAGTGACTCAGCATGTTGCCACAAATCTTTGTTTACTTTGTGTTTTTTTTTTTTTTTTTTCATTCCGACTTATAGAAGATGACTTAATTTTAAGCCTATTTTCACACCTCATGTGAATGTGCCTTGATTACCATGTTATGCGGTGCCAACGATAGTCATTAATTATTGCCTCAATTTAATAGCTTTACTCCGCCTGTCGCATTGATTATGTGTGCTAAGCGTGCGTCCATTCTTTTGAGTCCTTGTAATTTCCGCCATTGCAAAATCACTAAGAACAGACATCAACATCATCGTCATCAGCACATACATCAGCACATACGCACAATGCACGGCTGGTGTGTCGCAACACAATTCTTACACACACGCACACACACACTAACACCCACACTTATTTGCTTATAAATCTGAAACTTACCTCAAATGTTGTCCTTTACGTTTAAAAAGAAGCCTGCACTGAGCCATAGCTACGTCTACGTCATGCCGTTAGACACGTACAGGATTCTGTAGCTATAGCGATGGCCAGCAACTTAGAGTTGGATGTGTGGGTGAGTGGTTGTTGCAAAAGTGAAAGCTGTAGCTGTGCTATTGTTGGTCATAAAGTAGACGAGTTGGCGAAACAAGTCTCGGTCGTACGATGAAACCGAACTTAATTCTATTGTCCTGTTGTTGTTATTGTTGTTGTAAGCATATTTGTGGGGATACCCACTTCTTTTGGTTCTTCGATTTGGTATGTTTTGGCTATTTTACTGCTAATAATACTGGTGTAGGCGCATGTGTGTCAGTGTATGTGTGTCAGTATATGTGTGTGTGTTGGGCTATTATATTATGACAGCAGCATATTACATCATCACAGGCATCGTAGAAAACAACAGAAAGTAGTTGTACCTTTTTTTTGGACTGCTTTATCCTGCCGCACTTAATGCTTCACACTCTACTCCACTCCACTCTGCTCTCACTGTTGTGAGCTATGAGGAATGCGCCCAAAATGAGGCATAAGTGGAACAAAGCTTGTGAACGTGACCAAATCAAGTTTAATGTTTTGCTATTTTTCGATTTATGGCCAAAGAGTCGAACGAACAGCATGTTATGCTTACCTCCTGTTCTTGTTGTTGCGTTATTTCCCTTCGTTACTCCATCTGCTGCTGCTGCTGCTGGTGCTGGTGTTGTTGTCATCATTGGTTTTGTTGTTCTTGGCAGCAGGCAGTCCGTACGAGTACCTGTCAGTATGTCATGCTTGCAAAACGGAACAAAAGTAGAACCTACCAAAAACACATTTAGAAGAATTTCTCACCATTTAACTTGAGTTGAGTATGAGTGTGTGTGTGTGTGTGCGTTAGAGAAAGAAAGAAAGACAGAGACAACACAAGCCAAAATACCGAAAAAACGTGATTTATGATGCTGACAATCAGGCGAAAATTTGCCACATCCTAGACGCTTCTTTTAACTCAAGCCTACAAAAAAAAAGCCAGCAGTTTAGACCTTAAAATTTTTTTTTTTTTTCTTTATAAATTTTTTTTTATTTTTCAGCCGCAAATTTGTTGACATTCTAGAGGTTGTGGCTTTATTTTATAATGTGTCAATTTTGTGTTATTTTGTTTTTTCTTCTTTTGTGTTTTATTTCTATTTTGTTGCCAACAAAATTTATTAAAACAGCGAAAAATAAGCCTCTACCATGCTGCCATCTATTGGCATAAATTTTATATTAAGCGAAACAGCTTATAACAGGCAAACAATTTATATTCGTCCTTCCTTGTTCTAGGTTTATTTTAAGGCCAGTAATTTAAGCCACTTGGAACGGATATGCCGGATAATATGTCAACTTTTTGTCTTGTAAGTAAGATGACAGCCAGAACGCTGTCTTATTAGTCAACGACAGTAAAACATTCAAATCATTTTGTTAAATAATAACAGTTATAAAGAAATTTGGTGCATTTTATGAAGATGGTAGCAGGTATGGGTTTTCCGACAAAAAATTTACAGTCTAATACTTTCAGTCAATAATTACGGCCTGATCTTTAATAATTCATAACAACATCCCAGCAAAAAAAGTGTTTCCAAAAAATTCAAAAGTGGAAGGGAATGTCGTGGGTTCCATCCCTTCTACTTTGATACCCAGAAGGCGTTCTTTAAACATATGCTTGTCATTGGGAGGAATGCCTTCCTTAGTATTCTCAATGGAAATGCTTCTACAATTTTTCAATGAAAAATTTCTTTGAGGCCTTCAAGGAAAGGATTCTAGTAACTTTATTCTAGGAAAATTTTAAGAAGGCATTCCATGATTCAGAGGACATAAGACAAAATGCTTCTAAGAAAATATTTAACCATTGCCTCGCTCAAACCATGCAAGACAAACATTCTTGGAAGCTATTCAAAAAGTCTTTTAGAAATTTATGAGATTGCCTCCCGAAAGCACTTTTCGATAAGGCTGAGGAGAAGCACAGTTGGATTTTTAGAATGTCTTCTAGAAGCCGTGTTTCTAAGAATGCATGTCAAGTTTGTATAAAAAATTTTGCTGGGATGTAATACATTCTATCCCTTGAGCACTGCTTATGATAAATTAGTGCTCTATGATAATACCCATTATATACTATACTATATGTTACACTATATGATATGACCAAGTCGTTGAATATAAAACACTGAAGTGAGGCAATGTCGAGGTGATTCACTTGAAAACGATTGTCGTCGCCATTTCGTAGTAGAGGTTTGTATACGAGGATCGAGTGGTTTTCATTGGGTGATTAAAATGTGGTGAGACCAAATTTTTAAGGTCTTGGAAAGACACCTCAAGTTTAGAATTTTAAGGAGATAGGGAGATATGGAGATATCTAATATATAAAATCAAATGTTTGCCATTCTGTCGGTCTGTCTGTCTGTCTATCTGTCTGTCTGTCTGTTCCGTATAGGCTTGCGCACCGTAACCGAAATTGAACACGTTTTATAGAGAGAAAGATCATAGGAGGTGTAAAAAGTGAGCGGAAGTATGTGATCGTGGCACTCCATAATAACTTCTAATCGCCTGGACAAATTTCAATGAAATTTGGTATAAAAGTTCAACTGCTCCCAAAATAAAACAAAGGCTATAAAAAATTCCAAAGACTTCCGCAAGAGAGCGTTATAAGTAGTGCGTTTTAAAGACATAAGAAGTCCTAAGCACCTGTACTGATTTAAATGAAATTTGGTATGAACGTTCAACTCCACCCAAGATAAAGCATAATATATAAAATTCCAAAGACTTCCGCAAGAGGGCGCTTTTAGAAGTTCATTTGTAAGACTCAATAAATCCTAAACGCCTGGACCGATTTCAATTTAATTTGGTATGAACGTTCAACTGCATCCAATATAAAATAGTACATATAAAAAAATCCCTAGCCTTCCGCAAGAGGGCGCTTTAAGTAGTGCATTGTTAAGACTTAATAACTCCTAAATGACTTGACCGATTTTACCGATTTAAATTTGGTACGTGAAATAACCTGATCCTGCAACAGAATTGAAACGATTTAAATTTCAAACTTATACTTAAAAAAACGTAAAACTTCCGTGGGAAGGCGCTTTATTCAATCAACTATGTCTGGCTTATTCACATCAAAACAGATGAACCAATTTTGATGGTACTGAAATAGATCCTATGATTCTAAAAGTTCTTTCGACAAAAATAAAGGAATGAGCCGAAATATAACGAATAAAAAGAAATTTAACGAATACGAGCGGAAGCTATGTAGACATGAAAAAAAAATAACCGAACAGTATCTACCAAAACCGAAGTTGAACGAACACAATCCAAAAATCGAATCGATGCTAAAAGGATTTTTTAAAATTGGAATTTTTTTTGAGATAAAATTGCATATGAAATGCTTGCTTAAGAAAAAAACTTTAAAGGAATTTTTCTAAAAATGGCTTTTTTCAAACTGGGGACCATTTTCTCAGAAACCAGATGTCAAATCGAAACGTGGAAGATGTCATTTTTTGTAATCCTGCCGGCAGGTACAGTTTTACGGAAATTGGACTAAACACTTCCAACGGAGAGAAGGGGGCAAAACTACAAAAAAAAAGATAATTTAAAAATATAATTGATAATTTTAAAAAATGTTAAAATGAGAGCAGTTTTGAAAATCTTCCTTTTTCCGTGCTCGAGTCACGACGCCGAGTAACACCGGTTTACATTCGCTAGTAATGCACTAAAAATAATTGACCGATAATGACTCATACTTCAATTTAATAATAATAAATATGACATGTTCAATTTGTTTTTATATTAAAATTCGATTTAAATTTTAAATTAACAAACTTGTTTTCAAATTTTTTTGCAGAAAAGAAATGTAATCTTTGCATTTCTAACAAAATAAGAATAGACGGACAGATCTGAAGGTTAGTTGTTTAAGTTCCCGAAGTCTTTTCGAATTGAAATTATTAAGTTTTCAAATATCTTCTTTTATTTTCAGTAGTTAATAATTTTCAAAATAAATTAATTAATTATTTTAAAAATGTACCCGTTTACTTAATTTCATCTGCTTCATTTGTAGAGCTATAAAGTAAATATTTTAATATTTGGAAAAAGTTTTTCTTAGAATAAAATAAGAACATGGAAAAACAACACATAGACACACTCAATATCAGTTGATTTTAGACTCTTATTTAGAGTAAATTAGTTTTTTTTGTTTCATTTACTTAGACACCCATTATTTTCGTAGCCACTGAATATAGCACAAGTTGCTAGCGAAAATGTTTACATGAATTTGTTGCTAACAACATGCCATCAATTTAAGTCCAATTAAAGCATAAAACTTCTCTTAGCATAAAGCTAGAAAAGAGTGCTTCGCCGGCTTAGAGAACTGCGGCGAATTTCAAAAGAGAGCACAAAGAGCGAAGAGCTACTGGAAATATTATGTAGAGAGAATACTATTTTCCAACCAAGTTATACACAAAAATCCCCAGAAAACTCAACAATGTTGCTATGGCGCATGATCGCTCTCACTGCGCTCAATTTCAATAGAGAAACAGGGTGTTTCGTTGTTAAGTTGTAAGCAAATATTGCTGCTTATTGTAACAGCATAGTTTTAGGTGTCAAACGAAGCATGCTGATTTCACACAAACAAACATACTCGAACACGTTTAGGAAGGTCCTTGTTGCGTTTCATCAGATGAAATATTTAAAGGTTACGTTAAAGACGTGCTACTAGCTAAGCAAGTAAATTATTATTTTTAATATATTTTGAGCATTTTAAGTTTACGTTTTTTGTTAGATAGGTCTTGGCACAAGGTTTTCTAATTATTATAGAGTACCGTTACATATAATGTATATTAATAACATAGTTTATGATAGCACAACAATTAATAGTTCCTCTATAGCTACGCCCTCTACATAGCTACTTTCAACAAGAAGCATAAATTATACATGCTAGTTCATATTTTGCTATTGTTGTTGTTATTGTTGTCACATTAATGCGCCAGTAAAACAACTGTTTATTACAAAATTAGTGTATTTTCCAAGCGTTATGATGGAATGACATGCTGACATATATGTTTATTGCACCTTTGCAGTGACAAGCATAGCTAGCTACTTCACATTGCGTGTAATTGTATTTTTTTTTATTTATTTTTTTTTTTTGTGGTGCGGTTTGAGGCTAGAGAATGCCTTTGAGATAATATTAGAATCCGCCCACACATTTGTATATAACTCAGCGAAAATTCTTTCACTCGCTTACAATGTTAACTTGATTAATGAAAATCGTCTCGAATGTAAGTGTGTCCATATGTGTTCACATGTTTTTTGCTATTAATATTTATAATGCTTATTAGCTTGAGTTGGCAACGCCACACCTCAGTAACAGCTGATTTATTTGCATTCATTTCAATGCGATATTTTTTCATCATAACCGAGTAGATGGAATGGCATTTGTAAAATAAGCATTCACATGCTTAACATTATATTATTTCGCAATTGTCCTTGTCATTTTACATCTGCCATCCACTCTTGCTGCTACTCTCCTACTTCTGCACTCTGTCACACGCACATTTTTTGTTTTGCTGTTTTGTAATTTCATTCGTACATAAATTTGAATTTATGTTTTGTTGCAACTCATGTGAAACATGACAGCAACAATTATGACACTTGCTGCAAAATGTTTGTAATGATGAAATAAAATAAGTGCGGTGGCAGAGGGACTGTTTGTGTTTGCATGTATGAGTGTGTGGTGTAGATATGTGTATACGATGTATTACAACAATAATACCAACATGAAATGATATTGAAATATATGTGGGTTTGAAACACTGAAATGTGTACTAAAATTGTTTCTTAAGTATGCCCAAAAGACACTCTAAGCCGACATAGGTTTTGACCTACATTCGATCTCTGCCATTGGCAAAAGGCAAGAATTCTAACCAAAGCCTCTTTATATCAATGACAATAACATTGATTGCATGCTTGAATAGGTGTTTCGGGTGCACTCCGATTAAATAAATGCAACAAGATGTCGATGAACGTTTATATTAAATGACGACGTGTTCTTAAGGACACCCAACAAAAGGTTTTTCAAATTTGTTTAAGGTTTACAAAAATCTATAAAGAATAGTTCAGAAGTTAGATTCTTGTCTTTTATGTTAACTTTTTTCAAAAATATAAATGTTCGTGTTATTAAAATAAAAGAGGTTGTAAATTTGAATATCTTAAGAGTGTTGACCAGTCCAGCTGTCATAAGATTAAATATTCTGGGTTACGTCTACAGGAGTTACATATTTAAATTTTGTTTATCATATCACTACAAACAAAACATACTATTAGCCATTATTAAGTTGAAAATATTTTTAATTTTCATGTTTTTTTTTTATAAAACTGTCACCATTTTTGTTTTTGTTTTTTTTGTCTCTCTGAAACCGTCTAGACTGCAGTTTTTCATTGTCAGTCTAGATTTTTTTCTTCATTTTAACAGCATATTTAATGCAAAACTGCTTATAAACAGACATTCTCGAATTTTTGACACATGTATATAAAGTATCTAACGTGAGCAAGCACATAATTTTCAAAAGGGTTTTCCACTCAAAATATGTGACATGATTACAAACACACATTTGTATGTGAAAGAAAAATCATTTTTACTTATTCTTTGTTTTGTAGATGATGATGATGCACAGATGCTATTAGAATCAACATGAATTAGAATTGAGGTTTATTCTAAGGCATTTAAATTTTTAATATTATAAACACATGGATCTTATAGTTTAAGCTCTATAAGCTGCTAATATAGACCAATTTTTATATATATTTATCAGGCAGGGGCTCAACCAGGATTTTTTTTTTGGGGAGGGTTTTATCAAATTTTGGACTTATATATAAAATCAATTTTACAAAGGCTTAAAATCACAGCAATAAGTTTCAACTCTTGGGTATAAATGAACCAAAGAATATGATAACTAATTTTTGTTAATATAAGTAGGTACTAAATATTTGAAGCACTAGATAATGTATCTTGAAGAAAGGTTCAAAATTTTAACAAGGTTGGCTATAACTTTTTGGGAAACCATTACAGCTTATATGCAAAAATAAGTTTGAACTCAAGCTTTTGGGAGAATATTCTGGACATATTGTACAATGTCATAAGGAAAAAACAAAATTAATTTTGAAACCGACCCAACCCCAAAAAAAAAGTCATATTTAGAATTTAAGATTAGTTTTTATAAATAGTATTTTATTAACATTAAAAAATATTTCAAAAATTGCTATAATTGTATACTTTTTCCACCAAAATATGTAAGTCTTGCAATCAAGATTGAATATTGGAATCTATTTGTCCAAAAATGCTTTTATTATTTGGATACGAATACTTATCGTAATCATGAACATTTTAATTGTTTCCAAAGCCTTGCAAGAAAATAAAAAAATAAAAAATGTATATACAAATCGCGTTTCTTTCTCAAAATTTGATCTCTCGCCGAGTTAAAGTTAAAGTTTTTTAGTTCAAACTGTACAACAGGCACTGTCAGGAAATTTTGGCCGTACAGAAGCTGTACAGCAGTGGTAGCGGTCATTTTAAAATGTACTTGCTTCTGCGTTGTTAAGGGTCTTTAGAATCGGCCAAAATGTTTTGAAATCGCCAGTTTTAAAGCCGTTTACGGATATTTCTTGCTCTAAGAAGGTAAAGCGAAGGTTTTAGGCAGTTATACGAAGGTTTTAAATCTTGAGCTACAATATTTCCAATTTTTCTTGGGGAAAATGCACTTTTTTTCTTTCCACAATGACTGAACACTCCACTTCGTTATAAAATTAACCAATTGGCGCTAGTCTTAAAATTCGTCCTTTGATGAGTACTAATGGAGCTCATTTCCAAAAATATAAAACACAAAATTTCTGACTTCTTGGGATGGGAAACTAAGAGCCGAAATATGAAAACATCGTTTGAGTCACTCGCCATCAAAATAACTGATGAAATTTCCTTTACAATCGACTTTTGATATCGTCATATTTAACACTAACATACTAACTCTTTCTGTGTGTTATATGTGAAAAATGTTTTTTTAATCACCAATCTTCCATTGGATTTTCAAAATCAGTTTCATGAAAATCCTTCAAAATTCCACAAATATCAAAGACTTTCGTAAAAATAGATATTATGTCGATTTAAGTCAGCATTTCCTAATTCATGCTCATCGGTACAACTTTATTATATCTCTGATAAACGGATGAACAGAAGCAAAATCAAACCAACATCTTTTTTTCTAATAAGCCCATATTTTCTAAAATCGAATAATATATGACCATTAAGAGAAATATTTATGAAACGGATTTGGGAAAATCAATGGAAAATTAGGAATTTTAAATTTTTACTCAGTTGCAGAAATCAATCGGAACTATTTTTATACCCTAAACCTGAAAAGTGAGGGTATATTAACTTTGTGCAAACGTTTGTAACGCATAGAACGAAGCGAGTCCGGTATAGAAAAGTGTATATATTCTTGATCAGCGTCACCACGTGAGTCGAGCTATTCATGTCCGTCCGTACGTCCGTCCGTCCATCCGTCCGTCAGTCCGTCTGTCCGTCTGTGTGTTGTCCGTATACACAGGATAAGAAGAAGGAGTTGAGATAATGGGATGAAAATTGGTACACATGGTCACATGCACCCAAGGATCTGCACTATTGAATATATTTGGAATCCGCCCACGGACCTGCCTACCTCCCATACAACGCGAAAATTTAAAACTGCATAACTCAGCTCATAATAAGCCTACAAGAATTAAATTTGGTGTGTATGTGTTTTGTTTCAACAAAAAGATGTCTTCAAAATATGGGTGTCATCCGCTCACGGACACGCCCACCTCCCATACAACCCAAAAATTGAAAACGCAATAAATAAGCCTCTGTTTAACCTACAGAGATAAAATTTAGCACATATGTTTTTTATGACAAGACAAAGATGGTTTTGAAGAATGGACGTCATCTGTCTACAGACACGCCTACCTCCCATACAACCTAAAAACTTTAAAACTCAATAAATAAGGTTATGTTTGTCATAGAGAAATTAAATTTGGTATGTATGTATTTTATACCAAAACTAAGGTGAGTTCAAAAATTGGGAGTGGTCCGTCCATGAGCACGCCCACCTCCCATAGTGAAAGCACAATAAAGGCATTAACTGTGAGTAACAGGGTATTTAAAACTTGGTATTTTTTTGGTAAATTGTTCATCAACATTTAAATTCATATCAAATATAGGCTCCATCCGGACACGCCCATTTCCAATAATATTATTTATTTTTTGGTAAATTATGTTTAGGGTATTTCATAGTCAGCCTAGACCGACTTTAGACTTTCTTTACTTGTTTTTATTGAATCACATGACTTCACTATAAACTTAATTCCTGCAGAGTTTGGGTTTGGGAAAAAAAAACGAAAAATAACAATTTTAGAGAAAATTTCCTTATTCACCTCGGTGGCGAGGGACTCGACCGCTCTTCTTCAAATTCAGGCTTTCTTATTTTGTATTACTTTTGAATTCATTTTCATCCAAATATTTCAAGTCGTTTTAGTACACTGAGAGAAAAATGTGTTAAAATTAAATGAAATTGTGTTTATATCTAACGAATTTGTTTTTGAAATAGAGCTTGAAACAAATTCATTAAAATTAAACACAACTGTATTTAAATTTAAATTCAAAACAAAAGTTTTTGTTTTTCAAACAATGTTTTTGTTATGAAAAACAAATTTAAAAAAAAAAAAATTTAAAATTTAAAACAAATATTTTAAAGCATATTTTCGATGCCATTTTTTTAGCTTTACCGAGTTTTTAACATCAGATGCACAGACAGCTACCCTCGGGACCTCCAAATGTTAACTCCATTCGATGAATTTTACATTTGATATATTTTAATATTTAATTAATTAGTTCTTATTTTATCGTATGTTCGATATTTTTCAAACCAATTCAAAAAATTCAAAAATTTTCATTGTATTCAAATTTTTGTTTGTTTTTTCAAAAAAATAATGAGAGAAAATAAAAAAAATAAAGTAGTAGCTGAAAATTAAACACACTTGTTTTAATTTTTGTTTTGTAGAAACGCAATGGCGTTAAATTTCTATTTCAAAATTTTTTGTTTAATTTTAAAGTATGTTTTTTTTCTCAGTGTATGTTCCAAGCTAGAAGTTGCATAGAAAACTCAAATCGAAGTATTGTCAATAACCCCTCAAGAGCTCAGAATCAGTCTGAAGGAAACAAACATGAAAATTTAGTAGATTGTACATGAAACAGAATCGATTTGAAATATACATTTGGAGTTTTTACTCATTTGATTTAATTCTTTTTTGCTTGGTACTACAATAATTTGGGGGGGGGTTTACACGCCGAAACCCCCCATTTGGTTGCGCTAATGGTATCAGGTTAGGTAGATAGAAAGAAGTTATCGTGTATTAAAGTACACTCATAAAAAAAGTTACATAAAAATATTTAGATAAAAATGGTATTTACTTTGCTTCACAGAATGCCTTTCTCTAAATGCGATCCTAAAAATTATCTAAAAATTTTAAAAAGCTTTTTTGAAAAAGAGAAATATATAAAAATATATCGTTTTTAGAAAAAAAGACTTTTTATTTTTGACAAAACATTTGTTTTTATTGTAGAAAATATTTTTCATAGTGAATTTTTTATCAAAATATATGCAAAATAATTCATTTTCAATAAATTTTTCTCTATAAATGAGAATTTTATTGGGCGAGAAAAATATTTATCATTATTAGCGACATTGAAAAATTTCCATTTTTTAAAAATGAAGAAATATTTCCTCGATAATGTGAAAATTTATTCTTATTGAAAATTTTATTTGAAAAAGAGAAAATTGCTATTATCGAAAATAGAGAAATTTTCACCGGAGAATTATATGTGTTTTTTCTGAGTGTACTATATCTTGACTTCGAAATATTAGAGTCCTTATGTTGATGTCTATTTGATTGGTTTTATATGAAATAATTTATAGTGATATTAAACAAATCATTTGTTTATTGTATAAACATCCATTTTTTAAAAACGTTTAACCCAGATTTTGCACCTCTTACGTTTATTTTAATTTATAAAACTCATATTTTAAAATAAGCTTTTGAAGCGTTCGTTTGAATTTCTATAAGAAAATTTTAAAATGAGCTCGAATAATGTTTTTTTGATGTTTTAAAATTGAAATTTTAAAAATAGTTTCAAATTGTCTCGAATTAACTAAGTTAAGTTAATTGTAGAAAAACTTATTTGAAAACTGCTCATCTTAAAAAGTGTGCAAGAAACATGAATTTTTTTTATATATCTTTTGAAAAACAAAATTTTTGTTAAACTCCATTGCAAAAGACTTTATATATTACATATGTTTATTGCAATATGTTTATTTCGTTTAAAACAAAAAAATTATTGAAAATAGTTTTATCAGAATCTATATTCTACGATTACTAACATTGATTTTATAAGTTAGTTTATTTTTATATAATATACAGTAATATATTTACTTTTATATAAACATAACATAAATGTTTTAAAATATAAAAAAATATATATATTTTTGTTATTCCAAGTCAAACTAAATAATAGAGTTAATAAAGTATTTAATATATTTTAATATATTCCATAATTTTGTTTCAGTTGAAATTTTAAAATTACATATGTAATTGTACTAACGACTTATATGTATATAAAGATCTTATATCGCTGAAGGCTTGTCGGAAAAATTAGTCTGGAAATTTTTCGACAACATTAAACTTAACCTAAATTTTGAAAATGATAAAAATTCCAATTTATTCTTAAACTCCAAAATTAAAATTGTTGTAAAATGACAAAAAACTTAATCTCGACAATACTTGAATTGAGACGTAGCTACTTGAAACTAATCGAAATTAATTACAACAGTTTTTAAAAGCGTTTATAATAAATAAATAACTAAGATAAGTTTAAGATAATCTCCGCCAGGACTTTTTTATTACTAAGTGACTGAATTTAAACTGTTAGCAAAAGATGAATGTTCATTACATATAATATTCTGCATCAGCACAACTTGTAAAAAAAGTATTCATAGGAATTTATTTTTTTTTTTCCAAGCACTACAAAACTCACATAATTCATATATTACATTATAAAAATATTTCTTTGAAAATGCTACTAAAACTACTTTTTGCAAATATCTTTAAATATGTTGTAAGCTACATTCTTTTGCTTATTTAAATTGAAATATACAGACACATCGTATTTTTCTTCTGCTGCATTTTTTAACTTTCACAATATGTGCTTCATCAACAAGTCCTGTGAGTATCTCCTTAGGATTTATTTTGCTGATTGTTTCATTTGCATCTCTCGACATGACTATCAGGATATGTGGCAGGATGCTCAGAAGTACACAAACAAGCAAGTAAATCCCTACAAACGCACTCAAACACAGACAGTAGTCATGCGTGCATATTTTAGTTAAGAACAAAACAAAATTAAAAAAAAAAACCGAATAATAAAACTGCAAAATTTTCACACAGCCTAAAATAAAATAAAACTTAAAACTGACATGCCATTAAAGTCAGACAGAGAGGCAGTGATTGGCATGAAAAGGAGACAGCAAATGAAACTCTATTCAGTGCAGCTAACAGAGATTTTAATGCCTCTTCTGCTATCAAAAGAGGAAGTTTGAATGCAGCTTTATTGTTAGCAGTGACACAAGGTCATTTGTTGATTTGTGGTTGTTTTGCGTCTGAGTGTGTGTAGGAGGTGCATATATGTGGTGGTTATGTGTGGCTCTGTAAGTTTGGTTCAATGAATTGCATCTGCAACCAACAAAAACAACAACAACAACACAATTTGTGAATGGTCAACACCAACAGAAACAGTTAAAAAATAAGATAACATTAAGTGAATTCGAAAATTTAACTTAAATATTTAATTTTGACTAGAGGTACTAAATTTTTTCTTCAGAGTCAAAACATTATTTAAAATTTTTATACTGCTTAAATTATAAATTTCGACACTAGTTCTTCACATTTCGAAATTTCAGCTAATTAACTTATTTGAGGATAGTTTTCGTACTTTTAGTTAATGAACTAATCCTTGAAACTCATAATGAAATTCAACAATTTTTAGCCATTCTGATTTGATAAAAAAGTTGTATCATTATTGTATGAAAAAGGCTCATGTGGCATGTGAAGAACTCAAAGTTATGTACATGTAATATTTTCAATACTTCCGTTCTCCGAAACAATTTCGTCCTTTCTTCTGAAATTGTTTAATTTTTATAAATTCCTTAATATTCTTTTCTTTTATATCGATATATAATTCTTTTATATCGACAAAAACTTTGTTTTCAGCATTAATCTAGCCGCTCATCAGAACTGACAGTCACTGACAGGCACAGTTGAAACAAGGACTAAACACACACACAGTCAGGCATATAGCTATACGTAAGTCGTCAAGGGCTTTTGTCAAGGGTCTCTTTTATATGATTTTAGCTCCGTTAACTTTTTTCTACCAATGCTTATTATTTTTTTAAAAACCAGCAACTGTCAACTTAAGCCTACAACATCAACAACCAATGGATTTATTTTGTTCCTCTGAAGCAGCTTCAGTTTTTGACGGAAATTGTTGTGCTTGCTGGGAACGTGTTTGTCCGACCGTCTATGACATTGGCGGCTTCATTTTGCATAAGTTGTCGTCACGTTGCACTTTTATGCAATGCTTGCAGCGTTTTTTGCAGGCATCGAATTTAACTCTTTTTTGCAGTTTTTAAAAGTGTTGCTCTTTTTTTCACGTATATTATTGTTGCTATATTTTTGCACTTTGCTGTTATTTTATAGTTGTTGTTGTTGCGTTTCTTATATTGCTTTATTTTTTTAATTTTTTTTTCTTATTGTGGAGTGTATCGGTTAAAACCAAGCTTTGCTCAGTGTTGCATTTTTCTTGCTCTGCTATTCTGCCTAGCTGGCGGCTGTGAATATTTTGGTAAAACTTTTACTTCATTGTCGCCGACAGGATGCTGCATTTTGCTTGCAATTTCCTGGTGGTATGAATTTCTATAGCTTCCTTAGAGCTTTTGTTATGTTTTTGTAAAGTTAAACAGTTTTTGTTTTATATTTTGTGCTTTCAGAGCATCTAAAAATTGCCAAAGTATTTTTTTGGAAAACACTTTAAAAAAGCACTTAAAATTTATTCAAAGTCATTGCTAATGAAGTTCTTTAAGTGGTTAGAAGAGTAAAATTTTCGGGATTTAGTTGACTGTGAAGTGCACAGTGTTGAAAAAAAAAGAAACTCACTTATTTAACAAAAAAAAATACAAGTTCAGCTGAGATGAACCCACCCTTAGTATTGATGGAACTTCGTCAAATCACATAACAAAATGTTAGCAACTCAAGCAGAAACTCTTTTGCTCTGCCTGAAAAATCGATTCGATTCACTTATAGCCAACAAAATCCCTAACGTATTGAATTACGTTCCTTGCGTAACGGAGCATTTAAGAGATCACATCAAAGGATATTTAAAATAAAACAAATTTAAGCAGCAAAAAAAATATTGAGTTGTAAAGGCGACACTGGCAACCACTTTGTAACTTGCTAAAAGGAATCAAATCAAACTGAACATAGAGTGCCTGAATTGACAACCCTTAAAAAAAAATAAACATAAACTTATGTGTTGGCGATAAACATAGCTTTGATGTGACATACCAACACTGAGATACGAAACTTGTTTAATGAAATAAAAATTTATCAGTTGTTAAAGCCTTAGATTATCTCAAATCTTGAAGATCCTTTAAGTTATTTAAATAATACTTTTGTTAAAAACAAATGTCAAACTGTCGTTTTAGATAACATTACATAATATAACATAACATTGAAACATAACATAACATAACATAACATAACATAACATAACATAACATAACATAACATAACATAACATAACATAACATAACATAACATAACAAAACATAACATAACATAACATAACATAACATAACATAACATAACATAACATAACATAACATAACATAACATAACATAACATAACATAACATAACATAACATAACACAACATAACATAACATAACATAATATAACATAACATAACATAACATAACATAATATAACATAACATAACATAACATAACATAACATAACATAACATAACATAACATAACATAACATAACATAACATAACATAACATAACATAACATAACATAACATAACATAACATAACATAACATAACATAACATAACATAACATAACATAACATAACATAACATAACATAACATAACATAACATAACATAACATAACATAACATAACATAACATAACATAACATAACATAACATAACATAACATAACATAACATAACATAACATAACATAACATAACATAACATAACATAACATAACATAACATAACATAACATAACATAACATAACATAACATAACATAACATAACATAACATAACATAACATAACATAACATAACATAACATAACATAACATAACATAACATAACATAACATAACATAACATAACATAACATAACATAACATAACATAACATAACATAACATCAGTCTAATCTAAACTGTCGTTAGATTCGGTTGTTTTTTATCATGTCGCTAAGATCTCGGCGCCTTGTGTGCTATAAATCAATAGCTAAAGACAGTTTTTTGTCTTGCAATAATTGCAAAGGATGTTTTCACAATTCATGTGCTAATATCAGTGACAATAATATTTTAAATACTCTTAAAGCTTTTCCAAATATTGTGTTCAATTGCAATGAATGTTTGGAATTAGCATCTAATTTATGTGTTACAGTGGCTGAATTAGTCACTGAAGTTAAAGAACTAAAAACAATAATAACTTCGGCAAACATTATTAGTGCAAAAAACAAAAATAAGCCCGTTCAAGCTACCAACAAAAAGCGTAATCGTGCAGTTTCGTGCACTAACTCGCCTAATTCTGCTCCATCGAACGTTGTTTTCAATGTAGAGCATAATCATTTCATTTCTTCTGATGTTGTTGTTCCTGTGGGAGATTTTTCAAATTCTCTGCTTGCTGGTGCTGCTGCTGTTGATGCTGTTGGTGTTGCTGCTGCTGCTCCCTTGCCTGCTTTAGACTCTCAGGCCGCGTTCATAGTGGAAGCTGAAGCTGGCTAAGCTTTTTCAAGCGATATTATGACGCTTTTTCTTGCTGTTGCTGTTCATAGTGCGCGCTTTTTTTCGCGCTTTTAGATACTTTTTCTTGCGGTTGCTGTTCATAGTGCGCGCTTTTTTTCGCACTTTTAAATACTTTTTCTTGCTGTTGCTGTTCATAGTGCGCGCTTTTTGCATGCGCTTGGCTTATGTTTTGTTTTAATTATTTCTTTTAATTTGGAAAGTTAATGCATATTTTGAAGTTCAACACAAAAATATTCAAAGAAAAGATAAAGAACAACGAAGATAGCGGCGAAATAGCTCAAAAGCAACAAGTGCAGAAAAAAATCGGAAACCTATCCTCCACAAAGCAACAAATAAAATATTTTGTCTATATTCTACGCACAAAATAAAGATGAATAACATAAGATCATAACAACAAAAAATGCATTCAAAAGAAATTGAAAACGTGCAACTCACACACATACCAAGAAATGATACAAGAATGAAGTAAGCATCAGAAGAAGAAAAATAAAAAAACTAGCGATGCCCATAAAAAATTACCAACAACAAAACGTATCTAAACAACAACACGCATTGAGGCAAAGTCGAAATAGCGCACGATTTCATATTTTGCGCATCGCATATGTTGAATTTACTAACAACAAAAGGACACACAAACAACAACATGCAATGCTGGCAGCGCTTGCGATCATGTTGACATTGTTAAATAGACAAAAACAACAACACGTATCAACCGATAATGCGAAAATAAAACACAAAAAATAAAACTAAAGCGCTGGGCATTGCTGCCGAAAATAACAAAAACAAAATCAGTGCGGCAAAACATAAACAAGAAGTAAAAAAAAAACAGCCAAGAAAAGCGTTAAAAAGTATGAAAATAACCTACATCAATCACAAAGCGTACGTACAAAATTAAACAAAAAATCAAAACTGTGTACACAAACGAGATGGAAGAAAAAGTGCCAAAAAGTATGTTAAAATAAGCTGAAACCCAAAGCATAAGTACGACATGAAACAAAAAATCAACACCGTGTGCCCAAGTGAGATAGAAGAAAAAAGTATCAAAAAGCCTCAAAAGTGGCGTAACCTTGAATTTAAGCTTGCACTATGAACACTTTGCGCTTTTTCCATATGATTGTACACAAAGCGTTTTCAGCAGCTGTAAAAAGTTTCAGCTTCAGCTTCCACTATGAACGCGGCCTCAGTCTGTTTCATATCTTTCTGGTGATGCTGCTAATGCTGTTGTTGTTGCTTCGGAAACCGGTTTTGATGGTGTTGCTACGACACAAGCTGCGATATTGCCTGTTTCTTTCTCGGCCTCTGCTTCGAACGCTGTCGCTCTTTCCAATGTTGTTGAACCAAATGTAAATGAAGGTTGGTCTCATGTAAACAGAAGAAACCGAAAAAATAAAAGTTCGCTTGTTGTTGGACGAAATGTCAACACTGGATTAGCAGTGTTTGATCGCAAAATCTTTCTCCACTTATCATCTTTTAAGCCATCAGTTACTGAAGAGGATATTATGGATTTTATATCGAAAAATACGGCTGTTCCTAGGCATAGTCTTTCTTGTACAAAGTTAGTGAAAAAAGATACACAACCTCAATCACTACATTTTGTTAACTTTAAAATTGGGTTTTCAAAAACCTATTACAATGAAGTTGTTAATCCTGAACTTTGGCCAGAGGAGGTCAAAATTAAAAAATTTCAGTTTTTTCCAAGACCGGTAAGCCAACTGGGGCAGCAATAGCTAAGTCTGGTCTTGTTCTTGATGTTCCTGCTTTAAAGATTTATTATCAAAATGTTTCTGGTCTGAGTACTAAATCTGCGTCAATCTATGCTGCTACTTCCCAGTGTGAATACGATATTTTTGTGCTTGTGGAGACGTGGCTAAATTCTAATTTTAATAATGAGGAATTTTTTGATCCTCATCTTTATAATATATATCGCAAGGATCGTGATGCACTTGCTACTGGTTGTCTTCGCGGAGGTGGAGTTCTCATTGCTGTCAGAAGGAATTTAATTTCGTCGGCTGTTACTCTTTCAAATTGTGATGCGGTTCTGGATCAAATTTGTGTTACAATTAAAGGCTTGACTGATTCTCTTTACGTTTGTGTTTCATACATTCCACCTTAAAGTGCCCTGGAACTTTATAAAGCGCATGTAGATAATATTTCGTCTTTGCTTGCTAATTTTCGGACTGATGGTGAACAGCTAATAGTTTTAGGTGACTTTAATCTTTCAACGATTTCTTGGAATAGTCAGTCGGACAACAACTATCTCACGCCATCAAATGTTATTGGTGTTATTGATTTGTATCTTATTGATAATTTTTTTGGTATTGGTCTTATTCAAATTAATAAGTGTTTTAATTTATTAAATAGATTATTGGATTTAGTTTTTATTACTGATAATATGAATTATAGTGTTATTGAATCTCCATTTCCAATATCTGCAGTAGGTGTACACCATATCCCTCTTGATATTAGAGTTTCTTTTTATAAATATCTGAGTTTATTGGATAATAATGCTACTGTTGCAAATTTCAATTTTAAAGCTTGTAACTTTGATTTTTTGAATTGTCGTATTGGTTCGATTGATTGGGATGGCGAATTTAAACATTTAAATACGGTTTCTTGTTTAAGTGTTTTCAAAAATTGTATCTCATCTATTTGTTCGCAACATATTCCTAAATTTAAGGAACGTGTTAGTAAGATACCTTGGTATTCCAGTGGTTTAAAAATTTTAAAAAATCTTCGCAATAAGTTCTATAAAAAATTTTTATTAACTAATCTTAATTTTTATTTTATTAAATACAGATATTATATGAGGGAGTTTAACTTTTTAGACAAATTCTTATACAGACAATATATAACCAAATTTGAATCAAATATAAAGTCAAATCCTAAGGCTTTTTGGCATTTTATTAAATCAAAAAAGGGTTCTTCGAATATCCCATCGTCAATGTTTTTGAATAATAAGACTTCAACCGATGCATCCGGAATTGCAAATCTGTTTGCTGAATTTTTTCAGTCGAATTTTGAAAAAACTAGTAATTATAACTACAACTGTGTTGATAATTTACTTCCTGAAATAGATTTTGGTTCTTTAACTTCAACTATTGAAGATGTTTTTAATGGTATTTCTAAATTAAAGCCTTCAACTCGCTTGGATGCAGATGGCCTCTGTTCCATTTTTTTGAAAAACTGTTCGTTTAGTTTAGCTTATCCTTTAATGGTTATTTTCAACAGTTCCTTGAGTTCTGGTACTTTTATAGATACTTGGAAGATGTCCTTCATAACTCCAATCCATAAATCGGGTTGTAAAAATAATATAGCTAATTATAGGCCAATTTCAAAGCTTACAACTATTTCTAAGTTATTTGAATCAATAATTAAGGAAAAATTGTTCTTTGCAGTGAAAAATATTATCTCTCCTCACCAGCATGGCTTTGTACCTGGCCGATCTACTACGTCCAATTTAGTTTTATTCTCTGAATACTGCATATCGGCATTTACTAAAGGATCTCAGGTTGATGTCATTTATACGGATTTTTCCAAAGCTTTTGATAAAGTTTCGCACGCACTTTTAATCAAAAAATTAGAAAAACTGGGTTTCCATTCTTGTTTTTTAAGTTGGATTGAGTCTTATTTATCTAACAGGCAATGTGTTGTTGCCTTTGATAATGTTTTCTCTTATTCATATGTAGCAACTTCTGGTGTTCCACAAGGAAGTATTTTAGGACCTCTCCTATTTGTGTTGTTTATCAATGACATTACTTCAACGTTTCTTCATTGTAAATATTTACTTTACGCTGATGATCTTAAGATTTTTTTAAAAATTAATAATATAGCTGACACTGTGCTTCTACAAAATGAAGTTGATAAACTTTATAATTGGTGTTGCAGTAATGGTCTTTCCTTAAATCTTTCTAAATGCGTTTCTATGACTTTCTCCAAATCAGATTTTTTCCGTCCGTCTGCTTATCATATTGCCAATTCTTCTTTGGCATCTGTTCATCAATTCAAAGACTTGGGTGTGGTCTTTGACCGTAAATTTACTTTTGTATATCATCTTGATTACATTATTCCTAAAGCCTATGCTATGCTAGCTTTTATTAAACGAAATAGTGCTTGCTTTTTGGATCCATATACGTTGAAAGTATTGTTTAATTCTCTCGTTCGGTCTAGACTAGAATATGCAGCTATTGTCTGGAACCCTTTTTATGATTGCCATAAGTTGCGACTAGAAAGGATTCAAAAATCTTTCACGAGGTTTGCTTTGCGTACTTTTAATACGGATGGTGTACCTCCTTCATATAATACTCGATGTCTTTTAATTGGATTAAAATCTTTGGAGAGTAGAAGATGTATCTTGTCTTTACTATTTGTTTTTGACTTAATTAAAGGCTTGGTTGACTGCCCTGCACTATTGGAAATGATTAACTTCAATGCTCCTGTACGGATTCTTAGAAACTTTGATCCATTTTACCTTGATATTTGTCGTTCTAATTATGCAGTTAATGCACCTATTAATAGATTTTACTAATGTTTAATTCTATTAATTGTAATGTTAATTTAGATTTTTCCATTTCAAAGAATCAAATGAGATCTCTTTTAAATTTAATTTGTTGAACCATTGTTATTTTGTGAACAACTTTTATTTTGTATCTATTAGTCTGTAAGTTATATTTAACATAGACTACAATTATTAAATAAATAAATAAAAAATAAATAAACATAACATAACATAACATAACATAACATAACATAACATAACATAACATAACATAACATAACATAACATAACATAACATAACATAACATAACATAACATAACATAACATAACATAACATAACATAACATAACATAACATAACATAACATAACATAACATAACAACATAACATAACATAACATAACATAACATAACATAACATAACATAACATAACATAACATAACATAACATAACATAACATAACATTGCATCCAGCATTTGCTACAATGTTATGTAAACGTATTTAGAAGTTTATTTTTCAATTTGGATTAGAGTGAATCCATTAAAGCTTTTTCACTAAGCATGCAAACACTATAATTTAATTAATTTTTATTTAAAACTGTATATTTTGTTTTTATTCAAATTCGACCTTAATTCCCTGAAGCGAAATTTTAACAACAGACTAAAAACTGGCCTTAACAAGGACAACAACAATAACAGCAACAACGAAAAATAAAACCTTGAGCGCATTGAAGCATATTAAATCATTAAACATAAAACTCCCAAAGCTACCAGTCAATGTATGAGAACGCACATATCAGCCAAACACACACACACACACACACACACACACACACACACACACACACACACACACACACACACTCACATAAGCACTCATTCACATGTGTTAATAAACACTCGCATACAGCTAGCTATATGGCAGCATATGAAAAACGAACCGACTCTGCTGCTGCTGCTGCTGCTGCTGTTGTTTTACTGTTGCTAGTGCTGCTTCCGTTGTTGTTGCCGCACCAACGTAAAGTTGGTGAAAATTTATTGTTGCTGAAAAATAACCCGCAGGTAGATCAATATTTGAATATTTGAACTTAAACTATGAAAATAATAAAAACAAACAACATCAACACCAACACCAGCAAAAACAGCAACATTTGGCAATAAACTTTACAGAAAAAATGACTCGATCGAGTGAGTTTTATATTTTTTAAAGAGTTCATGTTGATTGCTAGGCTGAGCTTTTGAGTCGGAATTAAACCAGAATTTATTTTGTTTTAACTTTTTTATAGCATGTTTAATGCATATTTATTAAATGATGATGATGACAATGCCTTAAAAAATTTAAACTTCAGCTTTACTGCAGGATATCATGAGCAGCAGCGAGTATTATATATTCTTTAGTGCAACAACACATTCATTTGATATTTGTGGAACGAAACAAAACGCACCCGCTAAAAACCAACCAACAGACAATGAAACAACATTCCATCGACCAGTTAGTTACCTTAAGGGTGTTTTCTTTTATTACAAATATAATTCATTTGGTGGCACTTTAAGCATATATAATGGGGTGACTTAAGAGGGTGTCCTTTTTATATTTTAGCGCTCTTAGTTTGCTGCTTACGAGGTTAGTAAGAATGCTGTTAAGTGTTGCAAGCAGCTGCATAGCTAACAGTATAATTTATGATGCCTTTTTGCTTGAGGGCTAAATTTGTATTCCAGTGAAACTAAGAGCTGCATGGAGAACCGTAGAGTTCTTAAGGTCCTGAGCAAAAAAAAAAAAAAACTTCAATCATGACATTAACTAAGTATAGAGATTTATACAGGGGAGGAAATAGCGCAAAGAAGCAATGAGCTATAATAACAAATGATGATGAGTGTAGATGACTGACTGACTAAACCTGGTGCAGGGTAAATGCTGCTGAACAGGGGTAATTCGATATTGAGAGGGGTTGGGCATATAAGGTTTAATTACAACAAAGTTTTGTAATGTTTTTTGTTTAGTGTGAATAATGAAAATACCTTTAAAAACTTTTCAAAAGTCTTCTTTAAATAGATTAACCCTCAATCCTGGGTTTCGAGCTTTACTAAGCGGTTGCCCATAGTAGAAATAGAATCCTGTTTGTACTATTCCCCATCAAATTTGTTGCTTGAAAACTTCATTACAACTTTTTTCAGTCTAAAAAAATTTCGCAAATATATTTTACTGCAAATATTTAATAATCGGGACAAAACATACATATTTGCAAATTAGTGGTATTTAAAAATATCATAGAACGGATTTTGCTTACGTCCAAACATTTCTTATAGCCAAACAGTTCAACAAAAGAAAATATTTTCTCACAAAATCAAATTAATTTTATTCAAACAAATAAATAGTTCACATAAATATAATATGTTGGCTATAAATACTTACTATTTGCAACAACAAGTAATTGAAAGGTTTTTAAATTATTGCAGGAAATGCTTAGTTTCCTTATATTTTAAGAAAAGACATCAATACATTGAAATATAATTATGCATTAAAAAATACAATCATATTTAATAAACTTTAAGTAAACATTAACTTAATTAAAAACTTCCTTAAAATGGTTCTAATGCATGTTTTCTCTAAAAAGTACTGAGTGCAAATGTACTTACTAACAAGAAAGTAAAATTATGTTATATAATTAAATAAGAAGTGGTGACCGTGGCATGCAGGTTAAGTGTGTGGCCTAGCATGTTCGGAGCCCGGGTTCGATCCCCAGCCGCGGCGAAAAGTTTTTTTCAATAAAAAATTTTTCTGATCGGTCACCACCTCTCTGCAGACAATGGCAAACCTCAGAGAGTAAACAATGCCATGTAAAGCTTCTTGCGAACATGAACTTTAGCCGTTCGGAGTCCGCATAAAACATGTAAGTCCAGTTCTTGGTCATTGTGTGTAAACATTTAACAACACACACAACACAATTGATCATAAGAAGCTCGGTCAAAGTCCTTTCAAGGGCTGAAATGGCCAATTTGTTTTTTGTGTTTTTTTTTTTTAATTAAATAAGAAATGTGTTATTTATTTTCTTAAAACTATTAAAACAAATTTTTATTAAAAAATACATTGCGTTCCTTAAGTACTTTGCACAGCTGCTGCCTTCCGGTATAGTTATGTAAATATTAAAACATTTTTAATTTAATGATTTATAATAAAAACAAATTGTCTGTCTAGCCTATTGAACAATATAATTTATTGGTATAATAAAGAGAAATTTAATAAATGTCCTTGAATCGTCAAGAAAATAATATTTATTCGTCATGGTGTGAATTGGACAATTTGGATTGGTTTTTTTGTTTTTTTTTTTTTTTGTTTTTCTTCTCATATTTATATTTGCACAGTTGTGTCCATTCTTTCAAACACCGGCATCGTTTGCCGAACAGTTGAAACTTTTGATGTCTCCAAGCGTAAAACTTTTAAAATTGTCAAACTTTTTGCAATATCTACCCACCCGACACAAAGTTTTGCTTGTATTTGAAATGAAATTGTTGCACATGAAAAGCAACGTCAAATCAAGGCAACAACAACAACTACACGAATAAGAATTTTACAAAATATCAGCGAAAATGTGCTAATATTGCAACGCGTGACATGTGCTGCAGCAGCAAAAACAACAACAACAATAGCAGTTCAATATTACAAAGAGACCAGCAACAAAAAATCCAACACAATAGTTGGACATGATATGGCAACGCTTGAAAATAAGTAAACTGCTTGTTGCCAACATGAACGACAGCTGAAGCTTGTATTGCTATTTTCATGCATTGACACACACGCAAGCCTTGCAAGCGAGGGAAGATGTAGACGTTTAATATATGAAAAATTTTCATTAAGAAACGCAGACATGTAAGTTTTCTTTGGAATGTTTTGAGACATAAAAAAAAACATAACACAAATTTTTTTTTTAAAGCAAAGTTAAACCAACAATAGAAGAGCAACACTTAACTTCCCACAGTGCATTTATTCTTCATAAAACCAGCAAAGAACTCCTTAAAAGTCCTTTAATGAGTACGCGTTGAAATACCAGCAATTAAAGTGAACAGCATGAAGGTTTAAATAAGAAAAAAAAAAAAAAAACAACAAAACGAACACATAAAAAACAATGTAAAACAACCCTATTAGTAAATTGGCCACTTGGGCCATAACAGCTAAAGTCATTCGAGCAACAACACAACCCCTGAACAACATCCAGAGCAACAGCAACAGCAGCAGCAGCAGCAGTAACATGGAAATCATGACAATTCAAAGAAATTACTAGCGCAACCACCCCATCGAATGTCCTGACAATCAGACAAAACAATAGAAATAAATAAAATTACAACCCAACAAACAGTAAAAGCAAAACGAACAACCACAACAACAACAAAAACAAAAACAACAACAACAACGATTGTTGAGTTGCTTCTGACCGCAAGCACATCATCTCACTCATCTCAACATTTTCTCTCCCTTAAGCTGTTATTCCTAAATACACTGCCCAGGGTGAATAGCCAAGGGTGACCCACCTTAGCCTTGTTCAAATCCTCCAATGGAAACACCAGTTGTTAAAGTAAAAAAAAACTATATTTTATATATACTGAACAGGAGAGAAGGTGTGCGAAGTGCAGCTAGAAGTTGACTTAACTGTTTCTGCTAAACACCTTCTCTGCTAACACTAAAACCTTATCCTAACATATGTCGGAAAGAAACAGTTTTTTCAAAAAAACTTTATTATTTTTTTATCTTTTCTATATAAAAAGAACCGAAAAAATTAATTGGTCACTTCAACCCTTTAAAGAACTTTGACAGAGATCAATAATTATGGTTTAAAGAAGCTGATCGAAATTATACGATTTCAAACGGGGATGGAATTATCGAAAAGAAATTTGGCACGGCTCAAGCGAGAATTTCAATAGCCACTTAAAAGTATAAATGTATGTAGCGTTAACGATAAAGGAGCAATAACAACATACTGAAAATATGAATTACCTATACGTTTATAAAAAACCTACATTAATTTTGCGTTCACTATCATGTGTAGGGGAAGAGTGGCATGAAAGAGCCAGTTTTTAAAAAAGTTACAAAAAATATAAAAATAATTAATAAAATTATAAAAATTGTATCAAAAGTACTTTTTCATTAATTTTTGTGCGTAATGCCATGAAATATTTTCCAAAATCAACACTATTCTTGGACTTGTAGCCATTTATAAAATATATGAAATTCGGCTCTTTCATAACACATACGCAATGAAAGAGCCAACCAAAGTTTTGAAAGAGCCAACTTCTTATAACAAGACTTAACACGAACAATAACGAATGTTTTATTGAAAATATTTATTGTTATTATAAAAATTATTGTTTTTACAAAAATAAATAAATAAATTCAAAACTAAAAACAAAAAATAGTTCAAAAACTTAAAAATATTTTCAGTTAAAAAATTTGATCGCTTTGAAGAAAATCTATGACAATAACACCTATTCCAAAAACAAAATAAAAGGTTTAAAACATTTAAAAACATTTTTGACAAAAAAAAATTTAAACTTATTTTTACGCCACAGTATTTATGTGCCCAACCGCTATAAATTTTACACTGAAACCGCAACCCGTCTCTTTCAAAACATATTGTCCAAAGAAACATAACCTCAAAAATGAGTATGAAATCAAGATTTTACCGGCAAAATAAATATGTTATGGGAAGGCCTAATATATCCATAAAATTTTATTATAATAATACTACTGTTAGTTTTAAAGGTGAAGACGTCAAAAAACAAATAAAATGTTCTGAAAAACTTACTTTATGATGAAGAAATCCTAAATACGATGCACCAACGCCGTTTATTATCAGTTTTATTATCAAATGTTTGTGGGTGCCATTTGGCGAGTATTGCTTCTTTAAAATTATAATTTAAGAAGCATTCGTATGAAAACTACCGCGTAAATCGTGGTGGCTCTTTCAAAACTTGGCTCTTTCATGCCACTCTTCCCCTACTTGAACAGAAGCTCCAAGTTATAAAATATAGCTTGAGTGTATTTATACACAAGCCCATGTAAAACTCAAGAATAAATTAATTAAAACGTTTAAAAATCTATCGTACAAAAAAATTTCTGAACGCAAACACTGTTTTCGCGAGTTTATTTATGTGTCAACTGTAGTGTTTATGAGTGTTCAAAGAGTGCTCCAACAATTGCAAACAACAATTAGAACAAATTGTTGGATAGCGACAGATGTGACGTCGTAAGTCGAAAAACTACGCCATCTTGTTTCTAGGTTCACACTTGTGAACGAAAGGCTGGCGACAATCCGCATCAAAGCTAAATTCTTCTACTTAAGTCTAATTTGCGCACATGCCCCGACGGAAGAAAAGGAAGATGCTGTCAAGGACACCTTCTACGCGTTACTAGAGGACGTGTATGATCGCTACCCGGCCCATGACGTAAAAAATTTCTCGGCGATTTTAACGTGAAGGTCGGAGAAGAAGGTATCTTTGGCTCCACTGTCGGTCAGTTCAGTCTCCACGAGACCACTTTGAATAACGGTCTAAGACTAATCGATAAATTGAAATTATGGAGACAGCATTTTTCCAATCTGCTTGCAGGCGACAATACCAACAATTCCGCCCTTGTAGAATGCAGTCTGATACCACCAATCGACGATGATGGAGTGGAAATTCCACCACCTAGCCATGACGAGGTTAAAGTTGCTATCCAGCGACTCAAAAACAACAAAGCCGCAGGTGCTGACGGCCTGGCTGCTGAATTGTTTAAAACCGGCGGCGGTAATTGATAAGGTCCATGCATAAACTCATCAGCAAAATATGGCTAGCGGAAAGCATGCCCGACAATTGGAATCTCAGTGTGCTTTGTCCTATACTTAAGAAAGGAGACCCGACAATCTGCGCCAACTACCGAGGTATCAGTCTTATTTCCATCATATACAAGGTTCTTTC
Source organism: Tetanocera ferruginea (assembly GCA_958299015.1). Taxonomy (NCBI): domain Eukaryota; kingdom Metazoa; phylum Arthropoda; class Insecta; order Diptera; family Sciomyzidae; genus Tetanocera; species Tetanocera ferruginea. The sequence goes on from OY282641.1 coordinate 164,163,860, forward strand.
GAGCGTATTGTGTGAAAGATTGAAGCCACATACCAAAACACTGATTGGACCTTATCAGTGTGGCTTTCGTCCTGGCACCAAAACCAAATCGACAGCCATCATCTCTTTGTTGATTACAAAGCTGCGTTCGATAGCTCGATTCGGGATTGCCTGTACGCAACAATGTCTGAGTTCGGTATACCTGCAAAGTTGATAAGGCTCTGCAAGATGACGTTGAGCAATACATGCAGCTCTGTCAAGGTAGGAAATGACCTCTCCGAAACCTTTAATACCGAACGAGGTTTCAGTCAAGGCGACCCGCTATCATGCGATCTCTTCAATTCCATCATGGAGGGGATCCTACGAAAGGCAGGTGTACATCGAAATGGTACCATTTTCTACAAAGGTGTCCAGCTGCTTGCGTATGCTGATGATATCGATATCATCGGCAGAACCAAGAGAGATGTAACCGCTGCTTTCGCCGCTATCGAAAAGGAATCAGCCAAAGTGGGTTTGACGGTGAACGAGGGCAAAACAAAGTATATGCTGTCTGCAAATAGGAAAGTGCGGCGTCTAGGCTTCCATTTTACAGCAGGCAAATATAATTTTGAAGTTGTCAAGGAGTTTACATACCTTGGCACCGCCGTAAACAGCAACAACAATGTCAGCCTGGAGATAAAGCGAAGAATAACAATTGCTAATAGGTGCTACTACGGGCTAAATAAGCAATTAGGTTCCAGAGCCCTCTTTCGATCGAAAAAACTAACACTCTACAAGGCGCTCATCATACCTGTGCTTCTCTATGGCGCTGAGGCATGGGTGTTATCGCAGGCAGATGCAGCCGCTCTTGGGGTGTTCGAGAGGAAAGTTCTTCGCAAAATCTTTGGTTCTGTTCGAGTTGGCGACGGCTATCGCATTCGAATGAACCACGAACTGTCCAGCGTATAAAAATTCAGCGACTACGTTGGCCGGGTCATGTCTTTCGTATGGATGAAGAAGTCCAGCGAAAAAGGTGTTTGAGGCGAAAGCCGAGGGTCGACGACGAAGAGGAAGACCATGTCTCCGATGGATTGACCAGGCCGAGGAAGCCCTTACCGCACTTGGTGAAAGAGATTGGAGACGGCGCGCGCAAAGCAGAGACGCCTGGCGAGAGCTGATGAAGTCGGCCGTAATCCGTCAACGGGTTGTCATGGCCACCTAAGTAAGTAAGTAAGTTGATTGTGACAGCCATAAAAACTCGAGCCAAAAAAATTTGTTTTTGCGTTGACTCTTGTGCGGACATGCAGCTACTCTAAATAATTATGAAACTTTTTTTTCAAAAAATGCCAGGAACTCTAAAGGCATCGTGAAAGTGTTGCGTGTAGATAAATAAAATGAGCCTAGAAATATTTTAAAACCGCTTACACTGGCTTACAGCCAATATGTACTTTGAATGCCACTATTCTTTTCTCATGTAAAATCGGCCGCTTATTCCGAAAAAAACATTTTTTTTTTTCTGTCACTCAGTTTTCGAGATATTGCCCACTGTAGGGTTTTCAACGAAAAAAAAAGTTGGTTCCACTTAATTGCATATATCTCCAGAACCAACACCATGAATCAAACAAGTGATATATCAAATAAAAGCTTATAAAATTTCTTACAAACAATGCAAATATCATTTTTTGGTCGAGCTGTTAGTTTTGGCGGAATAAATTCAAATTTCGGGGATTTTTTTTATTTTTCAGAAAAATTTCCAAAAAAAGACAAAATAGTTGCAAATTTCGTTAAGAAATCAATATAAATTGTTGCTTTTGATATTTTTTACTAAAAACCTTCATTTTTCCAAAAAAATTAGCTATTGTTGAAGAAAATCAATTGAGAAATGAAAAAGTTGTGTTCAATGGAACGAAAGAACCCAAATTGTGTGATTATCAATTTCTGCATTTGGACTTATTTTATTGCCATAAAAAAAAAATGAAAATTAAAGGTTGTTGTAATAAAATCCCCAGCCGCGGCGAAAAGTTGATATATGCAATTAAGTGGACCAACTTTTTTTTTTCGTTGAAAACCCTACAGTGGGCAATATCTCGAAAACGGAGTGACAGAAAAAAAAAAACATTTTTTCGGAATTAGCAACCATTAAGAATTGTTTTTTTAAAGATTAACTCTTCCTAATGTACATGTGTTGGATGTATGAATTTTGGTCACTAAATACATAAAATTGATCACATTTTCATTGTATAATTACTTAAGTATCATGCAGTCTTTACTATTATCTTATGAAATATTCTGGCTGTTCTTGTTTCTGTACATGAATATCATGAATTTCGGTGACTAAACTCAAAAATTAGTTCACATTTCTCATGTATATGCGCATTAAATTCATGCATTTTTATTACTTACTTCATAAACTGTTCTTGTTCTTCGGGTAAACGAATCCAATGAGTTTAAATTCACAAAAAATATGAATGATTCATGTTCTCCTTGTATTTTCTCATGGCTTTTACGAAATTTTTTATTTGTTCATGTATCTTGTACACATGCTTTAAGAACTTTCAACACTAGAATTATTCATGTTCTTGTGTTTTTTTTATGTGTTTTGTACATTGATATCAAGAATAGTTCATCTTTATTAGTTCAAAATTTATGAATACTATTCACGAAGGTTATGTAAAAATTAATTAATTCTTGTGTTTTTTTTATGTGTTTTGTACATTGATATCAAGAATAGTTCATCTTTATTAGTTCAAAATTTATGAATGCTATTCACGAAGGTTATGTAAAAATTCATTAATATTTTCTACTTTTTTGGTTCAGTACATATAAGCAAAAAATTAAATATAATGATAGATGGCAAAAGTACGGCAAACATTAGAGCCAGCATCAATTACGGCAAAAATTACACACATCTCTGGCTTGAAGTGTCGGCGACATATATACAAAAGTACTAAAATTAGGCAAAAACAAAGAAACATTGACAAAAATTGCACCCAACCAAACTCACATTCACAGGATATTAATATACACTTAAAATTTTTTTTTTGACTCTTCTGAATATTTGTAAGTCAGCACTTATTTTTTGCATTTGTAGCTTGACGGTGACTGTCTCTAAGTTGACTGCTGCACTCAAAGCGCCAAGTAGCAAGAAGCTGCACCACACATTCAACTCCCCCCGTTTCACGAATCCTCTGCGCCATTCCTTTTAGGCAGAGTTCATTTCGTGCATCTTGCAAATTATTGCAAATGTTGTCAGCGCCGGATTTGATGATGCTGTTGTAGATGATCAGAAAGAGGTTATACAAGCGGCTGGCAACTCTGGCAACTCCTTTTTAAACTTTTCACTCGCATTCACTCGCTCGTTCGTTCACTTGCTAAAATGAAAATCCCTGCAAATGTTGAGCTGCAAAAATATAAAATTAATTTTACGCCCTCTAGCGGTAACTGTATTTCCATACGCAGACACACACATGCAGACACACAAAAACACACACTCTTGCAACTATACACGCATTCAAACAAGCAGCGCGCGTTCAGTGACTGAGCTCGGAAGAACATGAGAAAAACAGAAAAAATATTTAATAAAAAACAACAAAAAATAAAAACTAAAATGTTGCATTTATTTTGTTGACAGAAAAAGAAACCAAGAAAAAAGAAACAAGAAAATGCGATTTTAAAAATCCTGCCAACAAACTCTACAATACCAACAACAAAATCATCATCAAAATCAAAGCGAAAAAAAAGTATTTTTAAAAAATGAGGCTAAAAGTAAAACTTGAGCCAGAAAAATAAATTAAATTTGTATGCGTTGCCGCGCGCGTTCGGCAAAAAACTTTCAGCGCCCTCTATATATTTGTAAATATATAATTGTGTGTATGTGTGTGTGTGTGTGTGTGTGTGTGTTTCTTTGCCAGTGTATATGTGGTTAAGTGCTGGCGTACGTGTGTGTTTGTTTTCAAAGTTCAACATTCATTTATATACTATATGTTATATTTTATTTTTTGCTTATTTTCTTCTTTATTTAATTTGCAGCGAATTTATTCAATTTTTTTTGCATAATTTTTTAGTGCTGCAATTAAGCTAATTCAGTTAAGTTAGCATGATTAGTTGTGAGTGTGTGTGACTATATAACTGTGCGCTTGTGTGCGGTTGTGTATGTGATTAGGTGGCGACTAACATGAGTGGCTGCATTATATGTGTGTTTTTTTTCTTTGTTGGTTGCAATTTTTAATTAATTAATTATTACGTTATATCGATGAAAATTGATCTCAAATTAAGCTCAATTTAAATGTGAAAATGAAACAAAATGTAGTGAACATACATTTTTTTGTTTAATGCAATTTCACTTATTTTAATTAGTACAAAAAATTTTTGTTTTCTTTGGTAAAGTAGCCCATTTTAAAGAAATCTACTTTTAATTATAAACATATCTTCCTTATAATTAAAAATTATAATAACAAACCAATGCATACCAATTTATATGCATTATTATAAAAAGTTAAACTTAATCTCTGTTGAATTGGAAAATTTTGTTCTATATGTAAGAGAATTTTTTTCTATGTCTTAGCAAGCAAAGACGCACTAGATGCATTGAACACTTTAAAGAGAGTGTGTATCTTTTGGGTTCTAAGCCACAGAGGCATTGAAGGAAATGAGATGGCAGACGAACTAAAAAAGGATGATGCCGGGCTGGGATCAGAGTTCACAGAACACGTAGCTATTCCACTACAGGAATTGTACAAAAACCTCGAAACCAGAGCCAAACAAACAGTGCGATGCAGCATGCGGAAAACGAACGTCGTTTATCCTGGCTTGCATCCGAAGTGACAGCAGGACACTGGTGGGAATTCTCACAGGTCACTGCATGGTGGCGGCCCATGCTAATAAGCTGGGTATAACCATGAATGACAAATGCAGGAAGTGCAAGAAACCAGGTGCCCAGGAAACCCTTGAGCACCTTCTTTGCACATGCCCCGCCTTACTTAGATCGAGACTTAAATACTTAGGCTCACCGACTTTATCGTCGCTTAAAGATGCAGCCAAAATTCTCCTAATAATCCCTCCTAAGATTTGCGAATAAGGCGCAAATCTTTGAAGACTTCCACTAATTCCCTCAAGGATTTCATAAATCGGCACCACTAGGGACCATATGGTCTATGTGAGACTCCAATGTGAGGCAACCGGAATAACCTAACCTAACGTAAGAGTTTTCCACATCATATCAGCGAATTATTATATTTTATCACATTTAAAAAAACCCCCAAAAATTTGTTCTCTAACTAGAATATTTCCTTTAGAAAACTTTCTGCCAGATATAAGAATTGAACTCGGGCTACAGCTACTCGTTGGCTCACACGTCTCACCAAAATTAGAACGGTTTGCAAAAAAAGTACTTCTTACTTATTTCATCGGATATAACTTTTCTTTAATTGTTTTGTTTTGAAACTTATCGAATATCAAATCGAATATCATTTGTTAAGCAGCAACTTTTCATCAGATAATTATAAGTTTTTTGAACATATTTCTTTTTATTTGCGCATTATCGAATATCATTATTAAAACATGTTTTTTTTGGAAAAACGATGCTGTTGAATTCATTAATAACGCATATTATTTTGATACCAGGAATTTTCATCTGAAATTCAAAATCTTCAAACAAAAAACCAATAAATTCTTATGAGACCGTGATTAAAGATTTTGCTACTCGTCAAACCAGCAAAACGTATGCATGTTAACTAAATATATGATACAAATAAAATAATAAACCCTTAGCACAGTTACTTAACCCAAGTTATGTTAATAGCTCAAAGAAGTAGCTATATTAATTTTTGTAAGCTTTGTTTATCGATGTTTCTTTAACCTTTTGTGACCTAATGCATCACATAATATTGTCGAATAAATTATTCAAATATATTATGATGTTGATGGAATAAACCTTTCATCATTAATTTGCCCCAACAACAGTAACATCAACAACAACAACAACAACAACAACAACATCAACAACATTACTGTCGACATCAACATTTGCCATGTGCTTACATAACTGTCCCATGGACAACAAAAATAACATTAAGAATAACAACAATGGCTACAACTTAATATTAAATACAGCTTTATCGTCTTGCTCTGCTCGATGTCTGCCCAGCGTCGACGACTGGGTCCTTTATTTGAAAATATTAAAGATGTCAAAATTAGAAATGTCCTAATTTGTTGAGCGCGCAACAAAAAACAACAACAACAATAACAACAACAACAATGCGATAGTCACCATGCATGTAAATATTTTATCATTTTCCTTACTATATCCTCGTTTATTGTCATGCTTTGCCTCAACAGAGAATTGCATGGAAAAAGAAAGAAACAAACTTACGCGAAAAAATAACGCGGACTAGCTTGTGTTGTTTGTTTTGTGTGTTGTTGTGAAAACACGCAAGGACAGAAACTATGAAACTGACAAGGAAGACAATGCATACAAGGACGATGTCGACGACGACGACGACAACAGCGACTACGGGAATGTTTTAAATTTTGCTGCTACAATAAATGAGCTACATAATGTGCGTTGATGTTTGCGTATCGTTGTGTGTGTGTTAACATGTAATATTAGTGCTAAGCTCGTGTGAAATAAGAATACAGTTAAAAACTATGGCGGTGAAGGTGGTGAAGTTTAATGATATTTATGACACACTTAAATGACATTTAAAGGTAAGTTATATTCATTTAATGTGGCATAATTTAAAAGCAAATAACAAGTTAGCAGCAGAAAGTAGAATAAAACATAAATTTTACACAGGAACAGCGTTCAAAACAAAAATATATAATCTTGATAACTTTTAAGTAGCTTTAAGTTTGTTCCGAAATAGAATTAAATTTTTAGCATAAATAAAAGTCTACTAATGTGACCACTGAAGTAAATCTGTTGTGTTGCAAATAATTCTAAGCAATAGAGATACAATTTTATTTCATTGTTGTTAGTATTAAAGGACTTTCTTAAATTACAGCATTATAAACGGCCCACTTACCAAGACGAGCCTTCAATGCCTTCCAGCCTCACGCCAACACACACAGTCAGCCAGACTCACCCAACTATGCCTTATAGTCGCGTAATTTAATATGATAATTTAAAACGCGTCCATAAATATCCTTCTTGTTTGCTCTCACTCTCGCTATCTCTCTCTCTCTTTCTATGTTCAACACAGCCACGTTGTCCTTAAATCATTCGTAATGATGTTGTTGCTTCGCGTCTGTTTGCATTTTATCTCATTATTTTGCATTCAAGCATAGCCTTTGCTATTCTTGTTGTTGTTGTTGTTGTGTAATTTATTTGCCAACAACTACAACAATACTTAGTCCTTAAAGTGAAACATATCACATTCAACTTCAAGTGACGCTCCTCACAAAACACAACCAGATAAGCAACCCCAGCCTCCAACTTAGTCTTCAGTGACAGTCTTTTTCTTCGAACATTACCCTCTCCATATCCAAAGCTCAACGGTACAACAGCAACAACCCTTTGCCATGTTTCTGTGCTAGAATTGCGCATTATTACGGCGCATAGTTAAACCGCCCGCCACGATATCCTGCAAAAATCCTTGTTTTCGCGTTTTAAATTTAAATGTGCCACATTTTCGCTGCCATCCACTTTGTAGAGTAACTCACGAAATACTTGTTCTTAGGTACAAAATAACAACAGCACATAAACCGTTCATTTAAGTTATTCTGGCTGTAGTTTTTAGTCCTCAAACACTTTATAATCCTTAAAGTGGCGGCACGAAGAACTCATTAAGATGCGTTAGCTTTTACAGACACAAAAATATGTCCCTTGACCTTCTCTCCTTCTCTCTCAATTCCCAGTATCGTACTAGTTGCCATGTCAACCCGCGGAAGCGGAAGTGAAAATGCATTTCCTGATTCATTTATGCATTGCATTAAATAGGCTGTCGCATATACGTTGCACTCACCTCCGGTAGCTGTTACCATCCTGCGGCAAACAGCATGTACCTTTCGCACATTCATCAGTGTGTTTGTATGTGTGTGAACAGTCTCGCAAAAGCAAATTGTTAAAAATGCTTTCTTCCGCTGCAAAAGTTATAGAAATTTCGCTACATCGAATGGGTGTTCAAGTATGCGTGAATGTGTGTGTGTGACGCAGAGTTTCGACTTTTGCATGCAACTGGCAAGAATATTTCACTTTATTTTGAGCAAAGATGGAACGGTGGATACATAGCTTGCAAATATTTCAAATATTCATATTCATAACACTAGAGAACAAACTAATACTTTTAGTCGATTGTCATGATTTAAATTTTTTTTTTTGTATACAATAAATTGCGTTGCTCCATTAAAATTTAAATTCTGGAAATATTAATTTTTTAAACATTACCGTCACACAGTTTATAGCTAGTAGGGGAGAGGTCCGTAAATTGTATACCTCTAGCTTTTTTGCTATAACTTTTCTCCAAAAAAATATTTTAGGCGTATTACCGTTCGAAAGAGCATATCAATACCTACAGCTTTGGTGAAGCAACTGATTGGATTATTTCAAAACAAATAAAATTACTTATGTGATGAAAATTGCAAAAAAAAATTTAAAACTCCGAGTAAAAATGTCTGATTGCCAAAATATATTTCTTAAGTTTATTTTTTTATTATATTTCATTGTTTAAAAAATTGATTTTCCATAAATTAAGAGCGCTCTGATCGCATTAAGAAATGTCTGTTTACGACTTGTCATGCTAAAAATAAAAAAAAAAAAACACAAAAAAATCAACTAAAATACTGTGGAAAACTTAAAAATTGATTTTAAACGTCCAAAAAGATCATAACAAAATGTTTTGGAATACCAACAAAAGGAGCAAAAAGGTGTTCAACTTGCTGACTTTAAATATTTTTAACTTACGATTTATAACGCCGTAAATCAATGAAGAAAATGGTTTTTCTCCACGACATGTTTGAAATCTATTTGAATCATTAAAATTCCATAAAAAATGAGTTCGAAACAAATATTCTACTTACGTTTTCGCTAGAAACTATTAAGTTTATCAACACGAAGAAAAATAACTATAAGAAGATTTCAGGCATGGTGTTAAACTTACGGACGTGTCCAACTTACGGACCTCTCCCCTACATTAAAAAAGCAGATATTTTACTCAATACCGATTTTAAGGATTTTTCATATATTTTTTAACATGATGTTGTTTTGGCTTGACAATGTTTCATCTATCCAATTGCTTTTCAGAAAATGACCTGAAGTTTCATAAATTATTTATAACTCCTTCAATTCTACAAAAAAGTTATGGTGTGAATGTACGGTTAGATCGTTAGTCTCATGAAAATCTTAAATTGTAGCTCTTTTTGTATGAGATTTAAAAAATTTTACTATTTTGATGACGTCTAAAATACATTCATATCAAATTGTTTTCCTGCCTCTTTATAAAGTTTTTTAATTTGGGGTTGTATGGGAGGTGGGCGTGTTTTTGAGTGGTTAAAGCCAATTTTTCTAACACGCCTCAGTTTTGATATAAAACACACAAATACCCAATTTCAGTTCTGTAGCTTTAATATTAATCTATTTATAGAGTTATGGGCTATTATGGGTTATATAGGAGGTGGGTGTGTTCGTTGACGGATGACGCCCACTTTTCTTCCACAATTTTATTTTGATATAAAATACAAGTTTATCAAATTTTTTCCTGTAGCTTAAAATGGAGCATTTTTATAGAATTTTGAATTTTGGGGTTATATGGGAGGTGGGCATGTTCGTGGTGGATGACGCCCATTTTTATAACACGTCTTAATTTTGATGTCAAATTAATAAATATCCAATTTTACTTTTGTAGCTTCGACAGAAGCCTATTAATATAGTTTTCAATTTTAGGGTTATATGGGAGGTGGGCGTGTTAGTAGGTGGATGACGCCCATTTTTCTAACACAACTCAGTTTTGATATACTTAGATTAGCCTTATACCGAATTTAAGTTTTGTAGCTTAAATATTTGCTTCTTTATGGAGTTTTCATTATTGGGCTTGTATGGGAGATACGCGTAGTTTTCATCGAATTTAGCCCATTCTCAAACTTGATCTTTGTTTTTTAGAAGAAAGGTTAAAAATCGAATTTCAGTACAATTTCAAAATTAATTCTGTAATCGTGTCCACAGACGAACAGACAGACGGACAGGCAGACGGACATGGCTAAATCAACTCATTTAATGATGCTGAGCAAGATTATATAGACTTGTTATACCTACCACGCCTTCTTATGGGCGTTACACACGTCGTGACAAAATAAATATCCGCTTTACGCAGTACGCGTAGGGGTATAAATTTGCAAGACAGAAGCTTAAGCAGTAAAAAACTTGTGTAGCTTAAGTGATTTCAAAAAGTCCTAAGACAAGGACTAAGACAAGGCAAAGTATTAAAAATATGCCAACGATTTAAAAAAGGTCAATGACAATAATTTTAACTGGCATTAGAACAAAGACGAGCAAAAGGAGAAGAACAGAAATTTGGACAAGGATGAGAATTATACATTATCAAGTCTGAAAACCTATGATTGTGTCAATGTTACAAACACATACATCCTTTTTTTAATAACAGCCAAATGTAGTGCTTACAAATTATCTTAAAGGCTAATAATGTTAAAAATTATGGGCCTTTTGTTTTAATCAGATTTAACATAAAATATTTGTGGATAAAAAATTAGACGGATTTAGTCAAAATACCAAACATTATTTTGATACAAATCATAGATACCGATATTTTTCATAATCCTTAAAATATGTCCTTGGGTTTTTATAACATTTGACATGACACAAAAAATTGTCCATGCAAGCTTTAGAGAATAAATAATGGCATGTAGATCGTCTTCAGAACAAAAGTTCTAATAAATTCTTTTTAATTCAATGATTTCTTTAACTTATTCGAATTGTATATTTTGAACTTTTGAAAACAAATTTTTTTTTTCCTTGATCCTTGGTACCTTGTTTTAAATTTTTTTTTATGTTTGTATCTACTCCCCCACTCAATTGTCAGTTTAAAATTTGAATAAAATGTATAACCTTCATTCAAACATTTTTTGACGTTTAACTTAAGTATCATGCGAAGTTCATGAATATCAAACAGCACTTTATTAGGAATACGATTTATCGATTTCTGTTGCGTTATAAATTTTAATAAACAGCAAGTTGGTTCAACAATATACTGTATCCTGCTGATCAACCGACCACAACAATGTTGCAACAGAAACAGGACGTTTAAATGTTCATCACTTTTATTGCCAACAATTTATACCTAATATGGCTGAAATGACCATCCACCCAGCAGCCACCCGCAACCTCACTCAGACACCCACCCACACACAAGCCCACTCAACCACTCACATACACAGTCAAACAAATTGTTATAATTGTAACCGATTGGTTTGAACGTTACGCACACGCATGTCATGCCAACTTGATTTTATATAAATTCGATTATAAGCATGTGTGCATGCATGTCTGCCTGTCGATAGCTGTGTTTGTGACTGACTGTTTTCTGCTTTTGTAAAAAGCACATTACTTCATTGGCATTGAAGACACTCGCTTGCTTGTCGGCTGTACAACAGAGTAAAAAGGACATAAAAATGTATCAAAGTAAAATATATGTTAGTAAAATGCTTGAAGGCTTCTTTTCTTTTGCTCGCTTACTCGGTCACTTACACTAATGCGCAGCTAATGCTCGCCAGTTTGTCCTGCAACCAACCACTTGCCATAAACATTTGTCGATTATTATTATTATTATTATTATTATTACGCCAGACGCACATAATTTCGAAGAATTTTTTTGTCATTTTGATTAAGCTGCTACCGTTGCTATAGGCAGGCCTTCACACAAAATCCCACACAAACTGCCATACATGGCAAGATTTTGTGTTTTATTATGTACGTTATAAATTCTAACCATCGGCATAAAAAAAAAATGTAGATTTTGTTGTTATTGAAGTCGTTAATGATTATGACTTTATTTAAAATTATGTAGAAAAGTATAAATTATTTATTTTTTCTCTTTTGGTCACTGGTTTTCTTCATTCATACAGCACGTAGTCTTTGTCATCATAAACATCATCATCATCATCATCATCATCATCTTCCTTGTCAGTTCCTTTAGGCCACAATTACCCATGGCAGTCTATTAAAGTGTGCGTAAATCAACTTAATGTCGATTAGCAGGCAGTTGTGCGCTCTGCCAAATACTATGGTTGTAAAACTCACTTAATGCATTGACATTAAATCCTGCATCCTGACAAAAGTCACAAATTCCGGCGGAGATTTAAGCTGTAACAATTTTAATTGCGTTGTTAAATTTAAGGTTAGGAAACTGCGTGAATACCTCTTAAAGAAAACCTCTAAAGATTCTTTTTTTTTTTAATATTTTGAAGTCATGACTTCAGCAAGTCAATGAAAAGCTTCAACTTTAAGTGCTATAAAAATGTAGGATTTGAGCTTAAAATTGTTGCCAATAACAACCACGTGACTTATTTTGTAGGTTACAAACGTTTTTCATGGCCGCATTAGGTGACAGTAATTTGCTGATTACAACAGTGCTGACAGGATTATGCCAGAAAGTGTCATAGAAACATGACAACATAGCTTACATACACTAAGAAAAAAATATGTGTTGAATTTGAAAATATGCAAATTTAATCAGAAGTAAAATTTTCTGTTGGACAATAAATCAATAGAAATTTTTTAGAAATTTTATAGATTACAACATTCTAATCAATACAGTTGATTAGAAATGTAGAAAGAATTGAAGTAAGCTTAAAGCGAAGAACCATAACCGGTTCGTTACTCATTACGCAAGACCTCTTAGTTGGCAGACAAGAAAGCTAGTTCACAAAGCTAGTTTTAGTTAAACTAGTTTTGAATGATTTGTATCTATCATGATTTTTTTTTTTATTGCTTTTTAAGAACAATTCAAAAATTTAACAAAATAATGTTTTTTGTAAGATTTTTCAGTGTATATGTTATGGTTATGAATTTCGAAACTACTGAATAACTCAACTCACTCGCTACATGTCCACCACCTTCCGTTTGGTACGTCTTCTGGCGTCTGTCGACGGCCATGATGAATACCTGACACAAATGAGATGCGTGCCAGGCTTCCCGGAAGACATATTGTAGCTGCGCACTGAAATATTACCGCATGACAAAACGGAAGCTAGGATCTGCAGCCATGTTAAGCCGACACTTTCGACATGTCGCTGGCAGCCGTTGTTGAGGTGAACGAACGACTGCAAAGACGACGAACAATATACAAGCAAAAAATGCTCTATGTTAACTTTCAAAGAAAACTTCAAAGGACAGAAAAATTGTAAGGAACGAGTGGGTGGAATGAAGATGGAAAACAGTAAAAAAAAAAAGCACAAAATGAGAGCATTTGTCAGGATTAGACAAATGTGCCTCATGGAGTGCAAATGAGCGTGCCAGAGTGTGTGTGTGTGTGTATGAAAAAGCTGCGTATGCGAGTATATGAGCTGCGAGTTGCAAACACTCTTACACGAGAACACACACTCATACTTACGCACCGTTATGTTGTCACATCACTCACGTGACATATTGTCGAAAGTTTAAATCGGCTCAGCAATAAATTCTGCATTTGTGGTTGCTTGTGTTGCATACATTTGTGTGTGTGTGTGTGTGTGTGTGAGTAGATATGTCTATGAGTGAGTTTTTGTTAGCATGCAATGAAAATTAAACTTTTTTTATGTGTCTCCATATGTGTGCGCAAATGTGTGTGTGTTTTCTCTGTAAACATAGCATGTTGAGTGCCATTAATTTACCTACATCACTCTTTTTGTATTCTCTTCCTTGTCTTCATCGTGCTAAAATTCGTTTATAAAAAACCAACGAGCACAAAAAATAAATCAAAAAGAAAAACCAAAAACAAAACAAGAAAAACTTATGCGCTGTCGAGGCAATGAAATCTGTTTCCACTTGAGTGCTCAAAGGATTAGTTTTGTGAAAAGTTTCGAATTTTATGTTTTAAGTGAATTTAATACTTTTGAAATATTCGCGAAATGTGTGAAAGAGATGGGAAAATTCAGCTATAAAATAAGCGAGATAGCTACCGTAGCTATTTTATTTTTAATTTAATTTGAAGCTTGTCGAAGATTTGAGCTGCAGAACGGCAAAAAAAAAATTTAAAACTAATTTCCATCATAAGAGTTGCTATAAAAAATGAGGATTTTATGTCAAAACCAAAAACAATTCATATGCAAGAGCGATTAAAATAATTTTGCCTTAAGTTATCTGGAAAACTAAATATACGGCGGTCCGGCTTATAAATCCTGAAGAGCGCATGATTTCGTGATTTTGTTTTTCTGAATAAATAGAAAGAACAAGAGTTTAATAAATTTGGGCTTTATATATCTAATGTCTGAATTTTCGTTTTTAATAAACACAAGCCAACGACATCGAACAAGTCTTTCATCAAGGGCATCTTTTTAGACCACCTGAACTACTGAAGAGAAGAGCTGAAAAATGTGATATTAAAAAACTTAATATTTAAAAAAAATATTTTCCACATAAAGGAAATTGAATTTAAAACTACTTTCAACAACATTTTTTTTTTAAAAAAACCAATTTTTTTTCAACTTGTTTAAAATTCGAAATCAACATTTTATTTTAATTTCTGCTTATTTCGAATGCGTATTCTATAAAATATATATTTACTCTACAAACATAATTTATTTATTTTTATTTTTAGTAAACATTATTAAAGCTTCATTTCACTAATTTTTACTTTATCAGAAAACTTATTTTTTAAATACCTGTTCATAAATCATAAATCATAACATAGAATTTTCATATTTTATTGCATAGAATAATTTTTTTACTACCTTTTTGTTATTATGAGTAGAATCCTCTAGAATCAATAATTTACTTATATTTTTATGAATTCTCATCAAATTAACTATAACATACATAGAAGTGTCTTACTTATTTGTAAAAAACTGGCATAAAACTGTATTTATATTGAAAGAAATAGACATTTTTCAGATATCCATAATATTAAAAATTTACAAAAAAGTAAGCTTTGTATACGAGAGCGGGTTGTAAGCTCGTGACTTTTTGAATGAAACAACATTTTTTTTGACAAAAAATAATTTTATTTTTCCACATGGCCTACCTTGAGCTCAATACAATTTGTCCTAAATTTCTAAAATTTGTTTGTGCCTTCCACAAAAAAAGTTCTGTCGAGGTTCTTAAAATAAGTATTTGGGAACAAAAAATAGTCAATTGGGGTTAAATCCGTAGAATAAGGCGGATGAAGGAGCAATTCGCAGCCATATTCGCCACACCCATCTTGTGGCTAGCTTTTTTAAACCCAAGTGATTATTCAAAATAAAATAAAAAATTTCATAAATTTTTGCAATTGTTTCGAGTAAAGAGACCTCAACTCGGCGTCCAGAATGCTCGGCATCTCTCGTACTTGTATGGCCACAACAAAGTTCATTAAGTCACTTTTTATACCTTAAACCTGAAAGGTCAGGATATATTAACTTTGTGCAAACGTTTGTAACGCATAGAACGAAGCGAGTCCGGTATAGAAAAGTATATATATTCTTGATCAGCGTCAACACGTGAGTCGAACTATTCATGTCCGTCCGTCCGTCCGGCTGTCCGTCTGTGTGTTGTCCGTATGCACATGATAAGAAGAAGGAGTTGAGATAATTGAATGACACTTGGTACACATGGTCACATGAATCCAAGGATCTGCACTATTGAATATTTTTGGAATCCGCCCACGGACACGCCTGCCTTCCATACAACGCAAAAATTGAAAACTGCATAAATAAGCTCATAATAAGTCTACAACAATAAAATTTGGTGTTTATGTGTTCTGTATCAACACAAAGATGTCTTCGCAAAATAGATGTCATCCGCTCACGGACTCGCCTACCTCCCATACAACGCAAAAATTAAAAACTAACTTCATAAGCTCATAATTAGCCTACAACAATAAAATTTGGTGTGTATGTGTTTTGTGTTAACACAAAAATGTCTTCGAAAAATGGGTGTCATCCGATCATGGACACGCCCACCTACCATACAACCCAAAAATTGAAAACGCAATAAATAAGCCTCTGTTTTACCTACAGAGATAAAATTTGGCACGTGTGTTTTTATGACAAAACAAAGATGGTTTTGAAAAATGGACATCATCCTCCTACGGACACGCCTACCTTCCATACAACCCAAAAAGTTTAAAAGTCAATAAATAAGATCATGTTTGTCATAGAGAGATCAAGTTTGGTATGTATGTATTTGATACAAAAATTGAGTTGAGTTCAAAACATTGGGAGTAATCCGACCATGAACACGCCCAACTCCTTTAACGAAAGGCATTAACTGTGAGCTACAAGAATAAAACTTGGTATGTGTAAATTTTTCATCAACATTTAAATGCATATAAAATATAAGCTTCATCCGCCCGCGGACACGTCCATTTTCAATAATATTATTTTGTTTTTTGAAAAGTAGGTTTAGGGTATTTCATAGTCGGCCAAGACCAACTTTAGACTTTCTCTACTTGTTTAACATTGCAAATGAAGGTGCAGGGTCCTTACAGCATTTAGTAAGCTCAGCCTTGGTTTGAGTGTTGATTTTTGCAAGCAAAAATAATGCTTGATGAGCACATGAAATTTACTTTTATCCATTTTCTCAAAAATTCACATTAAATTGGACAGGAGTCAACTATCAGATGCTTGTTCACAGCAGCAGTGTTGCCCTACCAGTTATGAGGCGGTTAATTCAAAAACTCACGATCTTATGGACCCGCCCCTGCAGATATTTGTATTGAACTTGTATTGAAGACAACTTTCTCAAACTTGACCTTATGAAAAATTTCAAAAATTTTTTAATCTGAAAAGACTTCAAACAAATCTAAATAAATGATGAACATGATTGAGTGATTTCTTAAAAAAATTTAATTATCTTTAAACGAATTTACTTCTCTTTAACATTATTTAAAAAATGAATTTATAAAATCACAAATTTTTTAAAGATTATATTAAATTCTGTAATAAAGAGTTCTGAGTTCATACATGATTCTTTGCTATCATGCTTCTCTAGATATATTGGCCTTTTTTTATTAATAAACCATTCTAATTTTCTTAATATCATCATTTGAATTACATTTTTCTAAGCCAAATGCCACAGATATTTTCAAAGCATCTTTATTATACTTAAAAAAAAAACATTTTTTTATTATAAAAATAGGCTAGAAAACTGTGAATTGCGACAAAGGAGCTTGATACAAAATAAAAAAACTCTCAGCTCAAATAAAACTCAACTTTTGTGGGAGAAAAAACCAAGCGCAGCAGCTAATAACGGACATTACGGTACGTTGCGCCACGCCCCTCAAATTATGTGAGAAACTTGTGAGGCGCTTTTAGAATAAAAAATGCGATAAACCAGCCACCACAGTGACAACTACAACAATTGCGATGATAAAAACTGAAAAAGTTTCACTCATGAATGAAGTTTGTCCTTAATGCAGGACACACACACTGACATTCCAGCAGCAACACCGTCAGAACCACAGACAAAACACACACACACACACACACACATAGACGTATACTAACGAAGCAAGTGGTAAAAATGTAAAAACTCTTGAGTGCTTCAATGTGATGAATAATTGTGTGAAAACGTTTGGGTGTGTTTGTTTAAGCCAAGTAAGTGTGTTTCTGTGTAAGTATGTATGATTGTCTGTGTATGCCTATGACGGCCAGTGTCATCATAATCGTGTCACTAGCTTATCATACAAACTGACACATTGTCTAACCGAAAGCAACAACAACAACAACAAAAACAACAACATTTAGAAGTTTCCATGAGCACGTGTTGCGTTCAACTGAGCGCAACGCTGCATACAAATCAGTTCGGGCCGTAGAAGTAGTAGGTTGGTCCAAAGGTCGGTTAATTGTGGGTGGCTGGTTTGTTGGTTGGTTGGTTGGTTGGTTGGTTTGTTGGTCGTGGCTGCTCTATTAAGAACTGCAGACACACTGAAGCACAAAAAGGCTTACATATTTAATGAGCTTTTAATGAAACTCACTCAATGCCACTTCAACTTCAACTCAACTGAACACAATTTAGCTCAGCCGCCAAGCCAAGCCAAGCCAAAAAATGTCGCCCAATCGTTTGAGCGCTACCTCGGCACTCGTCATGCATGTATGTCGCTCGAGCGGAAAAGTTTTTCCGTGACGGAAATTAAATTTATTCTGTTTGTTGCGTGCTTTGCTAAATTCTTTCGGGCGTGCTTTTATCGTTTCCCCGAAAAATGTTCAACGTTTGTACGTGGTATTACAACGCTGTCTCAAGGTGGCAATTAATTCGATTTTAATCCGTTTTGTTGGCGATGCTGCTAAAATAGTAAGTTAGAAAAGTCCATTTTTGAGAGCTCAAGAACAAATAAAAAAAAACCAAATTGTGAAACGGTATTAAAGAGGCATATTTATGAGAGCAAAGCGGAAATTTAGCAAAACTAGCACTATGGAATACAATCTGTATTTGTTAAAGTGAAAAATTTTTTAAATTCAGCATTTCTCTTAAATTTCTTAATTTTTCATAATCTTTGATTATGTCGTATATTTTGCAACATATTTTTTGGTTGTTTTTTTTTTTTTTGTCGTTGCCTACTTTCAGCAAATTGCAAAAAGCCTTCCTTCTAATATCTTCATTTGTCAACAGGCAGTTCATTCTGGGGCTAGTCCTGCTCTCCTACATTCTAGTCTCAAGTGCAAACATTAGCACATTGATTGCTATAAAATCTTTACAACACACACAACAACAACAAAAACAAGAACAACAACAATAGCAACAGCAACACAACAACATCAACCTAAAAAGAAATCACTTTATATGTCGTCAATAAGGTTATTGAAAAGTCCAATCATTCTATGTAACACAAGAATCCACACTCGCACTCGCACTCACACACATACACATGCTCACACAGCAATAACAAGTACCCATACCAACATTTTATCTACGTATTGAACTCAACCGCAATAGAGAAAAAACATCTTGGTATAAAATAACATATTATAACATTGTATTGCCACAAAGAAACATGTTTGTATGAGTGCCTATGTGAGTGTGCGTGTATTGGCGTGTGCTGGTTTGTGTATTCGTGTTCCGCCTTATAACTTCAACAAACAATTCTTCCGCCAGCAAATAAATGCGTTGCACTAGCTTTTTTCCGGTTTTTCTTAACTGCTTACTTTGTCCTGTTTATCGCTGTTGTTGTTGTTGTTGTTGTTTTTTGTCGTCAGCATGTTTTAGAACATCACACATTCGCACCTCTTTCAGGGCTGAACATATCAACGTGTTCACATAAAAGTTGCGATCGACGCTTAGCTTTTTATTGCTTTGCAAATAAAATTAAACGATCTACGAGATTGTGATGTGTTGTTGCTGTTGCTGCGAGTGTTGGGTGAGTAGCGCAATTCAAAGTGGAGACGATGACTGAAGGACATTCTGGTCATTATTTTTTTTAAAACATTTTAATCGGTTTCTTCAGAGCATTCTATTGATTTCTCTGAACACATGGCACTTTATATGAGAGACGGGTGTGGGATGTGTTGCTAAATTAGGACACATTGTTAAAATTTTTCATATTATCAATAATTTAATTTGCAAAAAATAATGCCAATATTTATATCAAGGCAGAATGTTGTCGATAACATAAGTTGAATAATTTAAATTCGTACTCTTATAACAGATATATACATATATATTTATTCAATTTATTGAATATCGATAAATCTGTTAATCAATTTACAGTTCACGAATTAAATCATGCAATGCCAAAAGATTTATCGAACAACAAAAAACATTTTAAATATTTATTATCAACTTTTCGATTTATGTTTCGATAATGAAACATTGAGCATTTTACCATTCCTCAAAAATCGATGCTATTTTTTTTAAAAGGTCACATTTATCACATAACATTAATCACATATCACAGTCACATTAACAATTAATGAATTTATTGCTCAATATATAATATTATCATAATTAATGCTTAATTTATCGATAACTTTTTCACAACTATATTGTCATATAGACTATTTTTATCCCTATTATAAAATAAAATTAGAGTTTAGCATTAAAATTACAATAATTTTTTCGATTTATTTATCGATAATTTTACAATCTATTCATAAATAATGTTATAATTTATTAAAGTTTATATAATGATTGATCTTTTACGATTTTTATAATTTTTAATTAATCGATATTTATTCCAAGCTTTTTTTAAGATAAATGCAATATCGATAATAAACTAAACAAGCACTTTTTTACTGTTAAATGTACTATTAATATCTCTCTAGTGTACAAAATTATAGTTAAGTGCAAAATTTACATTAATTGTTTGTTTTATTTATCGATAATTTTACAATCGTTATAAAAATTTGTATAGTGTTCATTATGATAAATTTATGATTGTTTTTATAGTTTTGCATTTATCAATAATTATTCAACTTTTCATTATTTTTTAACTGATTAATTATTATCTTAAGATTCTATTTATCGATAATTATTAACTTATCACTTTTTTACTATTAAATCTACTCTTGATAACATATGTATTTGTATAATTTTTCTATACGTGTATCGACAATTTCATAGATTGACAATTAATTTATCGAAAAAAATAATGTCTATTTTATTCCAGTATCAAACATTGAATCATCGATAATTTAAATATAGATTTATTGTTAAACTATTGCATAGATTAATCGATTATTGATGTTTATAGATATAACTTGTTATTGATTCATTGAAGACGTTACTTGATTAAAATTTTTAGTTTTACTACTGAAGACTTACTACAGATTCATTCTTTCTACAATTGAAGATTGTAAATGAATAATCATTAATTTATTATTTCATTGTTTGTATACTTTCAGTTTTAATTGATCGTTTCTAGCATCTTTTATTTCACAAAAGAAGTTTTTATAACTATCTTATCTTCTGAATTTACTTAAACCAATCGATATAAATTTATCGATTTAAAAATAATCAATCATCAATAAGCCATTATCAAAATATACGCATTTATTTTCAGCTCAACAGCAGCGCAAATATTTCAGACAGTGTTGCCATATCCAAGCGTTTAACAAAAATGCTTATCCCTTTAAGATGTCATCTTTGTACAACAGCAGCAACAATAACAACAACATTTTAAAAGACCAAAGAAAGGAGCATGCATGACAACAACAACAAAAGTGAAAAAAGTTGTTGCTAAAAAGGAAGACGACAAACACGATATGATGCAGCAATCAATTTTATTGCATCATCAACCGACACAACTACATGCAAGAAAGACGTCTTTTTAGGAATGTGATTTTGATTTTCATTTTGGACAAATGACACACTTATACAAGCACACACAATCACCAACACACACACACACACACAGCAAAAGGAGTACAGTTGAATTTTCAACGGAATAAAAAAAAAATGTCAAGCGAGGAACACTTTAAAAGGATGCTAAAGAAATTGCAAATGTGTGTAACTGTAACTGACTGGCTGACTGACTGACTGACTGAATGACTGTATTTTCCACCGCACTTTGAGTAAGTATGTGTGTGTGTGTGTGTGTGTATGTCGTTCTGCTCTTTTATTTGCCTGTTTGTGTGCGACTTGAAGTGAACGTCAAAAAAAGTGATTTCAATAAATTTGATGGGTTTCAATTTTGCATGTACCAAAAATACATATCAGTTGAAGATGAAACAGACGAGGAAGTAGAAGAGCAAGTGAATGAAGAAGTAGAAACGGCAGAATACGTCTAGAACCAGTCAAAGCAAGAAAAGATGATGGTTTGTCTAGTGAAAGCTGACGATGGATCGCGAGGTAGGGGAAAGGCATTTGGAATTAGAAGCGTAGCAACGGCAAAGGATTCTGAGCGGATAACTTAAAATGAGTGCTTTATGCAAATCCAGAGGATATCGTTTTGCAAATTGAATTTCTTTTTTTCTTTTGCATGTTCTTATACATATATATTTATACATAAATATATATATATATATATTTACTTTTTTTTATGGCACTCGCTTGTCGCTAACTTGGTTTCTTTTATATATTTTTTCACTTTAATGTTGACACGCTAAACATCCTTGGGGACAAGCGGTATATTAAATTTAGAGCATAAGTTTGACATGTTTTGCTTGATGGATTTTGGGGTTTTGCTTTGATTTTGCACACTATGGCAATGATTATTTATGCGCAAATGCGAACTGATGAGGCACTGATGGATTCTTTTTAATCTAAGTTTGGTACGAAAATGTAAAAATTTAATATTATTTCAAACCTGTTTAAGTAATACAGATGTCTTGTTATATTAGTGTTTTTAATTATAAATAACGTAGACACACAATAATAAGGAATTTTATATTTCTTGTGTCTTCAAACCTTGTATATGCATACTGATAAATTTATTAATACATATTCAAAATGAGGATTGAAAGAATATTGGTCAGGTTTTTAAAATAAATAGTTTTTTCTTAACTAAACTATTTTAGTTTTAAGGACATCAAGCTTTGCAAATTTCTTTCCTGAATGTTATAAAAGTTATCTATTTCTGAATGCGTTTCTATTTCTATGAGCATCAGAACATCTCATCATCGTTTTGTATCGACCATAGATTGCTTTCGTCTTTATGTACAGCAAACATTTAAGTCTAAAGAAAGTGAAAAATAATATCCTTCTTTTTTCGCATAATATCCTTTGCAGTATAAAGCACAAAACATTGGTTTGTGTGATAAAAATATTCTACTTAAAGCATACACATAAAAATTGCACACATTTAAACGCTAAGCTACGTTCATGTTACAGTTTAAAGTCTTATTTTGCGTAAAGTTAAGACAATATTTTAAAATGATTGATTAGTATTGTCGATTAAGAAGAATTCAATCGAGCTTTTGTTGTTCTATAGAAGATTTTATTTAGTTCGACTTATTACAGAAAGTATTAAAAAAATATTAGAAACTGAAAAAGGTTTCCTTATAAAATGGAAAGGTTTAAGTATCGACAATATAATCCAACAGGTTTAAAAAAAAATTGGTCCCTTGGCTAATGGAAATTTTTAAATTTCAAAACAATTATTTTTGGGTAATTCTAAGGCATAAAATTTGTAATCTTCCTAAAAAAGATTAAACGAATACATGTTTCCGTTTTAAAAAAGAAGAGACATGAAATCAGAAAAAGAAGAGATGGCCTTAGACGCAAAGTCGACTATCTCAAATTTATTTTTCTCAAAACCATGTGTGAAATACAGTTGATGATTTGGCATTGACTAAAACAAAATCCACAACAATGTAAATAAGATGTGAATATGAATACAACTGTGTGACCGTGGCATGCAGGTTAAGTGTGCGCCTTAGCATGCTCGGAGCCCGGGTTCGATGCCCAGCCGCGGCGAAAAGTTTTTTTCAATAAAAAACTTTTCTGATCACAGACAATGGCAAACTTCAGAGAGTAAATAATGCCATGTAAAGCTTCTTGAGAACATGAACTTTAGCCGTTCGGAGTCGGCATAAGACATATAGGTCCAGTTATCGGTCAATTGTGTGCAAACATTTAATAACACACAAAACACAATTGATCATAAAAGATCGGTCAAAGTCCTTTCAAGGGCTGAAATGGCCAATTTGATTTTTTTTTTTTTTGTTTTTTGCTTACAACTAAATATTAAAAATATACAACTAAGTATTTAAGTTGTGAAAAAACCTAAATATTTACTAGTTTGGTTCATCCACCCTTTTTTCATATTTATATTTTAAGTTGAAGGGTAAAAACTGTTAAAAACAAAATTTCTTCTGATTTCAAAAAGGTTTGGTTTCACATTTTTATTCATGGAAAGTTTAAAAATAGCTTTACCTATATTAAAATAGTTTAATATAGGAAAAGAGGACATGTAAAAAATATTGGTGCAATCCATAGAATTAGCTATCATTGCCATACTATAGCAGACGATATAAAAACTTCAAAATCAACCTTTACATTTCAAATTTTAAAATTTTCATTTTAATATAAAATTTTGTTCAAATTAAACTTTTTCAAGTTATAAAAAAATTAACATAAATCATTTTGAAGTTTTTAAAAATTTAATTCAACCTTAGCTAAGAAAAAAACATTTTTTAAAATCTTAGATTATAAAACAAATGTTTGGTTTTAATAATAATTTCAAAATATAATGCAAATATCAATTCATTAAATATTTTCAGCTTTTTTATATATATCTGCTTGAATAAATAGTATGAAATTAAAGTAAAACTAGTTCTTTCCCGTCAAAAATGACGGGCTCGGCTTTAATAAAGGAAAAACATGAAATATTGATTTTCTTTTAGCTGAATTAAAAATCAAGGATGGTCTGATATAGTCAATAGTCTGGCATAGTCGATTTTAAATTGTGCAAACAACAATTTTTAGTTTCAAATATATATTCAAAACCTTAGAGTTAAAACGAAAACCATAGAAGTTACTATGAAATAAGTTTAAACATTTTTTGAAAATTCTTAAAATTTCAAAATAAAAAAAAATAAAATGTTTTGAAGTTTCAATAAATCACAAAACTCACACAATGCCTAAAAATATGCTATGAAATATTTCAAAAAAATCAAGCGTTCCGCACTCACATTTTACGGAATTATGATATAGTAATAATAATTATATAATTTATAATTTTAATATGTTAATACAAAACTTGAACACCCTTTTTCTCAATTTATACAAAAAAACTCATTTAAATGAAAATTATATCATTTTAAAGGTACTGTTAAATAGATGTGCAGAATATCTGGTGAAGGAGGTTTTCCAACCTTTTAAGAGAAAAGTAAGTTTTTGTTAAAAAAAAACTCGCTTTTTTATCAATATGAAATTTCGTTGGAAGAGAGCTTTTGAGATGGTCGAATTTGAGTTGTTCTCAAAAAAAGTTTTATGCATTCATCGATCTTCAAATTTGTTTTGAATTCAAAATTTTGACTTCCCACCTCAACATCTTAGTCAAATTATAAAGGTTTTCCAATTTTTCTAATTATTTCTTAAAGTTTGTTTAATTTTCTTTCAAATGTGATAACAATGACTGTAAAACTCTAACCAAAAGTATTTTTAATGAATTTAATTAATATTGTCGCTAGTTTTTTAGCGTGTATTTCAACCAAATGCCGAGAGAGAGAGAAAAAACTGTCACAAATTGAATATTCTGAATTGGGAAGCCAATATCTCTGCCATTTTTGAACAGATTTAATTTATTACTTTTTTGTATTTAAGTGGAATTCTTAAACTTAAAAAAATTTATAAAATTATTACCGCTACTTATTTCTTTATTTATAAATTTTTCATTTTGAAAAAAGACCACAAAAGTTAATCTTTTCTCAAAATATGAGGCAAAAAAGATTTTTGTTGTAAAAAAAACAAAAACTCAAATTTGCAGTTTTAATTTTCTTTCAAATTCTATACCGGATTTTAGGTGGATTTTTTTTTTGTCTTGACACTAAATTAATAAACTGTTTGTAGCATAACAAAATCAAGGCTCCATACGATTTTTTTTTTTTTGACACATTTAAACTTTTTTGAAAATATTATTTTTCTATTTTTTAAAAAATTAATAAAATTTACAAATAATTTACTTGAAGAAACCGGCTTTATATCTGCAATCAATTAAAACTTATATCATCAAACTTATTTTAATCATCTCGATTATTCTGCACATAAAAACTATCTGTACTATTATACACTGTAAAAAGTAAATCTTCATATTAGGTGAAAAAACTGTCTTAAAATAAGCTGCAACAGCATTAAGATGGCTTTTGCTGAAATTACTTTTGCCTTTTTATACTGGAAAACAGCATTCAATGATGTCTGACTTAAAGGCAGTAAAATGGTAAATGCAGCCTTACCTTCGCTGAATTTCAGCCCTTATCGTAAACAAACTGGCCTGAATAGCAATGCAAGCTATCTTAAATTAAGACTCATATGATGAATTGTAGACATTTTTAATACAAAAACCAATAAATTTGTTTAAATTAAGCTGGCTTGTCTTAAAATCAACTTCCAAAAGCTGACTTTAAATATGTTTCTTTGGGTTTTTAAGCATTTAGAATACTACAATTCAAAACATGCTTAAATTCAGGCACAAGTTGATTTAAAGGCAGTCTTTAAAATACGCATTACTTTTTAGAGTGTATAAAAGGAGACTCATGGCATATTTGGTGAGGAATGTTCTCAGCAACCGCTGAACAGATTTTTATAATTTTTTCACTATTCAAATGTTATGATAAGCGAAATTACTATAGGGTGCTACGTTTGTTACAAAACTTTTTCTTAAATTATTAAAAAATGCATGTTTTTTAATCCATGCTAATGCTGTACAAACAGTAGAAAACCAATGCTTAAGCTTTTGCTGTGAGAGTAACTCTCAACACAGTACGGCTGCCATGTTGAGTGGGAGTTGCTCTCAGTTTGGTGTCTTGATGAACTCCATGTGAATTCTCAGATTAACTACATGTGTTTGTCAAAGGCGTAGCAACGCGCGACGGGTATTGCTAGTATACACTCTAAAAAGTAAAGCGTATTTTAAAGACTGCCTTTAAATCATCTTGTACCTGAATTTAAGCATGATTTGCATTTTAATATTCTAAATGATTAAAAACCCACAGAAGCATATGTAAAGTCAGCTTTTGGAAGTTGATTTTAAGACAAGCTAGCTTAATTTAAACAAAAACATGGGTTTTTATATTAAAAATGGCTACAATTCATCACATCGGTCTTAATTTAACATCGGTTTGTTTACGATAAAAGCTGAAATTCAGCGAAGGCTAGACTGCATTTACCATTTAACTGCCTTTAAGTAAGACATCATTGAATGTTGTTTTACAGTATAAAAAGGCAAAAGTAATTTCAGCAAAAGCTGTCTTAATGTTGTTGCAGCTTATTTTAAGACAGTTTTTTCACCTAATATGAAGATTTAATTTTTACAGTGTAATTGTAAAATTATAAACAAAACAGCTTTGGTCAAATTTCTACACCAGGTGATCCTAGTATAAAGTTAAATTAATTCTTTACATCCAAGAACACATAATGAAGTGTTACTTGATTTCATTGCATTTTCGAAACATATTTTTTTTTCATTTTTTTGAAAACCGGGGTGACTGTTTGTAAGAGGTTTTGAATTCACGATTGAATTCAGAAAATCAGTGTAACACGGTGGCTCGTGATGGTGCTCCTTAACCAAAAGTTGAAGCGATCTTATCAACTTTTGGTTTAATCCACATCGATCCACAGTCGTAGAAAATCATCGACCGGAAATGTTCACGTTTAAATTTCATTATTTTTGCAAAATGAATGTTTCAAATATCTGTTTACAACACAAATATATGTATTAATTTATATTTATACACGGTTAAAAATTTTTGACTAGTTTTTAATCCAAACTTTGGTTTAAAGGAATTTTTAATCCAAAAAGTACTATTTTTTATTCCATACTTAAGTTTAATTTGTTTTTAATCCAAAAAAGTTCAAGTTTAAGACTATTTTTGGACTACAAATTTATATTAAGGTAGTATTTTCAGGAAAAATTATTTATATTACCTAAGATTGAAAACTACTACTTCTACGAAATTTACGCTCAATATAATAGTTAATGTTGTTAAAGCATCCGAAGTTTATTTTTTAATTAAATGAAACAAATTGTTTCTTAAAATCTGAACCAAAATATTATTTTATTCATTATTACATTGAGCAGTGTTTCATAATACATAATAAGGGTATTCATGCAAAGCGGCAAGCTTGTATTTTGGGCAATTAGTTATTTTTATCAGTCGATTGTGCATTTGGAGAGATATGTCAGCTGTTAACTTGTTAACAGTCAACTTTCAGCAAACATATAAACAGCTGATTGCTGGTTTGTGATATATCTGGTTTGTGTAAACGGTTCTCCATACATTTCATTAATAAGGCTGATAAACTTATACGGTTTATACCATTTATAAGGGCATTGCCCATTTGCATGAATACCCTTAATGTATATATAGTGAAGTTTATGGCAATATAATAATATGTTCACACGAAGGCCTTTTGGCTGAAAAGCCAACGAAAACCAGCTCTTTATTTGAAAGTTATTCTATGGCGAAAAGCTGAATATTATGTAGCTTTCCAGCTGAAAAGCCATTGGCACGGACGCGACATTCGCACGGTATTAATTACTCGAAAAACAAGAAAGAAATAAAAATAACCGATATGTATTTTAAGTGTTCGAACGCGACGAAAGAGTGCTACATTTTATAAAAATATTGGCAAGATTTAGTACAAATTAGTTCAAAGTACGCGACAAAAAAAAAATAAGTTTTTTTTAGCTCGTATAGAAATATGCAAAATTTAGCATAAATTAAGTTTAAGAACTTTTTTAATACATATATACATGCTTATGGAGGTCAAAGGATAACTTTTCTTCGTAGACTTATGAAATATGAGAATTATCTCTTACCTTTTTTTCTCACGACTTTGTGGATTAAAAAGTAATCCTTTTATATTTTTAACTTTTTTGGACTAAAATCTAATCCTTTTTGGATTATAATATTTTATACTTTCTGCGGATTAAAAATTATTCCTTTTTGGATTAAAAAATTAAACTTTTTGCGGATTAAAAATAAGTCCTTTTTGGATTGGAAAATTTAAAACTTTTCATTGGATTAAAAAGTAATCTTTTTTTGGTCGTGTCCTATATGTAATCCAAAAAAGATTAAAATTTAGCCCAAGATTTTTAACCGTGTATAAAAAAAAATGATTGTCATTTTGCTGCTCTTTTATTTTATTGAAATGAATTTGTTCTCAGCGGTAACAAAATAAAAAAAAAAAAAGAATTACAAAAGTGAGCACGTGACAGCTACAAAAGCTCTTTAAATTTTCCAATTTTGTTCAATGGTATTTAAGTCGGTCAACCTGGACATGACCAACACAACTTAAAGCTTATTACCTTACATATAAATATAAGTATGTGAGATCGGTTTAGTTTCCTAAACAAATGAGTGCAAACTAAATAAATCAATAAGTGTGTAAGTGTGCGTGTTTGTATTTGTTTAGGCTTTCATTTATTTTGTGTATACAACTAATTTTAATACAAAAGTCAAACTGATTGCAGTGCGAAATTGATTAAATTCATTTAACGCGAGAGCTCATTTGTTAGGGACAAAATTGCATTTCCACGGCCAACGCACGTGACAAAATAAACACTCATGACAGACAGACAAACATGGAACACAAATTAATGCTTACAAATAGATAAACATATACATACACATACGTATAGCATAAACAACAAAGTCAATTTGTCGAACATTTAAGCTGCATGGAAAGCCAACCGCAAAATTTATTTAAATATGCAGTAGCAACAACAAAACAGCAACAACAAATGCAATAATAATAACTAGAACAAAATATCATTAAATTAGAACAAAAAAGCGAAAAACAACAAACTAATGACAGTAGCAAAAACAACAACAACAACAACAACAACAACAACAACAACAATAAGCAGCAGTACAATGCAATCAATGCATCAACACTAACAATTGACAAAATTGAGCACCTGCTGCTGTTGCTGTTGCTGTAATTGTTGCAATTGTTATTGCTATTGTTGTTGTTGTTGTTGCTGTTGGGCTATCAACTAGTACAGTTCATAATTTAGATTTTCATGTGCAACGCCCACGATAACCTCGAAAATGTTTACTCCATTTTATATCATTTAAAAAATTACTAGATTTTATGTGTTGTTTATGTTAATATTTGCATGTTGATTTAAGTGTGCGTGTGTTTGTGTTTGTGTGTATGTGTGTGTGTGTGTCTGTGTGTATGTATTTAGGTGAGTCCATAACGTCCATGTTTGTTTTGTTCACTGACTGTGTCGGATTTTAATCAAGTTTGCGTGCAACGTGAGCTTAGCGTGTGACCCGAAGGACTCTCTCATTAGAACATAATTTAGAGGTTTAAAGTTGAAATTGCATTTATTTATTTATTTCGATAAAACAAATGATGATAGCAAATCTTTCTCTAAATATTCATGTTGCTTTCAATCAAGCAAATATCAAGTGAGAAAAATAGCTTAAAGCAAAATAAAACAAAAAACGCATACAACAACTTTTATTGCAGCTTTGATGTCTTTGAAAAGATTTTGATTAAATGTTACATCCGTTACGGCTATATGTCACACCTAAAACATTAACAAGACATCCACACAATGCAGCTTAAACTTAATTCAATTTTACTTATTTTCAGCTCATTTAAAATGCATCTCGCACACGTTCCTAGCCAACCGGCCAACCGGCTAGGCAGCCACACAGCCAGTGACGTCTGCACGCTTTAAACGTGCTCTTTGGAGCACATGCAGCTGTGCGTGTATCGCATGGATCAGCTCAGAAGGATTAAAGACGCACAACACATTAATGCTATTAAACAGAGAATGCAACTGACCTTCTTTTCTGCCTTTAATACGCATCCTGCACACCGGCAACATATCGTTGCGTTGTTTTCTCTTGAAACTGGCAACATTATTGTTGCTTCTGCTGCTGCTGTTGTTAAGAATTTTTAATCGCATTCTGAAAAATTAATTCATTCTGACATTTGCTACAGCTAAAGCAACAACAAAGAACAACACATGAAACGGAACGACAAACTGGCCGCTGCTGCGCTGCTGCTGCTGCTGCTTTTGTAGCTGCAACATGGCGTCGAGGTGCTGATGCAAATAATTGCAGATAGCAGCGATTTTTAATTGACTTGTTGCACTACTTGAACATGCAACATACTGTGCGCGAGTGCATTGCGTAAGTGGGTGACACATTGGGTGACAGCCTGCTTTGTGCGTATCGGAATGTAGAATATTCTGTTTAATAAAGTTTCGCTTTTTATACATTTTGTCAACCAATTAAAAACATTAAACATAAAATTTATTACGTACTAAATGGTTTTTCTTGTTTTTTTTTTTTTGCGCTTTAATCAACGATTAAACATATTTTTTAATCGATATAAATTTAAAATTAAAAAAAAAACCACATAACGTTGTGTGAAATTAAAGGACTGCTTCAATTAATACCTGCAGGATTTATTTTTAAATAGAATTAAAAGAAAGGAAAATAAACAACAGAGAAAACAAATTGATTTGCATTATATAAAAGTTTAATTAATTTTTTAATTGTTATATTTTCTGTCTCACTCGCACTTACTCTTCGGCTCAGTTTGAAGTTAATTTACAAATGTTTGTTAGTTGTTCGCATTGTAAATAAAAAGCAACAGCAAAATAAATATCAACAATGACAACAACAACAATAACAACAACAACAACAACTAAAATCATTACATAAAGTTTATATAAAAAATTCGCATGGCTTTAATGCAGGCGGTACGCAACGGTAGATAATTAAATTGCATTTGCAACGCCACGCCATTGAAATACAAATCGTTGCAAGTTAAAAATAATTTTTTCAATAAAAATGTAAAATTATTAATATTTATTTAATTTTAATTGGCAATTTTATGCAAAAACACGCTGTACATTAACAAGCAACACTCGACACCCACCGCGCCACCATCAGCACCTATGAATAGTATTACAACAAGAACTCTAGCATCGCACAGTGGTTTCAGAGTGAAATTAAATCATTATTTTCATGCTTTATTATTGTTTTTGAATATTTATGTTAAGAAAGTTATCAAAAGCATACTTAAAGTATTTTTGGTAGGCCAATTTCGGAATGGTCTTTAGCTCCTTCTGCTAATTCTCATTGATGATTTCAATAGTCTTAAAATCTTTTCTACGAAGCGACAATTTGAGAGAATAGAATTGTTTGAGAATAGATAAAAGTCACACCTGACTATATCTGGGCCATAAAGTGGTAGTTAAATGATATTGTTGTTTTTTTTAGTCAAATAATTTCAACGGAAATATGCCAGTTTACGGTAAAAATTAACTGCCAAGCCTATAACAGCATTTAAAGTGAAAAGCACAAAAGTAAAAGAAAGTATTTCCCAGAGAAGTTTTGAGACAAGTTTCACATTTTTGTGAACGAGCAGTAAATGTTGTTGAATATTTTACTCTTAAAACAAGTCAATACTAGATACTGCTTTTACATAATTGCTTGTATTCACATAATTCTTTTTGAATACAATTTTGTAATAAGTATCTAGAATAAGTTTCCTTAAATATTAGTACCAACTTTTCATTGGGTACTTTTTTTAGCAGTATTTTAGCAGCAATTCTACTAGTAACGCACACACCGTACGCTGGTAGCCCTTTACGTGCTTCTAGCATTACGCTGAGCTAAATCAATTCATTGCCAACAAGCATTTTGATAAGTTCCCTTAAATTTAATTCTGCTCCAAAAAAGTAAAAACAACAAGAATATCACGATAAACAAGTCGGCTACAATTTAAACTTAACGGAGATTTCAACACTGCAATGGCTTCATTTTGAACTCAAATTTCTTCCACTTCACTAGAAACGCCAATCTTTTGCAGTTATGAAAACAACGGGCACAACAGCCTTCCTTCCTTACTTACTTGGTACCGTCGACCAACAGCACAAAATTGTCGGCTATTCTCGTTTCTATTACTTCCAGTCAATATTGACACATCCTATTAATTTTCTAACCAATTGACTTAACATAAAAATAAAATGGCGCCCAACGTGACTTTGTAATAGATCGCAGTGAGTGTGGCGATTGGGCGAAACAAAATGGCCGACATAGCGTTAAGACGGTGTTGGTGTGCTGAAAAGCAAAATATTCGATCGTTTAGCGTGAGAAAAAAAATCGTATTATTAGTATTTGGGCCAAATGTGTTATAAAAATGAGCAGAATGAAGCAAGAAAACAAGATGAAGAAGAAGAAAAAGAAGAAGAATAAGAAAAGCAGGGGGACAAAATGAACGCGCTGCCATATTATAAAAATGCTGAAAATAAAACTCAACTCAAAAAACAACAACAACAATAATAACAATAAGGATGAAATTGGCAACTGTTTTTTAATCTGCTGCTGACAGAAGCAATTACTTGTTGGCAACAAAGACGTAGCAGCAGCAGCAGCAGTATTAGCAGCAGCGACAACAACAACAACAACAACATGAACTGCTTGCGTTGAAAGTGCAAAACCAAAGTGATTTTCTAGTTTTTGTAATGAAATTCGATGCTGGCGTATATGTGATTGTGTGTGTGTTAGTGTGTGTGTGTGTGTGTGTGTGTGTGTGTGAAGTGTGTGTATTTTACGAATTTGGTATGCTGGATACTCACTGTCCGCCTCTTGCACCGTTACTCTTCACCTAAAATTGCTAGAAGTGGAAAAAGTAGAGACGTCAAAATTTCAACCTAGCTACCTAAATCCAAGCAATACAATAAATTTTGCAACGTTTAACAGCAGCAGCAGCAGCAGCAGCAGCAACAACAATAACAATTCCAGCTTGCTGCTGCTGTTGCTGTTGTTCGC
This sequence comes from Tetanocera ferruginea, assembly GCA_958299015.1. NCBI lineage: Eukaryota > Metazoa > Arthropoda > Insecta > Diptera > Sciomyzidae > Tetanocera > Tetanocera ferruginea. The sequence goes on from OY282641.1 coordinate 164,197,340, forward strand.
GTTGTATTGGTATTTCAAACTTTTTGAGCCACGTTAGCAATAAATTGGTATTTAATTTTCCACTCAAGTCCGCTTTTAACGGGCGCAAATCGACATTTTCGCTAGATTTCATTTTGACTGCATTCAATGGCTGCCAAGTGGAATGGAATTTGCTTGTTGTTGTTTTTATTGAACACTGTTGCCAGCTTCTGTTAGTAATTGGTTTGTATGTGTTTCTTTGTATGCGCGCTTATGTGTGTGTGTGTGTGTTTTTTCTTTATTTATTTTATCCGCTACAGTTTGTCGAAATGTTTTCTATAATTTTTACTGATATGCCGCTGACGTTTGTCTAGGGAACATTTTTTGGCTTTTCACCACTTACTTCTAACATCGTGCACTGCAGCCGGCATAATAATGAGGTGCTTCAACGAAATGAACCGAAACAAAAAAACAAAATACTGAAATAAAATAGCAAATAAGATATATTGAACAATTATTTCCAAACGCCTAGTTATCAAAATCTGCAAATAAGATTCGTTTTATAACTTCTGAAAGTCATACGTCATGATATATTTACGATTGCTTGCTAATGTTAAAGAATTTATAAAATTATAACATTTTATAAATTTGTCTACTGCGTTTCTTGCTCAAAAGGTGGCATTAATCGAGCAATATAAGAATGTGAAATTAACATGGTTAAGATACTAGACACATTGTATACCAAAAATAATCCAGTAGAAAATATAAAGGCTGATCAACAGATACAGATTTTTGCGTTAATTAATTTACAAATTAATTCACAAAATTTTTGACTTAATATCTAGAAATATTTTTAAAATCTGTTCACCATTTTTTTTGCATTAAATCTTAAAAAAATTACTGCGAACTAACACGAATATTGAAATAACAATAAACGGCAAATCAAGAGTCACTCACGTTGCAATCATTGTAGTAAACATGTTTTATTCTCCATTAAACATAAAAGCTTTTAACACAAAATTATATGGTTATAGTAAGTCTAAGGCTCACTTTTATCAGTTAATGCAAAAACTTTAATATATAAGTACATATTTCGAAAAAAAATATGATTAAATTGTGTGTCACTTACGTTTCCGGACGATTTTGCATTTTTTGACTTCTTCTTACAAATTCCTTTAAATCTGCGAATTGTTTAAGTTAATATAAAGAATAAAATAGTTTTCCGTATCGAAATTGTGTAGAAATTTTAACTGCACAGAAAAAATTAAGTTTTTTCTCAGACTTTTAAAATTTTTCATTTTGTCACTCACGTTTCACGTCGGTGTCACTCACGTTTCAAGACAATTATAAGAGTCTTTTCTTTTCATCCTGGTTAATCTGGTGAACTAAATTAAGCATTTATTGTAAAAAAACATTTTTCTTAAGATAAAGGAGATTTTTATACAAAAAAAAATTTTTATTGAAAAAGGAATAATAAAGCAAAATAAAGTTAAAAAATAATTTATAATAAAAAACCAACACAAAAACTATTTCATAACTATAATCTTTCATCCAAATGTATTCCGGTTCTGCATCCGATTTTGTATATATATCACTTAGCATAATTTGTTGATCCTCACGCTGATTAAAAATCAAAGATCGTGCCAATTGTAACTATACTAGTGTAAAAGCCCGTCCTTCGACGGGAAGGAACCATTTAGAGTACAAAATGCGACAAAATATTTATTGGATTTATATACAAAGGTTTTTATTTGAAAACATGTTTATTAAATTATGTTGATCAAACTTCTTTATATACAACATTTCTAGTAAAAAAATTCTTAGAATTTTTAACCTTGTCCCTTGCCATCTATAATGCTTAGTTTTACATCATCAGCCCGCTAAAACTGCGCATGACTAAGTACCAGTTCTTTTTGAAAAACTCCTACTTTTTGCAATATTTAACCTTGCAATTTATTTATGGTCATTGAAAATGTCAGCTTAACTGGAAATTGTCGACTCCGGAGAGTGAAAGGCAAATCTGTCTTTGTCGGGGCCAAATCAATTGTAGGTATGAAAACTATTTCATGTTCGCCAGTGCGCCTGTCAATACCTGTGCGATGATTAATTAAGTTTTTAGGTTTTTCAAAACTAACCACCTTCCATTACAGATATCTCTTTTGGTATTGAAATTTCGAAGAAGTATTATAATACTTCCAATTTTGAGGTTTAACTTATGCAGTGGCATTCCTGAAGGATAAACTTCATTCAAAAACTCGGCAGGGTAATTTTGTTTATCGTTATCATCACTGTCTTCAATTTAATCCGTGCTCAAATCTCTCACTGTGTCACCAACTAAAATATTTAGAACTTGCTCGTTGACTTCGTTCACATCGGAATTTTTTGGGCACAGGATAGCAATTTTGGAATAACGGTTGATGTTATTCGGACTCAAAGTATCGCCAAAAATCTATTTAACCCTTTCAATGTTCTTGTCCATTATAGTGGACACTTCGGAAAATTTTTTTTTTTTATTTTCCAAAGTTTTTTTCTAAAATCAAATAGGTTGGTGCTATGAAGTGAAGTTGTGCCAACATGACAAAAATAATTTAAGGGAGATATGTAACGTTTAACTTAGTTAGATTTTCGATTTTATGCCCAACAGAAGCCTTCAATTTTTTTATATCGCGTGTTAATAAATTTTGCAAAAAACAAGTGATTATTGTGATTGGTGCGCAAAGTATAATATCGTTTTATAATAACAATTGCATAAATAACGCATTTGCATTTGTCTCCGGTTGTTTTAGTTGAACTTAAATATTATAATACAACGTTATCATGGTTTTATCCATTATATTAGACAGCCTGCCAAAAGCAAAGCAGTTCATGTAAAAATCAGAGGGATGTTTTTTAATCTTTTTATTGCTTAAATGATGGGAATACAAGCTCAAAAAAATTGTCCACGATTATTCTAGGCAAGCCATTGAAAGGGATAATAAGCGAACTTTTACAAAAAATGATCGGGAATTTCTATGATATCTTCATCTCCATTTCCTAACTTGAGTAGCTAATCACTAAAACTTGGATCAGAAGACCGAACATTGTGATTTAATTCTAGCAATTGCCATTGACACCAACGTCACTCAATGTAATAATTGCTGTTCAGTTTATGCAGACCGAATAGGTTCTGGTTCTGTTAATTAAGAAGCACTGTAATAGCAAGACATGATGTTTGATGTATAGTAGTTGAGGAAAATGATAGTCTTCAAGTACAAAGATTTCCAATACATAATTTAAGAATAGGTGCTGGTCCAGACTGAACAGGTTCTAAAAAGTATAGTAAGTACAAAGATATCAAATGGATAATTTTAGAATAGGTTCTGGTCCAGGATGAACAGGTTTTAAAAAGTACAGTACGTACAAAGATTTCAAATACATAATTTTACAACAGGTTCTGGTACAGGCTGAACAGGTTTTACGATATAGAGCAAAAGGTTTAGTAAGTACAAAAATTTCAAATGGATAATTTTACAACAGGTTCTGGTCCAGGATGAACATGTTTTACGATATAGGGCACGATACAAGAGCAGGACTCTTGTCTTTTATATATTAAGATATCTGGCCTTTTAACCAATTTCGTCGATGCCAACGGCTTAAAATAATTATTTGGTTTGATATTTTTAATCTTTGCAAACTTTATTTTTTCATATGAATTCAAATTTAACTATAATTTGTCTACATATTTTTTTCATACGTTCTTTTAGGGTCGGCTTACACTTTTTCTTGATGTTTTCGTTATCTTCTTTAGTTTCTAATACAAAAACAAACAAAAAAAAAATTAAATGTCACTCACGTTTCACTCCTTCAAATACCTTTTTTATGAAAAAAAATTTATTTATATCGCGAAATACAAAATTACAAAACATAAAAAAACCTAAAAATTTTTTAAAACTAAATAATCATACAATAAAAAATCAGTTCAATCATGAAAAATAATTTATTTAAATCGCGAAATACAAAATTACAAAAAATAAAAACAACCTAAAAATTTTTTAAAACTAAAAATTCATAAAAAAAAAATCAGTTCAAATTTAAGGATACAATATTTTTTTTTTTCAAAATGCTTTTACCGTAGGAAAACACAAGCAATATTCTTAACGTTCCATATATTTTTATTGACCTTGAAGCGTTTTTATTTTCCAAGGTTTAAGTTTACTTTTTCTGGAATTGCCGTAAAGTAAAATTTATTACTGTTTTTATTAATTCTAATTTAAAAATGTAGTTTGAGTTAAAATTCAAAATCTTCAATATTACAAGTGCATTTAAACGTATGATTTAAATTTAGTTATTTGTGGACACACGATTATTAGGACGAGTCGGTCTCCAAAAAAAAGAGTATGAGGAATAATTAAGTTTCCAGGATGTGTGTAAAAAAGTATTTTTTTTTTGTAAGGGACATTTTTTATTTCTCATACAAAAAGTGGTTTTTGCCCAATAAAGGATCAACACAATCATTAGCGAAATAATTTGTGGGGAGTACTGCAATGAGCCAAGGAATATTGATCTAATATCTGTTTATCAAACACTTTTTCTTCAATCCGGCCCACAGTGCTCAGTAGCATGGACAAAAATTAGAAAACCGACTAACTTTCAATATTTATTTTTGTATATCATTCTTAATTTTGTTCTTAGAAATAATTTTTTGTACACCAGAGCAATTCAAAATGTCAAAAATCACTAACCTAATAAACAAAAATATTCCAATAGGGATCTTGTATGTTTATGAGAGAACAAAATATAAAAGAATAAAAAAATTGTCAAGATTTCGTTTAACTTGCTTCGTTAACATAGATATTTCTATAGATTCAAAAGATCTGGGGTCTTACCGAATTTAACTCTTTTCAGTACACATACATCTTTTTATCTATTTGCCTAGCCTTCTGATGCCCGTATGACACTACGTTTTTTTCTTGTTTTTTTTTTTTGTGTATTTTTCATATTAAATACTGACGAAAACTTGACGAAAATTATATAACAAAAACAATTCGAGAATATGTTTGAGGAAAACAAATTGCTTGCGTAAAAATTTGATTTTTGACATTTCGTTGCAGGCTGAAAAAGTCTTCATTCAGTTAACGAAAGTTCTGTAAAAAATTCTGTTCAGCAAAACATTGAATTTATCAAAACGACAAGAAATGAAACTTAAGTAGACAGACGAATATGTTTTATTTTAATTAATAAAGTTCACAGTGCAGACTTTATATAGAACCGCACACTACATTCTATAAGTAAAAATATAAAAAACAAAAATACATAAAGAAAAACTAAGAACACATAAATAAAAACAGTTGACTGTATAACTGTCAAAAAAACCTAACAAAATACGAGTTGGCTACTATGTTTTTAACAAGCTAGTTTGTTTTTCGTTAGTTTCTAGTTTTTTTTTCACCAAATAGCTTTCTCGTTTACACAAGTACGGATACCGATATGACCTTCACTTTCGCTCAAAAAACAACAAAAAGTACACACAAAAAACGGGAAAAAAAAAGTAGTGTCATAAGGGCATGAGCAAATTTTTTCAAAATCGGTCAGCTTTTATTTGTACCTATCATATAATATTATGTATAAAGTAATATAAGTCCAAGAGAGAAACCTCCAATAGATGACCGATTTGAACAATATATAAAACATTTTTTAAAAGCTTTAAATAAACTGTTAACTAAAGGCTCATTCCACAGAAATGAGGAACGGAAACATGAATTCTAAAATGCATGTATTTGAAGTAATTTTTGGTTTTCGAATTGAAGTGGAATCTTAAGTTAGTCCTGCTGCAAAAATATTTTTAAATTAAATGCTTTTTTTATATTATTTTGACAATTTAACTAAACAAACTTCGAGTTGAAAAAATGTTTTAAATATTTTGATTTAATTTAAACCTTGAAATAAGTCATCTTTTGATACAATTTTAAAAAAAAATAAGGTCAGTAATATTAAAAAAGATATTAATGTTGTGTAAGAATAGTTTATAATAATGATAGGTTACTGCGTTTTCAAAGTACAAAATATTTAAACTGAGTGTTTTTTTTTGTGTCACACCCGTCCCAAAAAAGGCTATAGTTTTCCTAAGAAGCAACATGGGCTTCTGATAAGAATGAAACTTTCCTAAAGTAAGGATTTTGATGATTTACATAAATTTGTTAACTTTTTTCATTCAATAAATTATTTTTATTCTTCATTTCCGTTACAAGAAGTTGGTCACACCCGGAACGGTTTTCAAATTTTTTTTCTCATAATGAAATTTTTGCAAGTATATGAATAGATTCTTTGAGTAAAACAAGTTTTTTAAATTCATGTGTAGAGAAATCAATTGTATAGGAATTAATTTGATCAAAAATTCATGCGAAAAATTTTTTTGCAAAAAAATATTTTTTTTTAAATATATTAAAAACTTGAAATTATTTGTACAGGTATTAATTTGATAAAAAATACATGCAAAAAAATATTTTTTTTTTTTTAAATTACTACATTAATTAAAAACATATTTTTTTGATTTTAGTGTCAAAAATATGTGAAAATTATCATACCCATTAAGTTCTTATATATAATTCCCACATCATTCGCACTCGTCACACCCGGGACAATCTTATGTCACACCCGTCCCATTTAAAAGTTTAAAAAAGAATGGTTATCGCCATTTTTTCAAAATATTTTTCACTAGTTTTCAACAGAAAATATATTAAATTTGAATATATGTAAGTCAAAAATGGTCTCATTGTGGCAGATGGACTGAATTTCACTGTTAAACTCAGAATTTTTTGTTTTTAAACTGTGCCCGTCACACCCGTCCCAGGTGTTTAAGCGAATATAACTATTAAACTAGTATAAATAACTGCATTATGTTTTAGCATTTTGAAACCTTGAGGCATCTTCTAAAATACCCTTTAGTAAATTGCTAAAATTTTAACCAGTTAATACCATTTTCAGCACGATAAAGTAGTCAAAACGTCACAATCGTCTGTATGGAATGAGCCTAAACTAATCTTTATCATAATATCATTCCTTCTAATTTTTTCCCATGCTTGTATCGACGCTTAGCACTGTGTGGCCCATTGATAATGGTTAATATTTCACATATAAATATAATTGCGTGGCTCATGATAAGTTTGAAGTTTAAAGTTTGAAAAAAAAAAAAAATGTTTTTTGCTCAAGCTGTTTTTGAAATCTCATAGGGTGAAGTATTTTTCAGATTTTTTTCAAATTTTTTAGAAAAGGTTTAGAGGTCGTGCTTATCAGATTTTTCCTAAAAATCAGGTTTTCCGGAGATTTTTCGTATTCCAAGCATAAGTTATAGTAAACAGCGAACATTTTCTGCGTCTTTGAGTAATCATTTGGAAAAAAAAAAAAATGTTCAAACTTTACTTAAATGCACATAAATAAGAAGTTTTAACACTTTGTTTGGTCATTTGGGTACGGTCATATCTATTGCTTGATAAATTTTTAAAATTCTATCAAAATGAAAAAATGAAATAATGTAGTTAGAAATATGATAAAGCTCTAGCAATTTGAATAAAAAAATCTTGATTAACTCTTGTCATTTCAAAGTCAAAGGCCTTAAGAGCTTTGTAACCCTTGGTTGTATCATCAAATCGTTCGTTGGTGTATCGATTATAAAATTGCTAAAAATATCAAAATTTTTTAAAGACCAGCTTAATTTTTTTGAGCAAAAAAGTGTGTTTTTCTGAATGTCTGTTTTGTTTTATATTAAGTATTAACAACCAAAATAATTTTTTTACTCTTATGGTTGGGTCTGAAACAAAAATGGTTTTTTTTTTGGTTTTTGCATTAAAATGTATGGTTATACAAAAAAGTTGTAAAAGTTGAGGTCTCTTGCGGCTTGAACGATATATCCTCTACCGGTAGCCCCAAACAACAAAATTAAAAAATCAAAAAAAAAAAAAAACAGTTTTGCCTTCCGCGTGGCATAAACCAACAAAAAGTTTAAAATTTAAAAATATAAAAAATGTGGCATGAATGAAAATTTCAACTCTTGGTGCACAAAATTGGACCTTGTAGATTAAAAAAAAAGGTTTCTTATTTTTTGTTTTTGTGATCAAGGGGAGCATATTAAATTCTTTAAAAAAATAAACAAGATTTGAATTAATCGGACAAAAACTTTTCGAAAATTTTTCTTTATCTACTTATTTAATATTAAATTTGAATAATGTAAGTTATTATTTCCTCCGTTCATGCGGCATGTAAAAGATTTATCTTAACTGTCAACACACTTAAACTAATAAATCTAATATATAAAATCAAATGTTTGTCCTCCTGTCTGTCTGTCTGTCTGTCTGTCTGTCTGTTCCGAATAGGCTCGTGCACCGTTTATCCGATTGAGCTGAAATTTGGACAGCGAGTACATTTCATAGTGAGAAAGAACATAGGGGGTGTTAAAAGTGGGCGCAAGTCTGTGGGCGTGGCACTATATAATAACTTCTAAACACCTGGACCGAGTTCCATGAAATTTGGTATGAAGGTTCAAATGCTCCAAAAATTAAACATAGGCTGTAAAAAGTTCCGAAAACTTCCGCAAGAGGGTGCTTTAAGTACTGAATTTTTAAGATGCAATAACTCCTAAACGCCTGAACCGATTTAAATGAAATTTGGTATGAAGGTTCGACTGCGCCCAAGATAAAGCATAGGTAAAAAATTGGGCGGAAGTAAATGGGCGTGGCACTCTATAATAACTCCTAAGCACCTGGACTGATTTAAATTAGATTTGGAATGAAGGTTCGACTGCGCTCAAGACAACATAGGCTATAAAAATTCCAAGGACTTACGTTAGGGGGCGCCTTAAGTAGAGCGTTTTGAAGACTCAATAACTCCTAAACGCCTGAACCGATTTCAATAAAATTTGGTATGAACGTTCAACTGCAGCCAAGATAAAACTTAAAATATAAAAATTCTAAAGGCTTCTGAAAGAGAGGGGCTTTAAGTAGTGCATTGTTAAGACTAGATAACTCCTAAATGACTTGATCGATTTTACTAAAATTTGGTACGTGAAATAACTTGACTCTGCAACAGCATTGAGGCTATTCAAATTTCAGAAAACTTCCGTGAGAGGGCGCTTTATTCAATAAACTATGTTCGGTTCATTAACGTCAAAACGGATGAACCGATTTTGATGAAACTTGGCAAGCATTTGTATCTGTGCCTGAAATAGATCCTATGATTTTAAAAGTTCTTTCGACAAAAATCAAGGAATGAGCCGAAGGCAAACGAAGTCAAGAACCAAAGACGAACGAAAAAAAAAGTTTAACGAATACCAGCAGAAGCTATATAAAGATGAGAAAAAAATTAACCGAACAGTATCGACCAAAACCGAAGTTGAACGAGACAATCCAAAAATTGAATCGATGCTTACAGGATTTTTTTAAATTGGAATTTATTTGAGATAAAATTCCATATTAAATGCATGCTAAGAAAAACTTAAAACGCATTTCTCTCGAAATGACTTTTCAAACTGCACTCAGAAAAAAGTTTCTCGGAATATGATAAAAATGGCATCATATTTACTAATATGATGAAATATTTACTAATATGAAAAGTAATATTAACAGTCAGTCACTGTTTTTTGAAAACACTGTTCGATTAAATGATTTGCGTTTAAGTAAACAATTTTCTTTATTGAATGAACGTTTCAAAGTATATTTGTGCTGTTAAAATCATCTGTTGAAATAGTTTTTAGATATGTTTTGCTATATTTATATTATCGTTGCCAATAGCTCAGTGGAACTGCACTAGACTGTCATGCGGGTACGTGGGTTCGAACCCTAGCTGTGTAAGTATCAAAAATTGTAATTTAGTAATTGAAATAATAATAATTCTGTTTCCTTAATAGTTTGGTCAAAAATAACCTTCAAAATAGAATGCTAACAGTCTTGCAAAAAAAATTGCAAATTTAATTTTTATTTAAAAAAAAATTTTTTAAATAAAAAAAAATTTTTTTTGTTAGCCTTGCCGGATTTAAACCGTGGACACTCGAGTACTAGAAGCACACGTCAACACACTTGGCCATACATGAACTTTTGAGACAGTGATAAAATTTCAATAAGCAAGTTTTTATACGGGTTTCGTGTTCTATAGACCAACAGTCAACCGACTATTGTTTTGAAAGTTTCATTTGTTGGATGGTATTTAACAGTGAAATCTGTTATTTCAACCCATGATTTGTTTGATAAAACTGCATTTTTTCCCTGAGTGTATTGACCTTTGCTCCAGAGAATCCTAAAAATTTTCTAAAAATGATAAAAAACTTCTATTAAAAAGGGAAATATATAAAGATAATTCGATTTTAGAGAAAAAGACTCTTCAGTTTTGAGAAAGCATTTGTTTTTTGAAGAAAATACTTATCATAGTGAATTTTTTATCAAAATATAGGAAAAAATTTTCATTTTCAAAAAATTTTTCAGTATAAATGAGAATTTTTTTGTGCGAGAGATATATTTGTCACAGACATCCACAACAAAATTTTTTTTCGTTTCGTTGATTCAGAAAAATAAATTATCAAAATTATTTCGTTTTTTAAATAACGTTAAAAATATATCAAATCAAATTTCGTTTCATTGAAAAACGAATAATTTTCTATTATTTTCTCCTATGCTAAAAAAAATTTCTTCTGATACAAAAAAAAACGAAATTTTTTTGTTGAAATTAATGTTATTTTGAACGGTTGATTGGGCATAAAAACGAAAAAAATTTTATCGTTTTCTCCGAAACGAAATAAATATTTTTCGTTTTTTGAATTAACGTTATTTTTTGATTTCGCTTCAACGAAAAAAAAACAAATATTTCTGTTATCGTTAAAAATAACGTTAACGTGCATGCCTGATTTGTCATTATAAGAGACATTGAAATATTTCCATTTCCTAGAAGTGAAGAAATATTTTCTCTAAAATGTGAAAATTTATTCTAATTGAAGAAAATTTTATTTGCAAAGAGAAAATTGCTATTATCGAAAATAGAGAAATTTTTCACCGGAGGAAGATATCGCACACCCTCTTTAAAAGTCACACAACTCCAAATTTTTCAGTTTTGACTTTTTAATATAAACCAATTCGTAATGCACATCTCCATCGACTGTTAAAATTCTGTTTTAATTTGATTGCTCTTTAATTTCCAAAAAATCATTTTGTGTGCTTCTTTTGCTTGAAGTTGCTTTGAAAAAGAAATAGTTTTTTGCCTCTCCTGAAAATTTTAAAATTTTGAGTTGTGTCACTTTTGAAGATCGTGTGCGATATGTGTTTTTTTCTGAGTGTGGGTGTCCATTTTCCTCAGAAACAAGACGTCAGATTGAGACGTTGAAGATGTCATTTTTTATTTTAATCATGTCTGGCAGGTACAGTTTTACGGAAATTTGACTAAACACTTTCGACGGAAGGAGGGGTAAGACCCCAAAAAACGATAATTTTAAAAATTTTACAATTGAAATTATAATTTTAAAAACGTAAAAATGAGAGCAGTTTTGAAAATCGTCCTCTTTCCGTGCTCGAGGCACAACCCCAAATAATACTGGGTTACATCCGCTAGTACAAAATACAAATACAAATAAGAGTGCAAGCCATTGAAAAAAATGTCATTCCCATTCGCAGAGCGCTTACTTCTCATTGAAACATCTTTTAAATGGCTATGATTTTTTTCTGAAATTTTTTAACACATTCTTAAGATGTTTTTCCAAATAAAAAAAAAATTAAGAATATTCGAAACTTAAAAAAAAAAATTGAAACTTTGCCCTTAAGCCTTACCCCATAAGCTTTCAAACAAAGATTGAGCAACTATGAAATTCGAAAAATGTTTTCTTTTGAGATACCCATATCTTAATGATAGTTTAAACCGAATTTCATGCGTAGGCTTAACAGTTGTTAATGTCGAGCTATATATTTGATAAGAAAAATGTGTTCAAAGAACATTTGTGAAATGAAGATAAAATTAAAACAAAAAAACCTCAAGAAGAACAATCAATGCAAACATGAATAACTAGTCAATTTCTTAAAGGTATTGTTTACGACAGCTGATGATTAGCAGTAACTCGCACGCTCTGAGCCATTTATAGGCTCATTCAAGGTCAATTATTTATTTTTAATGCTTAACCTAATGCTTGGCATGTTTATGACGTTGATGCCGATGAGTGACTATCATGCCAGCAACTTATACAGAAACAATGAGTGTGTGTGTGTGTATGTTTAAGTTTGTTCGTATTTGTGTGAGTTCATTAAATTTGCTTTCAATTGAATTCGAAATTTCTCAGAATGAATCAAATTAATGACTGCCGCAAGTGAGTGCGTCTGAGTGTGAGTAAGTTTGGGTGGTTGTGGTGGTGGTGGTGTTGATATCAGGTTGTTCTGTTGTTCCGTCTGTCAGAGTCATATTAAGCATAATAATTAATAGTTTTGCATTATAAATGCATTTATCAAAATGCATTTGTTTTGTTTTAACAAACTAATTTATATTCTGACTGATAAGAGAGATGCTCATGAAAACTGAACGAAAACGACGTCGGATATAAGATAAGAAATGTTTAGGAACTTCCTATAAATAACTACATGTGAGTGTGTGTCTCATTTGTCTTTGTATTAATAGATATGTTTGTATGTGTGTGTGTGTGTGTGTGTAACTACGTTAATGATAAACTGTCAAAATGCCCAAGGATACGTTGAGTTTGATATATGTACCTTCATTTGTTGTTGGCATGTAGATATTGTTCTTGTTGTTACTGTTGTTGCTCTGTAGCAATAGCAATAATTAATGTTGAAAATAAAACTTATTGTGCAGTGCTATTAAGCTTCTTACATATGACTTGTAATGAGATAATTTAAAGCAATTCACTCGATTCACTGAACAAAAAGGCTGAAATAAAAAAAAAACACGTATGAAGAGTAATAAATAATAAATGTGAAAAGTAAGATAAACTTAAGAGCTTAACAAATAGCTTAATTTTTTACAATTTTTTAAGTTTATAATTTATTCAATTTATTGATTTATGTTAAAAATGTCTAAGGTTACAAACTAAAATATTTCTTTGACGCAAAAACTAAGTGAAAATAACTGAACTTAACATATAGTGAGTTTGAGCATTAAAATATGGATGTCCTAACAAGTTTTATATTTTTGGAATAATAATTAATTTATTTTCTATACCAATAAATTAACTTATTCTTTGTGAGGCATGTAATGATATAATCTTGTAATATTCAAATAAATAAAAATGTTTCCCAGCCAAGTATCCTTTTCGTACTGTCAAAACTTAATGAGCTTTATTTTTTGTTCAGTATCTAAATTATGTAGTTAACAAATTTAAAAGTTCATTTACTCTGCCGAGAATGGGTGTTCAATTAAATTTTTGCTTAACATTTTAAAACTTTAAAGATTTTAAGAAAATTCTTTGCTTTTCCTTGCCTCTCACTTCGATCCTTTACTTCGTATCTTTATCAGTTAAATTCGATATAAATAAATAACACAAAAACGTTATAAAGCATGCGTGTTAATTAAGCGTGTAAGCATTATCTTAAAACATTTTATACTTAATATTTATTTGGTCTTAAGATCATTTCCGTGTTTTGTATTTGTTTTTTTTTTTTTTGTACCCGTCTTTATATGACCGCATTTATAAATTAAAATAACAACCCCGTTAAAAATTATCTCATGCTCACAGTAGAAGATGCAAACATTGGACATCATCAGACTCGTTGAAACACAGACAGACAAACAGACTTCAGCCTTTGCACTTACACAGAGACACGCCTGTACAAACAACACAATCATGCATTATTGGCATGCGTAGCCCTTAATGAACTTTTTAATTTTAATAAAATTTAAATCTTTTTTTTGCAATTTTACGTTGACAAATTAATTCATTTTCATGCAAACTGAAAAGTAAAACGATAGTTGTTGTTTTTTCAAGTCCACAGCAGCCTACTTAAGCGAAGCATGTCAATGTAGCGTGCTATCGGCAAAAATTTTATCAACAGCAGCGCGTGAAAAGAGTGCAGAAAAATGATTTTTACGCTTTTATTTTTTTTTTTTTTTCACTTCATTTGCCTGTATCAAGCAAGCTCGTTCTGATGCTTACGAATGTTTTTGTATGTGTTTTAAAATTAAATAAACCGAATACTTTTCAGTCTCAATTATTTTTTTTTATTTGTTTTGTTATATAGAAAAATAAAGTAAAATTTTTATACTTCATTTGCTCAAAGGATTATTTTCCGAGCTCATTGATAAAATAATTGTTCTGTTATAAAGTAATGGATGATTTTGCATTGAAAGGAATTTTTTCATAAAATTAATTTAATTATAATGAAAATGCAGAAACCTGCAAAGTTTTATAATAATAAAATATTCATTAATTTTCGTTGGATTATAATAGAGCTTTCATTATTACAGCCAAAGGTTGGTGTGACAAAATAAAAAATGAAAAACAATAAGAATAGAAAAACATTGCAAAACTTTGCATAATTAAAAGTTTCAAGAAATGCAGTGAGTTTGAGTAGTTTTTCTTTGAATGCAAGAAATTAAAAACAAAACAACACAAGTCGAAGTAATTCTCAGAGTGCCAAAAGTATGCAAAAGGAAAGAAACTTAAAACATTTCTATCGAGAATTTGGCATACTTTCGGTTGCATCAAGATGCAATCGAGGGACAAGTTCAGTTACTTATTGAATACCCTACAGAAGAAAAGATGAGCTCTCACATTTCGTTAAAGATATAGTTAGAGCTACAGTTTGAGTAAGAGTTAGAGTTAGAGTTAGATTTAGAATTAGAATTAGAGCTAGAACTAGAGTTAGAGCTAGATTCAAAATTAGAATTAGAATTAGAATTAGAATTATAATTAGAATTAGAATTAGAATTAGAATTAGAATTAGAATTAGAATTAGAATTAGAATTAGAATTAGAATTAGAATTAGAATTAGAATTAGAATAAGAATTAGAATTAGAATTAGAATTAGAATTAGAATTAGAATTAGAATTAGAATTAGAATTAGAATTAGAATTAGAATTAGAATTAGAATTAGAATTAGAATTAGAATTAGAATTAGAATTAGAATTAGAATAAGAATTAGAATTAGAATTAGAATTAGAATTAGAATTAGAATTAGAATTAGAATTAGAATTAGAATTAGAATTAGAATTAGAATTAGAATTAGAATTAGAATTAGAATTAGAATTAGAATTAGAATTAGAATTAGAATTAGAATTAGAATTAGAATTAGAATTAGAATTAGAATTAGAATTAGAATTAGAATTAGAATTAGAATTAGAATTAGAATTATAATTAGAATTAGAATTAGAATTAGAATTAGAATAAGAATTAGAATTAGAAGTAGAATTAGAATTAGAATTAGAGTTAGAGTTAGAGTTAGAGTTAGAGTTAGAGTTAGAGTTAGAGTTAGAGTTAGAGTTAGAGTTAGAGTTAGAGTTAGAGTTAGAGTTAGAGTTAGAGTTAGAGTTAGAGTTAGAGTTAGAGTTAGAGTTAGAGTTAGAGTTAGAGTTAGAGTTAGAGTTAGAGTTAGAGTTAGAGTTAGAGTTAGAGTTAGAGTTAGAGTTAGAGTTAGAGTTAGAGTTAGAGTTAGAGTTAGAGTTAGAGTTAGAGTTAGAGTTAGAGTTAGAGTTAGAGTTAGAGTTAGAGTTAGAGTTAGAGTTAGAGTTAGAGTTAGAGTTAGAGTTAGAGTTAGAGTTAGAGTTAGAGTTAGAGTTAGAGTTAGAGTTAGAGTTAGAGTTAGAGTTAGAGTTAGAGTTAGAGTTAGAGTTAGAGTTAGAGTTAGAGTTAGAGTTAGAGTTAGAGTTAGAGTTAGAGTTAGAGTTAGAGTTAGAGTTAGAGTTAGAGTTAGAGTTAGAGTTAGAGTTAGAGTTAGAGTTAGAGTTAGAGTTAGAGTTAGAGTTAGAGTTAGAGTTAGAGTTAGAGTTAGAGTTAGAGTTAGAGTTAGAGTTAGAGTTAGAGTTAGAGTTAGAGTTAGAGTTAGAGTTAGAGTTAGAGTTAGAGTTAGAGTTAGAGTTAGAGTTAGAGTTAGAGTTAGAGTTAGAGTTAGAGTTAGAGTTAGAGTTAGAGTTAGAGTTAGAGTTAGAGTTAGAGTTAGAGTTAGAGTTAGAGTTAGAGTTAGAGTTAGAGTTAGAGTTAGAGTTAGAGTTAGAGTTAGAGTTAGAGTTAGAGTTAGAGTTAGAGTTAGAGTTAGAGTTAGAGTTAGAGTTAGAGTTAGAGTTAGAGTTAGAGTTAGAGTTAGAGTTAGAGTTAGAGTTAGAGTTAGAGTTAGAGTTAGAGTTAGAGTTAGAGTTAGAGTTAGAGTTAGAGTTAGAGTTAGAGTTAGAGTTAGAGTTAGAGTTAGAGTTAGAGTTAGAGTTAGAGTTAGAGTTAGAGTTAGAGTTAGAGTTAGAGTTAGAGTTAGAGTTAGAGTTAGAGTTAGAGTTAGAGTTAGAGTTAGAGTTAGAGTTAGAGTTAGAGTTAGAGTTAGAGTTAGAGTTAGAGTTAGAGTTAGAGTTAGAGTTAGAGTTAGAGTTAGAGTTAGAGTTAGAGTTAGAGTTAGAGTTAGAGTTAGAGTTAGAGTTAGAGTTAGAGTTAGAGTTAGAGTTAGAGTTAGAGTTAGAGTTAGAGTTAGAGTTAGAGTTAGAGTTAGAGTTAGAGTTAGAGTTAGAGTTAGAGTTAGAGTTAGAGTTAGAGTTAGAGTTAGAGTTAGAGTTAGAGTTAGAGTTAGAGTTAGAGTTAGAGTTAGAGTTAGAGTTAGAGTTAGAGTTAGAGTTAGAGTTAGAGTTAGAGTTAGAGTTAGAGTTAGAGTTAGAGTTAGAGTTAGAGTTAGAGTTAGAGTTAGAGTTAGAGTTAGAGTTAGAGTTAGAGTTAGAGTTAGAGTTAGAGTTAGAGTTAGAGTTAGAGTTAGAGTTAGAGTTAGAGTTAGAGTTAGAGTTAGAGTTAGAGTTAGAGTTAGAGTTAGAGTTAGAGTTAGAGTTAGAGTTAGAGTTAGAGTTAGAGTTAGAGTTAGAGTTAGAGTTAGAGTTAGAGTTAGAGTTAGAGTTAGAGTTAGAGTTAGAGTTAGAGTTAGAGTTAGAGTTAGAGTTAGAGTTAGAGTTAGAGTTAGAGTTAGAGTTAGAGTTAGAGTTAGAGTTAGAGTTAGAGTTAGAGTTAGAGTTAGAGTTAGAGTTAGAGTTAGAGTTAGAGTTAGAGTTAGAGTTAGAGTTAGAGTTAGAGTTAGAGTTAGAGTTAGAGTTAGAGTTAGAGTTAGAGTTAGAGTTAGAGTTAGAGTTAGAGTTAGAGTTAGAGTTAGAGTTAGAGTTAGAGTTAGAGTTAGAGTTAGAGTTAGAGTTAGAGTTAGAGTTAGAGTTAGAGTTAGAGTTAGAGTTAGAGTTAGAGTTAGAGTTAGAGTTAGAGTTAGAGTTAGAGTTAGAGTTAGAGTTAGAGTTAGAGTTAGAGTTAGAGTTAGAGTTAGAGTTAGAGTTAGAGTTAGAGTTAGAGTTAGAGTTAGAGTTAGAGTTAGAGTTAGAGTTAGAGTTAGAGTTAGAGTTAGAGTTAGAGTTAGAGTTAGAGTTAGAGTTAGAGTTAGAGTTAGAGTTAGAGTTAGAGTTAGAGTTAGAGTTAGAGTTAGAGTTAGAGTTAGAGTTAGAGTTAGAGTTAGAGTTAGAGTTAGAGTTAGAGTTAGAGTTAGAGTTAGAGTTAGAGTTAGAGTTAGAGTTAGAGTTAGAGTTAGAGTTAGAGTTAGAGTTAGAGTTAGAGTTAGAGTTAGAGTTAGAGTTAGAGTTAGAGTTAGAGTTAGAGTTAGAGTTAGAGTTAGAGTTAGAGTTAGAGTTAGAGTTAGAGTTAGAGTTAGAGTTAGAGTTAGAGTTAGAGTTAGAGTTAGAGTTAGAGTTAGAGTTAGAGTTAGAGTTAGAGTTAGAGTTAGAGTTAGAGTTAGAGTTAGAGTTAGAGTTAGAGTTAGAGTTAGAGTTAGAGTTAGAGTTAGAGTTAGAGTTAGAGTTAGAGTAGAGTTAGAGTTAGAGTTAGAGTTAGAGTTAGAGTTAGAGTTAGAGTTAGAGTTAGAGTTAGAGTTAGAGTTAGAGTTAGAGTTAGAGTTAGAGTTAGAGTTAGAGTTAGAGTTAGAGTTAGAGTTAGAGTTAGAGTTAGAGTTAGAGTTAGAGTTAGAGTTAGAGTTAGAGTTAGAGTTAGAGTTAGAGTTAGAGTTAGAGTTAGAGTTAGAGGTAGAGTTAGAGTTAGAGTTAGAGTTAGAGTTAGAGTTAGAGTTAGAGTTAGAGTTAGAGTTAGAGTTAGAGTTAGAGTTAGAGTTAGAGTAGAGTTAGAGTTAGAGTTAGAGTTAGAGTTAGAGTTAGAGTTAGAGTTAGAGTTAGAGTTAGAGTTAGAGTTAGAGTTAGAGTTAGAGTTAGAGTTAGAGTTAGAGTTAGAGTTAGAGTTAGAGTTAGAGTTAGAGTTAGAGTTAGAGTTAGAGTTAGAGTTAGAGTTAGAGTTAGAGTTAGAGTTAGAGTTAGAGTTAGAGTTAGAGTTAGAGTTAGAGTTAGAGTTAGAGTTAGAGTTAGAGTTAGAGTTAGAGTTAGAGTTAGAGTTAGAGTTAGAGTTAGAGTTAGAGTTAGAGTTAGAGTTAGAGTTAGAGTTAGAGTTAGAGTTAGAGTTAGAGTTAGAGTTAGAGTTAGAGTTAGAGTTAGAGTTAGAGTTAGAGTTAGAGTTAGAGTTAGAGTTAGAGTTAGAGTTAGAGTTAGAGTTAGAGTTAGAGTTAGAGTTAGAGTTAGAGTTAGAGTTAGAGTTAGAGTTAGAGTTAGAGTTAGAGTTAGAGTTAGAGTTAGAGTTAGAGTTAGAGTAGAGTTAGAGTTAGAGTTAGAGTTAGAGTTAGAGTTAGAGTTAGAGTTAGAGTTAGAGTTAGAGTTAGAGTTAGAGTTAGAGTTAGAGTTAGAGTTAGAGTTAGAGTTAGAGTTAGGTTAGAGTTAGAGTTAGAGTTAGAGTTAGAGTTAGAGTTAGAGTTAGAGTTTAGAGTTAGAGTTAGAGTTAGAGTTAGAGTTAGAGTTAGAGTTAGAGTTAGAGTTAGAGTTAGAGTTAGAGTTAGAGTTAGAGTTAGAGTTAGAGTTAGAGTTAGAGTTAGAGTTAGAGTTAGAGTTAGAGTTAGAGTTAAGAGTTAGAGTTAGAGTTAGAGTTAGAGTTAGAGTTAGAGTTAGAGTTAGAGTTAGAGTTAGAGTTAGAGTTAGAGTTAGAGTTAGAGTTAGAGTTAGAGTTAGAGTTAGAGTTAGAGTTAGAGTTAGAGTTAGAGTTAGAGTTAGAGTTAGAGTTAGAGTTAGAGTTAGAGTTAGAGTTAGAGTTAGAGTTAGAGTTAGAGTTAGAGTTAGAGTTAGAGTTAGAGTTAGAGTTAGAGTTAGAGTTAGGTTAGAGTTAGAGTTAGAGTTAGAGTTAGAGTTAGAGTTAGAGTTAGAGTTAGAGTTAGAGTTAGAGTTAGAGTAGAGTTAGAGTTAGAGTTAGAGTTAGAGTTAGAGTTAGAGTTAGAGTTAGAGTTAGAGTTAGAGTTAGAGTTAGAGTTAGAGTTAGGTTAGAGTTAGAGTTAGAGTTAGAGTTAGAGTTAGAGTTAGAGTTAGAGTTAGAGTTAGAGTTAGAGTTAGAGTTAGAGTTAGAGTTAGAGTTAGAGTTAGAGTTAGAGTTAGAGTTAGAGTTAGAGTTAGAGTTAGAGTTAGAGTTAGAGTTAGAGTTAGAGTTAGAGTTAGAGTTAGAGTTAGAGTTTAGAGTTAGAGTTAGAGTTAGAGTTAGAGTTAGAGTTTAGAGTTAGAGTTAGAGTTAGAGTTAGTTAGAGTTAGAGTTAGAGTTAGAGTTAGAGTTAAAGTTAGAGTTAGAGTTAGAGTTAGAGTTAGAGTTAGAGTTAGAGTTATAGTTAGAGTTAGAGTTAGAGTTAGAGTTAGAGTTAGAGTTAGAGTTAGAGTTAGAGTTAGAGTTAGAGTTAGAGTTAGAGTTAGAGTTAGAGTTAGAGTTAGAGTTAGAGTTAGAGTTAGAGTTAGAGTTAGAGTTAGAGTTAGAGTTAGATTTAGAATTAGAATTAGAGCTAGAGCTAGAACTAGAGTTAAGTCTAGAGTTTTTTATGTAAAAAACGAATAGCTAAGTAGCTGTTAAACATTTTTCAAAACGATGCAAAACACTTCCTTGTACCTTAACTGCTTGCTGTTTCCAGGAAGTAATCAAAAGCTGTTACTTCCTGCTGCTGTATTTGTTTCCTCAATCCTACCGATAAATATTAATCACCAGGATGCGGCAGTGTTGTTTTCTTTAGCCTGGTTTTCATGCTATACATTGCAATGGTTGTCATGGGACTGCTTTACTGCATGGTAACTATTAGTATTTCGAATGGAAAAGTAAGATAATATTTTGTTACTGTAAATTTTTGCGCAATTCGCTGCCACTGAGTAAAAACTATTTCCGTTACACACTTTTCTCTCGCAGAATTGCCATAAGTTGTAATTTTGTATCCGTGCGGTATACAAAAGGATGCAGATGCAGCTACTTTTCATTAATGTAACATTTTGTGAAACTCTGCAAACTCTTAAGAAACTTTTTGCACTGCAGCAAGGATATCAACGCGAATCTGATTAAAAAATATCTTTAAACTGGTATAAAAGCCCATCCTACAACAGGTCGTATGCAAAATAATTAAGAAGCAGGCGATACAACATTTTTATATTCAACTCGAATGTTGTTGTGTTGCAGTCTTCGACAATGTGTTGTTTCTTAAAAAAATAAAAAAAAAACAAATTTTGCATGCATACTTTCAGGCTGACAATTTTTGTTATTTTTCATTTGTCGAAAATGTTGCATTACTGAAAAAAATCAAATAAATTTTGTGTGGATACTTTCAGGCTGATAATTTTTTTTGTATCTAAAAAGCTCTGTTATGGCCAGAATGAACAGCTTGAGCGATACTATGTGCGATGCAAGACGCTTGTTTTTTATGTATTAAGAAAGATCTAGTATCGCCTGGGGTCGAAATTCGACCAATTTATTGATTGCCTATTTATAATTATATGCGAGATAATAAAAATATGTTCGGGGCTATATCTCTTAATTGATTGGAGATATAAAGCTATTTTCTTCTTTCTTCTTTATTTTATTATTTGATTATAAAAAATTTAATTTTGTCAAAGAAATCAAAGGGGGTAGCCTTGATTTTTTGATGGCACGGACAGTTTATTAATTTAGTGTCAATACAAAATAAATTCACCTCAAATTCGGTAAAGACTTTGAAAAAAAATCAAAAATGCAATTTTGAGTTTTTTGTTTTTTTACAACAAAAATCATTTTTACCCGATATTTTAAGAATAAATCAAATTTAATGGTCTTTTTTTAAAAGGAATAATTTGAACATAAACAAACAAAAAACGATATTATTTTCAAAATTTTTTTCAAGCTAACTGATAAGACTTAAATACAAAAAAGAAATGAATAAAATCAATTCACAGATGGCGGAGATATTTGCTTCAGAATTTCCAACATTCAATTTGAGACAGTTTTTTTCTCTCTCTTGGCATTTGGTTGAACACACGCTAAATAACTAACGACAATATTAAAAAATTTCATTAAAAATACTTTTGGTTAGAACTTTGCTGTAATTTATCACATTCGAAAGAAAATTTAACAAGCTTTTAGAAAAAATTAGAAAAATTGAAAAACCGTTAAAATCCGACGAACCGTTAAATCACATGGAAAGTAAAATTTTTGAATTCAAAACACATTTGTTTTTAATTTTACAATTGATGAATGAATTGAACTA
Organism: Tetanocera ferruginea; assembly: GCA_958299015.1. Classification (NCBI taxonomy): domain Eukaryota; kingdom Metazoa; phylum Arthropoda; class Insecta; order Diptera; family Sciomyzidae; genus Tetanocera; species Tetanocera ferruginea. Next base: position 164,219,038 of record OY282641.1, read on the forward strand.
AATTTTTTTAAGATATTGTTACTTTTAAAAAAAATTAAATTCGACCAACTCAAAAACTCTACCCCAACCAAATTTCATATTAATCAAAGAGCGGGTTTTTCTCAAAAATTTTATTTCTCTCTTAGCAGGTTGGGAATCCCCTCTATCAAATATATCATTTATATACACATTCTGCACATTTTGGGCAACATAACCTTGCGAATGATATAAGTTTCATTTATTTTGAGTTTTAATTAATACAAAAAAAGCGTAAGACTAACTTTAATGTTCACGTATTAATATATAAGATTAATTTTCTTAAGTTTTATTGTCATCATCAAATAAACAGTCAATAATAGTGCAATAAAATTCGATTTATTACATGGTCTTACTTATTTTACTCACCCTGAAAATAAAGCTTATTTTGTTGAAATATTGCTGTCATTGTTTAGAGTTCTTTTTTTTTTTTGCTTTTCTTAAATTTTTATTTTAGATATTGTAGATTTTATCATGTGCTGCTGCTGACTGAAGTGTCAGCAACATATGTTGATCATCTGAGCAATTTTTCTAAATGTCAAATTTAATAAAATTTCATAAATAACAAGAAATTCTGTCGTTAGCTCAGTTGTTGAGGTGGTTCAATCACTTGCAGGCTTACTTACTTACTTTTGCTGCCTTTTTACTGCTTGCTTGATTATTATCGCAGGCATTTCTAATGAAGTATCCTGTGCAAAGTTTTTCGCCTGCAGAGATTTAAGTTTGCCAAAATATTCGCAACAACTAATCAAAGTAACGGCAATCAACGGTTTCAAATACATACAGAGGCAATCAACAAACACAGACAGGCATACAATTACATATAAGCAAGTGTGAGTGCGCGTGTGTGTGTGTGTGTGTGAGTATGCATAAATGTGTACAAAATATTTCATTTTTCGTCTTAGTAAAGTCGTTGCCGCCGCTGCTGCTTTAATTGAAGCAGCTTTGAAAAGTTTTTGCAACTAGCTACCTTTGTGCCTGCCTGTCTACCTTAAGACCTCCCAGCCTACATCCTTTTTGAGTATGATGGCAGAAATTCTGCCTGTTAGTGGGCGTGTGTGAAAAAGACATGTGCTTATATGTTTGCGTCTTGGTGCTGTTGACGCTTCTTAGCCAGCAGCTAAATGAAATTTTATTAAATTACGAAAAACGTGCAGACGACGATGAACACGATGAGAATTTGTTGATTGTGGCTACATGTATGCGACATTGGCTTCTTTGTCCTCTACTTTTGCCTTCATTTCTCTTTGTATACATTTTTTTTTTTTTTGTTTTGTTTGTTTCTTCAACACTGCCTGCAAAATGCGTTAGTTTCAAACCTGGGCGCAACAAATGTTGAAATTTTTCAAAATTCAAACTTCAAACTTTTGCCTTGCCATCAATGTAGGAGTAAGTTTAAGTGTCTGTGTGTGTGTGTGTGTGTACAGAGTGTCTGCGTTCAAATTTTGCTTTTCACATAGTTAATAAAATTCTTAGTCTTTCTTATAGTCAAATGCTTGTCAATTTTGTGGCGCCTTATTCAATTAGGCAAATATTGACGTATGTTAATTTGTTTAAATTTTAGAGAGTTCCTTTCATTTCATCAAATCAGTGCTAATAGAGTGAAAAGATCTAGTTCTGCTCAGCCTGACATGATATGCATGCATGGCTGTCTGTATGTCTGCATGTGTGTGGGTGTGTGCTTGTTTGTTTATGTCAAAGTCTTTGCATGTGTCACTATTTCTTAACTTGTTTATTTTTTGGAATGTTAGAAAATGGTTAAATAATGCGTGTTGATAGACGAGCTAGCTATAAACGTAACGTTTACGAAAATCCTACATTTATTGCTACTGTCTGGCAATTTGAGCAAAGGTGTTAATTTGCCAAATTAAGAAATGAAGAGCATAGTTTGAAAGTAAATAAAAATTTAATAAAACTAATGATGAAGTTTAGTGATTCAGAGCAAAACATGCATGAAATGCTTGAAAAATATAAACATACACTCAAAGCAAAAAGTTCACATAAATTTTAGTGGACGCTATACTGGAAACAAACTATCAATTCAGCCTAAAAAAATAGTTAACACTAACAATCATTATGTTACTATGTAATAGTTGTTATGAAGACGAGTTCCTAGGCTGAGTTCAGAAAACCTGTTATCATGATTTCTGTGTCGACAAGGAATAACCGCTAAAGTCGAGTTAGGTCAAAGTGAGGTTATTACTTTCATTGCGTTTTTTTGCAACAAAATACACAAGTACGCAAATTTTTATGGTTGTACCTTGAAAATTAAATGTTTGATGTCATCAAATCCAAGCAGCAAAAGTAAAGGTTCCCTGATATAAGGTAGCGATTTTAATCGTAAAAATGCTCTCCTGAAATTTTGAAAATGAGTTTTGTTGTTATTCCTTGTCGACACAGATTTGTTTGGGTTTTTTTTTTTTGAGTGTAGGGCAAAAAATTATTTTATTGTAGTTTTGTAACGTAAGGTTTGTTATGTATAATCAATGAAAATCATGTTTATTAGCAAAGTGCTGCTTTAAAATAAATGATTTATTTAACATATTTACAAGAAAATAAAACAAAAAGAACTTCACAGCTTACAACAGAATTTGAAACAAAAGAATTTTCATTTTCGATTTAGAGCTCTTGCTAAGCTATGCTTTCTCATATATAAGTGTACTAGTATCACCTGTGGTCGAAACTCGGCCTATCTGTTGTTTGCCTGTTTGTAAGTTAATGCAGAATAATAAAGATGATTGCAATAAGTTAGAGGCTATAACTTTTAATTAATTAAAGATATAATGTTTTTTTCTTAAAATACATTATTTTTTAATTTTATTAATTTTTTAAAACATTTAAAAAAATTTAATTTTGTCAAAAAAATCATAAGGGGAAGGCTTGCTTTTTGTTATGCCATGGACAGTTTATAAATTTAGTGTCAAGACAAAATAAATATCAACTTTCTTGGTCTCTTTTTAAAACGATTAATTTAAATATAAACAAAAAAGTAACGGTAAGAGATTTTTTAATTTTTTAAGTTAACTGATAAGACTTAAATACAAAAAAGAAATAAATTAAATCTATTCAAAAGTGGCGAAAATATTGCCTTTTCATTTTAGATCATTCAATTTTAAACAGTTTTTTTGGCATTTGATTGAAATACACGCAAAATAACTAACAACATTATTAAATAAATTTATTAAAAATACTTTTGGTTAGAACTTCACACTGACTTTGATCACAGTTGAAAGAACATTTAACAGACTTTCAGAAATAATAAGAAAAATTAGAATACCGTTAAAATTCGATTGAGATATTAACATGGGAAGACAAAAGTTTGAATTCAAAATACTTTTTTATACAAATTTGACCATTGATGAATGCATAAAAATAAATTTTTTGATAATATTTTTACTTTTGAAAAAACTCAAATTCGATCAACTCAAAAGCTCTCTCCCAATCAAATTTCATATTGATCAAAAAGCAAATAGTTTTAATTAATGTAGCTGATCTCTTTTAAATAATTTTTATTTTGCTTATGAGAGCGAAGTTATTTATGTGAGACATGTGCATTTTAAGTACTGTTACAGTTTTGAAGTATTTTCTAAATGCGTTGTGACAGAAGCAATATCAAGGTAATTTTATAAGAGTGCGATCTTTTTATATTTTGGAAATGAGTTTCAAAGAAGGTTTGAACACGTGTTTAATAGGGTTTCCTTGCTATAGCTTTTTAAAAGTTCAATTCTTATTTTAATTTTAATGAATGTGGCAGCCAAGCAAAAACATCCTTACTACAAAAAGACTATAACTGAAAATTGTCAAATTTCAGAAAAATGCTTTTGAAGAGTTGTTTTATTTGTTTTTCAAACAAAGTTAGATAAACAAAAGAAGCAAATTCATTTAATACAATCAAAAATAAATACAATGACAACAAAATTGACAGTTACTGTGTGTGTGTGCATGACAAACTGATTATATTTATTAAAAATTTATTAAGATTCCTTATTATTTGAGCTTCTTAATATTCATGTGTTGAGAATTTTTGTTTTGGCTTAAGCTAAGCGTTAAAAAAATAACTGTGATTTTAAAAATTATTTATATTGAAAACTCGTTATTTAAAAATTTGAAGTAGTGCTCCTTATGAGATGTTGTTAGGGTTTTATATAATTTTTTTTTTTTTAATCAAGGATACATTTAAAGATTTATTCATATATTTCTTATTTTTCTTCTAAAAATTCAATTGTATTTTACTAACATATTGACTCTCAATCCATTTCAAAAACTTAGCCTTGCATGTTTATAGAAAATTTTGTTCATACCATTTTACTGGGGGCATTTTGGACAAAAGCACAATGAACATGAAAATAATTTTGAAAATTATGCAGAAAAGCAAAATGGATTGATTACTTCTTCAGCTAACTTAAAAAAAAAAAAAACATTTTCGACTAAAACATTATCAATCAAAAACAGTTTCAAGATATTTTTCCAGAACTTTTGCTCAAAAGTTCATGAGCTTGAAAATTAAATCCACCTTCCTTATGGATTACTATCTAAACAACTGTCTTTAAAGAATTTTTTCATATAAAACTATTCTCTTTCATTTGCTGTCACGTGATCTACTTCAACTCGTCCAGAATGACTTGATTGAAATGTCTATTAATTTATAACTGCTACAGCAACTTTGGCTGCGTGCTTCACTTCGACAGCACGCCAACAAAGTCATTACTTTGGCACACATCCTCCCGCATTGGCTGGTTGGTAATTTTCACCAAGAACATATGTTCGGCGGCAGCCATAAAAATGTTTAAGTGATCGTAAAATGCTTCAAATCCTGCGAGAGCTAAAGCTAAATTCACAAAAAACAAAATAAAAAATACACGCTGAACTCTTGGCAAGTGGCATACGAGCATATAAAGCGAATTCTGTTGCTTGTTGTTGCTCTTGTTTTTATCCTGATGACATCAACTCATTGCGTTCGTTTCACATGGATGCTTATTGAATTTGTTGTTGTGTGCGTGCGCAACATTTAAAATGTCATAAAAGTTGTCATTAAATTAGTGAGGAGGTAGAGATAAAATGGCGGCGTAGACAGTCAAGCCTTATTAATAAGGCCAAGTTGAGTAAGAAAACCAAGAACAAAAATAATAAACAATAGTAACAGCATAACGTTATATGAAATGATGAGCATGTCAAAATCTTATTAATTTAACGTTAGCCTCTCGCTATTTTTTAATACGACTTAAACTTGATTAAAGCAGTACACATTTACTTGCTTCGAATAAATGTTCTGGCAAACACCATCCTCAAACAATTACAATAATTTTAGTTTTTTTTTTTTTTTTTTTTGTCTTAATACCCACAAACTTGACCTTGCAAGGTTGTGCTCTAGTGAGTGACAACAATACCAACAACTACAAAATTTGTCGCACAGCTGATGCTGATGACCAACATAATGGCAGCCATAATGAATAACGACATGCTGCGCTGTTAGCAAATAGGTTGTTTTCCCAAAATATATTTCTAACGCCTTCACAGGACACTCGCTCGACACACACGCACATCACAAAATTATATTGAAAATTAATATAAATGTATTTGGCAGCACGCAGCAGTCCGGAGACAAGACAGCAGCGGCAGTTGATCTATCATCACTTCAGAGATGGTAGAAACATGTTTTAGTCCTTGGCGTTGAAGGATGAACAAGCCATAAAATACTGTTATACGAGGTGGTTCGTAAAAATCAGGGTTGACAGCCATAATAAATTTTATCGCAAAAGGTCGCCCTTCACGCTGATGGCTTCCTGTTTCTATGCCTTCTTGTTGTTGTTCAAATAAAGTGAGTCAATTGTTAACAGCTGCTGTTGTTTTCGTTTTTTTTTCCCCTATTTTCTTCTTTTTTTTTTTTTTTTTTTTGTTGCCTTTATTTTTTTTTTTGCCATAGTGTGCCAAAATCATTTATCATATCTAGAAGTTTTTTAAACATTTTAAATTCTTCACAAAGTTCTCTACAGCGTTGAGGAGATAAACAAATTTTACGCTTACCTCAGGAAATAATAAAAGTTCAAGCTTACAATACAAAATATATAAATGCGCAGTTATTTAAATACCAAATACTCAAGCGTCCGTATTAAATACCACACAGCATATTATAACATATATGTTATGCCGACAGCATTTCAAACTTTAAGCTTAAAGCTTAAAAAGTTATTTGCACAAAAGTTTGCCAAACGCTTGCAGGCTAAATAAAATTTACAAATTTTTGTTGGATTAATGTTTATCATACGCCGTGTTGCACGTTGTGTTAAATTCATGTATAGCTGCTGCTCATTGTAGCTTAATAAAGGTCAACATTTGAATATTTCACTACATGAATTTCAACAAATTTCGCAATAAAATTAAGAGATGTTTTTTATTTTGTGTTTTTTGTTTTTTATTTTGAAGATTTCAGTTCTTCAGTTCCAGTTGTTTTGTATTTGAATGAATTTTCCTTATAAATGTTGTCTATGTACATTTTCGCAACCAGCACACTTTGTTTTCTGCTTAACGATACAGTTCAATGCACAGCAAAGCTGTCTGCTAAGCACAGCTCATAGCTAAGCCGCACTTTCCGCCAACTTCCAAAGAATTCAAACGATTTGCAGCCATTTGGTTTTTGCGGACAGCTCGCGCAAAGCAACCAAATAGAGACAAACCTACAAAAACAACCACATAACAATCTACTTCAGGTCGTCAATCTTATTCCATTCTTGGCTTACGCTAAATTTGCCACCTAATTGCAAATGAAGCGTAGCCCGACAGTACTTTGAGTTCTTACCTCTGTGTTCATTAGCTTAACCATTCTTGCTGTCAGCATCGTCCTGGTTGTCATCATCATTGTTGTTGTGCAATTTGAAATTTTGCATTTCATTTGAGTGTCAGTCGCTTGGAAGCAATTTTGCTATTGCTTAGAGCTGCATTGGATTTTTTGCTGTTCTGGCCAAAAGAAAAGAAATACGAAGAAAAAAGGCTGCTGCTTGTACGTGTGGCGTAGACAACTGTTAGTCTTACTTGTTGTGAATGTATGTATGTATGTATGTATATTTTTTAGTTTATCAGCAAAAAAAAAATAGATTTGAGCACTTAACTTAATTTTGGCTGTGGCAGCGTGGCTGACACAAAAACACTTCACTTGAGTTTCTAACATAAATATTACTCATACGTCTCGGTGCACAAAGGTTCAAAATATCTTAAATAGCTGCCAGTTGACGATCATTTATTTACTTAGCAAAGCGTACTCCATTTCATTGAGGTATACTTGCAACCAATATCACTCAAAATCAGGCAACCTTGCGTTGCACAGTGGTTACACTCAATACAAAAGTTAGAATAAACTAGAAAGAGTTGTAAAGGATTTCATTTTATAATCTAATATTCAGTGATTCTACATCTTGATAACGTATATAAACTATAACGTAAAACTTTTTCAAAAATATTGATGGTTTGTAGCAGTGACACGTGGTGACCGTGGCATGAGTGTTAAGTGTGTGGCTTACATGCCCAGTAAGCGAGATCGATTCCCAATCGCGGCAAAGTTTTTTTCAATAAAAAATTCGGTCACTATCTCACTGCAGATAATGATAAACCTCAGAGAGTAAATAATGCCATGTAGAGCTTCTTGAGAGAATGAATTTTAGCCATTCGGAGTGGGCATAAAACATGTAGGTTTAGTTTTTGGTCAATTTTGTGCAAACATTTAATAACACACACAACACAAATGATCATAAGAAGCTCCGTCAATGTCCTTTCAAGGGCTGAAATGGCCAATTTGTTTTTGTTTGTGTTTTTTTTTAAAAGCAGCAGCATGTTTGGGAATCAACTTTCAAGCAACAAAATGTTAGATTTAATAAAACGATATGCATTTTTGAGTGGAAAGTCCGACGGTAGTTTTTACTCGAAAAGCTTGGTAAATGATTTTGAAATAAATACTTTTGATTCATTGGGTAAAGAGGATATTTATAAATTCAATTTATTTAGCTCAAATATTGGAATACAGCGGCAAGTTTGTGCTACGCTGCCTCAATGTGCTTCGTTAAACTACGACGCCCACCCAACTAGCGGCTACTTAAGTTTCCGACATGCATGCCACAGTGTCAACGCCATGTTGGACAGTCAGTTTTGAAGGATTTTTGTTTTTTTTTTCTTTCTTTCTTTATTTTTCTTATTCTGATTCTCTACGCTATGCCACAGAACGAACGCGTTCTGGCTACGTGCAACACATTCAAATGCGTTTCTGACTGACTGTGGCAAAGAAATATAAGCAAGAAAAATAGTGCTCTGCAGTGGCAGGATTTAAGCAAAGTAAGGTTATTGCTTGCGTGTGTATTTCAGAGTGTGTGTGTGTGTGTGTGTGCGTATGCGTTTGTGTTGTTGTGCAAACCTATTTGTATATGTTGCGACATTCAGCTGGCATCAGTTGCACGTCGTATACAAATCGTACACTTTGTGTGCGGTAAAACTAAGCGTTACAATTTTTTTTTTTTTTTTCTTTTATTTTTAAGTTATTAAATGTTGAATTGAAAGCTGTACTGAATGCCAATGAAAACATTAAAATTTATTAAAGTAAGGCATGCAAAATTCTTAAAGAGCTTTATAGTGAATTGTTTCGAATTATTTATAAAAAATTAAATTATAAACAACAAATTTTAATATTATATCGCAGACAAACTACAAAGCAGTCACAGCTCAAAATTTTTTGAAAGTAAGTTTTTCTTAAAAATCAATTCACAAAACACATGGGCATCTCCCAAAAAAGCTCCACCAAAAGTGAAGAAAAACATTAAAATAAAGCACTCTAACAGCTTTTAATTTTATTTTTTTTTTATTTTGATAAGTATTACTGATATGTAACTTGAATTCAACTTATTATGATGTATTTTTATTAAAATTTATAATAAACAAATGTACTGTATTTTACTACTGTGGAAAAATTTGTCGCGTCCATGATGTCGCGTCCATATTCGTGCTTTATCTATTTAAAAAAGATAAGAGATAATTCTTATATTTCATAAGTCTACGAAGAATAGTTATCCTTTGACCTCATAAAAGAAGTTCTCAAAATTAGCTTAATTTTGCATATTTCTATACGAGCCTAAAAAAAATTTTTGTGTTTTTTTGTCACGTCCGTTCCATTGAATGATTGCTTATTACTTTGTACTAATTTGTACTAAATCTCGCCAATATTTTTATAAAATGTAGCACTCCTGCGTCGTGTTAGAACACTTACATACATATCGGCTCATTTTGTTTCTTTCTTGTTTTTCGAGTAATTAAAACCGTGCGAATGTCGCGTCCGTGCCACTGGCAGAATAGAATAGTGAGACATGCCCACATGTCCACATGTCTCACTATTCTTTTTCATTTCTTTTTTCATTAAATGGAAATATGAAGTTTGTTTGTTTAAATAAAAATTGCTTTTCTTCGCTTCTCCTGAAAAGTTATGTTTTTTGAGTTGTGTCTGTTTTGTATTTAGTGTGCGTTACATCTCTGTTGGAGTCTCAATTTCAAAGTTTATTGTTTTATTTATTTTTCAATTGTTTTATTTCAAAGCTTTTAAACAGCTTATTGCAAACACTAAAGTTTCTACAACTTCATTGCATTGAAATGTATTCGGAACAATTTACAGCTGCATTTGTTTTCATGTCAATGACAATATTGTGCTGCTCTGCTGCTGCTAGAGCTTCACAAGGACATGACATAAGGATTCTTTCCAAATTTTTTTCTTTTTCAGTCAAAACATTTTGCAATTTAAATACGTTACGCAGCAGCAGCAGCAGCAGCAACTCTGCACAACTAGCTGATGTTATATGAAAAGCTTACTCAGTGTCATTGCATAACAAGCAACTAGTTAGAACAAAGACAGCTTAAAGACAGACAGCCAGATAGACTGGCATACAGGCGAACGCACTTGCATTTACACTGAACGACATTTTGATAGAATGCAAATCCAGGATTAGCCAAAGAACATGCCACATTCGTATGCAACTCGTTGACACAATTGATCCTTGGCACAACCTCCGCCACCACCACCACCATAATTCTTGCTTTGTGACAGTAGAACATATGCAAAAGTAGCAAAAAAATTGCAAAAAAATTGCAAAAAAGTATTGATACGTTATAAAATTCACATACGTTCCTTGCGTACAAGTGCTGAAGTTCTTTTTGAGCGAACATAACTGAAATGTTTTATTCGCTGTTAAGCGATATGTTAAGTATGTTAAAATTTTCATTTTAGTTGAAAGCACTGACAGCATTGCTCTACAACTGCATATCCTTGATTATTCGGCAAAAGCAAAAAACTAAATTTATGTTAAACAAAAACAAAGATATAGGCAGAAATATGTTTATTGAAAACAACAAGATGCAAACAGCAGGAAGCAGCCATATTGAATCATTTGACATCAGCAATTAAATCGTCAGCAACAAATTTGCTGCATGGAGATTGTTATTATTTTTAATTGTTGTTGTAATTACATCCTTCTTATGCGTTTAAATAACTTGCTTTGCATGCTGTTTGCTGGCTAACAAATATTTGCTGCCTTTTCACGCACACACACACACACACACATAGGCAGACTACAACCCAGCAGGAAAAGAAATTACTTCCAAACAAGTGCTGAAATAACTAAAAAGTGGTAAAACACGGCAAGTTTGAAGCAAAACAGAAATTTTTGTGGGAATGATTTTTTTGCCACAATTTATTTAAATAAAAATTTTAAAGAAAGTCATTTTATGCTGTGAATGTATTCAAGTTTTAAAAGAAATTTTTTTTTTCGCTTTAAAGTGATGCTTAATTATGGTGCTATGAGCTCATGACTCTATCTAAGATTTTATAAAATACATAATTCACATGATAAGAACTTATTCTAGATTAACTTTGCGAAAACCGAGAGTGCAACCTATTTCACAACCCAAGCAAGTAGTTATGGCATAAGTTCTAAATGAACTACTTCTTCTCATTTTTCATTTGGTAATTATTGCACTAAACGCACTGCCACTCACATATATGTATTTTCGTAATCAGCACATTGACACTTACACAAATGCACAACCACGCTTTTCATGTTGCCAGGCAGCAGCATAATCATGCAGTTCATGGCACTTTTGCTGTCTGCTCGACTTGTTTCATCGATGGTCATAAAATATTATTTAAGGACACTTGCTGTGCAAGTAAGCATGTATGCTTGTCAGTATAGTTGTGTATGTGTGTGTGTAGCTTTGTGTCTCTGTGTCAGTGTACGTTAGCGATAAACACAGAGCATTGCTTGCTTGTTGCCACGAACAAAATTATTATGACCAACAATATCGTTTGCTTAGTATGTATGCAGCTTTAATCGAATGCTCGATCTGGCCATAATAGTCGATGGTCCAATTTGTCTGCATCGATGTTGTTGCGTTATGTTGCACAGCTTCGGGTGTTCAACAAGCTTACATTAATAATTCTTAATTTTTCGATAGTTTTTTAACTGAAGCCAACTTTTAAATTTTCATGCAAAAAGCTGTGAAAGATTTTTCGAGAACAAGAAAATTTAAGCATGTTACAACTTTATATTTTTTTTATGTGTTGCCAAAAAAAATATAAGAAAATATGTGACAGACTTGAAAATATAATTTATTAATACTAATTATTTCAAAAAATTATCAAATCGTAAGTTACCGTTTGTTCACAAATTAAAAGTAAAGTTGAACGCAGAAATAATATCGAAGAACTCCCAGACTACCATTTGGACAACAAAATTGTACCCTAGAAACATTTCACGGCGACGGGTGTTACAGTTTTACGCTCTCAAGCAGCAATGTGTAAGTATACAAGCAATTAATTAAAGTTTTTCATCATAAATGACTTAAATGGTTGTATATCCTTTAGTGGGAGAACTTTTGAAATCATGGTCTGTGTTTGTTTAACTTTTTAAAAAGTGCCTGTGACGAGTGTTGCGAATAGTTATTGAAAAATCTGGCTGCATTTCGAGTGTAACAAGTACTCATTGAAAAATTCAAAATACGTTTCAGAATTTTTTTTATTAAATATTTGTATGTGTGACGGGTGTTACAAATATTGTGTAAATTTATCGAGCTACATTACTAAAAATTAAACTTTTATTCATGAATTGTGTTTTTTACAGGGACCGTACCGGTTATGGTTTTTATCGAAAAAGTCACATATTAACTGTTATATTTCAAATTTTATTTTTTTGACAAAAATAAAAGTTTTTGTGTGCCTTATATTTTTCGGGCAATTATAACAGTTACTTTTGACTTAAATTTTATTGGTCAAAAATAACAGTTATTTTCTGCCTTTTATTTGTTCGGTCAAAAATATCAGGCAATTTGTGTTTTTTCAAAGGCTGTTTAACTGACAAAAAAAATATTGATGCCATTATTTTCGTCTCATCGGTGCGCACAATTTACATATGGTCTCAACAGTTTTTTTAATTGGTCAAACGGCTTTTAAAAAAAAAACAAAGTGCATGATATTTTTGACCAAAAATATTAAAGTCACAAAATAACTGTTATTTTTGACCAATAAAATAAAAGTCAAAAGTAACCGTTATTTTTGTCCGAAAAAAAGGCATGAAATAACAGTTAATTCTTTACTTTTATAAAATCAGTCGAAAATTTAAAAGGCACTTAATATTCGTTATATATTTATTTTATATATAATATTAATATATTTGAAAAACTCCTTCGACAATTTTTTCATTGCGTGTTTTTCATTTCAAAATTGTTAAATAACAGTTATTTTCGGTCCCTGGTTTTTTATGTTATTTCAACAACTACTTAATATTATATTTTTGTGTCGGCAAGGAATAACCGCTAAAGTTGAGTTAGGACAAAGTGAGGTTATGACTTGCATTGCATTTTTTTGCAAAAAAAAGATTATTTTGCAAATTTTTATGATTGTACCTTAAAAATTAAATATTTGAGGCCATCAAATATAAACAGCAAAAGTTAGGGAACTCTGATATCAGGCAGCGATTTTAATCTTAAAAATGCTCTTCTGCAATTTTTTAAATGAGTTCAGCTGTTATTTCTTATCAACACAGATCTACAAAAAAAAAACATCGCTTTTTTAAAAATCGAAAACACAATTGAATTCAGTAGAATAGAATTTAAAGCTTTTCGTTTATTTTCAATTCTTTCCTTGTTTTAATATATTGACATCTGCGCTGACAACGCCTACATAAATAGGTGTAGGGTTAATATAAGATTTATGGCACGACGAATAACAAAACTAGGACTTTTTTAGCAATATCTTAAAAAATAAGATTTTTTTAATTTTTTGTTAATCGGAGTTTTTTTTAAATTAAAAAATTCTTTTTTAATAAAAATTCACGAACATAAATATTTTTCAACAATCCATAATTTTTGCATTAATTATTTTGTTTCTGAAATTATTGTACTTCTAATTTATTAAACATTTTTGATAAAAGAAAAAAATCATCGTGAGGACTTTAAATAAGTATTTAAAATTATACATTTTCTTCCAATGTCCTAATTAGGAGATAGTTTGACAATAAAAAAATCACTTAAAAAATAAATCTAATTATGGGAATAGTTTTTTACGACCCAGCTTATTTAAAAAATATAATCAACGATGAGATCTAAGAAAATTTTCCCAACAATTCATAGGCCTAAAATCAATCCGTAGGAAGTGTCAAGCGAGCATTTTTATATGGCTTTTCTTCACAAAATCTATAAAAAAAAAAACAAATTGGCCATTTCAGCCCTTGAAAGGACTTTGACCGAGCTTCTTATTATCAATTGTGTTGTGCGTGTTATTAAATGTTTGCACACAATTAACCGAGAACTGGACCTACATGTTTTATGCCGACTCCGAACGGCTCATGTTCTCAAGAAGCTTTACATGGCATTATTTACTCTCTGAGGTTTGCCATTGTCTGCAGAGAGGTGGTGACCGATCAGAAAAATTTTTTATTGAAAAAAACTTTTCGCCGCGACTGGGGATCGAACTCGGGCTCCGAACGTGCTAAGCCACACACTTAACCTGCACGCCACGGTCACCACCTATAGTTCACTAAGTTAAATAAAACTATAGTTCACGGTCACAAAATCTATAGTTTTATTTAAATTTGACAACTTTGGTTAAAAACCAAAAACAAGTTCACGGAGCTAATAAAATATCCTATTCAAGAATTCCTTCGAAACTTTTCAACTTCTTGAAAAGTCTGATTTCACCTCAAAAGTACCCAATTTTACTTTCTAAACTATCTAGTTCAAGTAATTTGTCAGATAATAGAAATAAAAAACTCGCGTGTAGCAACGTACACGTGGCAGAAGTGAAACTTCTTTAACAGTAAGAAATAAGAGAGATTTTAGTGTGAAATAGAGAGAGAAAGTATCTGAAAAGAAATTCAATCAATACGAAATGGAATAATAATTTGTTGATTCAATATTTGCATCCAGGGACCGTACCGAATATGGTTTTTGTCGAAAGTGTCACATATCAACTTTTATCTCTTCATTTTTATTTTTTCCGACAAAAATAACAGTTTTTTGTGCCTTATAGTTTTTTTGGGAAAAAATAACAGTTATTTTCTGCTGTTTATTTTTCGGTCAAAAATATCAGGTAATTTATATTTGTTCAAGTCATTTTACCGATAAAAAAATTTTGATATTATTATTTTCATCTCATCGGTGAGACATTTTACACATGGTGTCAAAAGTTCAATCTGTCAAGCGGCTTTTAAGAAAACAGAAATTGCTGGATATTTTTGACCGAAAAAATTAAAGTCACAAAATAACTGCTATTTTTGATCGATAAAATAAAAGTCAAAAGTAACCTTTATTTTTCCTCGAAATATACTAGGCAAGAAATTAACTTTAAAAGAATCAGTTTCAAATTTAAAAGCGACTTAATATTCGTGAGGCTGAGGACATTTGTTACATAATGGTATATTTGAAAAAGTCTTTCGACAATTTTTTTCATTTGAAAAATGTAAAATAACAGTTATTTTCGGTACTTGTTTTAGTTGGTGTTTTAGTTGTTTTCGAATGTCTTCTCAACATTGTTACTTTTTGAATGAAGGAGCCTCCGAAAGCAGAGGCAAATCTTGTTCATTATTACCTCCTGCTTCCTGAACATAATAATTGCTATGTTGATAGAGGGCCTCATAAAGCAGCGAACGTTGATTGTTAAGTGCATCAACTTGGTTGGCTTTAAAATTTTGTTGAGATGATGGCTGAGTTCTAAAATACATTTTTACAAAGCATCAGTGTGTTTTTTGGGGATTGGTTCTTTGTAGAACACTGATGTTTCGTAAAAATGCATTTTGAAACTCAGCCGTTCTTGCAATAACCTTACCTTCATCATTAGTTGCAGACCCAGCTGCGGCTGTATTTTTAAGAGCTCTAATTCGCTCTCTATATTCACGAACGCGTTCTGCTCCTGTTTTAGCTGTTTTTCTATTTTTTTCCGTGCATACTTGTAGGATGAAAATTAGTGTTACGGTTATGTTAATAATGTAATGTTAATGTTAATGTAATGTTAATGTTAATTATGTTATTTTCAGTATGTTACGCGTTCAGTTTTAATTACATTTTGTTTGGCTATTTATCATGAGCCTACGTGGCGTAAACGTATAGATTCCGGCTCATAAGCAACGACGTTCGGGGTTCAATTCTCGGCAGCGGCGGTAATTTTTTTTAATTTTCATATGAATTGAAAACTTTAGCCTAGCGTCACGAAAAAGGACCTTGAAATTTAACTCGCCGCCAAAGAAGTTTCACTTCAAAAAAAAAATTTTGTATCATATTATTGATTCTTAGATAATTTTTTATTTCTTTTGTAGTTTTACAGCCTATTAAAAATGTTTTTCAAAAATAAGTGGCACCAAAAAACCGGCTTTAACACAATCAGAACAATTGAAAACGCAAACATAGCAACAAATACATGTCGTAAGCTAGCAAAACTTTAATTACAGCACATCAATACAACAACAGCACAATCAATGACAGCAGCAACAACAACAACAGCAGTATCAACACTAAACCACGGAAGCATCTAAGTGTTGCCTATTTCAAAGCGCGCCCGAACAAAGCAAATCAAGCAAAGTGCTGAGGTTTTATATGCTTAACTGGAGCAAAAACAAAAACACACACACAGCCAAAAAGGGTTGTTAAACTTATTTATGAGCTTTTATTGTGCGCAATTTAATGGCAAAGAAATTAATTGAAATGTTGCATAAATTAAGGCCGTACATCTACAGAGTGGGTAGAAGTCAGATAAACTGACTGAAGTGTGGGACGATGAAGCTAATTGTCGTCATTTTAACCTGTCTTAGTAGCAATAAATGGTACAATTTTATCATCATCTTCTCCACAACTTTGTAAGAGTTATATTAAAAACAGGACGCCAGATATTAGTGCAGCAATCTTATAACTATGTTAAGTAAAAAAAATTATGAAAAGCAAAGCGAAATTAATGTTTATATTTAATTTCGCATATAATTTATTTCAGCTGGATCAAAGTTTCGCAATCTTCAAGCACATTATCACATCATCTTTGTCAGAATTACTGTATGTTATTTACTGTTTTTAAACGGCTTGGATTTGTTGGCAACACGCTTATTTTTTCAGTTCCAGTTGAAAATCGTCTCTTGCTTTTCTACGTCAGTGTAAATTGCACAGTTGTCGGCTAGAATTTCATCTCAAGGTCATCTTGAGAGAATAACAAACAGTACAAGCCACATTTAAACTGACTTTAAGAGCACCTAAGCGGTTTTATTCACTTTAAAAAAAGCAGAGGCAATGAATACGCCATCTACACCTCAGCCATGACACCACCTTAGGCACAATTACTCTGCAGGATTAATATGAGCACATATTTTACGCTATACGCTTCATTAAAACGCACGCATACGCACATTTATATATATATTCATATATTTTATCTGTCTGTTGTTGTGGTTTTGCTGCCAACTAACAGCAAGAAGCAAGAATTACTCACGTGCGTAAGGATTTCGTTTCGTTTTCTTTCATTCAATACTGTACATGTAAAGCACAAAATATGAATGAATTTATCCCGAAACATGCTTTCTACATTCACCTTCTCCAACACGCTCAGCAATAGCAAAACTACTCAAGAACATAAGCGGCAAAAAAAAAAATAAATATAATAAAATGTAGCAACTTGGTTGTTGCCTGGCTTAAACGTGCTTCACTTGCGCTCTTCATGAGCGCATTTAAATGAATTTATGTGCTCAGCTTAACGGCATAGATAACTGTGCTGCGTATTATTAAGGATAATAATGTTAATTGAAAAAGCAGACATTGCTGAAATATCTCTTTATAACGCATACACATTACCCACACAGTCACATATACAAACACGCAGAAATTAAATGCAGTAAATAATATGCCACAGATTCGGGGTCAAAAGGTGCTTGTGATTGAGTTGGCGTTAAGTGCTGCTACCCAAGGGGAATATTAAATTATTTCACCCAACCTCTGCGCAATAACTCAAAACTATTATATTATATGTCGCTGTTGCTGGCTTCATTCTACTCCACTACTTCCGGCTGCTATTGCTATGTTCGTTACTGCATCAATTGCTCTCTTAACCCATTAAATCGCAGTGAATCATATACAAAATATTTTTGCTCACTTGCATGTTGAGGTTGTTCGCTGTCCTATACAGTCATGCGACATAAATTTAATATCCTTACAACTAGGCAGCTGCAACATGCCAAGAAAATAACCTCTGTCTTGCTGCCACCACACACATATACAGCACAGTCACACAAACACTAGCACACACAGGCACTTGAGAACAGCTAGTTGGCAAACATTCAACTTATAATTTCCAAAAAAATTTCTTACCTACCTTTGTGTCATTTTTTGTTTCATTTTGTGGTATTTTCAACAAGCAAACTAAACACTTTTCACCCACCACTTTTTTTTTTTGGTGACAGCAAAAAGAATGTTATTTCAAATAAACAGCTGCAAAGAACACAAAGAACTGTTCCTCAAAAGTGGCACTATTTTTATGTAAGCTTTAATGTGCATTTTTGTGAGCAGCTAAGTTGCAAATCCTGTCAAGTAGCGAGCGTCGGAATAATATCTTACATGACGGAGCTCTAAATGTGTTGTGTTGGTCTATAAAAGTAAAAGTAAAAAATATTTAATTAGCTGTGGTAGATACAGATTATTATAAATATAAGCAGATTTTTATATATTTACTTTAAAATATTTTCAAATTACTTCAAATTGTTAATTTCTATATTAAATTTTTACCAAAATTGCCAGTTAGAAAGCGTTTAATTAATAAACATTCATTTGTACACAATTAAAATTACTCATACGCCATGCTGTGCTAAGAGCTGTTATGCTTCTTACTGCAATGTTAATAAACTGTTAGAAAATTTTACAACACGCGCTAAAACAAAGGAAAATTTGCAAAAACAAGAATTTAATAACAACAAAAAAAAAAGCAAATTTGCAGCTTTACTACCATCAACAACACCAACAGCAACACCGAAAGCAGCCAAACAAAGACTTGCCAAGAATTTAATTTTAAAATACTTCGTACTCGAACACAATAATACAGTGTAGCAAGAAAATATGGCAACAACAATAACAAAAACACAAACAACAACAATATGAGCATCACTAACAATAAAAAATATGCCATGATGACAACAAAAACCTTTTTAAATTTTGGCAACAAGAGGAACAACAGAAACAGGAATTACATACAGCGCATCTGAATTTGTGGTTGAAAGCGGAGCTGGTGAGCCAGATTCATACACATATAAAAATAGAAAAATATTTTTTTAGCACTGCACTATGGCACACGGTAACAGCAGCTTTGAAAACCTCAAAAAAAAAAACTGTTTGAAAAAAATTCCAAAATAGATTTATGCATTTTAGGCTAGGCTGGTGAAGCTGCTTGGTTATGCGCTGCATTGGTTGCAGCACTTCTCTTTTTTATATTTTTTTTTTACACATTCTTTCTATCGAAAACTATTAAATAAAAAGCCTGTAAATGATGCGGTTTAATTTATGATGAAGTGAGGTAAAGTTATTTATGGCACAAGCAAGCAGGCAGAACCATTAAAAAAATGGCATTCCGACAACAACAAAACGCTAACGTGCATCTAAAGAGCGCTGTCACACCAAAAAAAAAAAAATTAAATGTTCAAATTTAGTTCCAGACAAAACAAAAAAAACTTTGCTCTCATTGCCATAATTTGCAGCGTGTTAATGTCTGTTAATAGCATCGACAGCTATTAAGAGCAGATTCAGAACTCAATAAAACTCATTATGTTCCTGTTATGCTTCGTTCTATCCTGTCTCTAATTTTGTGACTTCCTTTTTGCCATCGCCATCTGCATTGCACCAAAAAGTGCCGATAAAAGTTTATCGGAAACTGATTTGAAAGTCAATTATTATCCTCTAGCTGCAACCAACAACAGCAGCAGCCCAGCTCTTGGCAGCAGACTCAGCAGAAATATATGTTTGCACTGCATGCAAATAGAAAACGCATTCAACATTTTTCCATTTAGTTTGTGTTTTTTTTTCTGTCTTTGTTTTTGTATGCTTAGCAAATTACCTGCCGGAACGGAATGGCATCAACGACCAAGCAAGCAAGCAAGCAAGCGCCTTGAAGGACCTTCCGCTTTGCCCGCTGTTAATTTTGTCAAGATATGCAAATGCACGTTAGGACAGAGCACTCTAATGGAGACATTTTCTATATTTTTTTTTTTTTTGTTTTGTTTTTTATAGTCAGCCATTCGAAGCGCCATTTATATGAATGTGTTTTTTTACTCATTTCAGCTTCTCCCACTCTTGCCGCTCGACACTATAAAAACTGCTCTTTGAAATACGTTCTCTTTGGCGGTGTTGTCGTTTATTTGATGATGGTTTGATGACGAAATGAATGAGTTCACTTCGGCTCACAGGAAACGATTGCGACACTGAACGGATAAGGAAGGCGCAAAGTTCAATCACTCAGCCAGTGAACCTTTAACACCCTGAATAACCAGGGTTGTGACTAGCTATAGCAGAGCTTCTTGCAAGCATACATAAAACTCGCTTAATAGCATAATGAAGCGAACGAAATTGAAATTAGAAATGAAAACACGAAATAAGAAACTCATGCTTTGCTGATTTAATTACGACTAGCTCGTGATAGTGAGGAAAAAAGCAGAAAACTGATTAAAACTTAAAAGAATGACAAGTAAAGAAATGAAATTGGTTCTTGATGAAGATAAGCGAATTAAGGCATGTGTCAAAACGAGATTAGCTGGATATGATATTTATTGGAATGCATTTTTTGAAATTGATGGCATACGTTGGGAAAATGTGGCAAAATATTAAAGTCCAAATTACAAGGGTGGTACAAAAAGGTGGTTTGAGGTGGCATCGAAAACCTGAGTAAAGTTCCAGTGGCTCAGTTAATTTACTTTTTCTATGGAGGTTGATAAAAAAAGTGGGTGGACGAACAGTTGTGGTTGAATTTTAAGCTAGAAGTAACCAGTATTTTTCAATTTTAAAATTATTTCTAGAATGAAAAATTTTAATTTTATAATACAAATTATGAAAGTACAAATTATGAATGAAACTTAATTCAAATAATAATTAAATTAATAACTTACTTATTTACTTAGGTGGCCATGACAATACGTTGACGGATTAGGGCCGACTTCATCAGCTCTCGCCAGGCGTCTCTGCTTTGCGCGCGGTGTCTCCAATCTCTTCCACAAAGTGCGGTAAGGGCTTCCTCGGCCTGGTCAATCCATCGGAGGCATGGTCTTCCTCTTCGTCGTCGACCCTCGGCTTTCGCCTCAAACACCTTTTTCGCTGGAGCTTCTTCATCCATACGAAAGACATGACCCAGCCAACGTAGTCGCTGAATTGTTATACGCTGGACTAGTCAATGTCGTCGTAGAGCTCGTACAGTTCGTGGTTCATTCGAATGCGATAGTCGTCGCCAACTCGAACAGGACCAAAGATTTTGCGAAGAACTTTCCTCTCGAACACCCCAAGAGCGGCTGCATCTATTTGCGATACCACCCATGCCTCAGCGCCATAGAGAAGCACAGGTATGATGAGCGTCTTGTAGAGTGTTAGTTTTGTCGATCGAAAGAGGGCTCTGGAACCTAATTGCTTATTTAGCCCGTAGTAGCACCTATTAGCAATTGTTTTTCTTCGCTTTATCTCCAGGCTGACATTGTTGTTGCCGTTTACGGTGGTGCCAAGGTATGTAAACTCCTTGACAACTTCAAAGTTATATTTGCCTGCTGTAACATGGAAGCCTAGACGCCGCACTTTCCTATTTGCAGACAGCATATACTTTGTTTTGCCCTCGTTCACCGTCAAACCCACTTTGGCTGATTCCTTTTCGATAGCGGCGAAAGCAGCGGTAACATCTCTCTTGGTTCTGCCGATGTTATCGATATCATCAGCATACGCAAGGAGCTGGACACCTTTGTAGAAAATGGTACCATTTCGATGTACACCTGCTTTTCGTAGGATCCCCTCCATGATGAAATTGAAGAGATCGCATGATAGCGGGTTGCCTTATCTGAAACCTCGTTCGGTATTAAAGGTTTCGGAGATGTCATTTCCTACCTTGACAGAGCTGCATGTATTGCTCAACTTCATCTTGCAGAGCCTTATCAACTTTGCAGGTATACCGAACTCAGACATTGTTGCGCACAGGCAATCCCGAATCGGGCTATCGAACGCAGTTTTGTAATCAACAAAGCGATGATGGGTGTCGATTTGGTTTTCGTGGGTTTTCTCCAGGATTTGGCGTAGTGTAAAAATCTGGTCTATGGTGGACTTGACAGGACAAAAGCCACACTGATAAGGTCCAATCAGTGTTTTGGTATGTGGCTTCAATCTTTCACACAATACGCTCGAAAGAACCTTGTATGTGATGGAAATAAGACTGATACCTCTATAGTTGGCGCAGATTGTCGGGTCTCCTTTCTTAAGTATAGGACAAAGCACACTGAGATTCCAATCGTCGGGCATGCTTTCCGCTAGCCATATTATGCTGATGAGTTGATGCATGCACCTTATTAATTCACCGCTGCCGGTTTTAAACAATTCAGCAGCCAGGCCGTCAACACCTGCGGCTTTGTTGTTTTTGAGTCGCTGGATAGCAACTTTAACCTCGTCATGGCTAGGTGGTGGAATTTCCACTCCATCATCGTCGATTGGTGGTATCAGACTGCATTCTACAAGGGCGGAATTGTTGGTATTGTCGCCTGCAAACAGATTGGAAAAATGCTGTCTCCATAATTTCAATGCTGTTTCCAAATTAATAACTTCATGAAATAAATATTTTATTATTCTATTCACATTTATAAATTGTATTTGAATTTTCATTCATCTCAATCCACTCAATTTTCCATACTTTTTTTCATTATTTGCATCATTGTTTTCATTTATTTTCATAAATCAAGTACTATTTTTGAATAGCTGATTTGCATTTTTTGGATGGTCGTCTATTATCAATGGTTCGTGTCTTTACTTTGCTCTTTATATATATTTTGCGTCTTGGATTAAAAAGTAAATCTTCAAATAAGAGCTCAAAGTAGCGAAATACTCACTACTAGTTGGGGCGCGAACAGGTTCATGAGGCATTTTGGGCTGATGTCCAAATATATCCTTTGACTCGAAAAAAAAAAAAATGATAATCATCAAAAAATGTCAGAAATTTTGTTTTATTACAAAAATATTTGCAAATGTTTGTTAGATTTTTTTAATTCTTCCATACAAATTTGAGTGATTTTAGCTATAAAAAATCTCCTTAATTCTATATTTTTTTAGTTATTAACACTATTTTTATATTAGTTACTGTTTTCATTATATGTTGCTTTGATATTTTAGATTTACAAAAAAACAAAATTTTCCACGCCCTGTTGCTTCCTACTAATTTTAGGGCTGGGTTAAGAAATTAACCATTTTTGGACATTTTTTGCTTGATTTTAACGTTTTTATAGCAATGGAATTTTTTAAAAATTATAATGAGGAATAATTATCTATAGACTGAATTATTGACAACAGTAATAAATTTTTAGGAGACGGTCGGAATGAGGAAGGAAAGTGCTGCTGTTAAATTGTGGGTTTAGATTTTTCAAACACTGGCAAGTAGTCTGCTTATTTTTTGCACAAAAATGCTTGATGGTTACCACTGTTTGAAATCGAACGCCAGATTTGAGTTTCTAAGGTTTAAATTAGCTAAAAAAATAGTTTTAAATTTGTTCTCGAACAACTTTTTCTCTTGGTAAAACAAAGAATCAAAATTTTCGCGACAAAAAAGCAAGTTGGGGTGAAGTTTCGTATGAAATTTATATGGAATAATTTTGAGTTATTTTGCCCATATTTGTTTTGTAGGCGATATTTCATTTGGGTCAGTTTTCATGGAAATTTTTTTTTTGTTACTTTAACTTCTGATTTTTTTTTGTACAAAATTTTTTTATTCTTTTAATTCACTTAAAAACTAAAAAGGCAACAGTATTGTGTAAATAATAAACTCTTAATTTGTAAGAGTTCTAACAGAAATTAATACATCTCATAGTGCACATTTTCAAATTTAAATTTTTTTATAAACAGTAACGAATATTTTGTTTAGCCAAGAAATTCACACTTTAAGATTGAGCTGTCAGGCTTACACTAACAACCTTCACCCACACTCTCTCTCTGGGCAGGCACACTACATTCGCCTCTAATGGACACAACAATGGCTTGCGCTTCGGTTAGTGGTTCAGATAAATTGTTGCAATAACGTTATCGCATTGCGTAAGTACCGTTATAAATCAAGCGCGTAATAAAATACAAAAGGAAGTAACAATAACGGCACTTCTATTACATTGCAACAAAACTGACAAGAGAATTCCACACACACACACACACACACACACACACATACACACACATGTACACAGCATAATGGCAAAACAATACTTAAGGTGAACAAACAAAAGCAAGTACCTGAATGGAATAAATAGATAGACCCCAAAACAACACAATAGCGCACTTCTAGGCGCACGTCATTACTTCAAATTTAATTTAAATTATAGCCAAACAAAAAGACCCTCCCAAGGCTTGACACTCGTCTTAGTTGAGTGTTTTTTTTTTTTTTTTTTTTTTCTTAAAATGATACCACCTTTAGTAACATCATAAAAATGGCCGCTGCAGCATTTCCGATGCTCATTTGGCAACTTTAACGACATATTCGACGTAGTTCAACGCCTACAAAAATGACCATTAAAAAAAATTGAGGACAAAAAGTTTTATTAGCAACGACCGTTAAGATCAGCGTAATATTCATTTAATTTTCATTATAAAGGAAACGGCAGTGCCTGCCAACATTAAGATGTAGGATAATAGAAGTGAAAGACAAAAGTGTACCCTTAATGCTATGAGGGTGTTTCGACAATAAAAGCAAATTTTTTTTACCAAGTGCGATAACAATAATTTCGACAATATAAACAAGTGCCAGAGCAAAAAAAAAAAAGCAACAAGAACAGTTTGTTTTAATATACATTTAATAAAAGCTCACAACACGATGATGGCCACTCTTACATTGTTTTCTTAGTAAATGGAAAAGCATTTAAGACGCATTCACACACATATCAATCTTCAGTGCCACAAACGTACTATCTAGCAAGTTTCAGACATAGCGCCTAAAAGCACACACTCACGCCCCAGCACCGCTCAACTTTCATTAGTTTCGATAGTAAATCGTGTTTAATTAAAAACCAGCAAACAGCACCTGTTGCCAATTTGAAAGAGTTGGTATTGGAATTCGGTAAACTTGCCTGTGTTCGAGTTCGAAAAATACGAGCAGCAGAGATGCAGATACCGCCCACCACAACAGCACGAACACAAACACATATAAAAAGTGTGCTCTTCTCTACTCTACTTTGTTTTGCTCACGCAAAGTGTGTGGTTTAAGCTGTAAAGCAGAGGTTTCAAGAAGAAACACAGCAAAATAAAGGAACTGGCTGGAGAGCAAAAGAATAAACTGCTACGCTATACTACGTTATGGCACGAGATTGAAAGCTCAGCATCGAAGGCAAACAGGCCAACGTTTATAAATCTCAGCTTCAACCAGGCTGGGGAAATTCAATGCGGTTCATTGTGATGCGGCTGCAGCAGCAGCAGCTGGTGATTGTGGTCGAACGTACGAGTGAGCTGGTGTTGGTGTGCGTATGCGTATCCGTGTATCTCAGAGCAATACATAGCTTACGTTATAAGCACATCACTTGTAGTTATATGGAGTGGCAAGGATTTTTCAAATTCCAATTTTTCTATTTTTTTGTTGTTTGCTTAACTCATCGTCATTTCAATTTGAATGCAAATAAAGTGGCAGCAATTAGAATGAGGGAGGCAAGAATTTATTGAAACAACTTATCAGCGGCTTACTTTGATATCTAGCTCTTGTAGACTCCGGGCACAATATGTAATGCTGTGCAAATAACCGCAGAAAAATATATAGGTTGTTGAGAATAAGCTTAGCTATTTTATTACTTTCATTTACAATCGCAGGGCAGCAAAAATACATAAACTATTTATTTGCTTTTCTTACAAACATTCACCACTTCACAACTATAAAAATATATGAACTCTTTTTTTTGAAAAATTTCTTTTGAAGTCAAACTTCTTTAGGCGCATTTGCAGCATATCACAAGTTAAACGGGGAGTAAAACCGATGTAACACTTTAATGAAACGAAACGAATTCATTAAGTTATTGTAGATTTTCGTTATTTTTGTTCAATTGCAAATGCAGAGTCAGAACAAAATGAACGAGAAAAAAACTTCACTGTAAAAAGTAAAGCGTATTTTAAAGACTGCTTTTAATTCAACTTGTGCCTGAATTAAAGCATGTTTTGCATTTTAATATTCTAAATGTTTACAAACCTAAATAAGCATATTTGAAGTCAACTTTTGGAAGTTGATTTTAAGATAAGCTAGCTTAATTGAAAGAAATGTATGGGTTCTAATAATAAAAATGGCTACAATTAATCATATGGGTTTTAATTTATTCATAACTGGCTTTTCAGGCCAGCTTGTTTACGATAAGAGCTGAAATTCAGCGAAGTAAGGCTGCATTTACCATTTAACCATTGCTTTCAAGTCAGACATCATTGAATGCTGTTTTACAGTACACTCTAAAAAGTAAAGCGTATTTTAAAGACTGCCTTTAAATCATCTTGTACCTGAATTTAAGCATGATTTGCATTTTAATATTCTAAATGATTAAAAACCCACATAAGCATATGTAAAGTCAGCTTTTGGAAGCTGATTTTAAGACAAGCTAGCTTAATTTAAACAAAAACATGGGTTTTTATATTAAAAATGGCTACAATTCATCACATCGGTCTTAATTTAACATCGGTTTGTTTACGATAAAAGCTGAAATTCAGCGAAGGCTAGACTGCATTTACCATTTAACTGCCTTTAAGTAAGACATCATTGAATGTTGTTTTACAGTATAAAAAGGCAAAAGTAATTTCAGCTAAAGCCGTCTTAATGCTGTTACAGCATATTTTAAGACAGTTTTTTCACCTAATATGAAGATTTACTTTTTACAGTGTTATCAAACAATGGTTTGAGTCCAAACTAACATAATTAATGACGTTAAAGACTTACCGAACTAATCAACAATGGTTTGAGTCCGTTAGTTTTTGCAGTGTATAGCGCAGTGAATATAGAGCAATATGGCGAATTGAAAAGGGGTGCAAAACATAACTAAAAGATTTAAAACCTCGGCTTTTTTGCTTTTATTGCCAAGTACATCAATTTTACATCGATTTTATGACAAGAAAGCTAAACCTACTGAAGTCCTCTAAAACAGCAAACTGCCATTTGTCTTTTCTTCATAAAAAGTTAGCGGTAACAAAACATGTGTTTCTTCAGTTTTCCTTTTGTCACAACCAATTCGCCGCAAATTGACAGTTGCTGATTTAAAAGTTTTGTTAAAGGTTTTTAAAAGAAATAAAAGCTGTGGTTGTATGGTATGATGGATAAAGTATGATTACTTAATGGTTCAAAACTTTAAAATTTTTCGAAATTATATTAAAACAGATTTAATCTACTCTTGTCATTATATAAAATGGAACGCTTTTATTAAGACTTTCTTAAAGTGCAAATCAATTAACTACTCAAAACTCTCTACTTTTCACTTTTTTGAGTTAAAGTTTTACTTAAACCGTGCATGATGGTCACATATATAATTTTTTTTTTTTTTTTTAATTTTCAAAATTCCTTTGCATCCTTTTTTTGTGCTCTATAATTTGTATATATATGTTTTATATAGTATATGTTATGATGCAGCAGCATATAATCAAAAGTCAGTGAATACTCAGTAAAGCCACAGAGACTACGTTAGAGTTTGGCCGGCTCTTGACAAAACCATGGTCCTGTTTGCTCGGTTCTTTCATGAATTATTTGGTATTAAGCCGATATATATATTTGCTAAGGATTATAAAATTAAAAATAAAATTACAAATATATGTCA
Source organism: Tetanocera ferruginea (assembly GCA_958299015.1). Lineage (NCBI taxonomy): Eukaryota > Metazoa > Arthropoda > Insecta > Diptera > Sciomyzidae > Tetanocera > Tetanocera ferruginea. The sequence goes on from OY282641.1 coordinate 164,246,568, forward strand.
CAGCTTATTTCTATTGTTGCTGCACCAAAATAATTGGTTGTTATGGATTATTTAAAAGAACACAAATTTGCCGTAAAGCCCTCAAAAGCACTTTTTGTTCGAACTTTTTATAATGATCAAATTCTGTTGTATGTGTTATTAATTTTTGTACATTGCATTGTAAAGGGTTTTCCAATAAGAGGTGTTATTTTGTTATTCAAAGAAAAATGTAATGTAAAGGCAAAATAAAGAAGAAGGTATGCCGTTAATAACGCTTACAAGATCATATCCTTTTCATGAAATTTTCCATAATAAAATCGCTGTTGAATTCTCATAAAGATGGCAACTCTGTTATTCATTCTTTACTTTTTCTTTCTATTGTATTTCATTGTTCATTCCTTTTTACTTTTATACTTATACTCAAACGCTTACTCTGAATAAAGCAATTAAAACGATCGGACGTGTTTGTATTTTTTCTGTGCGTGAAATATTATTCCAACAGGTTATGGGCCCAGGCCATTTCCTAAATTAAATAATAATTACAATGACTACGACAATGTTTAATGTAGAAAAGTTGGATGAGTCCAACTACGATTCCTGGTGCGTTCAAGTGAAAAGCGTACTTATTTATAAAGAACTCTGGGATGTGGTGACAGGCGCGCATAAGAAGCCGGAGCCCGACGAAAAGGATGAAGGTAAGCTGAAAGCATGGAAGTCTGCTGATGAGAAGGCCATGGCGACCATCATTTTAAGTATAACGCCTATGCAAATCGCTTATGTGAAGCAGTGCAAAATAGCCAAGGAAGCATGGCAAGTATTAACAGAAATACACAGACCTAAAGGCCCGGCCAGAAAAGTCTCACTGTTTAAGCAGTTGCTGGGAATGCGCATGGGAGAAGGTGAGCAAGTGCAGCATTTTGTAAGCAGTTTTTCTACTATTGTTGAGAAGCTAGCAGAGATCGGTGTAGACCTGCAAGAGGAGCTTTTTGTAATAATGCTTCTTGCGAGCCTTCCTAAGTCTTTTGAAAACTTTGTCGTGGCATTGGAGTCACGTGATGAGCTCCCAAAGCTGTGTGCATTAAAAGTAAAATTACTTGAAGAGGAGCAGCGACGCAAAGTGTGCGATTCGTCAATTGCTGACTGTACCACACAAGTTTTCATGGCACGCGAGTCAAACGGGAAAAACACGAAGTCCGCAAACAACAACAAATTCCATAGAAGTCGAGCAAATTTAAAATGCTACAGTTGTGGAAGAAACGGTCATTTTGCTGCACAATGCAGAAACAAAAAGAAGGAACAGAAATCAGATGAAAGCAAAAAGAGGGAACAGAAGCCAGATGAAAGTAAAACGACGGCATTCTCACTGTTCTCAGCATTCGAGTCAAACGCGTTGCAACGAAATTCTTGGTGTATTGACAGCGGCGCATCATCGCATATGTGCTATGATCGCAACATGTTTGATGAATTCGAAGAGTATGATGAGGCGATAGTCCTTGCAGGCAACAAGCGAATTGAAGCAAAAGGAAAGGGAAAAGTTCGATTCAAAACAGAAAGCAGAGAAGTTCAACTGAACGAAGTTTTGTACGTGCCCGTTCTGCAATGCAATTTTATTTCTGTCGCCAAAGCAGTAGGCAGCAATCATATTGTGAAATTTACAAATAAGTTTGTATACATCAACGATAGCGCCGGCAGCATTATTTTGCGTGGAGAAAAAATTGGTGGTATATTTTTATATATAATGAAAGAAAATATGTTATTTTTCACAGGGCAATCAGCTGAAGCAATAAAATGGCATAGTCGTTACGGCCATTTGAACTATGGAAGCATGCGTGAACTTGTAAACAAAGATCTAGTGCGTGGATTGCAATTGCGAGGGTTGCCAAAAGATTTAAGTTGCTCTGTGTGCATGAAAAGCAAATGCGCGACAAAGCCATTCACAACCAGTGAAAATAGAGCCACTGAATTGCTAGCACTTGTGCATTCTGATGTTTGTGGGCCTATTAAACTGTCAGTTGGTGGATCACGATACATATTAACTTTTGTTGACGACGCATCAAGATATGTATTCGTATATTTTCTCAAACATAAGAGTGAAGTTTTTGAGAAGTTTAAAGAATTTAAAATTTTCACTGAGCGTCAAACAGGGTGCACGTTAAAGGTGTTAAGGAGCGACAACGGTACGGAGTATGTTAATAACTCATTTCAACAGTATATGAAGGAGTGTGGGATAATGCATCAGCTTACTATACCATATACGCCGCAACAGAACGGCGTGGCGGAGCGCTTTAACCGCACAATAGTGGAGATGGTTGTATGCTTGTTGGTGCAAATCTAAGTGAATCACTGTGGGCAGAGGCAGTTAATACAGCGGCGTACCTGCGTAACAGGTCACCAACAAAAGCGCTTGATGCAATGACTCCTTATGAAGTTTGGCATAAGAGAAAACCAAATGTTTCTCATTTAAGAACGTTTGGATCGACGACGTTTGCTTTAGATAAGAGATCAAAAAGTAAATTCCAAGCCAAAGGCAGAGAATATGTCATGGTTGGATACAGCAACACGGCTAAGGGGTATCGTTTATTCAATCCGGCCACACGAAGCACCATTGTGAGCCGTGATGTGACTTTTGTTGAGCCAGTGATTAATAGAGAAGCTGCTAACGTTAATATTGAAATTTTAGAATCCAAACAAGACCAAAGCAATGACAAGGTTGATGGCAAAGAGTTAGAGAGCGAATATGAATCAGCGCTGGAAGAAAGTGACGATCAATCTGTAGTAAATCGTGTTGGCCCTGGTCGTCCTAGATTAATACGCTCTGGCAAACCAGGAAGACCGAAAAAGGTTTATCACACTTTAAATTTGCTGTGTGGTATTGACACTCCAGAAACTGTGAAACAAGCTTTGTCTAGTCAGCATGCTAGTAACTGGAAAAGAGCAATGCAAGAAGAATATCAAGCTTTATTAAAAAATGAGACATGGGAACTAGCGGATCTACCTGCAAAACAGAAAAGCGTAAAATGCAAATGGGTGTTTGCTGTGAAGAAAAATAAGAACGGTGATGTTGATCGGTTTAAGGCGAGTTTGGTGGCCAAAGGATGCAGTCAAGTGTATGGGGTTAATTATACCGATACATTTTCTCCTGTTGTGCGATATGCTACGATTCGCATAATAATTGCATTAGCAGCAGAGTACGAGTTGTATTTGCATCACGTTGACGTATCATCTGCGTTTTTGAATAGTAAACTAGACGACGAAATATACATGGTGCAGCCTGAAGGGTTCGTGAACGACAAGCATCCTGACAAAGTGCTTAAATTAAAAAAGGCACTGTATGGACTCAAACAATCTGGAAGGCAGTGGAATGCCAGATTAGACGAAATTTTGATTAGTATTGGCTTCAAGAGATGTGAAACTGAGCCATGCGTTTACACGAAGCATCATGATGGGAAAATCAATTTAATCGCAGTATACGTTGACGATCTGCTCATAGCAAGCTCAGATAAGAGTGAGTTAAATTTAATAAAACAAGAAATTTCGATTTATTTGCAGGTTGTAGATAAGGGTCCTGTTCAATTTTTCTTAAGCATGGAGATTTCAAGAGATGGTGAAAGAGGAGCAATATCAATAAATCAAAAAGGGCATATAAAGCAGTTGTTACAGCAATATGATATGATGAATTGTCGATCAATAGCGACGCCGTTGGATCCAAAGCATAACGTACATTGTGATGATCCTAAATGTAAGAGAGCTGAACAACAAGAATATCAATCCATTATCGGTTCGTTGCTATATCTCGCTTTGTGCACCAGACCCGATATCATGCACTCGGTATGCAAGCTCGCGCAGAAGAATAGTGACCCTCATAGCGAACATTTAGCAGCAGCAAAACGAGTACTTAGGTACTTAAGTATTACAATTGACTTGGGACTGCATTATAGTAAAACTGGGAGGGCAGTCGAATGCTTTTCTGATGCTGATTGGGGAGGAGATGTATCTGAACGGAAATCGTACACTGGATATGCGTTTCTTTTAGCTGGTTGCGTAGTTTCGTGGGAGTCAAAGAAGCAGTCAACGGTGGCGCTAAGTAGTACCGAGGCAGAATACATTGCTTTGTCAACCGCAACCAAAGAAGCTGTCTTTTTAAGACAATTTTTCGAGGAAATCAACTTACACTATCCTGAGACGGTCATAATAAATGGCGATAATTTAAGCGCATTACACCTGGTAAAGAATCCTATCTATCACTCGAGATGCAAGCATATTGCAATAAAGTTTCATCACGTAAGAGATGTATATAAGAAAAATTTGATTGACTTACAATACTGTTCAAGCCAGGAAAATGTAGCAGATATATTTACTAAGAATTTAAATAAGTTGAATCATAACAAATGTGTAAAGTTGTTAGGCTTAGAATAACATTTGTGTACATGTAAAAGAATTTACATTTTTGAATTGAATTAAAGTAATTTTTCTTTTAGTTATTGTTATGAATGAATACCAGATTTGAGGAGGAGTGTTGAATTCTCATAAAGATGGCAACTCTGTTATTCATTCTTTACTTTTTCTTTCTATTGTATTTCATTGTTCATTCCTTTTTACTTTTATACTTATACTCAAACGCTTACTCTGAATAAAGCAATTAAAACGATCGGACGTGTTTGTATTTTTTCTGTGCGTGAAATATTATTCCAACAATCGCAAAGTGGGCAGCCACTATGTCCTCGATGGACTCACGAATTCCATTTTTGAGGTCTTGAATTGATACTGGGCTGTTGGCGTAGACCTTATCTTTCATGTGGCCCCAAAGGAAGAAGTCGCAAGGTGTTAAATCACAAGATTTCGGTGGCCAATTGTGATCAACTCTTCGAGAGATAACGCGGTCTGGAAACTTTTCCCATAAAAATTAATGGTTTCGTTGCTTGTGTGACACGTAGCACCGTCTTTTTGAAAGTAAACATTGTCCAGATCAATATCATTCAACCCGGTCATAAAAATCATTAATCATCTCTCGATTCCAAAGAACGACGAGGAATGGACAAACCTGTGTTTTCTTCAACACTTTGGGCTACAGCACCAATATTCTCAGTTGTTCTTGAGCGAAGTGCACGGGTTTTATTATCACATCACTAACTTGTCCCAACAGCTCGAATTTTTCCACCAATTTCTGTATTGCGGTCCTACAAGGACGAACAAAAATGCGACCTGTGACTGCAAAATTTTCACCATTTTTGTAGTGAATTTTTTATCATTTAAATGCGTTGTTGAAGCGTGTATCGTTCACCATTTTTAATAATGGTGTAGTTTTTACTTGTCAAATGTCAAAAATAACTGCTTCAAAAGTTAACATAGATTGAGAACTGGACCTAAATATTTTATGCATACACTGAGGGAAATATCTGTTAAAATTAAATGAAATTGTGTTAATATCAAACGAATTTGTTTTTGAAATAGAGTTTGAAACAATTTTATTTAAGTTAAATTCAAAAGTTTTTGTTTTTAAAACAATATTTTAAAATATACAACCAAATTTAAAACAAAAATTTTTATATTTAAAACAAATATTTTAAGGCATGATTTTTCAATGCCATTTTTTTAGTTTTCCTGAGTTTTCGACATCAGATTCGTAATCAGCGACCCCTGGGATCCTCCGAATACCAAATTTTAGCTCCACTTGATAAAGTTTGAATTTGAAATATTGAAATAATTAATTAGTGTTTATTTTATTTTATGTTCGATATTTCAATTTTAAAAATTCAAAAATTGTCGTATTTTTCAGACAGTAATTTTTTTATTGTTTTTTCAAAGACATAAGAGATAATTATAAAAAGAGGAAAGAGTTTATAGTTGAAATTTAAGCATTTTTATTTTAAATTTTGTTATGTGGAAACGCAATTGCGTTTAATTTCTGTTTTAAAATTTTTTTTTTAATTTTAATGTATGTTTTTTTCTCAGTGTATAATTAAGACTCCAAAAGTCTAATGTTTATGCAAGAAGTTTTTGCAAGAAGCCTTACATGGAAAAGTTTACTCTTTGAGGTTTGCTATTGTCTGCAGAGAGCTCTTAAGAAGAAACTTTCTGCTAGATGTGAAGAATGAACTCCGGCTAACTCGGTTTATTGCACTCCACACTTAGCACGCGTGCTCGGCCATCTTCGAAACATTACTACACACAATAATATTAACATGATAATTCAATTTCAATCAAAATTATATGTATTTTTGCATTGTAGTTTTATTTAAAGTTACACTCAGAAAAAATTTTCTCGGAATATGATAAAAATGGCATCATATTTAGAGAAAAATGGTATAGACTTTGCTCCAGAGAATGCTTTTATCTAATTGCGATACAAAAAATTATCTAATAATGATAAAAAGCTTTCATGTACAAGAAAAATATATAAAAATATATCGTTTTTAGAGAAAAATACTTTTTATTTTTGAGAAAAGATTTGTTTTTATTGAAGAAAATACTTCTCATAGTGAATTTTTTATCAAAATATAAGAAAAGTTTTCTATTTTCAATATATTTTGCTCTTTAGTTGAGAAATTTTTTTGTGCGAGAAAAATACTTCTCATTATTAGAGACATTGAAATATTTCCATTTCCTAGAAGTAAAGAAATATTTCTTCGAAAATGTGAAAATCTATTGTTATTGAAGAAAATTTTTTTTGAAAAAGAGAAAATGACTATTATCGAAAATAGAGAAATTTTTTACCCGAGCAAGGTATGTGTTTTTTTCTCAGTGTATGAAGAAGGGCTTCATTTTACCAGGATTTGGCATAGCCAAATAAAATTAAAAACAAACATTGTATAAAACATACCTTCAATATGTTTCTCTCAAAGAGTTCTATATAAAAAAAGTCTGATAAACGACAAAAGCTGTTTATCACTTGTTCATAGTTTTTTTATTGACTTTTTATCCATTTCTATATGTTTGTTTTAAAAAATCCAAAAACAAAATCATAAACTTTTTTTAAATGCTTTGATATCAAACTATCTTAATGGAAACCATCTTCCGCCTTAAAACACCGTATTGGAGTGCATTAATATCTATATGTCAGTTACTGCTTTTTCTCATTTTCATACAACAAACTTGCTGCATCTTGGCAGCGGCAGACAAAATGCTGGTTACTGCTTCTTGTTCTTTTTTTTCGATGCTTAAAAGCTTTCTTAGCTTACAAATGCAGCTACTTAAAACTTCTGCTTGGCTTGTTTAGTGGGCGTACCAGAGAAATGTAACAAGAACAGCGATTAACTTGGTAGCATGACTGAAGGAAAGGAACAACGCAATAAATTGCTAGACTTACAGCGATGCGAACAATGTTAAAAGATTTTGCTGAAGTTTTAAATTAAAATTTAAAAGCTACATTATAAAAAAAAAGTACAAAAACACACAAACATAACAACAAGAACAACAGCAAACTGCAATTCAAGCAAAACATGCACTTTGTGGTAGGCAAGTGTTGGTGTTGCTTAGCTCGTGAGTTTGTGTTTGTATGTGTGTGTGTGTGCCCGCCTGAGTGCGTGTGTAACTTCAAAGCAAATTTAACCAACTTTTAACCTTCAACTTCCTCGCACGTCTATTATTGCTGCTTCAACATTCAACACTTTGGCTGCATTTGTTTTATGCTTTGACTGAGGCAGAGTTTTAGCCAACAACATACACAGATGCAAAAACATACACTTGCATACACACACACACACACACACACATACGCCTAACTAAAGGCTAAATAGTTTTGAATTACGTTGCGGTGTTGGTTTTTGAGGCTTGTTTTCTTGAATAATGGCAGTGTTTGTTTGTGTTAGTGCAGCTGTGCTTGAGCATGTGTTAAAGTGATTGTTCATAAAAATGTACTTTTAAAAAATTTCTAAAATGAATTTATGAAAAAAAAAAATCACAAGTTTTTATAAGAACACAATTCAAGCTTACTAACTTGCTGAGAATACTTCAAATTTGTTTAAAATTTATAAATTTTTTCGAATTAATTAAAATATAACACTGAGTGCAAAAATATAACAAAAGCGTAAGAATAAACATATCACGTTTTATATAATCAAAGTTTTATGTTATATAATAAATATTAACTTTTAACTTTATTTCTTATTTTCAAAAATCTGGGCACTCTACGAATAACAGCTGATCAATATGCTGATAATTTGCAGAAAATGCTGCAAGTGCAGAGTTGTAACATACATGCAGCACACTTCCACACACACACACATACACACACATGCATTTAACACGGGCACAACTTCGACTTGTGGTTACTTTGAAGCATGCACTGGTTTCCCCCAACACTTTCACACACACGCACACACATACACACACACTCATCGAACGTTAAACACAGAAATGCATGTTGTTGCCGCTATTGTTGTTGTTTTTGTTGTTGTTGTTGGCAGTTGGTAGTTGTAAGACTTTGTGTGATTTTGATGTTTGGCTTTAAAAAGCAACCAAAGCCAGAAACTGATTTCATGGCAAAACATGGCAAAACATTAAAGCGCTCAAAAACATGCAGCTACAACAACAACAACAACAACAACAACAACTACAACAACTAAAAGTGAAACACAACAACTAGGTATAGCTAATAATACGACAAGTCAAAGTCAAATTGTTGGAAACAAGAGCAACAGCAACAGCAACAGCAAACAGCAACAACAGCACATGAAAACCATTGTCGATGCATTACTGTGTATGCAAAACTCCGAAACTCTTTACGAGCGCACGCAAACGCATACAAAAACATATGAATGCCTCTAAACATTAACATGTGAGTGTTTGTTTGTGTGTATGTATGTATGTGTTTCTGAAAGCATGTGTGTGCACGTATTTAATTTTCATATGAAAATATATGCACTTGGTTTGCATGAGTGGCTTCTTGCATGACGCTGTTGTTGTTGTTGTTGTTGTTGTACGGTTGCAGGCACCAAACTTTCAAAAGCACCTCAAAGTGTTGCGCTAAAATTTTGTAAATCCAGAAGTAAAAAGAAATAAAAAAAAAAAAACAAAACAAAGTCAAGCAGCTAGTTGGCAGGCCACGGTGTTAATCGTTTTTCATGGCAAACTGATGATGTGGCTTCCTGAGGGGAAGCGCATAAAAAGCAGTGCTAGTCAAAAGCGCCATTAAGAATGCAAGCATGCCGCCTGAAAGTAGGCAATATTAAATATAAAATAAGGCTTTTCAGGAGCTTGGCTTGTGTAAAGAGCAGCGCATTAAAGGCAACATATAGAGGAAAAAAAATTATTTAAAATTTGTATGCAAATTCAAACATTAAAGCATGTTTTCTTAAGCTTTAAATCCGGCCAGCTGCTTGAACAACATTTTTCTTGAAAGCCCATCGCCACTGTGTTTGTCTTTAAGTTGTTGTATTTTTATTTCTTGCCACAAATGGCCTAAAGTATATAAATAAGTCAGAAATACTCCTAAAGAAGTAAACAATATTCCTGCCCAAAGCTAAACAAACGCGAATATTACTAAATTTTAAGTCAACATTGTGTTTTCGCAATGCTAACCGTCCAATACAAGATCGTAAATAACGTTTGGCTCGTTTGTGCAAACAAATACGTAAAAACTCACAGAGCAGTTCAGAAGCTATATTTCAATCGCAACAAGTACAACACTTTAATAAAAGGTTAGAATTAATGTTATATTTTGATACGAACTCATCTCACATGAGTACTCTGTTAGTCTTGCATGAAACAAAGGAGTATCTGTTCAGCTGTACAAGCGTTTTAGTTTCGCATTTGACAGATATATATCGCTCATTTTATATCATAGTTATAACTCAAAAACGTGATTTTTGGGTTAATGATGCAAAGTTATTTATTATATAAATAAAGTAAAAGTTAATAACGTTAAATAAATTATCTACAAAAATAATTTTACATAATGTACTACATTTAAGTTTCTTATTTACTTCAATTTAAGGCATATCCTTTCTTTGGAAGAAGCCATAAAATCATCATTGAAAATTTAATGTTTTTCAACTCACTTGCCTTTGGATACCCTCAACCTTAACTGCTATTTCAACATCTATGAGACTTTTAGGACTTTTTAACTCCATTAAGTTGCAGGCTCAAGAATAAATTGCACGGCCATCGTCATCATTCGCCATTAAGTTTTAAATAGCGATACGCTTGCAAGACTTTCAGGCAATTCTCAGTAATTGTTTTTTCATGCAGCTGCTTCACTTTTAGCAAAATGTTAACTCATGATCATAAAGACTCCTTCCTGCCTGTGGAGAGTATTGAAAAGTTCTGTTTAGATTTGGCAAAGATTTTTTTCATAGATTTGTTTTTTAAACAAATTATTTCAAAGTTGACGATGAAAAGTATTCATATTAAAATTCTTATTTCTGAAGCTTAAGTCTCTGCTGTTAAAATACTGCTAAGTTCAAGAAAATTTTCTTAAGAAATATCTTTATTCAAATTTAATTCATTTATTCAGAAATCAAGAAACATCAAATTATTTGACCGCTTATTTGATACAAGTCCATTTTCTGCTGCTTCGTTTTATGTTTTTCACTCAATCACTTCAGTCTTCAAACACTTTATTTTACCACAATTTCATTTAATTTCTTTTCTTTCTTTTTGTTTTTTTTTTTTGATACAACTTGATATTAAAATAAAGGCATCTTCTTGACAGAAGTCATCAATTCATTGAATTGATACAAATTAAGTATACGAGGCGTGGCGAAGAACAAGCCAATCAAGCTTATAAAATAAAATCATTTGTAAATTCAAGCATTCATTTGCACCCTTCTCCCTCTCCACCTCTCTGCGTGCTGCCAAATCTAAATCCCTCAACTTCATTCATTCATTCTACCATGCATCAATCAATCAGCTAACCAAGTGTAAATTTATATGCGAAAAAATCCTGTTCATCAACATCAACAATAAAACCAAACCAAGCCAAAGCAAAATCAAAAGCAAAAGCAAAACAAAGAAGTCAAGCCAAACAAGAATAACAACAAAAACAACAACAATAGGTCGCCCAATTACCATTTCAAACCATACGCCCTTCATTTATTTTATAATCCTAGAATAAACGAGAACTAAACAAATTGCACCTTAAAGTATGCAGTGATTCATGGTTGCTCCTTCGTCTGCCGTTGCTAATGCTGCTGCTGCTGTTGCTGCTGCTGCTGTTGGTGGCTGTGGCTGTTGCTGCTCATGCTAAATCTTTGCAGAGCTCAAAAATATATGTAAACATTTTATGTGTTTTTATTTTCGTTTCTTGCTGTTTCACATTGGAACCTAGAACTAGGTGTTAAGGAATATAAAAACACAAAAAAAACAAGGACTACGTGCCACAAAGCATTCAATGCGAATAATGTGGTATGTCGAGAGAGGAGGTGATGCTGTGCATAGCATGAAGTTTCAATTCGTTCTGGTTCAGCAGCCTGTTAGTATGTCTTGCGTCAGCTTGTGTTGTGGAGTAGGGCGCGTCCGTGGGGAGTGTGCGGGTTAATCATTGAACTCATTTAAAAATTCCATCATGCTTGCTGATTTTCCAAATATTGAAAAACGTTGCCCTAAAAAATAGCTACAAATGTGTTTGTATGTGTATGTGAGTGTGTTAATCTTAAATGTTCATAAATAGGCGGCGTGTCAGAAACGTGAATGATGAGTTGTAGACGAAGCATATCATCTGCACTGAAATTAATCTGTTGCCTTTTTTTATTTATTTTTTTTCTTATATTTTCGTATCTTATTTATGTTGGCAACATCTTAAAATAACTGTTTAAAAATGTGAAAAATGCTCTTAACTCTGACATAATTCTGGCAAATGCACTCAGTTCAAGACAAGAAAGATCTTAGCCAAACTCCATATCCTGGCAAAAGGAATAAAAAAAAAACCGAGATAAATAACAACCAAGACATTCCTTTGGTCACGCCTGGTTGCACAACTTTTAAATGGGTTCAACTTAAAGAAAGTGTGTGCTTTTTTGCAATATTTCTTTGTTGTTTCTTTTCTATACTTTTTTTTCACACACCCAATTTATATCCTTTACGTGAAAGTGTTAGCAGTTAAGCTGCAGCGAAGCTGCTTAAATAACCCTTCGATTTGTTCGATTTGTTCGATTTGTATTGTGTTGAAAAAGTGAAGAAATTTGTGTAAATTTATTTGAAATCAAAATCCAATTTTTATGTGATTAAAGTGGGCAGTGCTGTCAGATATTTATGTTGGGAGGATATATTTTTTTTGGGTTTACTATATTGTGATGGCAGGAAAACAGAAAAAAAAAAAATAAATAATAATTTTCTGCTACCAGCTGGTAATTGTAACATACAGAACAGAGAACATTTAACCAGTCCCACCAGCACTCAATTCACTTTGTATTTATTTCAAAATAATTTGCCACAATCTATATAATTCAGTTCAATATAAGATTAATTTAAAACATTCGTTATGCTTTGCATTGATTTGAGTTTCGCTGCCTTTCTTTCCGTTTTTTAACCATCAACCAAGCCTCTTTCTAATCCTCTAATACCCAAATGAATGGCTTTTTTCAGCTATAATCATCGAAATTATTTGCAAGAAATTCGCTTATTTCTTCCACTTAAATGAATAAATAAATAATCCACAGGAACTGGCATTGAGCAGATACAACAATAAGTGTTGCAAATTAGCGTCAAAATAAATTGCTTAAATTATATAAATACATATTTTATGGTTATTTTAGCTGTCAATAAGCGCTCGCTTTGAGACACGCTAATGTTAACGGCATACAAAAATGAACGAATATCATACAAATGGCGCTTCAATTGCAACAAATAAGCCAACTAACGATATGAGTCGCAGCAATATTAAAAACAGAAATACTTAGCATAGGATTATGTTATGAATGGGCTAAATAAGCTTTTAACAAACAAAAAAAACAAAAAAAAAGAAAGAAGTAGGAAAACAGAACAAGTACTCATATATTTTCACCAACATTTATACAGTTTATTAGGCTGATTAGAGGCTTGAAGGATGGATGAATGGTTGGATGGTTAACAAGCTGCCGAAAGCAGTCAAAAATACTTGCAATACAAACTTTGCAAACGTCAAGGACAAAAGTTCGACAGTCGCATCAGACGACAAAAACCTTGTCAAGAAAATAAAAAAGAACAGCAGCATAAAAGGAAACGTTGTTGGCGACAGCAACGGCAACAGCAACAGCAACAGCGACAGCGACTAATAATAATTCCCCAGTGAAAAATTACAAAACGCTTCATTTGATTTGCCCCAGAAGCATTATGAGACGAAATTCTTCTCTCGTCTGCCGAAAAAGTAGCAGAGTTTGGTTTTATTATTTATTTTTTTTTTTTTTTTTTGTCCTTTTCTCTGTACTTATTTGTATAGCCTGTTAGTAGGAGCCTTATTTTTTTTTTTTTGTTGTGCTCTTTTTACGGCATATTCGTATGCAGCGTATATTCAAGTAGCTTTTTTGTAAATAATTCTGATCTATGCTAACAGTTACCACCACAACAACAACAACAACATTTAAAATGAGCAACGGAAGCGGATGCGTCTAGCTATGAGTTAATGTCGCCATTTATGCGCGACATAAGTGCTGATTGCTTGCTGTGCAAAACGTAGCAACAACCGCAGAGTATAAATGATACAGACAGTACATAAGAAGCAAGCAAGGTCAACATGTTGTTGTTGTTGTTGTGTAACTGTAGCTGCTGATAACTGATTGCCAGCGTCGTTTAGCAGAAATATGTAACGCTAATAGCAATTATTATGCAAGAGCAACAGCAACAGCAACGGCAACAGCAACAGCAACAGCAATAGAAGAAACCAATTTAAAACATGGCATCTATTTCAATGTCATCATAGATTAAAGTATTAGAAAAAAATCACAGAATTTTGACAATTAATTACACATACATATATAGACTACATATAATATCGAGTGTTTAATAAATAAATAAACTTTTTTGCAAGTTAAAAAAGAATCATATTCTTACCTTAATAAAGAAAAACGCTATCTCAATAAAGGAAGGAAAAAACTTAATGAAAACATTAGTTATACAGACAGACCTTTCAATTACAAAGTGTATACTTTTTTCAGTACCATGTTAGTACAAGTACTTTATGTACTTAAACTTGAAATTTCCAAGAGAAAATACCATATTTTCGTTGTGAGAGAGCTCTGCTTTTCAATTTCATATGAGCCAAAGTAACAGATTTTTCGTCTGATCTGAATGCTGATCTCATTAGAGGAGTTCCCAGTTAAACAAAATTCTTAACAATCTCAAGGAAGATGCTACCAACAGTGACGTGGTTTCCAAGTCGTTGGAACTGTTTGTTTTTTGAGACAAGGTATTTCATCTTCTCTGAGTTCACTATTCAACTAAGCTCTTTCTGTAACCTGAAGAATGCTGAACTGACTTCACGCGTACTATAGCCAATGATATCGATATCATCAGCATTCGCCAACAGCATAACACTCTTATAGAATATCGGGTCAATACTTTTCAAGCAGCTCGCATGTTCTTCTCCATCATTTATTTGAAAATATCATATGACAAGAATCACCTTATCTCACACCACGATTAGTTCTCTTCACATAAGTGTATTCTAAATAACTAACACTAGATTCGTCATTGCTGAGAGACTAAAAGACACCGCTTTTAAAACCTGCGACCAGGCATCTTATTTTTTCAAAAAAATTTCAAGCCTCATTCTTATTGCAATGCATTTGAAAATATATTTTACATTAAAAATTAGTGTCACATTTTTTAATTGCTGTTTCCAAATTTAAAATTTTTAAAACAATGAGGAGGAAACATTGCAGAAATGTTTCGAGATGTTAAATGTTTCAAGATGTTCATTTAGGTTTAAAAAAGTGAGTTTTTGCGAAAAATGGTAAATTTAATAAGGAAAAATATTCAAAATGATCACATTTCTAAACGGAATTACAAAAAAAAAAAGAAATTCTTTGATTTCCAAAATATAATTTGAATTTTTTTTATAAACAGGAAAGTTATACAGATTTTAAAATGTGACTTTATGCGAAATATGGTCATTTCTGTGTGGAGAATTATTCAAAATTTGTCAAAGTTCAAATGTAATTTACAAAAAAAGGATTCGTTGATTTTGTAATGATTCTCGCGAAGAATGTTGTTAGCGATGAAAGTCAGTAGTGATATGAGTTTGTTTTGAATTTGTTTTTCATATGCTCACATTCATTTCTTACTTTTTATACCCTAAACCTGAAAGGTCAGGGTATATTAACTTTATGCAAACGTTTGTAACGCATAGAACGAAGCGAGTCCGGTATAGAAAAGTATATATGTTCTTGATCAGCGTCACCAAGTGAGTCGAACTATCTATGTCCGTCCGTCCGTCCGTTCGTCCGTCCGTCTGTCCGTCTGTGTGTTGTCCGTATACACAGGATAAGAAGAAGGAGTTGAGATAATTGAATGAAACTTGATACACATGGTCACATGGACCCCAGGATCTGCACTATTGAATATTTTTGGAATCCGCTCACAGACACGTCTACAACGCAAAAATTGAAAACTGCATAACTCAGCTCATAATTAACCTACAACAATAAACTTTGGTATGTATGCGTTTTGTATCAACACAAAGATTTTTTCGAAAAATGGGTGTCATCCGCTTAAGGACACGCCCACCTCCCTTACAACCCAAAAATTAAAACCGCAATAAATAAGCCTCTATTTAACCTACAGAGAAAAAATTTGACACGTATGTTTATTATGACAAAACAGAGATGGATTTGCAAAATGGACGTCATCCGCCTACGAACACGCCTACCTCCCATACAACCCAAAAAGTTTAAAACTCTATAAATAAGATTATGTTTGTCATAGAGAGATTAAATTTGGTATGTATGTATTTTATACCAAAACTAAGGTGTGTTCAAAAATTGGGAGTAGTCCGTCCATTAATACGCACAACTCCTATAGCGAAAGCACAATAAAGGCATTAACTGTGAGCTACAGGAATAAAACTTGGTATGTGTAAATTTTTCATCAACATTTAAATGCATATAAAATATAGGCTTCATCCACCCTTGGAGACGCCCATTTACAATAATATTATTTTGTTTGGAAGAGGAGGTTTAGGGTATTTCATAGTCGGCCTGGACCGACTTTAGACTTTCTTTACTTGTTTATTTCACATTTTATTTTTCAAAAAAGTTGCAAATTTTATTTTTCTATTGTTAATAAAATAAAATCTGTCTTATATATATGATAGGTTCAAGATAGGTACCCTTAAGGTATAACCAATATCTATAATTTTTAGTCCACATCTATTACTCTATTTGCCTAGAATTTTCACTGCGTTTTTCTCACTGAGGCTTATTTTTGTAAGTACCTCCCATACAAAATTATAAATAAATTTAATATAGGTCCAGGAGAGGTACCCCTAAGGTCTTATTTATTTCTACCATTTTCAATGCACAACTATTTCTCTTATTTTCTAGTCTTCTGACCAAATTTTGTTAAGATCGGCCAACTTTTGTATGCATCTCCCATATAAAATTATGTAAGCATTGAATAAAGGTACAAGGTAGGTACCCCTAGGAACTAACCGATTTCACCGATTTGCAATTTTTGCAATTTTACTTAATAAGCTTAAACGTACCAAGCATACAAAATTGAATTATCATAAGAGCACTATTTCTATATTCGCATCAATTTTGTATGGGAGAATGCACTGCGCAGCGCTAAATATATACCTGAAAATGTTATAATTTTTTTTTTTTGTTTTTTTACAAATTGTAATTGTTTGTCATCTGTTCTTTTATTGGAAAACACAAAGATAATAATACAAAAACTACATATCATCAATTAGTTTGATTTTAGAAGTTTCTTATAGAGGTTTCTTAAAGAGGTTCTTATAGAGGCTTATAAAGAGGACACCATGAGTATCCGCCCCGGGTGACACCAAGTTTAGGAACGCCACTGCTTCGACCTACCGCTTTTTTCGTCTGAAAAGGCGTCTCTCTTGCCTTCTCTTCTCTAGGTATTGCTCCACAGCAGCATACATTACAAACGACTGCAAGGTGACTTTGTAGGCGGTGTTCTTCTCTGCAGTTCCATTACGAGCCGCTCACTTCTTTCGCAGATGCACAATTTAATATAAATTTAATTGTGCGGCTTTAATTTAATTTATTAATTTTATACACTGTTTTATACACTGTTTTCAGCACTGTTCCAATATATATATTTTTTTTTTTTTTGAGTACACGTACCTCTTGCTAAAAGTTAAGTTTTTTGAAGAACGGCTTAAGCAGAAAGCCGGTGTCTGAAATAAGAGTTTGGGTCGAGTATATAAAAAAATTAATTTGTTTAACAGTTTTAACTCATTTTGCTTTTATTTGCTCAATAGTTAGCAGCAATTTTGTTTTGACCATGACTCAATAATTTATAAGGTTATCCCGATATTTGACGTCTTCTCACGAAAATGGAGATAGATACCCTTATTTGAAGAGGAGAGCATTTTTAATGACACAAAAATCCCACAGGTGCTTGAATATCGTACTATTTTTCAGTACAATATATCTTAAAATTTGAAGTCAATACATTTTCTGCTACTTTTGTGTTTTTGAAGCATCCATCAGATGATTTTTTTAGGTTCTGCGACTTCACACATTCAAGCTTGAAATATTTTCACGAATTTATTGCCTTAAAGAATTCAACGAAAGCAATGCATACTTATTTTGTGTTTTTTTAAGCAGTAAAATATTGAAAACACATACTTTTTTATTAAAAAAAAAACACAGCACAACACTGAAACATACATTTTTTTTGAGGAGACCACAAAACCCTGTTTGTCATTCATTTTCGAAAGAGAATATTTTTTTGTTTACAAAAAATAAGGGTATGTCAAATATCGGGATAACCTTATAAATTATTGAGTCATGGTTTTGACGACCAATCAATAAATAAAATAAAATTTTTTTCTGAAAATAAATCAATCGACATAAATCAAGACATTTTGAAATATTTTGTAAATAAAACAGTTGACTGCTTGAAGTAAATTTTTGTACTTACATCACATTTTGGCAGAATCTGCGACATTTCACCCTATCCCGTACACAAACCAACTAAAACAATAAGAACTTGGCAACGCTTTTTTAACTCAACTCAATCGGTAGTTGACTTTCTCTATCTTCAACTAGCTAGAGACGATGTTGTTTTCTCATACAAATTTTAAAATAAGCTACCTTAATTGAGTTGATATATTTAATATTTTTATGCTCTGGAAGAAAAATAATTGTCTTTATTGTCTTGACCTAAACTTTTATTTCTTGTGATCGGGTTGCGTGTGTTTTGATCAGGGGACAACCAGGTGGCGTTATGAATATTGAGATGCTTGATCTAGTGTTACAAGCGAACATGTTTCGTGCAGAGGCGAAGTCAATCAACCTCATTTCGGCTGTGTTGTCGTGAAGGCTGAACTTTCCGACTGTTGTACCAAATATGTTTTCTTTGCCCACCTTGGCGTTGAAGTCACCCAGCACGTTTTTTATGCCATGATTGGGGCAGCGCTCGTATTCGTCTTTAAGGCGATCGTAAAAACTTTCTTTGATCCCGTTATCCTTTTCCTCCGTCGGAGCGTGTGCACTTATTAGGCCAATGTTAAAGAGTTTAGCCTTGAAGCGAATAAACTCTTAAGCTCTACTAGTATTATGGCAAGTAGTTTGTTCACATGCGTGAATAGCAGGACATAATGACGTGCTTTCTTGCCAACTACAAATTCAAATTCAAACTCGTATTTTTCCGCATGATCACTGTAGTAGATATCACAGGATGCCTTCCGTCGTATTTCTTAGATTGCAGTGATGTCATATGTTTTATATTTCCAAGTTATCGATTAGATATATTGTCAGTTTTTGGTTTGCGGTAGTCGTCATCAGCTTTTAGAGACCATTTGTATCTTGCTTTTTATTTCTTTCATTGAAATGGTTTTTTTCTAGCCAAAGAGGCCTGCCGCTCAAAATAATAGTCAAACTAACGGTTGTTAGTTTTTTTTCTGCAATTCTTTCAGATCCACTCTTGATTTCATTCAGATCATTAATTGTTCTTGCTTATGTATGCGCAGCATTGAAAGACAATTTTATTTTAAACTTAAAACAAATATTTAAATAAGTTCACGGTGGGAAAAAAAAACATGCCATCATTAAGTTGATGCCGCTCGATGTAAGTAAATGTCACGCAAACAGCTCAACTGCTGACATACTGCATGTACTCAGATATATACAAACAAGCACACCTACATTAACACAACTGCATGCATGTATTTATTCATACAGTTGTAGCTTTCGTGCTCATGTTTTGTGCGCCACTCACAACTCTTCACCTTAAAATTTTTTAATTTGAAATTCCAACATTAGCACAGAGCGGAACGGTACAAAAAAAAATGTAAAAATGCTTTATTTTTAAAATAAAAAACATTTAAAAAAAAAAATCAGTTGATGACATGTTGGACGGCCAGCGTTGAGTGCACGAACATTCGTGCAGACGGACAAATGAAAATGACGGAATGAAACTGCCTGAAGTCGGGGCCGGGTTTTGCAGTTTTACAGGCCACTGCATAACAAGGACATTAATTGGCTCTTCATTGCTACGTTTTTAAATATATGTGTATATATATTTGTGCACACAGCAGTGGGTTAATGTGCATGTGTGCTGCTGTGTGTGTGTGTGTGTGTCACTAGGCTACCTTGCAAAGTAAAAAGAAAATATTTTATTAAGTTTGTCAATATTTGCATTGCTGCTGTTTCACTTTTTTAATATTTGTTGTTGAATTTTTTAAGGACTTTGTATCCTTTTGAAAATATTAAATAAAGTCATTTAAACAACCAATCTTATATATATATATATATAATGTCAGTTGCCAGTGAGACAGCATTCCAAAGAAAATGTCACTTTCAGCGACGCTTAACGCAAAAGAACTGCAATTAAATTTCAGCACGCCACAAAAAAAAAAAGTTTTTTCTCGGGATTGTCGAAGTGTTGCTCATAGGCATTAAATTTAATTGGCGAAAAATACTTAATTAATGTGCTTACAAATAACGCTTAACAACTTAATTTAACGCCAAACTCATTCGTTGGCTAGTCCTTTGATATGCCTTCCTCTTTCACTGACTTCTGACTGCTGCTGTTATGAAACCTAATTTAATTACCTCTTAAAGCTACACCTTTGCTACACCCTACCAACTGCCTTTATGACTATATCCTGTAGCATTGTCCTTAAATTAAAGCAAATAAATTATGCCGCCGCTTCTAAGCAATAAGTTAAGCATTCGTCGTAATGTTATAGCAACGATTTGTGTACGTCTCTATGAGTTTGCTTTTTTTTCATCGTCTAAGTCGTCTTTGCTTCAAGTTGCTGCCACTTCCTATGTAAGTGAGTGAAATATTCAGCGATAGCAATAAACGCGTTTGCCGTCTCATACAATTGCTTTTGAATGTCGAAAAGCTTCAAACAAGTTTTTTTTTCAAGTTTTGCCAGGTGCTGTTGCATTACTGACACACACACACATACACACACTCCTACATACACCAAATAAAAATAAATACTTTGCATATAAATAGTGTAAACCATGCCACCTACCCTCTTCCGGTCTGGCGTTTGAGGCTGCTTGTTGCGTGATTGCCAAGTATTTCAAATGCGGACATTTTAAATGAGGTCCTGTTCAGTATTTCCGTACATTTTTTGTTGTAGTGGATTGTGAAGAGTATGTGTGTGTGTGTGTGTGTGTGCTCTGTGTAATCTTTTTGTGTGCAAGAGTGCGCTAATTACGTGCTAATAATTGGGCTAAATCATGCTAAAAATAGAACAAAAAAGATTCGTTTTAAAATTAGTTTAACTAAGGATTTAAATGAAGATTATTTTAATTAAACTCAATTTTAACTGGAAGTCAGACACTCCCAGTGCTTTAAACTAAAGGAGCAATGATAAAGGCTCCATTTGTTTAAAGAAAATAATAAAAATAAATAAAAAGCATTTCGTAACAAAATTGTAAGCATACCTGTTGAAGTAGAAAAAGAGGACTAAGCAAACGATAGAAAAATTTTAATATAAATTTCATTTTCACACTTCTAAGTTTAAATTGACATTTAAGTCAATTTAAGAGCTTAGTTCATAACAACTTCTATTGCATTTTTCTCTATTGCCATCACAAATCCACATACATCACACAGCTGCTGGCATACTTTATTATGTCGCAGACATTAACGATGTGTCGCTGTCGTTGTTGCGTCATTGTTGCTCGTGCCGTATCATTTGATGTCAAAATTGCATCTGCACTCGACCCCAAAAAAAGCAACAACCAGTTCTACTTTTTACCCACATTTATGACAAAACAAACAAACGAGTTCAACTATAGATCTACTAACACAAATTTGAATGTGTGTGTTTGTGAGTGCAACAGTGCGATTATTGCAAAACTAGTCACATCGTTGCACAAATCTATTCAGCGCCCTCTGCACTCTTGCATGTTGTTGAACTCTTATTTATTTGCATGCTGAAGCTTATGGTTCAGAAAGGTCTTGAAGGAGTTAATGAAGCCCAACATGTTGTCTTTGTCAACTAATAGGTCACAAGGTGAACTTTGATCGCAGTGCTAAAAATTCCGATATAACATGTCTAATTCCGTACATTTGAATATGAGGTGACATATTTTTGTACTCTATTGATTGATGATCTCTAAATTTAAATGGTTAATTTGAAGGTAAAGGTAAAGGTAAAGGTAAAGGTAAAGGTAAAGGTAAAGGTAAAGGTAAAGGTAAAGGTAAAGGTAAAGGTAAAGGTAAAGGTAAAGGTAAAGGTAAAGGTAAAGGTAAAGGTAAAGGTAAAGGTAAAGGTAAAGGTAAAGGTAAAGGTAAAGGTAAAGGTAAAGGTAAAGGTAAAGGTAAAGGTAAAGGTAAAGGTAAAGGTAAAGGTAAAGGTAAAGGTAAAGGTAAAGGTAAAGGTAAAGGTAA
This sequence comes from Tetanocera ferruginea, assembly GCA_958299015.1. Lineage (NCBI taxonomy): Eukaryota > Metazoa > Arthropoda > Insecta > Diptera > Sciomyzidae > Tetanocera > Tetanocera ferruginea. The sequence continues at coordinate 164,268,510 of OY282641.1, forward strand.
AGGTAAAGGTAAAGGTAAAGGTAAAGGTAAAGGTAAAGGTAAAGGTAAAGGTAAAGGTAAAGGTAAAGGTAAAGGTAAAGGTAAAGGTAAAGGTAAAGGTAAAGGTAAAGGTAAAGGTAAAGGTAAAGGTAAAGGTAAAGGTAAAGGTAAAGGTAAAGGTAAAGGTAAAGGTAAAGGTAAAGGTAAAGGTAAAGGTAAAGGTAAAGGTAAAGGTAAAGGTAAAGGTAAAGGTAAAGGTAAAGGAAAAGGAAAAGGAAAAGGAAAAGGTAAAGGTAAAGGTAAAGGTAAAGGTAAAGGTAAAGGTAAAGGTAAAGGTAAAGGTAAAGGTAAAGGTAAAGGTAAAGGTAAAGGTAAAGGTAAAGGTAAAGGTAAAGGTAAAGGTAAAGGTAAAGGTAAAGGTAAAGGTAAAGGTAAAGGTAAAGGTAAAGGTAAAGGTAAAGGTAAAGGTAAAGGTAAAGGTAAAGGTAAAGGTAAAGGTAAAGGTAAAGGTAAAGGTAAAGGTAAAGGTAAAGGTAAAGGTAAAGGTAAAGGTAAAGGTAAAGGTAAAGGTAAAGGTAAAGGTAAAGGTAAAGGTAAAGGTAAAGGTAAAGGTAAAGGTAAAGGTAAAGGTAAAGGTAAAGGTAAAGGTAAAGGTAAAGGTAAAGGTAAAGGTAAAGGTAAAGGTAAAGGTAAAGGTAAAGGTAAAGGTAAAGGTAAAGGTAAAGGTAAAGGTAAAGGTAAAGGTAAAGGTAAAGGTAAAGGTAAAGGTAAAGGTAAAGGTAAAGGTAAAGGTAAAGGTAAAGGTTAAGGTAAAGGTAAAGGTAAAGGCAAAGAAAAAATAACTGAATTTTCACTCAACCTAGTGTCCAAATTTATAAGCGACTTGTGTTAAGATATGTAAAAATTGAAGAGGGATGAGACAATTCTAACCTTGAAGTTTTAGTTTCAAAAGAAAAACCTAAGAATGTGAACTTTGGTCTGGTGAAAAAACTTTTTAAAGAAAAGTGAATTTGCTATTTGCTTCAGTGAGGTATCAAAACCCAACATTATTTTATAGAATTGATTTTGCTTTTTGATTGAGTCTATTACAATAAGAAAGTATAGGGGAGAGTTGAATACCTACGTAGCCCATACGTAAGTTGAGCACCTCTTTTTTGGCCATAACTTATATCCAAGTGAATATTTAATGTCATTAGCTACAACTTTGCTGAAGAAACTGATTGGATTTCTTTCAAAACAAACAAATTATGACCATTCTTCTGCAAAGCCTAAAATTGGGAAAAAAATTGTTTTATTCGCAAGTTGAACACCCCATCAAAATCACAAACAAAAAAAAACATGAAACTCCAAGTAAAAAGGTCTGATTACCGGAGTTTATTTTTTCTAATTTATTTTAATATTATATTTCATTGTTTAAATAATGAAAAAAATAGTGAGTTCCTTTTGAATTGAGCCTTTAAATCGTTCACTTCACATTCAAAATTTTTCACAAATTCACACAGTTTTAACATAATGTTTGTCGAGCTGTGTGTAATGCGTCTGTCAATACGCTCTTTAACTACTTTAAAATTTAAGTCTGTGAAACAACAGAAGATAACAATCGATATGCCAGTGTTTCTATCGTCGGAAATGTCGTAAATGCATTCAGCCCAATTATGAACCATTTTCTCCCGGAAATTGTAAAAGGGAGTTTCCGGTTTTAAGATAGCAGATAAAGATAGCTCATTTTTTATTTTTCACTCATGAATATTGGCGGTTGATGAACAAAATTGCATTAAAAATTTCCAATAAGTATTTTAACTTTGTCTTAAAAACGGAAACTTCTTTTTACAACTCCTGGTTAGATTGTGTCCATTAGACCGGATCGAAATTAACTTTTCGCCAGTCCAGGTACTTCGGCGGATTTTCTCCGATTTAAAAAAAAAAGTATGCACAAATCATTTTAATGAATTCGTCTAAATTTTGAGGTCCGGATCTGCTGACATCTTTTTTTATCCATACAAGAACGATCCGACCTAGTGTTCCACTTACGGACATGTTTAACTGACGGAACTCTCTCTTACTACTAAAAATATTTGTTCGCCTGCCGTGGTTATCGAACTCACACCCACAATAGTAACTGCATACCAATCCAAGCACCTTTGTTACGCAGATTTGTTAATTCAATATTAAGTATTAACTGGAGCTATGTTGCAACCGATCACAGTAATATATTAAAAGGATTGTATATTGGATATCCTACAAAAATATTGCTTCTACTTATAACACGCTGTCATCAGCATCGTTAAATAGCTGTGTTGTTATTATATTTTCGCATAGCGCGAAGGAAAAATAAACAACTGGCAACAAGTATGTTACCACATTCGTTTTCTGAGTGACAATAAAAACTTTTTAACAAAAAAAAAAACCTACTTCAAAATCACTAGAAAGTAAAAAATAATTTTAAATTACTTTTACTATTTATTTCTTGGTCAAATTTGTATTTTTATAATAAATATATTTATTTTTTTATGATAATAAAAGCTTCTAGTCAGCGCTAATCATTGACGTAAAATCATGATTTTTTCGCCATCCCTACTCTATTTAAGACTTTTTTATTTGTAAATATCCTGCTTGGGTGACGCTGTATTAATTTGTAATCTTAATTTTTCTTAAATCTTAATTAAAATGTTATATGTGTGTTGCAGCTGCACATAAAATCTGATTATATTAGCGCCGACTTCGAAGCTCTTATTATCATAAAAAAATAAATATATTTATTATAAAAATACAAATTTGACCAAGAAATAAATAGTAAAAGTAATTTAAAATTATTTTTTACTTTCTAGTGATTTTGAAGTAGGTTTTTTTTTTTGTTAAAAAGTTTTTATTTCTTTCTTTTTAGAGAAAATGATGTATATTAAAAAAGTGTATAAATTAATTAAACACCAATTATTTATGCTCATAATATGGAAAATGCTTTTCTGTCGTTTCTTATTCTGGTCTTTGTCAGTATGTTTATCATTACCTACTCTTGTATTTTTATCACTACCCCAATGTCAATATTGACTGAAATATAGTGTGTTTATAATATTGACACGCCTCTTTGTCGAGAATATCAAACTCTTTGTCATAGTGTTTTTAATAGTTCTACCCATTCTAACAATGAATTTTACCACCCTTAAGTCAATATGATACAGTTTTTTACACACTGCCACACCCCTTAGTCGAATAACGCCCAATTCTTCGGTAGTAATTTGTAATAATTGTGCCTACGTCTGTACTTTTTCAGTTAGTAGTGTCAGTATTCGATTTAGTGTTTTCTAATATTGCCACACCCTTTTGTTGAATGACGCCCACTTTATTCACAATAACTTGTTATAAGTGTGCCTACCTCTATACTAAATATCAGTACTCTAGTGTCAATATTATTCGCGATACAGTGTATTTTATATATTGCCACACCCCTTTATCAAACAAGGTCCACTGTATTGAAATTAATTGTTTTATAACTGTGCCTACCCCTGTAGTTAACTTTAGTACTCTAGTGTCAATATTATTCGAGATACAGAGTTTTTCTAATATTGCCACACCTATTTGTCGACTAACGCCCACTTAATTGACTGTTATTTTTTACCTACCCTTGCATTTTTTCTGTGAATTTTATTAACTCTAGTACTCTAGTGTCAATATTTACTGAAATACAGTGTTTTTCTTACAGTGACACGCCCCTTTATCGAATACCGCCCACATTACTGACAGTAATTTGTTATATTTGTACCTACCTTTGTACTAAATTTTAGTATCGTAGTGTCAATAGTAATCGAGATACAGTGTTTTTTTTAATATTGCCACTCCCCTTCTCGATTAGCGCCCATTTTTTTTTTTTACAAAAATTTGTAGCAATTTTTCCTACCTTTGTGATAAATTTCTGTACCCTAGTATCAATATTATTCGAGACACAGTAATTCTCTTATATTGCCACACCCCTTTGTCGAATTATGCCCACTTTTGTTATAGTAATTTCCAATAATTGTACCTACCTCTGTACTTAATTTCAGTACTCTAGTGTCAATTTTATTCGAGATACAGAGTTTTTACAATATTGCCACACCCTTTTTTAGAACTACGCCCACTTAAGTGATCGTCATTTTTAATACTTGTGCTTGGCCTTGTAATTTTACTGTGAATATTATTACCGTAGTGTCACTATTTATTGAGATACAGTGTTTTTCTTATAGCACCACGCCCCTTTTCCAAATACCGCCCCCTTTCATAAACGGGCACCTCCGCGTTGATAATCTCTATATGTTGACAAAAAATTACGGCAATCGGGCAAGTACTTTAGGAGTAATCGATGTACATACATTCACAAAAAAAAAAAAAAAAAAAAAACAGAGAAACCAACCAACTTGAGAACCTCCTCCTTTTTGAAGTCGGTTAAAAAATTACGGCAATCGGGCAAGTACTTTAGGAGTAATCGATGTACATACATTCACAAAAAAAAAAAAAAAAAAAAAACAGAGAAACCAACCAACTTGAGAACCTCCTCCTTTTTGAAGTCGGTTAAAAATAGGGATGACAACAATTAATGTGGAATTAATAAGCGCAGATATGACGTAAAATATTTTCTCGTTAAGCAACGCTTAGATAAAGGACTTAACTAAGATACCTACCCTTTAATCAAATTTAAATCTCTGTGCAGACAAGGAGCATGAAGCAAAGCAGAGGTTAACAACCTCTGCTGTTTATATTAGAATTTCCTTAGCCCTTCTCTCTGCAAACAACAACACAGCGCTGTCATTAAAAAAACAAACTTTTGTCTTTTGGCCAGCAGCATGTAATACAACATTCAAGGCACCAAACAACAAACAAATAATAACAACTGTCAACTCTTGTCACTCGATTTCAAAACAGCACAAAACAAAACAAAACAAAAGAAACCCAACACAAAATGTAAAACATATTTTTACTAAATAAACGCAACTACAAGCAAAACATTTCAAAACAAGTTGGGGAAAAAATAACCCAACCACTAAACTTAAAAAGCATAAAAATTGCGACATCATCATTGTTAGCCTTGGCTAACCGGGTTGACTCGTCTGCCTAAATGGCTCTAGGAGGCTCAACATTGTGTTCTATGCGCTGTAGACACAGAGCATTGTCTGATCTTAATAAGCCTGTAAGCACTCGAAATAACAAAATGCAGCATCCCTGACAGTTTATTAAGCTGACTTCTTTTTTTTTTTTTTTTGTCGCTCTGTCCACAGTGCCAGCTTTTATTGTTTAAATGAAGAAAAGAAAAAAAAATTGAAGGCATACAACATAAAAAAATGGCGGCAAAAACGGCACATTGCAAGCAATTTTATTTGGAATTTTCTTTTTTATTACATTTGAACTTCATTTCAAATTTTTTTCTTGCGCCATTTTTAATTTTTTTTTTTTTTTTTTTAGCATTGTGCCGCGCAATTTAGTTGTGCAGCTCAACCAAGCTTAAAGCAAGTTTTACCCTCATGATAAATTGTAGCTGACGCCAGCGTGGCAATGTCACAAAAAGTGGTCCCCTCAATGCTGGGCTTGACGCGTAATCAACGCGTGGTTTGCTTAAGCGTTAGGAATGTGGTCTGGGAGGGTGCGCGAGTAGTGCTGCTAAATGTTGCCTCTTTTCTAAACCAGCAAATTCAGTAAAAGTGCTCAGCCTTTTCTCGTTGTCGTTGTTGTGGTTGTTGTTGCACAGTGCTTTTTTTAATTATTTGCTTAACTTCCGAGTAGCTACATTTTCTGGATACCCTCGGGACTCTGCATGAGCTACAGGAATAACAAAGCAGAATATTATAATTACAGTTAGTATGTGCAGAGGAGTGGGTGATGAGGTTGGTGTTAGACAAGAGAAAGAGTAACATTTTTAAATTGTTTTGTGTTTTGCGTTTTTTTTTTTTCTGTGTTTTTTAGCTCGAATAAAATTTTATTTTAAATCATGTGCCTAAATGTAGACAAAGAAATTTTCATTAGAAAACTTTTTGCATTAAGCAAGTTCAAAGCCAACAAGAAAGCTTTTGCTTTACTTTACGCTTAAGCATTTGTTTTTTTTTTTGTTTTTTTTTTTTGTTGTTGTTAGTGGTTGAGGGGAATAGGTGGGTGAATCTAAGCATAAAATAAGCATTAAGGGACTATGTCACAAACTCTTTGGGCTGCTTTCGTTGCGCCAAAATATAGGCACAAAATATAGAATTACGTATGTTTTTTTTTGCTTTTTGTTATGTTTTTTGTTTTAAGAAACATGAAGAAATTTCTTTACCACTCCAGTTTTGTGCGGCATAATTTTATGAGCTGCTGTTTTTCTTATTATTATGATTGTTTTTGTTGTTGTTGTGAAGTGAAGAAACCTTTTTTGTTTGTCTAGCGGTTAATTTTCATTGAATTTGCTTCTCAGCACACTTAGTTTAGTTATAATTAGGTTTAAAGCCTGCAGCGAGGACGGTTTTTCTTTTGAATTTTTTGTATTTTTTTATTTACTTTTTTATTTTTGTTTTGCTGGAAGTGTTTGTAAATAAGTTAGTCAAAAAAAGATTGCATGAAGCAGGCAGCAGCAACAGCAGCTTTTTTAAATTAAAGGCTTATTTTGTACAAATAAATTATGATGCCGGCAAGCGGTTGTGCTTTTCAATGGCGACTTTGAAGTGCTGAAAAGGGATAAAATGGACTAAGGACAAGCAGCAGAACTTGCAGCAGTTCAAATTTAAACAAAATTTTTTTAATATTATTACATTGGATTACAAACATATAGTGCCAACAGTTAGGGTTGGCGGGGGCAATTATAGTAATTTTATGCCTGTATTTATGAAATTTAAATTTGTACATTTAAAGGGATGCCTTCGAATGACTAACTATTAAATGATAGTAATGATTAAGCTATATATATTTGTACATAGTATACAAAATTAATTATAATATAATAAATATATGATATTTGAACATTTCAGCTTATCACCTTTATATGATATCAGTATTTGTGTGCTATAAAAAATCGTAGAATTATTGTTTTTATTACGAAATGTGAATAATAAATCTTTCAGTTTTTAATTTTCAAATTTCAAACAAATCATTTCAATCATTTCAAAATCATCAATTGCTTGCTTGAAATTTTCAGTGTAATATATAAAACGCAAATGTCACACTTCAAACCTTATATCGCTCAAACTATTCATTCTTGCTTTTACAGTGCTTTTAATAAACGACAAAAATCGTCACCCTAAAAGTATGCATACATTTTGTTTGATATTTATCGCCAACGCAACATTGACGACGACAGCAACATAACAACATTCGAGGTGATTGTAAAAATATTGTCATATCTTCCACTTCTTAATTATTTTGAATATGACTCGTTGTGGAAGAGCTCCCATATAAGTTATTTTATAATTCCAAAGAATATTTTCTGCAGTATTTCCATATTTTCGGTAATTATTTTTTCTCACTTTAATGTTGGTCTTGTTACTCTGTCAAACAATTTAAGCTATGTTAGTTATTTTTATCTTCTTCTTATTTATGTCTTGTTTCCTAGTGAGACCTTCAGAGGTCTTCAAATTAGTCTTTGAAATTGAGCTGCATTCCTTTGCCTTCAAATTATCCTTAGAATGTCAAATTCATAAGAAAACAAAAACAAACAAATTGGCCATTTCAGGCCTTGAAAGGACTTTGACTGAGCTTCTTATGAATAATTGTGTTGTGTGTGTTATTAAATGTTTGCACACAATTGCCAAAAACTGGACCTACATGTTTAATGCCGACTCCGAACGGCTAAAGTTCATGTTCTCAAGAAGCTTTACATGACATTATTTACTCTCTGAGGTTTGTTATTGTCTGCAAAAGAGGTAGTGACCGTTCAGTAAAAATTTTTTATTGAAAAACTTTTCGCCGCAACTGGAGATCGAACTCGGGATCCGAGTGATGCTAAGCCACACACTTAACCTGCATGCCACGGTCACCACAAATTCATCCTAAAATAAAAAACATAAATATTTCTCAGAAACGATCAAAACAAGCAGAAAAAAATTTGTTATAATTTAAGTATAAGTTCAATAACTATTATTTAATTACTTTATTTATTAAAAATGATTAACAACAGATTTTATGATCTTCAGAAATTTTTTTTTTTTTAATAATATTATTTTATGAGTGCATAAAAATTCTTGAAAAACTTTTTATAAAAATCAGATTTTAATCCTTTTTACAATAATTTTTATTCAAAGCATATAAATTGGTGTACATTTATATAAATTTAGGGAAAAAATTTAAAAATATAAAGCATAGACTGCAAACGAATAAAAAAAATTTAAATCAGCAACTTCAGTGACAAAACAAAAAATAATTCCAAAATTCAAGAATGCCAAGAAATGCTTTAATCGATTTAGCGCCCTCCTTCTTATGAGACAGTACATTAGACCGTATCACTTTAAAAAAAGGTTAAAACACTCCGATATGCCTCCATTTTCTGAAAGTTTGACCCAAAATGAAAACAATATCATCTTAAGACTCAAGAAAATATGATCTCAGCCTTCTCTGGTATAACGTACTCGTCACACTGGCATCATATGCACCCCAGCGACACAAAAGCGTCATAAAAATAAACTATAAATTATTTTAATCTGACTTTCCTTTTTTTAGCTACTTAAAACTGTATTTTTTACATAAAATATAAGTTTAATAGGCTAATATTCGATAAAGTAATTTAAAAAAGATATAAAACAAGCATAAAAATGTATATTTTATGTCAAAACATAAAAATTGTTGGGTGTTAATGACCCTAGAGCATCGAAGGAATCAGATATTGCTCAATTCGCTTAGATTTTATTTTGGATTTGTATTGGACTTGCACCGTTTTGACATGTTATGGTCTGAAAAATTTAAAATATGCTATACCGCTAAAAAGCTACAACCTTACACAAAAATACAAAATTACAAACACAAAATTGTTGAAACAGAATAAGAAAAAATTTTATGAGGAAAATGCATAATATTTGCTAAAAGCTTAATAAAATATTAAAAGTTCCGGCAGAAATTGTTGCATGTATAGCATTTTCCGATTAAATTAAACCCTTTTTGAATCAAACGAAACTTTTTTCAAATTAAATTAAACTATTTTAAAGTCAAGCGAAACTTTTTTCATAATGAATGAAACCTTTTTCAATATAAACGAAACTTTTATAAAATTAAATGAAACCTTTTTTAAGTTAAACACAACTTTTTTCAATTTAAATGAAACTTTATTTAAATGAAATGAAATCTTTTTAAATTTTTATTGAAACCTTTTTATGTTAAATTAAACTATAAATTCTGATTATTTTGCATATATTTTTTTATTAACTAATGAAGTGGTTGGCATTCTAAGGCATGTGGAATATCTGAAATTTCTCTTGCCTATGAATCGGATTCATAATTAAAAACGAATGTTCTTGTCGTGGATCATTACTGATTTTTTCAATAAGCTCACGTTTAAATTATTCAAAACGCTCTGCACTCACTGTTGAACTAGCAAATACTTTTCAGTGTATAACATCCCAAAGGCCTCCTTTGGTGCAACCTAACCATAGATCTACGGTAGCACCGCTTCTTCTAGATCTATGGTTAGTTTGCACCAAAGGAGGCTTTTGGCTTGAATTCTCCCGGATAGATTGCCACAAATTCGAGATCCCGGTACTAAAGTCTTCACTACTCATTTTATATTATTTAAATCTTTAAATTATTTTTATAAATTATATAAAATTATATAAAATTGCTTCGACCCTATCTAATTACTGATATGTTATGATATAATTATATCAACGAATAACGGTTTCTATTGTTATAGTTAGACTGAAAAAAAGCTGATTTATAAAACTGCACAGTGGAGAACATAACAAACATATTCGTGTACTTATTTAATTTTAAGTTTATTAATAAATTTCAAAACTTAATTAATTTTTTCAAATCAATTTGAAAAAAGTTTAATTTAGCTTAAAAAAAGTTTAATTTAGTTTGAACATTGTTTCATTCAATTGGAAAAATGTTTTGCTTAGTTTGAAAATAGTTTCATTTTATTTGAAAATAGTTTCGTTAAATTCGAAAAAGGTTTCAATTCATTTGAAAAAAGCTTCACTTAATTAGAAAACAGTTTCATTTAATAAGAAAGAGGTTTAATTTAATCGGAAAATGCTATATGTTAATAAAAAAAAAAAAATAAAAAAAAGCTAAGATTATTACAAATGAGTTCTCATTCAAATATTTTTCATGTGTACTTCGGTTTGTACGCCGCATTATTTTAAATGGTTTTAGTTCAATAAAGCTTCAAAATTACCTTCAAACGATTTGCGCAACATCTAGATTGCGATTTTAAGGTCCTGTTATTCTCATTAGAGGTCAAACTTTCCGAAAATGGCCACGCACTGAAAAACCAATGAGCCATAATTTTTCCCATTAATTTTGAACCGCTGTACATCGTATGAGTATGAGTTACGTGTTATCATCAACATCAATGAGATACGAAAACCGATGAGAAAATTATTTATTCAATTATCCACATTAATGCTAATTTTTGGCTGAGCGTTGCTGTTTTAACACTCTCTGACAACACGCAGCTGTTGATTGTCACAAGAGCAACATTTGCAGCGTACCACAACATGGCGATATCAATAATAATAATAAGAGTACACAGCCGAACAAGCTGAAATAGAACAAAAATAGCGACAACAACAGCAACAGTAACATCAAAAATAATAAGAAATAATATAATAACAACATTTAACAAGCAAGCAGCAGACATCAAGTTGAATTGCTGCAGCAATAACAGCAGCTAAAGCAGCAACAATTCTTGTTTTGTTGTCGGTTTAAGGATTTTAATCCAATTTAACTGCACATCACAGGACAACAAAAACAAGAACAGTAACAAACAAAACAACAACCTGAGGTAACAGCAGCAGCCACATTATCAGCAACAACAACAACAACAACAACAACAACAACAACAACAACAACAACAACAACAAGAACAACTACAACATCACAAAAGGTAATTTACTTTGCCGCATCAGCAACATTTTGTGCTTGCTTCGCATTCAGCTTAAGTCTTTTTTGCTGCTGCTGCTGCTGCTGCTGCTGTTGCTGTTGCTTTGTTGCAGATCAACAAGAACTCGCATCCTTAAAACCGTTTGCTTAGTCCTTCGCATTCTTGGAATAATTTTTTTTTTCTCTTTTGTCTGTTTGTGTGCATGTGAGTGTGTGTTTGTGTGTGATTTTGTCTGTATGTGCCTGTTTGTTAATGTTTACTTGTTATGACATCTAATTTTGTATCCTTTCGCCTTGGTTACGTTATTTTTCTTTAAGTCCGTTTTTTTTTTCGTCTTGTTTGTTTTTGTTTTTGTTTTGTTAAAACCTTATGCTGCCCGCAAGTGTGAGCAGAGGTAAGCTCATCCATGTTGTTGCTGATTTTATCTTTTATATTGTAGTTGTTGCTGTTGTTGCTGTCGCAGCTGCTGGCTGACTGGTTGTCAGTGCAGTGCATAAAACGAACTCACTCGCTCACTCACTCGATTTGTTATTGTTTTTGTTTTGGTTTAAGCAACAAATGTTTTCGCTTCTAAGGATTCCATTTTAAGCACTTACTAAGTGGACATTTATAGCATAGCTGTTGTTGTTGTTGTTGTTTTTGATGTTGTTATGATTGTTGTTCTAGTCATGCTACGCGCAGCTTTGTTGCGAAACATGAGCAAATTCATCAAAAGTAGTGAAAAAAAAAACTTTTAAGTAGCAAAAAAAAAAGACTTGTGCAAAGTTGTTTCTGCTCAGTTCTTCTGAATTTTTATGCTTATTTTTTATTTTTTGCTAAATTTGCCGAATAAGAAATCTTTAAAGAGAAAATTTGCAAAACGCAACTCAACAGTTCCTTCAACAGTTCTTAAGTGTCATCTTAACTCTACTTAGAGCATGAAGCCTTTTTTTCTCTGCAATTTAATGACTCTGAAACAGCTTCTTGCTATGTCTGCTGATGATGTCTGCTGAAAAAAGAAAATAAAAATAAAAAAAAAAACAAAATACTTCTTCTTAAGTTGTTATCATTCAATACATTGGCACCTGTTCGGAATTGCTTACATGCTGCAGGAAATTGACAACAAGACCTCAAGATGTGCTGCTCCATTAACACTGATTGTTATTGTTGTGGTTTGCTGCTCTTGCTGCTGCCAGCAAAATTCAAGCAGAAAGCATTCAACTTGATTCCTTTTTAGTTTTTTTTTTTTTTTGTTCGTACCTTTTTCTTGTTTTCACTTGTCGTTTAGTAGCTTGTTCTTGCACACTTGTATGTGTTGGTATGTGTTTAACTATAAAATCAGAAATGGTAGTCATTTGGAAAGAGCACGCAATGTGCAGGTAATACGACAATTTTGGCTAAAATCAAGTATGCCAAATCCAGTTACCAATTTTCTACAGCAGTCATTTCATTCGGTCTGCTTATAACCTTAAACAAAGTCAAACACACACACACACACACACACACGCACACATTGGTAAATATAGACTTTTCTTTGAACTTACAGAAGCACAAAAAGTTTAAAATTTTACTCAAATTGTTGCATACTTTCTGGCGGCATTTAAACAACAAACTGTTGACACATTTAGCAATTTTTCCCAGCTCCTTTCATTCGAGAATCCTTCGAAATAAATGTTTCGAAATGTTGAAAATCTTAATAAGATTTGCGCTTAATTTTCTCACCTGTTGGCAAATAAGTTCAACATATCGCATCTAACTGCTTTGATGCTCAGACAAACAACTCCAACAACAACAACAACAACAGCCAATGCTAAGGGCTAAATAGCAACAGCTACAAATAAACACAGCAGAAAACTCAGAAACAAATTAAATTGTTAGAGCTAAAGCTGTGTGGGTTTTCATCTAAGTATCTGTGTGTTGATGTGGAAAGTGTGCCATTCTGGCTGCTGCTAACTGTTTGCATGGCTGTTTTACTTAAGACACAGCTATTTCACACATTCCAGTTGTCGTTGTCATGCTGCTGCCTCTGCTGCTGCGCGCGTTTGGCGCATGTGAGTTGCTCTCCTCTAGCTGTGTAAGCATAAAATTATTTTAATGTCTACATCTAATTTTATTAATAAACATTTTCAAGTCGCATCTGTTTCTGACACATTTTCACGAAAGTACTAAATTAATCACTCAAAAGTAGCAAAATTATTTTTATGAAATGTCAGTTGCTTGACATAAACGGGAAATTTCAAGAATGTCATATCTTTAGAAAGACTATCATTAAGAAGTAGCAGAATGTTATGATGCAGGTAAATGTTCACACATACCAGAGCATGTTAGTGTATAAGTAAATGTGTATGGGAGTGTTTGTGTTAAAATGGCAAACGTAGAAATTGCTTAAATTTGCTCGATTTTTAAATTTAAGCTCATGTTTCATTTTCGTTCACACACACTAAAGCATATTGAACTGACTTTGCTTATGCTCGTTACTTTTGACCATTTTTGTTTTTTTTCGATTTTTTGTTAACGTTTTCACACGTTTTATGCGATCAACGCTTAAAGATTAAACTTGCTTTTATGTTTGCTAACCAAGACGACCAGCAACTTCATTGCTAACAACAATATTGTTGCCGTTACTTTTCATTGCATTTGGCGTTAGTGTTGTTGTTGTTGTTGATATTGCTTGTTTGGCTCTCGTCTGAAAAGCATTCAAACGCGAAATTTTTGCAATTTTACCAGTTTTTTTTTTCATTTTATTTTTATCCTGTATATTCTTGTATTTCCAATGTTTGCTGATTTCAATTTGCGATTATTTCGTGTTGTACGAGTTATTTAAGCTGTTCCGGTCGATTTTACGAGCTTTATTTCAGGTACATGCAATTTCGCAGCTGCATTGACAGCAATTTTTATTGATGATTGCGTACATTTGATGATAAAAACAGAAAATGAAAAAGTAAACTTTTTTACTTAATGTCCAATATTGATATTTGTATTTGATATTTTTTTAGTTTATACATGAAACTGCATAAAAACATAACAGTCGTTTCGACAATGAACTAAAGTGATTTCAAAGTAATATTTTTGGAGTAAATTTAGTTTTTCGAATTGAAAAACCTGAATACAAGATCCGTAAAGTGGAATAAAGAATTGCACAACTACAATTTAAGTCTTTAATATAAAATTTGTACGTTTGTTTGTATGCATCTTTGTATGCAATGAACTCCTTAACTGCTTGATGAATTTTTCTAAGACTTAGATGAAACTATTTTTTTATTTTATTGTGCTTAAAATAGGCTATTTAAGTTTTGCCACGCCCCTTTTCAATGCCCACAATTCACACAAAATTGGAACATGCTGATAAATATAAATCATAAATCATTCAATTTGGTTAAAATATGATTAAAACATGGTTAAATTATGATTACTCCACCCACATAACTCCGTGTCACCCATATTATTGACAAACAAGAAAATAGTGTGAAAAAAGTTTAAATCGAATCGCCGATACCTACCCAAATATTTTTTATTGCTGAAGAACTAGACAAGGTTTAATGTTGAAAAAATCATAGAATTAAACTATTTTTACAAAATTTTTTTCTTCTTCCATATAAAAGTCTTGGGACGAATTTCAAATGAACAAGCACGTTATGGGCAAATGACGTTGGTTTAAACAAAAGATTTGAGGTAAACATTGAAACTCCTTTTTTTCCGAGAAGTACGCGTGCGGATTACATAAAATCATGAATAAAGCCATCGCATTTTGGAAATAATATAACAAAGTTCCATTTAACAACAAACATTAGAGCTCACATCTATGGAGATCAATTTGAAAGGAGACTATAACAATCAAAGTTGGTTATGCAAAGTTGCAATTTTGACGATGAAAAACATCACGGACAATATTATCAAGTGTAAAGCTTTTGAAATAGCTGCAGTGAGATATTCACACACTTACTGTCCCTGATCAGAACATGACATTTTATTACCCTGTCCACTTTAAGCCCCCAGGAATACCTCCTCATAACCACAGCCTAACACCTGGACCATATATAATGCAATTGAAAAATTATGATTCACGAGATGACTTCACAATAGTACCAGACTCTTGGTTAAATAATGATTGTCAAATGTTATTGCTACCATTTTAACTGGGTGCGGCAAAGGTAATAACGTTTTTCTGCTTCGCATCCATATCATACTAAAAAACTAAAAAAAAAAAAACAAATTGGCCATTTCAGCCCTTGAAAGAACTTTGACCGAGCTTCTTATGATCAATTGTGTTGTGTGTGCTATTAAATGTTTGCACACAATTGACCGAGAACTGGACCTACATGTTTTATGCCGACTCCAAACGGCTAAAGTTCATGTTCTCAAGAAGCTTTACATGGCATTATTTACTCTCTGAGGTTTGCCATTGTCTGCAGAGAGGTGGTGACCGATCCGAAAAAAATTTTTTTTTTTATACTACATATGGTACTCATATCATATGGTACTACATTGAACCAAAAAACTACACACAAATTATGAATTTTTACATGATCTCAAATAATCTCATTTATGAATTTTGCTCCAGTAACCAATAACATGAGTCACATGATCTATTCATGATATCAATGAACTAAATGCGTCAATTGCAAACACACGAGAACATGAAGACTTCCTAAGCTTAATGCTTAATGTTCATAAAGTGTGTGCACTAGAAAACCAATGGAAAATTTCGCAAATGTCATGAAAAACTACAAGGGGAACATGCATCGTTCATAATTATTGTGAAAAAATTCATAAAATTTATGAAAAAATACGAGGAGCAAAAGAACAGTTTATGAGATTAGCAAGATAGCTTTTGGTTGTGGGAGGGACATGGAAAAAAGTAAAGTAAATATATACTTGTTAGCGTACCCATTAAGTTTTATTACTCCTCTTACTTAGAGAACTTTCTTAGAGTATGGGTGTTAAAAATAAGATCTGCAAAAATTAATTTGATGTGGTGTACACAGAAAATTCAATCTCAGATAGATTTTTTTTTTGTTATTGCAAAAAATCAATTGACAACAACTTGCATAAATAGATGATGACTCTGGGGGGTCCAAACCCGTGGACCTCCCCATATCTACGAAACTGGCATTAATAAACAAAAAAATGAATCAACAAAAAAATCAAAATAAATCTAAAAGAGCAAATAAATATTAATTAACGGTACAAATTTAAATTTGTTTTTAATGATATTTTGAGTTAACGTCACATCAGGCAAAATCCATTCAGTCCAAAAAACCATTATTTGTACGCTGACGATCGAAAGTGTGTGGAATTTTGTATTTCAACAAAGCAATTTGAATTGCTTCGAGAGAAGTAAATTTTATTAAAAACTCGGTAAAAAGAAAAATAGTTATAAAAATAAATTTTAAAAATGTGTACGTCATGTCACATTCCTCGAAGAGTACCTGCATTTGGTTGCAAGGTGGATTTTTTAAGTGGATTTTTTTTTCAACTTCTCATGGTCGATGGTATAGGAGTTAAAAAAATATAATATATAAAAGCTTAAATTTATGTTTTATATACGTTCAATGCTTTTTAAAAAAATTTTATTTTAAAATGTTCCGATAGAAATTTCAGTATGATGACTTAAGGCTCAAACAAGTTAAGGCTCAACCATAATAGGCTCGAGCTGGCTGCAACCACTCTCAAATTTTCTACGAATGCATAGAAATTGTACGTAGCAGCCATAATAAGGGCCAACCAAAATAGACGAGACGAGACGTAACGAGTAAATTCAAGCATACGTGAAACAATATTATTAACCAAAATGGTCTAACGTATTTGATCGAAACTGAATGAAACGTTTGACTAGACGCTTTGTTCCGTAAGAACCGAACTTTTACTGTCTCAACTCGTCAGCAACAACTGTGTAGAGTATGTTTACATCAAGTTTTGTTGCATTTTTATCAATTAGTACAAGTTAACATATAATTATTATTTTATTGTCTTTGTTAGGGATGAAAAAGTAATTTACATGTATTTTTTTCGGTTTTCAGTTGATCAAGTCGACGTGTTCTACAACGTTTTATTTTGGGTTAAATGCCAAAACAGCCGTAACGAATGCAAACGCTCGTCAGATTGCAATCGTTTCGTTTCGTCTATTTTGGTTGGGCCTATAGCTCCAGCCAGCTTTATCGTCAAGTTTCGTTAACTTGAGCTGGCTGCAGAGAGAGCAATTCAAAGCGCATGTTGCTTGAGTTTATGTCAAACTACAATGAATAGCATTTTGTTTGTGAATATTTCGTAACAAAAATGGGAAAACATTAGAAATATCGTGTTTATTTTATGTTCTTATAAAACAATATCAAGAAAAAATGAGGCAGGTCTGTTAAATAATAGAGAAATGTTATTGATATAAGCCCGAGCTAGCTCAAGTCGTTATGGTTAAATTCACGATTTGACAGTTCTCAAGTTGGCTTTTCGTAAAGTTTTGATGTTAGCTGCAGCCAGCTCGAGCCTATAATGGTTGAGCCTTTATGCGTAAGCATACAAAAGTTTCAGAGAGAAGTCAACGATAAGTATACAAAAGTTCAAAAACACACTCTTCCATATTTAATTAAAAACGAAGTAAGCATGTAAAAAAATTTCTATATAAATCGATTCGAATGAAATGACAAATAAACAATAATTTGTTTTTGTCGAAAAAGATTGCCAACTAAAATTATAAAAAAATATTTTTTTTAAGTTGGTAACTTCATCCATGCTTTATGATTGAATATAGCGATAAATTTCAATACAAACCTCGCTTAATAAATAAATCCTGTCTAAAACATACATTTTTACTGATTTTTTATAAAATTTCGATACATAAGTGTTTAAAATCAAAATTTAAATTATTTATTAAACAGGGGGCAACCCCTTCCAGCTTAGCAATATACGGTGTCGAGCGCTCACACTCAAGTTTTGAAAAGTAAAAGAAAATTGAGAAACTGAACGAAAAATTGCTTACGCACAACTTGAGCGACGCAGTATATTGCTGAGCAAGTACGTTCTTTTGCTCTCTAGCTTTTGTATGCTTACGCATAACTTGGTTGAGCCTTTAGCCTAAAAAAAAAAACCGAGATAAAATTTTTAAATTTGATAAATTGCAAAATAAACTTATATTATTTGAAATTCTTCGAAAAACGTATTGTTTTAAAAGTCTTGTTCAATTCGTAGAGTTTTACAAATTTTGTTATCCAAGTCTAAAACCACTTCTATTTTATGTAACGTCACGCCAGCGCATATTTTTGCTTATATCTTTGACTCTTTAAGGTCGACTGTTATAACTGCTTTAACTTTTTTACTTAATATAGTGCTACTTAATTACTACCAAAATTAAAATAAAAAACTTTTTAAAAATTAGCCTTTTTTATTATTTTGTATACCCTAAACCTGAAAGGTCAGGGTATATTAACTTTGTGCAAACGTTTGTAACGCATAGAACGAAGCGAGTCCGGTATAGAAAAGTATATATATTCTTGATCAGCGTCACCACGAGCTATCCATGAGTCGAGCCATGAGTTGATCAGCGTGAGTCGAGCTATCCATGTCCGTCCGTCCGTCCGTCCGTCCGTCCGTCTGTCCGTCAGTGTGTTGTCCGTATACACAGGATAAGAAGAAGGAGTGGAGATAATTGGATGAAACTTCGTACACATAGTCACATGGACCCAAGAATCTGCACTATTGAATATTTTTGGAATCCGCCTCGGACACGCCTACCTCCCATACAACGCAAAAAATTGAAAACTGCATAAAAAGCTTATAACTAACCTACAACAATAAAATTTGGTGTGTATGTGTTTTGTATCAGCACAAAGATGTTTTCGAAAAATGGGTGTCATCCGTCAACGGACACGCCTACCTCCCATATAACGCAAAAATTTAAAACTGTATAAATAAGCTCATAATAAACCTACAACATAAAATTTGGTGTGTTTGTGTTCTGTATTAACACAAAAATGACTTCGAAAAATGAGTGTCATCCGCTCACGGACACGCCCACCTCCCATACAACCCAAAAATTGAAAACGCAATAAATAAGCCTCTGTTTAATCTACAGAGATAAAATTTGGGCCGTATGCTTTTTATGAAAAAACAAAGACGGTTTTTAAAAATGGACTTCATCCGCCCACAGACACGCCTACCTACGATACAACGCAAAAATTGAAAACTGCATAAATAAGCTCATAATTAACCTACAACAATAAAATTTTGTGTGTATGTGTTTTCTACAAACACAAAGATGTCTTCGAAAAATAGACGGCATCCGCTCATGGACACGCCCACCTCCCATACAACCCAAAAATTGAAAACGCAATAAATAAGTCTCTGTTTAACCTACAGAGCTAAAATTTGGCATGTATGTTTTTTATGACAAGAAAAAGATGGTTTTGATAAATGGACGT
This sequence comes from Tetanocera ferruginea, assembly GCA_958299015.1. Classification (NCBI taxonomy): domain Eukaryota; kingdom Metazoa; phylum Arthropoda; class Insecta; order Diptera; family Sciomyzidae; genus Tetanocera; species Tetanocera ferruginea. Next base: position 164,287,902 of record OY282641.1, read on the forward strand.
CATCCGCCTACGGACACGCCCACCTCCCATACAACCCAAAAATTGAAAACGCAATTAATGAAACTCTGTTTAATCTACAGAAATAAAATTTGGCACGTATGTTTTTTATGACAGAACAAAGATGGGTTTGCAAAATGGACGTCATCTGCTCACGGACACGCCTACCTTCCATATAACCCAAAAAGTTTAAAACTTAATAAATAAGATTATGTTCGTCATAGAGAGATAAAATTTGGTATGTATGTATTTTATACCAAAACTAAGGTGTATTAAAAAATTGGGAGTAGTCCGTCCATTAACACGCACACCTCCCATAGCGAAAGCACAATAAAAGCATTATCTGTGAGCAACAGAAATAAAACTTGGTAGGTATGTGTACATTTTTCATCAACATTTAAATGCATATAAAATAAAGGCTTTATTCACCCACGGACGCGCCCATTTTCAATAATATTATTTTGTTTTTGGAAGAGTTGGTTTAGGATATTTCATAGTCGGCCTAGACCGACTTTAGACTTTCTTTACTTGTTTTTTAATATATTTGTCGTATGAAACGTAGATACATAACACCAGTGCCCATATACAAGGAAAACGTAAACTCTTTTATGAGTTTAGCGACCAAAATTCATATAATCCATGAACAAATTCAAGGGCAGCAAGAAAATTCATGAGGTAGGAGTCACAATTAAAAACAACTCAAGTTGTTATATCGATGGTTAAGCTGACTTAAGTGATAAGTAACCTTTTGACCAAAATAAGTTTACTGCATTTTTCAAGCCATCCACATAATATCTAACTTCTGGAAATTTGTTGAAAATGCATAACCAATAAATGCTGATTTATTTAGAGTAAAAATAAATGTTTTTCACTGAGATGTATTGAAAGTTATGAACAAAATCGACTTTTCTGAACATTTAAAATTGTTCACTTATCACTTTAGTGCGCTTAACCATCGATATAATGGGAGTGTAAAATTCACACTTCATATTTACATTTGAACACTTTCCTTAGCAATGCGTTGACATGCGACACACATGTTATGAAATTTTATGTTATATATTTGTACTGTCACTATCCAACAATTTGATTTGCTTAAAATTGCGTTCAAGAATTTTGTATACGACAGGTTTGTGACCGTTTTTAAACGTTTACATAGACTTGTGTTTGAAAACACTCATGTATAATTACTTGGAACTTATGTACAAGTAAGCATGATCTCAAATGTCGAGGACAAACACTAACAGTTGCAGGACTTGATTTGACAAAAACTGCTTCACTCAAGGCCAAATTTATATCGGCTGCTCAAGCGTTTGGAGTTTACATAATTTATTCTTATGACAGAATAAAATTATTTAACACAATTTCTTTAAGTGATATAAGCATGACTTAGTCTTTAAGTGAGGCAAGAATTCTATCTTTTCTTTTCTAATAAAACACTTTGATGGAAGAAATTGAATTTTTACTCGGATAACAAAGTTATAGTAAAATTAGTAAGTTAAGCAGACTGGCCAGGACTGGGTGCATTAGCTTTAATAAAGAATATTTTCAAGTTCAACTTATATAAATTAAACCAATTATGAAAAATTGGAAAAATTTCTTCTATTCAAAATACTTGTATTTATCTTATTGTTAGCAGAAATTTATCTTTAAAATTTATATTTTCTTCTTTTGTATTTAATTAAACTCAAGTTTACTCTATTCTTACACAACAAGATCGGATTATCTGCTAGTATTTAATATAATTGCTAATAATTTACTTTAACAGGATCAAGGAATCAATAGATACTAGCTAAATTCCATAATTTACACGATTTGTTAACACATTATAAACAAGCAGTTAAATTATATGCATCTGCAGATAAATTTACCGAAAACTTTTACCTATATTAAGTGACGCATGCAGCTAACGCACCTTAGAACAACCCTTAGCAACATTCATTAGTTTTTAATTACTAAAGCACGCTTTACTTTGATGCTGCCTTATGTTATTTGTATTCAATGACAAATCAACTCAATATTTCACAAATGTTTTTTGACAAAGTTATTTTGTTCAGGAATAAAAGTTTTGAATTTATTTTCAATACATTCCATTCAGAATCTATTACAGTCATGTGCAATTTTCAAAACTTGTTGAGTAATTTTATTTTGTTATATTATAAAAAGATCGGGTTTTTATAAAGCACAACGAAAGAAACATAAAGAAACCAGCCACAATAAAGTTTTTTATATGATACTATATATTTTGAGAGACTTGAGTTCATAAGTAGTCACCTAAAATGTTTCCATCTGCGAATTAAGCACTGCATATCGAATTAATGTGACTCTTTCTTGCACAGCATTTCTAGAAAAATCTACTCTATATTATTTTCTTCATCTCCAGCATGCCATGGCATTACTTGAATTGCTTTACTTTAGTATTTTATTAATGTTTTTTTGTAAGAACTTCACACAAAATTTTGCTCGCAAAACCAAGCTAAATTTAGCAGAACTAAGCTACGAAGCAAATCTTTTCCAATTAAATCTTGCAATAAATCAAAATACAAGCAGCCTCATGCCGCCACTTAGACAAGCTCTTAAATTATATCCCGGAAATTGTCACACAAACAACTCGGCAGCACATACTAACATTTTCTTTCCCTCGTCGCCGATTGTGACATTATTGAGTGGCTTCAGACTCGCTCGCGCTCTTTGTAAATGCTCTACATGTGTCGCTGGCACTTTGCCTAAAAAGCTACTTTAATAATTTTGCTACTCACTCAAGTTTCACTTAGCAGCATTGAACCGCTACCAATGCCGACAACACCGTCATTTCCACCATCAAAGTAATGCGATACAAGAACGCGTCATTTTCAGTGAAAATTGAATTATGTAAATTTGCAACAGTGTTGCTTATGTTGATGATGATGATGAAGCTGCTGCTGCTGCTGGTGTTGCTTGTGTGGTAGTTGTTGCAGGCAGTGTTAGCAGCAACATCGACTTCGTTCGACACTTTCAAAAGTTGTGATCTTTGAGGCATTCGATGTTTATGTTAAGTGTGACAAAAGCCGCAAAACAGTGTCTCAAATAAATAAAAAAACCTTTTTTCTGCTGAAAAGCACTTTCAAAGCAAAGCAACTTCAAGGACATTAAGTAGAGACGCGACAAGCAAAAAAAAAACTAAATTATATTTTGAATTTTCATTATGTTAAACAGTGAGTGGCAAATAAAAGGATACCTTGTTGGAGATATGCATTATATTATGAGCTGTGTTATACTAACAACATTTTATTTTAATATTTTGATGCTTTTTTTAGCCAGAAATGCAAAAAATATATCTCAACATTGCCTTAATTAATGAAAACTGCACGCAAATTAAAGCAATTTTGTCGTTATGCTCTCTACCAGTTATGCTTGATGCTAAAAATTCCCAAAGCAAGCTCCTAAAAGTATGCAATGAACATGTTGACCACTTATTACGTTGCTCCATTGTTTGCCCCACACTAATTGCAACATTTCGGTCGGTCAGTCGGTCGGTTAGACGGATGCGTTCGTTGCCATTGACGCCGGCAACGTACGGATTATTACGTTAATCCGTAACAAACGTTTGAAGGCAAGCCAGTCAGTCGAAGGCCAGCAGCTGCAGCAGTAGCGTAACCAGCGGCCACGAAAATATACAAATTCACATACTCGGGACTTCAGGCTTTGCAATCGATGCATATGAAAAGCTTTCCTTTATTCATTTCATGCTTAAAATTTGTTGCTGTTATTGTTGTGTTGTGCTGCTTGCTCTAGTATAGCTGCTGTCCTTGTTGTTGTTTTTATTTTTGTTGCCTTTTGTGCGAGATAAATGAGAAAATTAAGCGAAAATTTGACACACCATCATTAGAGCACATGAAGTGGTCCAAAATTTATTACTGCGGCTGGTATTTGTGAGCTTTCGGAAATTGTCGGAAAATTGCTTCGACATGAAGTTAAAGCCAACAAAAATTTTGCTAATTTGAATTTTTGCAACAATGCAAAATATCGTTGAGCAGAGAGAGAGAGAGAGAGAGAATAAGATAGAGCAGCATGAGAGCGCATAATCCGAACATTTGTTGAAGATTAATTTAAATTCTTTCTCTCATCATCAGTCATCAGACTTGGTCAATCGCGTTGCTACTATTGATTGCATTCCTGCGGCAAACCAACAAAGAAAAGGATAAGCTAAGGAAAAACAAAAAACTAAAATGAAAAACTGCCAAAAGTAACAATTTAATTATATGTTCGAAGAAAACCACAGCAAATGCAACAACCACTACAAGGCTTTGGAAGTATGCTCGTTGGCTAAACAAGACAAAAAAAAAAAACAACGAGTTCAATGTTCATCTGAACATGATGAAACATGTATGTGAAGGAACTCAAAACGAAGAGGTCAGACATTTTAACGTATATCTTTTGAGTTGACCACAAAGTTGTTATAATATTTATTTTCTCGTTTCTTTTGAAAAGGCGGGGAAATAGCAATTTTTTAAGGTTTTTTAATATTTTTGCTTAAGTTTTGAAAAATAAAATGAAACTAATAGTGTTTAATCTATAACCAAACAAAAATTTTATTGTGGCCTAATTATGATTGAACTTTCTGGTTTTTAACTTTTGAAAAAATTAGACAGTTAATAATAAATAAAAATCTTTTTATATCTTGAATTTCGAAAAATTAAAAATATTTTACAATTTGATTTGGAAATTGATCCACATGTTTTAAACCTCATCTCAGATGAGAAATTTGAATTCGAATGGGTAAAGGGCGGTTTTTGACGAAGTTATACAAATCTTAAAGGCTAATGAACTGTTCTTTGCAACTATTAACACGAAATCAAAATCTCAAATAAATAGGTCAAAATCACTTTACCTATTTTTTCGTATTTTAACGAAATTTATAGATATACTAGTTCTTTCCTAGTTCTTTCTTGGAATTTTTAGTTCCAAATATTTATAAAATTCTTTAAAGTAAAAACGGAAACGATAGTAGGTATAACGAAATATTTTAACCTAAGTTCAAATAAAATTAAATAAAACTGAAAATTTCACAATGCAAATATATAAAAAGTTTATGAAGTTTCAATAAATCACAAAACAAAAAAGCCTCAAAATATGCTATGAAATTTAAAAAAAAAGCAAGCTTCCTGCACTCACATTTTACGAAATTATGTTATCTTCTTCTTAATATATAAAATCAAATGTTTGTCTGTCTGTTTGTCTGTCTGTTCCGCATAGGCTCGCGCACCGTTTATCCGATTGAGCTGAAATTTGGACATCGAGTACCTTTCATAGTGAGAAAGAACATAGGGTGTGTAAAAAAGTGGGCGTAAGTATGTGGGCGTGGCACTCTATACTAACTTCTAAACGCCTGGACCGATTTCAATGAAATTTGGTATGAAGGTTCAACTGCTCCCAAAATAAAACATAAACCATAACAAACTCCAAAGGCTAACGCAAGAGGGCGCTTTAAGTAGTGCATTTTTAAGACTCAATAACTCCTAAACGCTTGGACCGATTTCAATGAAATTTGGTATGAAGGTTCAACTGCACCCAAGATAAAGCATAGGTAAAAAATTGGTCGGAAGTATGTGGGCGTGGCACTCTTAAATAACTCCTATACACCTGGACCGATTTCAATTAAATTTGGTATGAAGGTTCGACTGCGTTCAAGAAAACATAGGCTATAAAAATTCCAAAAACTTCCGTAAAGGGGGGGGGGGGGGTTATGTAATGCGTTTTAAAGTTTAAATAACTCCTAAACGCCTGGACCGATTTCAATGAAATTTGGTATGAACGTTCAACTGCACCCAAGATAAAAGATAGGCAATAAAAAAATCCAAAGACTCCGCCAAAGACTCCGAAAGAGGGCGCTTAAAGTAGTGCATTGTTAAGACTCAATAACTCCTAAATGACTTCATCGATTTTACTAAAATTTGGTTCGTGAAATAACTTGACTCTGTAATAGAATTGAGGCTATTTAAATTTCAGAAAACTTCCGTGAGAGGGTGCTTTATTCAATCAACTATGTTCGGCTCAGTCACGTCAAAACGAATGAACCGATTTTCATGAAACTTGGTCAAGAACCAAAGACGAACCAAAAAAAAAGAATTTTAACGAATAACAGTATAAGCTATATAAAGAAGAAAAAAATTAACCGAACAGTGTCGACCAAAACCGAAGTTGATCGAAGACAATCCAAAAATCGAATCGATGATTGTAGAATTTTTTAAAATTGGAATTTATTTGAGATAAAATTGCAAAAAAAATATTAAATATTAAATATTAAAAATATTAACTGCATGCTAAGAAAAACTTTAAACGCATTTTTCTCTTTTCAAACTGCACTTAGAAAAATGTTTGTCGGAATATGATAAAAATGGCATCATATTTACTGAAAAATGGGATTGACCTTGCTTCAGAGAATGCTTTTCTCTAAATGCGATCCTAAAAATTCTCTAAAAATGATAAAAACCTTCTATGAAAAAGAGAAATACATAAAAATAAATCGATTTGAGAGAAAAAGACTCTTTAGTTTTGAGAAAACATTTGTTTTTTTTGAAAAAAATACTTCTCATAGTGAATTTTTTATCAAAATATATGAAACAATTTTCATTTTCAAAAAGTTTTCAGTATAAATGAGAAGTTTTTTGTGCGAGAAAAATATTTGTCATTATAAGAGACATTGAAATATTTCCATTTCCTAGAAGTGAAGAAATATTTCTTCGAAAATGTGAAAATTTATTGTAATTGAAGAAAATTTTATTTGAAAAGAGAAAATTGCAATTATCGAAAATAGAAAAATTTTTCACCGGAAGAAGATATGTGTTTTTTTTTCTGAGTGTGGGTGTCCATTTTCTTCAGAAACCAGACGTCAGATCGAGAAGTTGAAGATGTCATTATACCCTAAACCTGAAAGGTCAGGGTATATTAACTTTGTGCAAACGTTTGTAACGCATAGAACGAAGCGAGTCCGGTATAGAAAAGTATATATATTCTTGATCAGCGTCACCACGTGAGTCGAGCTATCTATGTCCGTCCGTCCGTCCGTCCGTCCGTCCGTCCGTCCGTCCGTCCGTCTGTGTGTTGTCCGTATACACAGGATAAGAAGAAGGAGTTGAGATAATTGGATGAAACTTGGTACACATGGTCACATGTACCCAAGGATCTGCACTATTGAATATTTTTGGAATCCGCCCACGGACACGCCTACCTCCCATACAACGCAAAAATTTAAAACTGCATAACTCAGCTCATAATAAGTCTACAACAATAAAATTTGGTATGTATGTGTTTCATACCAACACAAATACGTATTCGGAAAATGGACGTCATCCGATCACGGACACGCCTACCTCCCATACAACCCAAAAATTGAAAACGCAATAAATAAGCCTCTGTTTAACTTAAAGAGCTAAAATTTGGCACGTATGTTTTTTATAACAAAAAAAAGATGGTTTTGAAAAATGGACATCGTCCGCCTACGGACACGCCTACTTCCCATACAACGCTAAATTTGAAAACTGCATAGCTCAGCTCATAATTAGCCTACAACAATAAAATTTGATATGTATGTGTTTCATACCAACACAAATATGTATTCGGAAAATGGACGTCATCCGATCACGGACACGCCTACCTCCCATACAACCCAAAAATTGAAAACGCAATAAATAAGCCTCTGTTTAACCTACAGAGCTAAAATTTGGCACGTATGTTTTTTATGACAAGACAAAGATGGTTTGGAAAAATGGACTTCATCCGCCCACGGACACGCCCATTTACAATAAATTTTTTTTTTTTTGAAAAGTGGGTTTAGGGTATTTCATAGTCGGCCTAGACCGACTTTAGACTTTCTTTACTTGTTTTTATTTTAATACTGTCTGGCAGGTACAGGTTTACGGAAATTTGACTAAATACTTTCGACGGAAGGAGGGGGCAAAAACCCAAAAAACGATAATATAAAAAATTTTTAAATTGAATTGATATTTTAAAAAAGTAAAAGATTTTGAAAATCGTCCTCTTTCTGTGCTCGAGGCACAACCCCGAGTAACACCGGGTTACATCCGCTAGTAGTATTACTATAACATAATTCCGTAAAATGTGAGTGCGGAACGCTTGATTTTTTTGAAAAATTTCAGAGCATATTTTTAGGCATTTTCTGTTTTGTGATTTATTGAAACTTCAAAAACTTTATATTTATTTTTTCATTTTGAAAGTTTCAGTTTTACAAAAAATTTTTAAAATTTTTCGTCGTACCTACTATGGTTTCCGTTTTTACTTTGTAGTATTTTATAAGTATTTGGAACTGAAAATTATTATTTGAATAATTAAAAATCAAATAAATGGAAACGGGCCCGTCATTTTTGACGGGAAAGAACTAGTATAATATAATAATAATACAAATAATAAAAATAATAATAATAATAATAATAATAATAATAATAATAATAATAATAATAATAATAATAATAATAATAAGAATAATAATAATAATAATAATAATAATAATAATAATAATAATAATAATAATAATAATAATAATAATAATAATAATAATAATAATAGTAATAATAATAATAATAATAATAATAATAATAATAATAATAATAATAATAATAATAATAATAATAATAATAATAATAATAATAATAATAATAATAATAATAATAATAATAATAATAATAATAATAATAATAATAATAATAATAATAATAATAATAATAATTATAATAATAATAATTATAATAATAATAATAATAATAATAATAAAAATAATAATAATAATAATAATAATAATAATAATAATAATAATAATAATAATAATAATAATAATAATAATAATAATAATAATAATAATAATAATAATAATAATAATAATAATAATAATAATAATAATAAAAATAATAATAATAATAATAATAATAATAATAATAATAATAATAATAATAATAATAATAATAATAATAATAATAATAATAATAATAATAATAATAATAATAATAATAATAATAATAATAATAATAATAATAATAATAATAATAATAATAATAATGATAATAATAATAATAATAATAATAATTATATAAGAATAACAATAATAATAATAATTTTGTTCTTTTTACCCACAAATGAATAATTTTTTGAGGAGATGGTCTAAGAAGAATTTTCTTGAATACATTAACTTTTTAATTCTCCAAAACATTTTAATTCTCATAGATTTATTCAAACAAATTAATACCTTTGCGAAAATAATTAAGTTCGTCTGAAAATACTATCAAAAATTTTCACCGTCAGTACTTAATTTTTGTACCCCCAAACTTATTGTTTGCCAATTATTGGAATCCACAAAACGCTTTCTTTTTTATAGTGGAAATCTTCTGAGCGTTGCTTTAAGCTACAAATAAAACTGAGGCTGGGATTTGCTGAAGTAATTACTTTTTATTCATTAAATCTATTTAGAAAAACTTATTCACAATTCTTTCGTTTTTCACATCCAGAGAAAATAATCTGGTCAACTTAACCAAATTTTAACCAAATCTCAGGTTAAAATTTTCATGAGTCGTTAAAGTGCAAACATAATTTTTTTTATGTGACCTGTAATAGGTCAATACAAGAATCGAACCTAGACCTATTACATGAGAGTCCATCGCCTAACCAACATGCCATGCTATATCATGTTTGAAAGTGAGCAAAATGTAGGCATAAATCAGACTTGAAAGTTAGATAAATGACAAATTTCATCAGCACACACACACTACAAGCACACTTAGGGAAAAAATATTACATTTATTCAAAAACGTTTTTCATAAATCTAAAAAAGTCGCTGTTTTTCACTAGTATTTCCATAAAATAAAAAATAATTGGTCTTGAAAAGCGTCCAGTACAAGAATCGAACATGGATTTCCGTAGCTATCGCATAAAAATTCATCGCCTAATCAACAAGCCATGCTTTTGCATATTTCAAAATGAGCAAAATGTAGACAGAAATTATGAGTTATTTTGACACATGCTTCTATTTACCAGATCAGTCAGGTTAAAGTAGCCTGGAAACAGGTTAATACAATGTGGTTGACTTTGTGGATCAGGTAAGAGTATTTTCCCTGCGTCACATATTTTTCTTATTATATTTTCTTATTATTTTCTGTCATATATGTACATATGTTTTCCTACATAAAATTTTGAGGTCTGTTTATATTTATTCCAATCAAATTTTTTCTTAAAAATATTCCGGCTTATAAAAATTCGTTATCTGGCACATAATTTTGCTTGTCATAACACGTGTTTCTGAATGGAAAATTTTCTTAGTAAACCCCCCGTTTTTTTTTTTTTTTTGTTTTGTTTTGTTTTTGTTCTGTTTATTTAGCAAACACAACAAAATCATTGCTCTCAATCTACACAACAAACTAGATTTTTAACCTCTCGTTTAGCAGCAAATGGATTCGTTCAATGGCCCAGTTGAAAATATAGACAAATGGTTCAACCGAACTGTTTGCGTGCTTGCACTGCATACAAATCAGGCACAATATAACAAAACAACAACGACAATAACAACAACAGCAACAACAACAAGCAAACAATCAAAGTACAAGAATGACGTGCATAAATTCAAAAACACGAGGGAACGAACGAATGAACGTACGAACAAACCAACAGTCCAGAGATAAGAACTTTGGCTGCGATGGTGGTGGCATGGCTCTCATCCAGGTTGCAATAGTACAAGGCATGTTAAGCTAAACAGCAGACCAAAGCAGCAGCAACAACAAAAAACAACAATGCGAATAGTAGCAGCAGCAGAATTATCAGGATCAGCACCAGGATCAGGGCAGGCAAGGTTGAAAAGCATTTCGAACGTGTTAATTTCCTTGACGATTAGACAAGCAGACGAAAGGCAGAGAATGAAGCAAGTGAGTGCGATTTGTTTGTTTGTCTCTGTATGTGTGTGTGTGTGTGTGTGTGTTGGTTACTATCTATGTGCCAGCGTATAACAGCTGCATTACCAGTGTTGGTAACATTATTGTTGTTGTTGTTGTTGTTGTTGGTGGTTGTAAATTGTTGTCTTGCGTTTTACAAAATTATTTACATTCCAAGCAATTTAATAGCTAAAGCAAACCGGAAGAGGCACAGCACAGCCCAACAAGCAAATGGCGAGCATGAATGTCTTTGCTATTCAAAGTAAGAGAAAACAGCAAGAAATTGATGGCAATGGCATTTAAAGAAAATGCTGTAGAAGAGTAGAGGTGAAAGTTTTACAAGCCGATTAACACAATTCAAGCAAAAGTTCAATGAAAGCAGCAGCAGTAATGGAGGTGCTCTCTTCAACTAGCTACTTTAAAGCGCCATTAGCAGAGGTTATTAAGAGCTTAAGCGTTATAAGCTTTTACAGAGTATTAATAATAATTGTATATTAATAACTTTTCAATGCAACAAGACTGAAGCGATGTGCTTAGTTTAAAACAATTTTTTTTTTTTTTATGCAAAATAATAGCTTATAGCTTTAAGCCTCTGCAGCTAACTATGTATAAAATTTACACACAGCTGTAGCTTTTATAATATTTTATTTAAATATTAACTTATTGTTTACTGGCAAATAAAATATTGTTGCTTTTATTTACTCAATTATTTTTCGATTCACTAAAGTCCGATGAAACAACATCATTGAAAATGCATTAATTGGCAAATAAAGGCAGTTAACTATTATTTGGTTCATATATAATATGCATGAAAAAGCTTAAATATATGGCCAATAAATTATTTAATTTGCCTTGACTACAGAACAAACATGATATGGACTAATTTTTGTGAACCAAAAAAAAGAAGAACAACACATACACAAGAAAACTGGCCAGAGATAGGCAAAAAATCCACACTGCACAGTGCTAAGTTTAAATGCAAGCATTAGATAAAAAATATGATTTAGCAGAACGTAAAAAAATTTTTTTTTTTTATTAATGGGTATTGCTTTTATTTATTTATTTATTTATTTATTTATTTATTTCAGTCTACTGATTTATTAAATCTTACAGACTATACATATATTTATATCTTAAAACTAAACTAGAGGCTAATTAAAGACAGTGAACAATATTAGTCTAAATTGATGTTCTGACACATTAAATTTTAAAATGTGTGAGAGACTGTTGCATAAGCGTATGCATCTTGCTATTGGCTCATTATTAGCATAATTGGTCCTGTGAAGATTTTCCTCGAACAAACGGGCTCGTCTCAAATCCCTTGGCGCGTCATAAATTTGGAAGAGATTTGACAGTTCCATGCAATTAACTTTACCTGAAAACACGTTGTAGACGAAAAGTAGAGAACTTACCGATCGTCTGTCTTTTAAGGATTGCAAGCCAAGTAATTTACGACGAGCTTCATATGTTGGAAGACCATCAGGCCAATAAAGCTTTTTGAGCGCATATTTACTCATATGCTTTTGAACTCTTTTAATTCGGTCTGAATTTTCAATATAGTACGGGTTCCAAACAATAGAGCAATATTCAATTATACTACGAACCAAAGAAATATATAATGATTTTATCGTTAAAGGATCTTTAAAAATCTGCGTATGCCTTTTTATAAATCCCAGCATGGAATATGATTTAGCAATAATATAATCATAATGACATTTGAAATTTAATTTATTGTCAAAAATAACCAACAAATCTTTAATATCGTTTTTACGAATTATAACACAATTATTCATACTCTATAGACCGCATTGATTGCAGCTCGCTAAACCGAATTTTCATTTTTTATGCTTTTGTTTCTTTATTTCTGTGTTCTCACGAACTTTCACTTTCGGATTGTTCAATACGAAATCGTGGATTTTTCCAATACATTCTGCAGTGATCACTGTTTTTGATAACTGATTTGACCTGTTTTGAACTCTTCAATCCAATATTAAAGGGTTGAATACGACGGACAGGTTAATATTTATCGATTCCTTCCTTTATTTCTTTCGTACTTTTGTTACGCAAAAAATAATGCTTAAGCAAGGTATGAAATTCTTCTTAATATTTTTTTATAACAATAATAAAAGTTGTTAAATAAAAAACACTGTAACGATCGACAGATCGATCTGCCATTTTTGGTGTGTGCATTTGGTAAGTTTGACACCCGTCAAAAAAGTCATGCATTTGAAAAGTACTGGTGTCGTCACTTGGAAGCGGGCAGCATCTTGAACGCCCTAATAATGCTCAAAGAATTGCGGAATAAAGCTTTCGCAGGATTTGCATTGAAATAGCAGCCAGCAGCAAAATTTACTGATAATTTTAAAGACGTAAATATAAATTTTTTTTTCTTGATTGAAATAAAATTTGTTTTGCAATTCTAGCTCATATTTTATTTCCGAATATTATATTATGTGAAATATTATACATAATCAATAATTAATCCTAATCAGGGTGTGCAATCATTAATTCGGATTAGTGAGCTGACACTGTATATGTTATTTTTTGTAAAAATCAGTTGATATCCTTCAATTTTTTTTTAACAATTAACATTTACTAATGCGGGTTACACATCTGCGAACTTCTTGAGAATTTCTTCCAGAGTTATTTCTTAAAAAACAGAGCAAGCAAAAAGATGAGAAGAAACGGCATTTACGGCATCTTAAGTAAACGAACCACACATATTTGTTTGAGCAGCAACAACATCAAATTCTAAACAAGGAAAAATAGAAATAGCTACCGTTCTTAAGGAATAGATTGAAAACCTTACAAGATCGTCTAAATTTAAGAAAATATTTTTCAAACAAAAAACACTGCTTGTCTTCTTAGAGTAAGAGTAAAAATAAAAACTTTGAAAAAATCAGTATCTCTGACATTGTGCCTAAAATTCACCCAATTTTTTGCATTGTTCGGAGTTTTTCCTTACATCCATACAAAATGTGCAGGATTTTCGATAAAACATGCTTAAAATTCTATAGAAAAATTTCATACAAGAAAACAGCTAATTCTTTTGTTAGCGTAGAACTTCAAAAATAAATATTTGTGATGGAGGGGGAAGCGGGCGCGAGCGCTGCGACAGGTACGTCGCGCGTGATTCACCGCAACGTAGGCTGTGAGTTCAAACATTTCCTTCGACTTGAACCAAGAAAAAACAAGAAAAACCATAAAAAAAACAAACGTTTTTTAGTTTTGGAAGTTCAAGTTCAGCCGATTGTGCTGACGTTTGCATCTAATACTCAATTCCTAGGTTCAATCACCAAAGACCAACAAAGAATTTTTCTTATTTAAAATATATTTTTTTTTAATAAACGATTAAATGTAGAATTATTTTCAAGATTGTAAGCAAACTTATTTTGAAGTTTATTTTTGACCAAAAAGTTAATAAAACAAAACAGAATTAAAATTTCAATTATTATTTAAAAATTTTGGATACTTACACAGCTAGGAAACGAACCCATGTCCTCCACATGACAGTCAAGCACACTTCCAATGAGGAATTAGTAGCGATAAGATAAATATCTATCTAGCTAAGCACATTTAAGAACTAATGACATTTCAACAAAAATACAAAAACATTTCAACAGATAATTTTAACAGCACAAAAATACTTTGAAACGTTCATTCAACAAAGAAAGCTGTTAACTTAAACGCAAATAATTCAATCTAGCAGCGTTTTGAAATGACAGCTGCCAACTATTAATATTATAGTTGATATTTTTCTGAGTATGGCTTTGTAGGTTAGCAAACATGCTGAACACTCGACCTGAGGCTCGTTTTGAGGCTGCCATTGGTAAAAAAAGATTTTCTAGTTCATAAAATAACTGTATGTTAACCAACTGTTAACTGTATGTTAACCAATTTTAATTAAATCCTTTAAATCAAAAGAATAAAAAATACTTTGGTATTTCTTGTCATGCAAAATTTTTCCACACACCGAATATAGCGGGAGAGGAAAACATTTTTCAACAACAGTAAAGCTCATTTAGGAGTAATAAAATGTTTTTAAACTACTACAAACTATAAAATAAGCTATTTTCTGTTTTTTTTTTTAATTTCTAAAAATTAATATTCAGCTTTTTTTTCATTTAATTTTTTTTAACGCTTCGCTTCATAACTTAAAACATTTATAAACTTCACTATTAAGCTTTAAGCTATTGTGTTGCTAGTTTAAAGTTTTAGTTTTTGTTTTCATCCCTTAAACTTGCCAACAGTTGTACGCTATAAACTGTGCCAAATACTCATCACCAATATTTGACTTTAATACAAAATCTAAAAATAATGATTTCCAACATTTTTTTGTTGTTTTTTTTGTTTTTTTTTTATTAATAAGCAATAAAAGCTTAAGTATGCCAAGAGCTTACAATAATCTGGCCTAAGCTTTTAGGCGCAGCCTCAGGCACTCGGCCACCCTTTAAACAGGTGGTATTCAAATCACGCGCTACGCTTTGCGAAGGTATAACAAAACAGGCAACAACAAAACTGCTGCTACACGTGCAACAACTCGTTAATCCGGGAGCACAAACATCCACTATAAATACCAACCTATCTCATGCAAAATGGGGTTTGGTGAGAGAGGGGGGAAGGATATAGCGTAATAAAAACTGCAATAGAAACACGCTGCTCCGGTCAACGGACAACAGAAAAGTTTGTTGTCAACGTATGTTGATGACCAACGCTAGCTATGTATGCGGCACGTTGATTGGTGGGATTTAACGATGACAATAATAACAAAAACAACAACAACAAAACAGGAACAATGGCTACTTTCTCTAGCTTTAACAATACAGTGGCTAACATTAAAATGGCAACAAGAGGAACAACGCCAGCGCAACAACAAAAATGTGTAACCAGGGCTTAAAGGTTTACCAACTTAATGATCGTTTTTCGGCTGGTACATTGTTTTTTGTTTTGTTTTTATTTTTAACAACATCACACGCGCTGCATATTTAAACAACAACGACAACGAAAATTACTGTCCGCTGTGTGTTGCTGCTGCTGCTGCTTCTGCTTCTGCTGCTGACCATAAGAACGATTTTATTGTCATTTTAGTTGTAAACCACAAAAACGTTGTTGGAATTTAATAAAATTCATACGAAATCCTGAAGCAGAGTGCAAACGTAGGTCCTGGCAACTTTGAGAAATTCCAAGGACACAGTGGATGTGAAAGAGCGAGCAGCTTGGACAAGCGATTTGCAGGCAGCCAGTTAAGTTGTGGCATACTTTTAAGAATATGTATTTAAGAGGAATATTTTGGTGTATGTGCATGTTTGTGTGCCTGTGTGTGTGTGTGTGTGTGTGTGTATGTGTTTCTTGAGGAGTTCGCAGCTAAATGTTGGGTGCTTGGCAGCACATCTGTAACATTTTTATGTAAAAATTTTATTATATTTTATTTTGTTTTTGTGGCTAGTTTTATTTGCTGCTGTTTTTGCTTTTTGCCTTTATTTTTTTATATATTTTTGTTTTTTTTTTTTTATTTTTTTGAATTTTGTCGTTAAGCTCATGCTACGACGACCAAGTAAGTGAATTGAATGGCTGCGAGGCTGCCCTCGTATAAACATGGTCCATTAAGAATGCGATGTTGTGGCTCAGCAGCCACACATAATGCGTTATTATTATGGCCAACGGCTTGGCTGATGACTTTGTGTGGTTTTTATGGTTCACATCATGGCGATTTTAAATATGTTCCACCAGGCAGAAAGTGTTGAATTATTATGTTATGTTAAAATTGTAATTTTATTTTAAAAAGTCATATAAAGCCAAACCAAGCAGCGAGAGAAAACCTTAAATTATTGAGCTAAGCAGTTAAAATCTTTATTTAGAGCTATTTAATATGCATCATCATCATCATCATCATCAACTGACGAGTTACTTTTGCTAAAAATATAACTAAAAACTTTGAATTGTGGACTATTTGCACACTTATAAATAAAAATATCCTTGTGAGGAAAACTTTCTCAAGCCTACTAAGAAGTTTTTAAATAACTATGGCAAACAACATAAAAACAAACCCTCACGACCCTTAGCTTATACACACACAAACACTCATATGTAAGCACAAAATATCATTAGAAAGTTTAAAAATGTCCTTGAGATAATTCGTGTTGGTTACGCTTTTGAGTACAGTTGTAGATAAAATATAAGTAGAAAAAAAGTTTTGTAAAAAAACTGTTCGTGACTTTAGTGAAATTTGTATCTGTTAGAACGTCTGCACAAGCACAGAAATTCCAACAAATAAACAAACAAACAAACACAGAGACAGACAGACACTCGCAGTTAGCATAAAGCAGCAACTTGCTTGGCTGCTGGTTGCTTGTTTGGTGACGGTGACAGCTTCTTGACATAAATTCCAACGAGTAGCTAGTCGTCGTTTTACTCGCACACACACACACACACAAACACACAAACACACATTCACTCAGTCTAAAGATAAGATAAGCCAAGAAGAACGAGCGCAACTCGGCTAAACTATTCTAAACTTTAGGCCTGCCATCCCAGCATTGCTTTCCCAGACTTTAAACAGCGTTTTGAATTCTACAGATAAAGCAGTCAACATGAAAAGGATACGCAGACAAGCACAAACAGCATAAAGAAACGAAATAGGCGAGCGCACAACTTTTGCGGTGTAGCTCCAACTCCCTAAAGTGCTTGCTTGGTACGCCTATTGTTCTAAACGCATTGTCAATTCTATCCACCAAGTCTGAGCTTATTTTATAAACCTACTCTTTGAATGAACCTAGTTGCCAGCAGAACACCAAAGTTCATTTATTTGTCAAGATAAAAATATAGACGTGATAGACATCGTTTAGCTTACCTTGGCTGTTATATAGGTGCGAATGGCAGAAGCAAAGACGAAGTAATTATTTGTAAGTAAATAAATCCACAGATTCCCCTCGCCAAAAAACACGCCAATTTCTTTGTGTGACAATTTCAAGCCTGCTTCAATTTTGCATGAAAAAAGTTTAAAGTAAGAAAATAAAAATAAAACAAGTATCTGTCTTATTTCAATACCGTATTCAGCAGTTTCAAGCATCATTCAGTTAAAGGCGCAGATAATGTCTTCTTAATCAGCAGCTGGTTGGACTCCGACTATTCGTTGGTTGGTTGGTTTTTTTTTAACAGACGTTTTTCCAAAATATAGAGCTTAAAAGTTTTTCAGACGTTTTCGAAAGCAGCATGATTGTGGCAACAAATCCTGTCATTTTCTCTAGAACTGAAGAGTCTCGAATACACTGAAAAAAATTTGTATAAAAAATTAATCAAGTTTTGTAACTTATGAGGAGAAAGCTGTTACATAGTTAACAAGCCATATAGTTTTACTTTGTAACATTTTAATCTGTCCTTGATACTTAATAGATACTGAATACTGCATAAAGAATACCAGATTCAATTTTAATAATTCTTGTATCTCTAAAGTTTTTCTTAAATCTACATATTCTCAAATATTTCACAATTCAATAGAGTATGCATTATTTTTTTTCTCAGTGTATTTGTTATAATTTTTTTTAAGCTATGTTGTTTATTTATTCATCATGTTATCAACATGATATTATTTTCCAGCTCTTGCTAGGAAAAAGATTTCTTTACATTTCCGCTACAACGCAGGATTTTTCTTTCTTGCTGCTGCTGCTGTTTGTTGCAACGGTTTGCCTCACTTTGTGCCATCCTCATCGTACTCAATCTTGTATGCCACATCCTTGTGCCGCGCCGCTCTCAACTTGTTGTTAGGTGCTGACTTAATTCATTTTTGTGCGAAAACTTTTCCAATGTTTTGTTTAAACATGTAGCCAGCCACCCACTCAACGAGAACTTGCTATTAAAACGGATTTAATTATGTAATGAAATCATGATAAATTTTAATTTCTATCAGTGGTTTCAACATGGGGGTGTTTCTTTACCAGCAGAGGAGTCTAGCGGCATGATGCGGGAAGACAACGAGTTTCTACACAGTTGGAAAAATAGTCACTTGAAGATTGTTTCAGTTGCTGAGTGGACAGTGCTTGGCTTTAAGAAAATAAAGTCCTGTTGCAGACAGCAACTTAAGTCATGATCGTAGCGTTGTTAAAAACTACGTTTGTCAGTTTAAGCATGCTTGTTGAAACAAAATTTAACTCAATACCTCTTGATGTACAAATTTTATTATATTTTATTTATTGTTGTTTTTGTGTGCTTTATTTTGTATCTATAACGTGTTTCTCATAATGTACATTTAATATAAAAATAAAACACTCTCTTGTGGTTGTTGGTATATGTTGCATTTAAAACAAAATAACTCACGCCACCATATAAACATACACGCACAAACAAACACAAACACACACACACACACACACACATATAAGCTCATGGGCCTGAAGTGCCTTTGAATGGCTTTACTTGGCTTTTAAGGCCAAAATCCCTCAACAACCAAACGAACATTAAAAAAGAATTAATTTTAACATTCATTGTTTGTCCATCGTCCTTGCTGCGCTACAGATTATGTTTTTTCTGCTGTTGTTGCTGCTGCTACTGTTGCTGTATCTGCCGCTGCTACTGAAAATTATAAAAAGATTGACTTGAAAAGGGATAAAGGATAATATTTTTCGCATTTGCTCGCAAATTGAACAAAGAAAAAAAAATAAAACACACACACAATGTAGCTTTTGCTGATGCTGGCGGCTTGAAGGCGGTATTTTTACCTGTTAACGCTAGATCGGAACAGTGTTGAGTCTTTTAGAAAATTATGAAATGTAAGATTTTAGTTGATCTTAAATACATTGCAAAATTATAAACTAAATAGTAAGCAAGACAGCATCTAAATAACTATTAAAAATCCATGAGATCCATCACAAAATTGATCACGATACTGTTATACAATTTTGTAAATATTTTTACTCTACTCTATTTTTTTTAAACCAGAGTTCAGAAAGGTTCATCCGTGTGCCTTTGCGAGAGTACGATGAAAAAAGATGATCGCTCTCGCCTGGGAGAGCAAACCTCTTAATGAGACTTATTAAGGTAAATAACTTAAAATAAGGTCTCATTCCGTGTTCCTACCAAAAAGTACACGCTCGTGGACGAGTAAGCAAATGAGACTTTTAATGCTCATAAGTAGTGTGCGACCGAACGTGAATTTTTGCCGAAGCCGAAGCCGAAGCCGATTCTTCGGCAAAATGAAAATAATCGGCCGAAGGCCGATGCCGAAACCGAATAAGAAACAAATGTTTTCAAGTAAAAAAAATTATAAAATTTATTCTTTGCTTTTGTTAAGGGCGGATGTTGAATGTGAACCACACCTAAACGTCAAAATTTGTCTGCATTTCTGCATTTCTCAATTTCAAACAAATTCAATTTGAACCATGGAAAGATACATAATCGAGCCACGGTTTAAAGTTATTCAAGAAATGGCAACAGTGGATGATCAATTTTCGAAGAAAATCATCTTCAGTGATGAGGCACATTTTCACCTCAGTGGATTCGTCAATTAGCAGAATTGCTGCATTTGGGTGAATGATAATCCAAGAGTGATTGTCGCAAAATCAATGCACCCACAAAGAGCGACTGTTTGGTGCGGTTTATTGGCTGGCGGCATCATCGGGCCGTATTTATTCCAAAATGAGGCCAGTCAGGCAGTTACTGTGAATGGTGTTCACTATCGTGAGATGATAACGAACTTTGTATGGCCCGAATTGGTAGATATGGATGTGGAAAATATGTGGTTTCAACAGGACGGTTCCACGTGCTACATAGCTAACGAAACAATGGCTCTTTTGCGTGACAAATTCAATGGCCATGTTATCTCACGTGGTGGCGATGTCAATTGGCCGCCATGTGATTTGACACCGTTGGACTTGTTTCTTTGGGGTAATTTGAAAGAAAAGGTGTACGTCAATAAGCCAGCAATAATTCAAGAGCTAAAGGATGAGATAATTCAGCACATTAACTTCATAAAACCTCAATTATGCCTCAACGTCATCGAAAATTTGAACCATCGGATGGAGGTGGGCCACCGACGTCGCGGAGGGCATTTGGACGATATTTTGTTTCATACATAATTGAACTATATCAATATTATTATAATAAAAAGAAATGACAGTCATTTTCTGAATAATTTGTATTTTATTTAAAATCAACATCGGCCCTTAAAATTTAACCACCCTTTATATTAATTTCAGTACAAAAAAACTTACTGAAAAAACTTACTCATTAAATTCAAGTTAAACGCAAGAGTTTTTCTGCAAAATTCGGATTTTTCTGTAATCGAATTATTGACGTCAGAATAAAGTAGAAAAATATTGAATATATTTTCGATCCAGTCGAGAAAAGCTACATAAATGTAATACTAACTAACTAAAATTTGGCAGAAAATTGCTATCGTTAACTCGGCTTTTATATTTCAGTCCATAACAAAAGCAAAAGATTAACAGTCGGACTCGCTGCATTTATCATTTGAATAAAATTTTCAAATAATGAACACCAACTCATGAAAGAACAGAAAAGGAGAGAAACACAAAACGAACAATGGAAATGTTTCAAATGTATACTGAATAATTCAAAAAAATTCAAAAAACTAATTGCTTAGCAAAAACATTCGGCAAAAATAATCGGCTATTTCGGCCGAAGCCGAAGATCAAAATATCGGCCGATTGTGCCGATTACCGAAGCCGAAGCCAAATAATCGGTCGGACACTACTCATAAGACACCACATGTGCCATACACGACAATAATATGCGAGAATTAATTAAACTGCCTTAGAACTTTTTTTGGGGGCCTCTGTAGTCGATTGGTTAGCGTGCTTGACTGCCAACCCAGAGGTTGCGGGTTCGAATCTCGGTCTAGCCGATAATTCTTTCCTCATTTCTTATCAACTGAAATTAAAACTTCATCAATATGTACGACTTTGGAAGTTTTAGTTGGTGGTAGAGATGTTCGTGGAATGAGATTTCTTAATAACTCGAATTGACTCAGAAAAAAAAAATGTTGCTTTATATCCAAAGAGTCAATAAAACCCAAAAAATGCCCTCTTTTCATTATGGACGTTCATTGCCATGTGCGGCTCATGGATGGTCGTTTGCATCTATCGTCTAATTTGGTCTCATGCTCGCGAGCGCAACTAAATTTTATATCGTTCTGGTACACGAACATATGATACGTAAGTTCTGGTATTGCTTTGAAAAATCTGCGTTCACTTTTTTGTTTGGATATATTTAATATGTTTAGCTTTCGATCGATGGTTTACCTACAGTAGGCAAAGAAATATTTTAAATATTACATTTCGATTTTTGATTTTTGACTTTTGACCAGGCTTCAGAAAATTCACACACCTTCACTCACGATCTTTTTCTTAAAGCACACAACACACAATTTTATTTGCATTTAATTTTTGTGTGTAACCGAGTTGGCGTGCTGTCGAAAATTCTTCATGCATTCTTTTGAAACTTGCTTGCGCTTCACGTACACAAAGTAAGATCGAACTCAACGGTTTGATGTGATCCCATCTCAAACATGTGTTGGCTTTAAAATCTTCGTGTTGTTCACCAACATTCGTTGTTGTCAGGTCTTCATGAAGGCAAAAATGAATACACATTTTTTAAAAACGACTTGTTCGTGTTGGAAAACGCTGGCGGTCGTGAAGAGAAAAAAGAATGTAATTTGCTTGTATTTTTACCACTATTTATGAATTATTTAACGCCTACAATGCTTCGCACATCCGACTATGCAACAGTACAAAAAGTATATGTTTTTGTCATCAAGCATCGCAACAAAGTGATCGATTTATGCATAAAAACTCATACGTCATTTCATTCATTTTTATATTCACGACCGCCAGCAATTTCCAACACGAACAAGTCGTGTTTAAAAAATGTGTATTCATTTTTGCCTTCATGAAGATCTGACAACAATGAGTGTTGGTTAAGACACGAACATTTTAAATCCAACACATGTTTGAGATGAAATCACATCGAACCGTTGACATCGATCTTAGTTTGTTCATGAATAATTTATGAAGGATGGTCGACAGCACGCCAACTCGGCCACAAACAAAAATGAAATGCAAATAAAATTATGTGTTGTTTGCTTCAAACAGTGTTTATTTTCATTTTCGTTTGAGATTTTTGTTTCATGAGTGAAATTTTCTGAACCCTGCTTTTGACTCAAGCAAATCACATAACGAGACGTAAAAAGCTTCACTTCAAAAATTTAAAATACTTTAGAAAAGTTTTTTATACATTTTAATGTGTGACGGGTGTTACAGTGACGGGTGTGATGAGCCAAAAATTACAATCACTAATTATCGAGCTGCATTTTTTAAAAAAACTTGTTTTCTTTTATATAAATATTGGTAACTGCCACTTAATTGACTCATAAAACGTTTCTTGCAGTGATGAACTCTTAGTAAATTAAAAAAATATTCTGCAACTATGCTTGACTCTAAAGTGAAAATTATATGTTATCTGAAAATAACTAAATTAATATGAAAATAAAATAATTACTAACATTAACTTAACTCAGACTAAATCTTTGACAACAATTAAAGAATTAAGTCCGATATTCAAAAAATAAATTTGTTGTTTTGCAGGAATGGGGTCATGGGTCATATTTGTATGAAAAATGCTTCATTATTTGGGATTCTGCGTGCAACCACACACCCCCCCCCCCCCCCCCCAAAGATAAGCTATGGTTGCGAATGTAATAATTTGAGCTATTAAAATTTCAAGAATTGTCGAAACCGGCCCGGTTCTGCTCAAAAAACCGGTTTTTGTCGATTTTTTATAAGACAATTTTGAAAAAAAAAAATTCTGCATTTGAAATTTGCATAAAATTACCATAACTCAATTTTTTTTAATGAAAAATTCAGTGACAAATCCGATTCTCAACTTTAAATTACAGAATAATTTGGTCCGGTTCCACCAAACCCACTCAAAGCTAAAATTTAAATTTGGGTGATTCTGATGATTTTTTCAAAATTTTTTCATGCACTATTGATGCATATTTTGTGAAGACAGTAAATTAGAAAAAACATTCAGTTTTGACCATTAAGACCTATTTTTTATAAAATGATTTTTGAAAGAACACATTCGAAAATGTTGCTTCACCCTTGCTAGAGACCAGATCACTTTCGAATTGCCAGTTCAATAAAAATAAACGAGTTAAGTGATAAGTTTGGTTGAAAATACGTACAAAGCATTGACTGGATCATGAGACCCATCCCCACAACAACACTTTCGGGCATTCATCCTTCGGAATCTCTATGGAACTGAGGAATCAAAAAAAAAACAACCGACTACATCATATCTTGTGTGAAATTCAATTAAAAATAGGCCACATCTGTTCCCAGCAGACAAAAATGGAAAGACACCACCATAGAACCAAAATAGAGAACAGAACAGGATCAGGTGTGTACAGCGAAATGCTACAGATCAAAAAGTCTTACAAACTTCCTGATTACTGCAGTGTTTTTTTCATAAACCTATGCGATTGAAAAAAACAGCACAAGTAATAATCTTGGTAGATAGCCAAGCGGCTAGAAAGCAAAATAATAACTTCGGGCTGTTCTTCGGTACCAAATTGTAAACAAGTCCTGAACAGTGCGGGTAATTGGTGGATTAACAATTATCCCTGAAACTGCAATGTATAAGGGAAAAACAAAGCAGATGATCTGGCAAAAATTGAAAATTGTTCGTAAGAAATTTGAGAAAGTCAGGCTTTGCTTCTCAAAATAGAGAAAATAAATATATAGAAACAAAAAATTTACAACAACTGTCACTTTTTACATCAAAATAAATAGGCAGTTGAACTAAATTGTCGTGAAAAAATGTTGCGAGTATATATTTCACAGCGGAACAGAGTATTATTTTGACGAACAACAAACAAGAACAAAATAAATTGGCCATTTCAGAACTTCAAAGGACTTTGACCGAGCTTCTTATGATCAATTGTGTTGAACTGGACCTGCATGTTTTATGCTGACACCGAACGACTAAAGTTCATATTCTCAAGAAGCTTAACGTGGCATTATTTACTCTCTGAGGCTTGCCATTGTCTGCAGAGAGGTGGTGACCGATCAGAAAAATTTTTTGATTAAAAAAAACTTTTCGCTGCTGCTGTGGATCGAACCCGAGCTCCCACACACTTAACCTGCATGCCACGGTCACCACTTTGACGAACATGTTTTGAAAATGCTCACACGTATTTCAGAGTATTCATTTTTTGTATGGAAATTCGAGAGAAATTTCACATGATATTGAACAGAGTACTAGGCTTTAGATTTATCAGAATATAAAATCAGGTAATATCGTTTTTTTTATAATTAAACAAACTGATGCTAAAAACAGTTATTATACCCTAAACCTGAAAGGTCAGGGTATATCAACTTTGTGCAAACGTTTGTAACGCAAAGAACGAAGCGAGTCCGGTATAGAAAAGTATATTTATACTTGATCAGCGTCACCTCGTGAGTCAAGCTATTCATGTCCGTCTGTGTGTTGTCCGTATACACAGGATAAGAAGAAGGAGTAGAGATAATTGGATGAAACTTGGTACACATGGTCACATGCACCCAAGGATTTGCACTATTGAATATTGGAATCCAACCACGGACACGCCTACCTCCCATACAACGCAAAAATTGAAAACTGCATAACTCAGCTCATAATAAGCCTACAACAATAAAATTTGGTATGTATGTGTTTTATACCAACACAAAGATGTTTTCGAAAAATGGACGTCATCCGCTCACGAACACGCTCACCTTTCATACAACCCAAAAATTGAAAACGCTATAAATAAGCCTGTGTTTAACCTAAAGAGCTAAAATTTGGCACATATGTTTTTTATGACAAGACAAAGATGGTTTTGAAAAATGGACTTCATCCGCCTACGGACAAGCCTACCTCCCATACAACCCAAAAAGTTTAAAACTTAATATATAAGATTATGTTCGTCGTTGAGAGATAAAATTTGGTATGTATGTATTTTATACCAAAACTAAGGTGTGTTCAAAAATTGGGAGTAATCCGTCCATGAACTCGTCCACCTCTCATAGCGAAAGCACAATAAAGGCATTAACTATGAGCTACAGGAATAAAACTTGGTATGTGTAAAGTTTTCATCAACATTTAAATGCATACAAAATATAGGCTTCATCCGCCCACATACACGCCCATTTACAACATTTTTTTTTGTTTTTGAAAAGTGGGTTCAGGGTATTTCATAGTCGGTCTAGACCGACTTTAGACTTTCTTTACTTGTTTTTTTTTTTTTGTAAATGTTGTGATGTGGTACCTCATGTTACATAAGACCCTTGTAAATATTTACTTGTGGACTTAATAAACATAACGAAATAATAATAAAAGTCGTACATCTCTCAGTGAGTCACACATATTTTTAAACATCGAAACTGTTTCTTATTTTTAATGGTTTCAAACAACGCAAATGTTTCTTAGACCCAGCATCGCATACATTAAAAGCGAACAGTTTTTTGTGCTAGTATTGAAGTAGATATGATATTGAGTGTGCTTTCTGGGAATTATTTCTGTAGAAATTTTCTGTTATTGGAAATTGTGTAAAAAAACTAACTGAAAACGTGTTCCACAATTTTTCAAAAACTTTCGATAAAAACTTGTAGTATATTTAAAAGCAATTTTAAAACATATTTTACTAATTTTTTTCCATTTTAAACAATTGTTTATTTTAGTGTTATATGAACAAAGTAACAAATATTTGTTTGATGCACTGTTTTGTAGGGAAGGGCCGGACATGTAGTTATTTTTCAGATCAAATTTTAGGCCACAGTTCGTCACTGCTTGGAATGCTCAAAGTGTAATTTAAAGAAATTGTTGTATGTGTTTGATATATTGCTTATATCGTGCAAAACTGTCTTAACTCAAAATATGAGTTATCGTAAAAGGTTATTTTATACAGTTAGTACCTCTACTAATAGTTAATTTTTGACTAATTCTTTTTAATAAATCATAGTTAATTAACCCTTAAAAGAAATTGCATGATTGAAAGATTAATACACGTAAATATTTAAAATGAAACTATAAGGTTGTTTGATATAAATAAGAGTAGAATAAACACTAAATAAATGTTAACTGCTTTTTGAAATTAAGTAAAAAGCTTTTGAATCTATTCAACAACAACACAAAATTGGCCATTTCAGCCCTTGAAAGGACTTTGACCGAGCTTCTTATGATCAATTGTGTTGTGTGTGTTATTAAATGTTTGCACACAATTGACCGAGAACTGGACCTACATGTTTTATGCCGACTCCGAACGGCTAAAGTTCATGTTCTCAAGAAGCTTTACATGGCATTATTTACTCTCTGAGGTTTTCCATTGTCTGCAGAGAGGTGGTGACCGATCAGAAAAATTTTTTATTGAAAAAAACTTTTCGCCGCGGCTGGGGATCGAACCCGGGCTCCAAGCATGCTAAGCCACACACTTAACCTGCATGCCACGGTCACCACTCAGGTTCACATGTATTTAAAAATGCGCAAAAAAGCACAACACTGTTCACAATTTTTTTTTTTTTTTTTTTATCAACTCTGCCGCAATGCAACCATGGAGGATTTATTATTATGCCGTGGTTATGCTTACAGTTTTTATTTTTTACACACTTCATTTACAGCGCATGTTCAAAGTCTAATCAGCAAAAGAGAAGAGCAACAAGAAAAACAGCATTAAAATTTATATTTAAACGCATTGCCAACGCCTTGAAGTAATCATCGTAATCACGCTATTAAAAAGCCATTGATTAACATGAGCTATTGATGTTGCTATTGTTTTTGTTGTTTTTACTTCGCAATTCGCAATGGTTGTAGCATACTTGAAGGCGCTGCAAGCAATTACAATGCAAT
Source organism: Tetanocera ferruginea (assembly GCA_958299015.1). Taxonomy (NCBI): domain Eukaryota; kingdom Metazoa; phylum Arthropoda; class Insecta; order Diptera; family Sciomyzidae; genus Tetanocera; species Tetanocera ferruginea. Next base: position 164,315,687 of record OY282641.1, read on the forward strand.
GCTTGAAAGTTTTCATTGTATTAAACTGCATAATTGTCGAAATTAAATTTTTATCGGGTGAGAAAACTTTATCGCGCTGGCTGCTCACACTTACACTCACACTCACACAAAAAGGCGAAACGAATAAAAAAACACATGCTATAATTTTGTAAAATTTTGCTTAAAAAAGTTCTTTATTGGCAACTTTACTTGGGGAATTTTCTTATTTATTTTTTTTTTCTTATTCATTCAACTGCTTTTATGTGTTTCTTTGCCGTAATCTTGCTTAATTATGACGTTTTTACAACATTTAAGCAACTTTAATTGTCGACATGGCAGCTCTGGCAGCAGCAGCATTATAAGCAGTTACAAATTCTACACAGACTTCGTAATCTTTACAACCGTCTCAAGTTTTGAAAACAAGAGAGAGACAGACAGACAGAGCAGAAATGTAGAACAAAAGCAGAAAAAAAAAATGCAAAAAACCATTTAAAAGTTGCCAGTAGTTGGCAGGCGAAAAATGTGGCCGACATTTAAGCGACAACCTTTTTGTCTAACTTCAAGTTGTTGTTGTTGTTGTTGTTGTTGTTGTTGCTATAATGCAGCATTTCACCAATGATACTAATTTTAACTTAGTTAACTATCTTAAACTATGTTTATTTATATAATTCAAAATGGTCAACCGGCTATGAAGTTTTTTTTAAGTTAAACACCATAGAAGCCTAGTTCTTTATGGCTCTGCCACAAGTCGAGATGTATTCACATACCTTCACCGCAACCAAACTATTTATCACTCTTGTCAACAACAAAGTAACACAGCAAAATAGCAAAATATTTCATTCACAAGACGAGAGCCAAAGTAAAATACAAATCAAAAACTTTTTCACCAAACTTAAGTTAAGTCCTTAAAACTTGTTTGATTATTCGCTCGGGTGCGATAAATTAAACGCGATTCCCTAATAAAACTTAGCTGCAACTAGAAAGAGAACGATCGACCGAACTGCTGCTAGGAAAACCTTAAAAACTAACACAAAGAAATTAAGTGGCAGAAATGGCTGGTTGGTGTAGCTGGTGCTGGTGGTTTTCTAACCACACCACAGTGCAGCTTAAGTGTCAACAGTTTGACAGCAAACACTAGAATATGATGAGCAACTATTGAGCACACTTTGTAGACGACCCTCGTCATATGGGTCCCGTACAGCTTCAAATGAGTATCATTAACGCCCTGCTAACTGCGTCTTCTGCGTTGTTGTTCAAAGTTAGCTGCAGTCAAGTTTATATGTGTTGCTGGGTGTTTTTTTTTTTTTGTTTTTTTTTAGTTTTTGTTTCTTTTTATTTTATGGCCACTACATAGCATTTGTTCGGTTTCCCAAAAAAAGTCCTTCGCTATTTTAACTAGTATTAAAAATTATCGCACAGCAACATGTGCTTCAGAGTCTGTGTTTGCTGGCGCATGAATATTACAGTTTTATGTGTTTAACTTTTGTATAACCTCATAAGAAAGGACAAACGAAGAAAAAGACGAAGTAGAAGAAGATGAACAAATAACCAAAAATAGATACAAGAAGAAAGCCAAAACTTTTTAATTTCCTCTGCCAGAAATAAAAATCAACAAAAGCAGTCTAGAATCTAGATGGTGCTGTAAAAAGAGAGTGTGAGATAGAGATAGCAAGAGAGAGAGGATAAAAGAGGGAAAAACTCTGGTATGTGTCGCTCGATATGTTAAATTCTTTGCAAGATGGCAACACTGGCAGATCTACTTATAACAACCGTTCGCCGGTAGGACGAGCGGTAGTCATCTTTGGCTCAGTTCGCACGCAGTTGTCAAAAAATACGCGTGTGTGCGTTTGTATTTCGATGGTTTTATGTTAATATGCTAGTATGTATATGTGTGTGTGTTGGTGTGTGTTTAGATGTGTTAACTTTTCCAGCAGCAGCCTGTCTTTATGAGAGTGTGAGTAGCTAAACTTTTCACATTAAAGCGCATTATGACTGTAACACACAAACACACGCTCACTCACACTCCCACTCGCCCGTCTTGATGTGCTATTTTTGAATTATACAATGAGGCACATTCCGCACTCCTTGGCACGGTTTTATTATTTTTCTTTAACTTGTTTTTATTTTTGTATTCATTGTGCGAAATTCGAAACTTTATGCAGGCAAAAAAAAAAAAAAAAACAAAAATCCGTAAAATTAGCAATGAACGTTATTCTTAGCAACAACACGAAAAAGTTACGGGGAGTCACGAAAAAGTTACTACTTCGGCTGGCTAAGTAATGTCACCTTGCTTTGATTAGACTAACGCATGAGTTTCTTATAAATGATGGCTGTCAAAATATAATACCGTAATATTTTAATAGATCTGCTTAAAAGCTTGCACAAAATTTTGACATATTAGGTTATGAACAGATTCAGCTTCATAGATTTTGTGGAAATTCGAATGCTAGGATTGTAGAAACGTAAAAAAGTAACAAATAACGGTTTATGGAAAAAAGTTTATAATGAATTGAGATTTAGCACTAAATGAAAGAAGAATTTTAATTGGCGTTCACTGCATCTGAACTTATTCCCTCAAATAAAATATTGCCAAAAACTTCATTAATAAATAAACAAAATAGCTGTTATATTTATGATTCCGACATATTCGATACATCTTTCATGTAATGTAAACTTATTAAATATTTAAATATTTTTTACTTGATTTTTTGATTCTTTGACAATATTTTCACTTAGGTACATATTTTTATTTAAATGAGATAACGTGATATAACATAACCATTGTCCGTCCAGGAAGGTTTTAGGATCTGTTAGTGAAACTGTGATCGAAATATATCTAGTGGCTTGTTAGTTAACCCTCCACATGCCAACAAACAAGTATAAAATATAGATCTAGATAAAAATTGTGTCAACATTTTTTTCTGTTTTTTTCTCTACTTCTAAACTGAAACGGTATCATAAAGTGTTAAGTATTCTATTTTTCGTTTACTTTTCAATAAAACTTACAGATGAACTGTAAAATTTAATTTTGTCTTTGCTTCATTTTTCTTAACATCTACAGCAGGGATGCAAAACACTTTCCGAACGATTAAAAATTCATTCTTCTCACGATAGCTCCTTTTACGATTGTATTTTATCATGATAAATACTTAAGGTAAACAACGTTCACAAAATGATTGCTCTTGTGTTCTCTCATGAGAGAATAAATGCAGTGATTGTTTACTCTCGCTCTCTACCTAAGCATGATCGCTTTGGTAAGCGCGCTCATGAGAAATGTGTATTAAAAAAATCACTGCATGTCAATGTTCTCTAAAGCGTTTATCTTGAGAAAATTTAAATTTTAATCGGTCATGAGTGTATTTTTCAAAGTCTATGTGCGGAGCGCAGGTTTAAGCAAACATCAATGCACTCTAGTACTGAAATTTTTTTTTTTGTGTGTTCGCTTGGCTAATTAGAAAAATAGATAGTGTTTCAAATATTGCCAATAACAACATGTTGCCTAAAATAAATACATTAATTTTTCGCAGTGATTTTATATGAAGAATAACTTATAGTTTGTTATTTTGTAATAAATACTAGAAGTGTTTTTAAATATAATTTTCTTCTTCCAGTATTTTTTTTTTAATTGAACACAATTTCACTTAATTTGCTGCATCGGAGAGTATAAATTTATTACTTAAAAATATGATCACAATCGATTAAAGATTTAATCTTCACATTATGAGTTATTCATTGATTTTTCAAATGAACGTTCACAGCCAACGAACGAACATGAGTGAGCAATCCGACAACGATTGTAATGAAGTGTGATATTTACAAAATTTGGTTAAGTTTGTGAGAGATCAAAGTTGAGATCAAAGTTGGTTGCCGCGTAATTTTTTCACTCCTATGAATTGAAAGCAGAAATTTATGTGTAATAATAAATAGTGAGAACAAACATATTTTCTGCCTGATCCACAGTGCATAAGGTTATTTTTATAAAAATACTAATACACAGTCAATTAAACAATAAACCATAGTATAAAAACATTTACTGAGAAAACATAAAAAATTTAACGAAAACCTAATTTTCACTTAAATTTTTCTTTATTAATTTATTCCATTAAACTGACGAATTCGACCAACTAAATGTTTTTCCAAAAAATAATGCCTTTTTAGACGTTTAAATTAAAATTGAAATTGAAATTAAAATTGAAATTGAAATTGAAATTGAAATTGAAATTGAAATTGAAATTGAAATTGAAATTGAAATTGAAATTGAAATTTGAAATTGAAATTGAAATTGAAATTGAAATTGAAATTGAAATTGAAATTGAAATTGAAATTGAAATTGAAATTGAAATTGAAATTGAAATTGAAATTGAAATTGAAATTGAAATTGAAATTGAAATTGAAATTGAAATTGAAATTGAAATTGAAATTGAAATTGATATTGAAATTGAAATTGAAATTGAAATTGAAATTGAAATTGAAATTGAAATTGAAATTGAAATTGAAATTGAAATTGAAATTGAAATTGAAATTGAAATTGAAATTGAAATTGAAATTGAAATTGAAATTGAAATTGAAATTGAAATTGAAATTGAAATTGAAATTGAAATTGAAATTGAAATTGAAATTGAAATTGAAATTGAAATTGAAATTGAAATTGAAATTGAAATTGAAATTGAAATTGAAATTGAAATTGAAATTGAAATTGAAATTGAAATTGAAATTTCACTTAAATTTTGCCTTATTAATTTATCCAATAAAAATGATGAATTCGACCAACTAAATGTTTTTAAAAAAAAAAATGTCTTTTTAGACGTTTAAATTAAAATTAAAATTGAAATTGAAATTGAAATTGAAATTGAAATTGAAATTGAAATTGAAATTGAAATTGAAATTGAAATTGAAATTGAAATTGAAATTGAAATTGAAATTGAAATTGAAATTGAAATTGAAATTGAAATTGAAATTGAAATTGAAATTGAAATTGAAATTGAAATTGAAATTGAAATTGAAATTGAAATTGAAATTGAAATTGAAATTGAAATTGAAATTGAAATTGAAATTGAAATTGAAATTGAAATTGAAATTGAAATTGAAATTGAAATTGAAATTGAAATTGAAATTGAAATTGAAATTGAAATTGAAATTGAAATTGAAATTGAAATTGAAATTGAAATTGAAATTGAAATTGAAATTGAAATTGAAATTGAAATTGAAATTGAAATTGAAATTGAAATTGAAATTGAAATTGAAATTGAAATTGAAATTGAAATTGAAATTGAAATTGAAATTGAAATTGAAATTGAAATTGAAATTGAAATTGAAATTGAAATTGAAATTGAAATTGAAATTGAAATTGAAATTGAAATTGAAATTGAAATTGAAATTGAAATTGAAATTGAAATTGAAATTGAAATTGAAATTTGAATTTGAAATTGAAATTGAAATTGAAATTGAAATTGAAATTCAAATTCAAATTGAAATTGAAATTGAAATTGAAATTGAAATTGAAATTGAAATTGAAATTGAAATTGAAATTGAAATTGAAATTGAAATTGAAATTGAAATTGAAATTGAAATTGAAATTGAAATTGAAATTGAAATTGAAATTGAAATTGAAATTGAAATTGAAATTGAAATTGAAATTGAAATTGAAATTGAAATTGAAATTGAAATTGAAATTGAAATTGAAATTGAAATTGAAATTGAAATTGAAATTGAAATTGAAATTGAAATTGAAATTGAAATTGAAATTGAAATTGAAATTGAAATTGAAATTGAAATTGAAATTGAAATTGAAATTGAAATTGAAATTGAAATTGAAATTGAAATTGAAATTGAAATTGAAATTGAAATTGAAATTGAAATTGAAATTGAAATTGAAATTGAAATTGAAATTGAAATTGAAATTGAAATTGAAATTGAAATTGAAATTGAAATTGAAATTGAAATTGAAATTGAAATTGAAATTGAAATTGAAATTGAAATTGAAATTGAAATTGAAATTGAAATTGAAATTGAAATTGAAATTTCACTTAAATTTTGCCTTATTAATTTATCCAATAAAAATGATGAATTCGACCAACTAAATGTTTTTAAAAAAAAAAATGTCTTTTTAGACGTTTAAATTAAAATTAAAATTGAAATTGAAATTGAAATTGAAATTGAAATTGAAATTGAAATTGAAATTGAAATTGAAATTGAAATTGAAATTGAAATTGAAATTGAAATTGAAATTGAAATTGAAATTGAAATTGAAATTGAAATTGAAATTGAAATTGAAATTGAAATTGAAATTGAAATTGAAATTGAAATTGAAATTGAAATTGAAATTGAAATTGAAATTGAAATTGAAATTGAAATTGAAATTGAAATTGAAATTGAAATTGAAATTGAAATTGAAATTGAAATTGAAATTGAAATTGAAATTGAAATTGAAATTGAAATTGAAATTGAAATTGAAATTGAAATTGAAATTGAAATTGAAATTGAAATTGAAATTGAAATTGAAATTGAAATTGAAATTGAAATTGAAATTGAAATTGAAATTGAAATTGAAATTGAAATTGAAATTGAAATTGAAATTGAAATTGAAAATGAAATTGAAATTGAAATTGAAATTGAAATTGAAATTGAAATTAAAATTGAAATTGAAATTAAAATTGAAATTGAAATTGAATTCCAAAAATTAAATTTTATTTCGTTTGTTGATTAAATTTTGAGACAACTGTAACAAAATTTAGATTTTTTTTTTTTTCTTGTATAAAAAGTTAGCATTTTTCGGTGCAACTATTTACATTTTATAGCTGTCTTGTCGTTAATATTACTCAAACGCAAACTTTCCAAACGCTTGTGTTATTATTTAATAAAAATTTTATTTTATTTCTTCTACAAAAAAAAAAATGGTTCTTATAACAAAAAATCTATAATTAGAATATTTCTGTGCTTGTGCTCTGTGCTGTGTGGAATGTGCTTTATTTTTCAGAATTTTACTCAACTTCAGCCACAAGTTAGATTTAAAAACCTGTCTTTATGGTAAATTCTTGTCAAAATAAAACAATTGAAAACTTTATTGTTTCCAGTACAAGTTTTCTGTTCAAAAACCCACAACAACAAAAAAGAATCTGCTTCTATTTAAATTGTTATTAAATTGTTCTATTTATGTGTGAAAAGAAAATAAAAAAAAAAAAAAAATTAAAATTTTTGCTGATGATGACAAGCGACGACGCACTGCAATAAATTATCATCACAAGTATCCAATTATATGAAGCTGTTGTTGGTGTTGTAGTTGTTGCTATTGTGTTTCTTAACAAGTATGTGAGGCTTTTTTCTGGGGCTTAGTTGCGCTGCTGTTCAGGCTCAACAACACTTGAATAACATTAAAAGCAGGCGAACATACAGTTAGCTGAACTCATAAAGGAAGAAAACATTTGCCGCTTATGGACAATGGATAGAAGATATTCTTTTCACAATTTTGAGCTTAAGTTCGATGTACACGCATAGCAGCAACAACATTTTACGAGCATGTTCACAACAATTTTATGAGGTTTAGCAAAGTTTGCCTGGCTGTACATTAAAGATTAATTTTATTATTTTATAAACAACAGAAACGCATTTTGTGCAAAACTTTGCATACTTTTGGGATGAACATGATAAATCATTGTTGAAAACTAGCAACACAACGCCTTAATGTTTATATGAGTGCTTGAGATATTGCATTTTAATTACATTTTGCATTAAACTGTTGCCAACAACAAATATTGTGGCTTTAAAAAAATGCCCACATACACACGCACTCACTCAAGAACTCACGCCAGACATGACTTAAACTTAATAATAAGGCTTGTTTGTGTGATTGTTCACAACAGCAACAACATACTATGTTGCGTTCAATTCATTCATTTATATATTTATTTTGAGTTCAGCCTGAAAAACTTTGAAAATGCAATTTTTCTTTTCTTTTTCTGCCAATTGCCAAAAACTTTTTTGCCACAAACTGTTCAACGAATAAAATGAAAACAAAAAAATATATATAAAAAACTTTGTTGCCAACTTTTTAGTTGCCTTCTACATCCTTGGCACGCGTACGAAAAAGAAGCAAAATGCAATTCTTGTTAAATGGAATTAAAGTAAAATGTAACGAACAAGCATCAATTGACCATAAAATCTATTCACCATTCAGGTAAGTTTGTCTAGCTGTTTGCTTCTGTGGCCAGCTATTCCTTCCTCTTTCGCTCTCTCTCTCTCTCTTACTCGGTCTTTATTTACGTTTTTCACATCTTTGCATTCCTTAGAGCCAGTCAGCCTCAAGCCAGAAACTGATCGCCTTGAGCCACAAAACAATCGGCCACGAAAAAAGTTGCTCCTACGCGCGTTCACTGCAGATGCAGACTAAGTTGTAGATAGGTGTGGCACGTGGAAAACGATTGTATGTCGCAGAAACTAAAGTAGAGAAAATTGGTTTTTGTCAGAAAATGTTGAATCAAGGGAGCCGTAAATACGATTTGGTACAAGTTGAAAAAGTTGCCAATGAACTTGCTTGTTTGCTTGAGTTTGGTTTTAAGGACAGAAACAGTTTTTTTTTTTTTTTTTTTTTTTGTTGCTATTTTATTTAGACTTTTTATTCTATTAGGTTTAGATATTTTATTGAATATAGAGAACTAGCTTTTGGTTTTGTGCAAACTATTTATAGAAGCTTACTTTTGATCAAAATGACGCCTTCACCTTCAAAATACTACTAGAGCTTTTTGAGGACATATTAAGTGGGACGAATGAAAATATACTGGCGAGAATTATAGTTTTGGTTTAATAAAATGGTTTAATTTAACAACTTATTGTGAGGCAGCCTTATTAATAACAATAAATCATTTAGCATATATATGAGCAGATGCTGAACATGATCCTTTAAAAATGCTATAAAGTTGACTTTTAGCCAGCAATTGTTTGAAATTTCTGATATTGCCTCGACTTAATTTGTTTTTCATGCAACCCGCAGCAGCCTCAATTCCACACATTCCTCTAACAGCAAATTACCAAAAAAACTCCCAAAAATAAACACTTAAACTTTGACAGTCTTTGACAACAAAACCAGCCCAGCCAGCAGCAATCTTGTTTTAGCCAGGTTAATATAGATTGTGATTCTGACTTTGCACACAGCTGTCGAATTCCAGCAGTGTTTGGCAAAACTTTTCTTAGTTATATAATTTTCTTTTTTTTTCTTCTTTCTGCTTTTGTTTTTTCTTGTTTCTCTCAGCTAAATGGGAAAAGTTTAAATGATTCTCACGGAGTTTCACTCGAACTTGAGCACAAACTGATGTGTTGTCCGGAGGAGCTTGAGTTGCACACTAAAGCTGCATCATTCACAGCGAAGAGGGAAACAAAAGCACATGATTTCATTTCATTTCATTTCGTTGACTCGAAAACGATTTTTAAGTTGTTTTAAAAAATGTTTGGAAAAATGCAGCAGAGTACAGCATGCGCAGCAGCAGCGACAGTAAATACAGCAACAAAACTTTAAGTAAAGTTTTCATATTTTCAGCTCGTTATTGGCTAAGATATGTTGTTGGCCAAACGTGCCACGTTATGCTGCACAAATGTTAGTCAAGATTTTGGCACAGAAACAAAAGAAGTTTTTGTCTTTCGTTGTTTGTTGTTTGTTGTTTGTTATTGTTGTTCTTACTTAACGATGAGAGTTCGATGAAGTTGCTTGTTGATTCTCAATTTGAAAATGATGAAGTTTTTAGCCAAAGCTTTTCAACTGTTATGCTTTGAATTATAGAAATAAGTCGTGAGTGCGAACGATTTAAAGAGTTTTTTTTTCCTTAGAAGTTGTTCGTAAGCGTACCAATTCAAATAAAAGTTCGATTAAAAGCAGATTACACTTTGACCTCGTATTCGTACTGAATACAAGACTATCAGGCAGTGTGGAAAAAAAAGTGAGGCGTTCACTATAAATCAGCGCATAGCGCAAACTTTACCAATCTTCATAAATAATAACAACGATGAACTTTCAACGCACCTCAACGTTTTACTTAGTTGCTGCTTTAACCTCCTACCTACCCACTTTGCCACCCACTATTAACTGCATTCCAGTACTGCCACCCTCGGCATTAAAAATGATAAATTGCTTTCTTGCATCTGCATTTTAATTTGCTTTCTCCCATAATTCCCTCAGGTACTTTTGCTACTTTAAGTGTTTTACGTATCACATACACACACACACACACACACAAAACTAACACACAAACACTATAACATTAACACAGGCACGCACACTGTATGGCGCTGAATTTGGTGCACACGTAGCACGCTTTGCATGCGGAATCCGCTCGTAATTCCCAAAGTTCCCTGAGCGTATTAAGGTCTTTGGTTTCGTTAGTTCGGTTCGTCGGTTCGTTTGCTTCTTACGTGCTTGGCTACGCATACATTCACACTAGCATACATTATATGCAGTTATTGTTACGCTTCTATTTATCGGCGTTGCTGTTGTTATTGTTGTTCTGATGCATTCTGCTGATAAATTGCATTTTCTTCCCCGAGCAGCAGCAACAGCAACAGCAAAGCCAAAAAGTATGCAACAAAAACAAGCTACAAGTATAAGCGAAACTTTGCTACCACCATCTTTTAACATACGTATTCGACACACACCATATGAATCGGTTTCGTGGTTCAGGAATCGTTACCAAAAAGCTTTCATCTTACGAGTGCAGCAGCCGCTTTTGTATTGAACGCCAAAATTTGTGTCACGCGTGACGAATGGATTTCAACTTGCAACGAAAAACAACAGCAATAACTGACATGTTAACAAGCCGCACATCTATGCATCGGTGGTTATGTAGTTGTGCTTTGGTTTTACTCTTAAATTGCATGATCTGAGATTCGTTATACAGTGTACTTGTTGCAATAATAACGTTTTAATTAGTTTCTTTAATCATTCTGGATATGGAAGTAATCATTATATTATTTTTTTCACTTCGTCAATTGCTAGTTAACTACTTTCAAACTAAATCTTCACTTCAAACTAATTGAATTTTTGGTAAAAAAGCGTTTTATTAGTGCGCGATAAAGTTTTCATGAAAGATATGTCAGAAATCATATATTAACCAAGAATACTGGGTAGGTTTATTGACCAGAAGGTTCATCATTCTTATTACAAAACAAAAAATTATTGACATCATAATGAGCACCTTGAGCAACGAAATTACAAAAACGTTGCATGAATTAATACTCACAACATATAGCTAATTATAGCCCACTTAAGACTGCACTCTTTTCAACTTTGAAAAAATTTATCAGAGATTCGTGTCATCACAAGGCAACTTTCATAACGTCGCTTTAAGCTTTAGGCAGATAAAACAATGCAACAAAACTTTCAGAACGTTACATAGATCTTTTACCGGCTCAGTAAAGATGATATGATGAATGTTTACGACACTAAAGATTGATTCTTTGACCTACTAACAAAAATGTAAACAAAAAATAAGTCATAAGGCAAGAAGTCAACTGCATAATACATTGAAAGTGAAACAGTGGTGCAGAAAATTATTATTCTATGAGCAAAGCTCCTTAGAAACCTTGTATGGAAAGACCGTAAAATGTACTTCTTTGGCCTCATGATAAAATAAATGACAACTTAAGAAAGCCATGGGAAGAAAACGAAGAACGAGGCCATTGGGGGACCAGTTATCGCATCATATCAAATTCATCATATCAGCATCAGCATCAGTATCAGTATCAGCAGTAGCATCAGCATCAGCATCAGCATCAGCATCAGCATCAGCATCAGCATCAGCATCAGCATCAGCATCAGCATCAGCATCAGCATCAGCATCAGCATCAGCATCAGCATCAGCATCAGCATCAGCATCAGCATCAGCATCAGCATCAGCATCAGCATCAGCATCAGCATCAGCATCAGAATCAGCATCAGAATCAGAATCAGCATCAACATCAGCATCAGCATCAGCATCAGCATCAGAATCAGCATCAGAATCAGAATCAGCATCAGCATCAGCATCAGCATCAGCATCAGCATCAGCATCAGCATCAGCATCAGCATCAGCATCAGCATCAGCATCAGCATCAGCATCAGCATCAGCATCAGCATCAGCATCAGCATCAGCATCAGCATCAGCATCAGCATCAGCATCAGCATCAGCATCAGCATCAGCATCAGCATCAGCATCAGCATCAGCATCAGCATCAGCATCAGCATCAGCATCAGCATCAGCATCAGCATCAGCATCAGCATCAGCATCAGCATCAGCATCAGCATCAGCATCAGCATCAGCATCAGAATCAGAATCAGCATCAGCATCAGCATCAGCATCAGCATCAGCATCAGCATCAGCATCAGCATCAGCATCAGCATCAGCATCAGCATCAGCATCAGCATCAGCATCAACATCAGCATCAGCATCAGCATCAACATCAACATCAACATCAACATCAACATCAACATCAACATCAACATCAACATCAACATCAACATCAACATCAACATCAACATCAACATCAACATCAACATCAACATCAACATCAACATCAACATCAACATCAACATCAACATCAACATCAACATCAACATCAACATCAACATCAACATCAACATCAACATCAACATCAACATCAACATCAACATCAACATCAACATCAACATCAACATCAACATCAACATCAACATCAACATCAACATCAACATCAACATCAACATCAACATCATCATCAACATCAACATCAACATCAACATCAACATCAACATCAACATCAACATCAACATCAACATCAACATCAACATCAACATCAACATCAACATCAACATCAACATCAACATCAACATCAACATCAACATCAACATCAACATCAACATCAACATCAACATCAACATCAACATCAACATCAACATCAACATCAACATCAACATCAACATCAACATCAACATCAACATCAACATCAACATCAACATCAACATCAACATCAACATCAACATCAACATCAACATCAACATCAACATCAACATCAACATCAACATCAACATCAACATCAACATCAACATCAACATCAACATCAACATCAACATCAACATCAACATCAACATCAACATCAACATCAACATCAACATCAACATCAACATCAACATCAACATCAACATCAACATCAACATCAACATCAACATCAACATCAACATCAACATCAACATCAACATCAACATCAACATCAACATCAACATCAACATCAACATCAACATCAACATCAACATCAACATCAACATCAACATCAACATCAACATCAACATCAACATCAACATCAACATCAACATCAACATCAACATCAACATCAACATCAACATCAACATCAACATCAACATCAACATCAACATCAACATCAACACCAACATCAACATCAACATCAACATCAACATCAACATCAACATCAACATCAACATCAACATCAACATCAACATCAACATCAACATCAACATCAACATCAACATCAACATCAACATCAACATCAACATCAACATCAACATCAACATCAACATCAACATCAACATCAACATCAACATCAACATCAACATCAACATCAACATCAACATCAACATCAACATCAACATCAACATCAACATCAACATCAACATCAACATCAACATCAACATCAACATCAACATCAACATCAACATCAACATCAACATCAACATCAACATCAACATCAACATCAACATCAACATCAACATCAACATCAACATCAACATCAACATCAACATCAACATCAACATCAACATCAACATCAACATCAACATCAACATCAACATCAACATCAACATCAACATCAACACCAACATCAACATCAACATCAACATCAACATCAACATCAACATCAACATCAACATCAACATCAACATCAACATCAACATCAACATCAACATCAACATTAACATCAACATCAACATCAACATCAACATCAACATCAACATCAACATCAACATCAACATCAACATCAACATCAACATCAACATCAACATCAACATCAACATCAACATCAACATCAACATCAACATCAACATCAACATCAACATCAACATCAACATCAACATCAACATCAACATCAACATCATCATCAACATCAACATCAACATCAACATCAACATCAACATCAACATCAACATCAACATCAACATCAACATCAACATCAACATCAACATCAACATCAACATCAACATCAACATCAACATCAACATCAACATCAACATCAACATCAACATCAACATCAACATCAACATCAACATCAACATCAACATCAACATCAACATCAACATCAACATCAACATCAACATCAACATCAACATCAACATCAACATCAACATCAACATCAACATCAACATCAACATCAACATCAACATCAACATCAACATCAACATCAACATCAACATCAACATCAACATCAACATCAACATCAACATCAACATCAACATCAACATCAACATCAACATCAACATCAACATCAACATCAACATCAACATCAACATCAACATCAACATCAACATCAACATCAACATCAACATCAACATCAACATCAACATCAACATCAACATCAACATCAACATCAACATCAACATCAACATCAACATCAACATCAACATCAACATCAACATCAACATCAACATCAACATCAACATCAACATCAACATCAACATCAACATCAACATCAACATCAACATCAACATCAACATCAACATCAACATCAACATCAACATCAACATCAACATCTACATCAACATCAACATCAACATCAACATCAACATTAACATCAACATCAACATCAACATCAACATCAACATTAACATCAACATCAACATCAACATCAACATCAACATCAACATCAACATCAACATCAACATCAACATCAACATCAACATCAACATCAACATCAACATCAACACCAACATCAACATCAACATCAACATCAACATCAACATCTACATCAACATCAACATCAACATCAACATCAACATCAACATCAACATCAACAACAACAAAAACAAAACTCAAAACTAGCACTAGTATGAAGAGATGATGATTTGAACAATGATAAATACAGGAACCAGGACTGCTGTAAGACATGAGTTATGATTTGGAAAAGGAGGACGGATTAAACCAAATTTGTTTAGCACATGGAAATACCTACGGATGTAGCGGTTACCTGAAAAACTGCATTAATGTTTTACAATTAACTCATAGTTAAAATATTCACGCACTCCTATTGGAGTTACTTAATTTAATTTTGGTGTGAAAATGCAAACAAAAGTTAATAATAAATTAATTACAGTGCTCAAATATTCAATATCTTAGCAATAAGAGACGCACGCACTCTCACTCACTGTCAGTCACTTATACCAACACAATTGCATTAAGTTACGCAAGCAAACGAACATTAACGAAAGTCACATGAATGGTTTTTGGAATAGAGCGTGACGAAACTAAAGCAAGCTTGGCTGCCGGGACGGAATACTGGCAAAAGCAGCATAAGTCAAAGGAACAAATAGAAGCACAACCACTAGAGAGATTTCAGACTAACTGCAGTGTTGGCGCAAACTTTCACAAACTTGTGTGTGTGCGCTCTGCAACACATGCACACAGAATACAAGAATACAACAGAAAACTTCAACTTCGAGGTAGCACGACCAAAAATTATTAAGAGCCAGGCATGTGTGTGTATGAGTTAATGCTACATCGTGACGGCTGCGGTTCGTGTCCCTCACCCAATGGCAGCCAAGGCCAATGCATGAGTGCAAAGCATGAAATTCAGTTCTTGGCGGTTTTCGTAGAGTTTTGGAGCTTTTTGCAATTGCTTGTATGGCAAATTTACAAATCTGCATACGGGCACGTGTGTTCGAGTGAGTGAGTGTGTATGTGTGTGACACTTATGAACCATGCCTGATCCTTGCAGCATTCATTCATAACTTCTTGAAAACCACGAAGCGAAATTCAATAACATCTTTTGTTTAAGTTTTGAACTCTTGCTTTTTCTCGTCCTTCATTTGCTGCTGCTCAGATTACTCAGTCTTAATGTGCTGCTTCGTTCTTGTTCTCTTCCCGTATGCGGTTGGGAATTTCTTTGAAAAATTCGGAAGATAATGGTGTGCTGCGGTTCTTTTGCACGTTAACAGCGTATTGTTTGGCTCATCGAACTTATTGATGAGAATGGTGGCGGCGATGATGATGATGATGATGATGATGATGATGCTGTTGGGGATGATATTGTTGATTGTTTTGTAAAGCGTAGCAACAACCTTAGCAACGTAGTTAACGACACTAACGTCAGGTACAACCAATGCCTGAAGTTTCGCTAGTGCTTAATTTTCTTTTATAAGCTTTCAAACGGTTTTATTTGAATGAACAAAACCCCAGATTTCTTCAGGTGCTCAATCAGCAGCGCAGCAAGTTTGCTGAAAACTCAAAATTGCTTACAAAAGGTGCTTCTGCTCATAATGCAGTTCAATATCCTGCAAGGACTATGACAACAAGAGCAACCACCAACAACAATTACAACAAAAGCAGAGTAACAAGAAGACGCAAGAGATTTTAACGCACGCTGCTCTAGACTGCACTGCAGCAGCATCAACTATATTGTTTGAACTTCTTTCGACTGTGATTCCCTGCAGACATTTGCATGGCAGTGGTATGTGTGTGTGTGTGTGTGTGTGTGTGTGTGTGTGTGTGTGTTTGCTTATTTGTCCAAGTGTGAGAAATCTTGGTTTGTTTTTAACTTCTTTTATGCTGTAGTAAACTTTCTTTCGTACACTTTGGGCGCTTGTTTGACTGGCGTCTCAAATGATTTACAACAACCTAGATAAACATCTTGCAGCAAAGCCGCCACCTGCACCAGGTGTAGCTATTGATGTGGCTTACAGCAAGTTACAGCACTATGAGGTGTGAAAGATACCTTCTTTCTGCTGCTCTTCGTCTTTTTTCTCTACTCGTCTTCTGCACTGCTGGGTCTAGTTTTCTTTGTATTGTCTTTGCTGTGCTGCTCGATGTTCGTTTGCTTTGTTCACTTCAAAGTTTTATTTATTTTGCAACTAAAGTCCTTTCGTCCTCTTGCTGTTTTGTTGTTTTAATAGTTGTTATTTTTCTTATTATAGTTGTTGTTGTTGTTGCTGTTGTTGTGATGAGCAACATAGGGATTACTAGCGGATTATAGATGTCTGGCAAACGCTTTGCACGAGCCAACAAAACAACAAACAATAAAAATGTTGTTTTATCTGTTGGCAAAAAAACTTTTTCTATTAAATTTTTAGGCTGTTTGTTTATATCTGAGCTTCGATAACGAGGTCATGCAATGACATGAAAAGAACTTTTGGCTCGAAATAATGTTGAAAGATATTTCAATACTTTGACCAAAAGAAGTAGTTTTTTTCTGACGAAATTATGAATTATATGTCGATATAATGTGATATATAATGTGAAAGTCCTGGCCTTTGATTGCTTTAACAAGAGTATGTTTCTCAAAATTATTCGTTCAAGCAGGTTTGACTAGAGACGGAGTTGATTATGTTTTCATTTTAAATTAACGCTTGAACGTTAAAAAGGATAATTTTCATACTGGTGGTTTTCATACTGTTGATTTGAACTGTTGGTACAACTTTATGTTTTAAAATATTTCTATGACAACTTTTATACCTTTATATTTTTCAAGATGATTCCAAGAAAATGACATTCTGTGATTATATCGCGACTAGTTTGACCTCTCAATTCCTTCACAATTTTTTGATAAGTGCGAATTGTGGTATTTCGATATTTAACAATTTTTTAAATATCATCTTTGTTCAATAGAATTTAACGTAAAATTTAACTGTTTCGAAGGATATTTAAAAAAAATATATTAAGTGTGTTTATTGCAATGGAGAAGTCACTTTATCATAAATTTTGCACAAATATTGGTATTTCTTAATTTTTTTAAAAATAGTAACCAACAAAAATTCTTTTTTTTTTTGGCAGAAATCTTTAAACTTATATAATACCTTTCAAAAAAGTCTAAAATGACTGAAATCAGTGGAAGCAGTTTTAAGGTTTTTTATATCGACAAACACCGATTTTTCTTATAACAGCCATTCCAAGCCTAAAAAAGTATCTAGTAATAATTAAAGTACATTTTACAGTGTTGTTACATGATTACCGCTTTATTTCGCTCTAATTCTTATAATTTCAAAAAAAAAAAACACACAACAAATAACGTAAATAACTGTAGTTTGATGGTACATCAACTGGTAAATAAACTGGTACATCATCTCGTATGAGTGATATTTTTTGTTAACTTTATTAACAAGCAACACTTGCGTTGCGCTCATGAGACAAATGGTACTTTATGTTTGGCCATGCTTGCCATCTAAACTTTAAACAATCTTTAAACAATTAAATACACAAAAACATATATTTACGCATACAAATACAAACTTCTATTGCATCTACTATGTCTGCAAGTGAAACACTTAAGTTGCCTTAAATAACGCAAAGTCGATAAAAGTAGCTGCTTCAAAGGCACAACTAAAGAGGCTGAGGCTACTTCTATTTTGGCTATTAAACAGTTAGTCATGGTCACTAAGTGATTCACTTGGCAACACTGGAAAGTAGCTTTAAACTCAAAGCTTTCAAGATAGATGTTTTTGAAATTCACTAACGACTGAGGGCTTTGCGATTAAACTACATTTAAAAGCTTTGTTATGAACTGTAAATATCAGCAGAATTCTTAAGATATTTACAGCTGTAAGCGAGAAGAAATTCGAGATATTGATGTCAAAATAAATTGAGGCCACATAAAATGTTGCTTGTTGTTGTAGAAATTTTAAAGCCTGACACAGCAAACACTCATCTATCAACCAATGGTTGCCATGCTTTGCATGGCACTTGGTCATTAGAAGTTATAAATAATAACACAACAACAAAAAAAACAACAACAACAACAAAAATAAATGAATAAAATCAACAACAATACAGACAACAACAGCACTAGAGCAATATTACCACGCCGGAAGACGACAACGAAAACGACAACAACAACAACAACAACAACAACAACAAGGACTACTTTGACTACGACGATAGAATAAATGAATTTTAAATTGAAATTTAATTACCCAGCATGAACAGGAATTAATTCTATACAAATACTCATACATTAATAATAAGTTCAATACTAGTAGGGACGCACCAAGTTCAATTAACTGTTCTCTATACAATGCTCCCCACTCCACCCCAACCCACTTCCTTCAATTGTTTGCCTCCTCATTATTGCGTGCAGTCTTTATTTCTGTTATTCATTTAATTTCAGCGTATTTTCTTTTTTAATTTTCTACAAATAATTCTTTGCATAGAAAATAAATTAAAAATCTTCGTCAAGTCAGAGCGTACAAAAGCAACATTTAAATCTGTTAACATAAGCAAACACTTCACTGTGTTGTTGACAGCAGCAAAAGCTTGTTGAGCTTATTTCGCACCCACACACTAAACTTGGAGAATATCGAAGAAAGCTACATTCGTTTAAGTTCTCGTAACTTTGTAGAAACGCATTCTTGTGGGTGTTTTGCATGCATTAGTGTCTTTTGTGAGAGTGTGTGTTTGTGTGCTTGTATTGCTGTGTTTGCTGTGCGTGTGCAATAAATGAACGCTAAGGAAAAAAGTTAAATTATTGACACAAATTGAAAAATGCTCGTTCAAAAATAAAATAACTTTTCATTTCTTTTTCTTCTTGTTCCACCCAAGCCTCTATCCGACCCCAAAGTTGTTTATTTAGCTTCGCAAAACAAGCAAGAGTCAAAGAAAAATAATTTTTTTTTTTATATAAAAAAAAAATGGCTGATTATCGTGCAGTAGAAGCGTGAACAAACATAAAAATAAAAAATAAAATGAAATGAAGAAAAAAAAAATTAAATTGCGGGCGGATATTCGATAAATTTTGTCGTTGCTGAAAACGTTCAATATTTTGATTTTTATTAAATAAACAAAAATTAGACTTTTATTTGTGGAAAAGTTTTGCGCCATAAGCTGCTTAAGTTAAAAATTTATGCGATTTTGGAGTGTTGGAACAGGGTGACAACGCTTAGCAGGACACCCCCAGCAATCAACGTAATGCCCTAATCATTGATTGAGACTCCGATACGATACGATACGATTCGATTCGATTCGATTTTCGGTTATTGGCCGTTGGGCTGAGGTGCTGCTGTTGATGGCGGTGAAAGCGATGGAGGCGGCAGTCACAGTGATTAAGGCAGCGGGTATGGCTGATGGATGGTGATGGTGGTGGTGGTGGTTGTAGGATGCTGAATGCTGCTTGGTGTGAACGTAGCTGCAATTTTATTGAATCGTGACGACTTTGTTGACGACAAAGTTTTTCGCAGATAATAAAGGCGAAGGGCGTTGACTGCGATTTGTGTGTGAAACGTCGCACGCTTACTGCTATCGTTCGTTCGAAGCAGAAGATGGTTGCGGTGCTTTGGTGAGGTTGACGGGAATTAATGGTGAAATATTTTCAAAATTAATGCAGGCAAATGTAGTGAAATAAGTTTGTGCAAAGAATTCATTTAATTTATGCACAGCGCCTAGCATTGCTAAGAGGATGTGGATGATGGGGTGATTGGGTGGTTGGCAGTTGGACAGACGTTGGTGTTGGCCTGAAAATGTGAAGCAATATTTTTGAATAAGAGCTTAATATTCTGAACCATTTTGGAAAATATTTGATTGCCGAAGCTTAGTTATTTAATTAGTTGAGATTTCAAGTAATTGAATCACACTCATAATGAATGGAATTTAGTTTTTCTTGATGTTGTTGTTGTTGTTTTTGTTGTTGTTTTTGTTGTTATTATGATGCCGTATCCGTAGCATTTGTAATTTGTAAAGTTCTTAATGAAAAACCGTATCGGTACGGTGGGTAGAACAATACTTCAGCTTTTCTCAGGAGACATATTTAATCTGCTCCTGGTAATGGAGAAAAAGTTGAAGTTGAATACTTAATTATTTAAATAAATAATTTGTTTTTCACAGCTTCCTTTAGCGGTGAACTCACAAAAACAAAAAAAAATTGCATTCATGAATTTTGGTCCAGTTACCAATTACATGTGTCACATACAGTACTCCTGATATCAAAGTACAAAATGCACAACAAATAAAAAAACACGAGAACATGAATACTTCACAAGCTCAGTATTTAAATTTCATAAAGTGTGTGCACAAGATACATGAAAACAAAAAAAAAATTATTATTTTTTGCATTTCATCTTCATGAAGAGTGCTTCATTCACTCATACACACTTCAGTTCAAGAAAATTCAGACAACTTTGAATGTATGAATGATGTATGGTAAATGTATGAAGACAATGTATGAAATCTTTTTTATGAAGACACTCAAGCCATGCATAATTATCGAAGCATATGTACAAGTACACATGATCAGTGAACGCAAAATTCATGTAGGTTTTTTATGAACGTATATTTTATAAAATTTATATATTCAGTGTACCATGAAATCGCTTGTTCTCAATGAAATCCAGCACAATCTTAGTCATCATTTTAAAAATTCAATGTGTGCTCTGAAGGCAAATCAGTTATGAAACCTTTCGTCCTTCAAACTTCACATTACTTTTTGGTTAAGCTACCTTTCCAATGTTTCTGTCTTATTTTTGCCAACTTGTTAAATCTTATAAAAACAAAACAAAATT
Organism: Tetanocera ferruginea; assembly: GCA_958299015.1. Classification (NCBI taxonomy): domain Eukaryota; kingdom Metazoa; phylum Arthropoda; class Insecta; order Diptera; family Sciomyzidae; genus Tetanocera; species Tetanocera ferruginea. The sequence goes on from OY282641.1 coordinate 164,337,366, forward strand.
AAAAAATAAAAGTACATAAAACATAAACAAAATGTAAAACTGTAAAAGAAAAACAAGAGTAAAAACAAAGACAAACTCTTACAATGTAAATTTAATTGCAATTTTGAGACAATAAAATTTTTTCTCAACAAGTAAATAGAATGAAACAAGTTCATAAATTAAATACGTAAAATTAAAATTAGCAGTAAAGCGCAACAACAACAACAATTAAAAACTTGGTCCCAAAATAGCAGCAACAAATTATAATATTAAGTGACAACAACAAAAGACGAAGAACAACAACAACTAAGCGTGCTCAGACATAACTCACTCTGGATGGAGCTTGTTATCTCATCACTCAAATCCAAAGGAAACACACTTATACACAAACACAAAGCCAACAGTGGAACGCAATAATTATCGCATGAATACGCAAGCGTAAGCAATTTAAATAGAAACAACAACAACAACAACAACAACAACAACAACAACAACAAAATTTAAATTCAAAATTTAGTCAAGCGACACTCGCAGTTGTAAAAGAAATAAATTAAGCGTAGAATGTATAACGGCGCCACAGCAGAATCAGCAGCAGCAGCAGCAGCAGCAGCAACAAAAAATATTTATTCCTTAGACTGCGTGTATTTCTGTGCATTCATAGAACAAAATAATCACTCACACAATAGCAACAAACAACAGCAGCAACAACAACAAAAACATGCAATGAAATATGAAGAAGAAAATTTAGAAAATTTATGAGCAACACTCTCACACACAAACACTTTGAAAAACTAGATGCTACTAAAACGCTGCTTTATTTATGGGATACAGCAGAGCATTGGCAAGAGTCTGTGGCCGAGCATAATTAAGGATAATGAGTGTTGGCTACCGATAGATACAGGAAATAAATTGAACAATTGTTAAATGAAATCTGATATTTTTATTAAACATTGAAATTCCACAATCAAAAAATAATTTCGTATTTTTTATTGTTGTTTTTTAAATAGTCTGAGGCATTTTTCGACCATAAAAAAATTGCGTTACTTAATTGGTTTATTTAAAAAATAAAAAAAATTAATGTTGAAAGTGCAGATTTTTGTTAAATATTTTCACATTTAATTCAATTTTCACAGGAAACTCGATATAATTGACATTTATATATAATTAAAAATTTACAAACATTCATCAATGTTTTTTTTTAAATTAAATAAAGATTTTATGTTTTCATTGCAATAAATTTAAGGTTTTATAAAGTTCAGTACTAAACTGGCTGATCGCACGCACGATACGCAGTTTATTTTGTAGCCGTAGCTTTAATAGAAAAGAAAAGCAGCACCGTTTTAGTGATGAAACTTTAAACATATTTATTATATCCCTTTGACAATAACACTAAATAAATGTTCTCTTACTCATACAACAAGGATTAACAATAATTTATAAGGAAAATTTAAAATTTAAACTGAAAATTGAATATTAAAAATTCAAACTTCAGAATTCACAACTGAAAACTAAAAACTCAAAATTCAATTTTCTGCACTCTCATTCTAAATTAAAAATTGAAACTTACAAAACAAAAAATTCTGAACACAAAGTTCAAAACTCTAAACACAAAATTAAAAATCTAAAATTCGAAATAATTTCAAAATTCATTCCAAATTCAAAAGTCCAACACAAAAAACACAAAATTCAAAATTTTAAATACAAAATTCAAAAGTCAAAATTCTAAACACAAAATTTAAAACATTTAAAATTCAAAATTCAAAATTCAAAATTCAAAATTCAAAATTCAAAATTCAAAATTCAAAATTCAAAATTCAAAATTCAAAATTCAAAATTCAAAATTCAAAATATTCAAAATTCAAAATTCAAAATTCAAAATTCAAAATTCAAAATTCAAAAATCAAAATTCAAAATTCAAAATTCAAAATTCAAAATTCAAAATTCAAAATTCAAAATTCAAAATTCAAAATTCAAAATTCAAAATTCAAAATTCAAAATTCAAAATTCAAAATTCAAAATTCAAAATTCAAAATTCAAAATTCAAAATTCAAAATTCAAAATTCAAAATTCAAAATTCAAAATTCAAAATTCAAAATTCAAAATTCAAAATTCAAAATTCAAAATTCAGAATTCACAATTCACAATTGAAAATTGAAAATTGAAAATTGAAAATTGAAAATTGAAAATTGAAAATTGAAAATTGAAAATTGAAAATTGAAAATTGAAAATTGAAAATTGAAAATTGAAAATTGAAAATTGAAAATTGAAAATTGAAAATTGAAAATTGAAAATTCAAGATTCAAAATTCAAAATTCAAAATTCAAAATTCAAAATTCAAAATTCAAAATTCAAAATTCAAAATTCAAAATTCAAAATTCAAAATTCAAAATTAAAAATTCAAAATTCAAAATTCAAAATTCAAAATTCAAAATTCAAAATTCAAAATTCAAAATTCAAAATTCAAAATTGAAAATTGAAAATTGAAAATTGAAAATTGAAAATTGAAAATTGAAACTTGAAAATTGAAAATTGAAAATTGAAAATTGAAAATTGAAAATTGAAAATTGAAAATTGAAAATTGAAAATTGAAAATTGAAAATTGAAAATTGAAAATTGAAAATTGAAAATTGAAAATTGAAAATTGAAAATTGAAAATTGAAAATTGAAAATTGAAAATTGAAAATTGAAAATTGAAAATTGAAAATTGAAAATTGAAAATTGAAAATTGAAAATTGAAAATTGAAAATTGAAAATTGAAAATTGAAAATTGAAAATTGAAAATTGAAAATTGAAAATTGAAAATTGAAAATTGAAAATTGAAAATTGAAAATTGAAAATTGAAAACTGAAAATTGAAAATTGAAAATTGAAAATTGAAAATTGAAAATTGAAAATTGAAAATTAAAAATTGAAAATTGAAAAGTGAAAAAGGAAAAGTGAATATTCCAAATTCAAAATTTATAATTTTCAATTTATTATTCAGAATTGAACTTATGCTATGTCTACCCAGAAAGTTAATTTCATTTAAACTAACGCTTGACCAAAGTAAGCAGAATTGAGTTTAATTTTACAGTTTATACAGTAGTCAAAGAATACTGCCAGAAGAATACTTCATACTCTACTTTTGCCCAAATTCTTATCGGTGTTCTTTCATACAATTCTTTTACTCATCGTATTCTTAATTGAAACGTACATTTTCAATTAATTGTGAGCATACTTTTAGGCACTTTTTGCATTAAGTGTTTTGAGTTAATATAAACACAGAATATATAATGAGTTAAGTTAAGTATTTAGTACTTTTTTGTACTAATAACGCAAGAGTTTATATCTCGTTAAATGGCCAAGCTTTGCTGTGTACTGGTAACTCAAACTTAACTCTTTGTGTAAACATAACATTAAGATATAATTTTGTGTCACTTCATTTATTTAATCTTAGCTGTTTTAAAAAAAATTATGTAATTTTGAATTAAAAAGGCGTTGATTCGTTGCCAGCATGTAAGAATTGTAGTTGTTTTAATACCCAACTAAAAACCACAAATAATTAAATCAATTACTTAAAAGACATTTCTGGAAAAAACTTTAAGTGCCGCAATAATTTAACACTGCATCCAAGCACGTCATTAACTAAATAAAGGTGACTTAATTAAGATAATATATATTTACGAAAAAAAAACTTCAAGTGCAAGAAACCGTTTATATACATTTTTTAAAGCTCCTCTTACTTCAACGCCTACTTCACCCCCATTTGAAAACAGAGAATGGCACAAGCAGACCGCATAACAATAAATCTGCATTTTTTATTAATGATTAGGAAAAAAACCAAGTTCACAACAACAACAATCAAAGCAAATATGAGCATAAATTCGCAAAAATATTTGTTGTAAATAAAAAAAAAAAATTTATTATATTACGTTGCCAGAAGCATTAGTATACGCGTGTGTTTGTGTGTGTGTGTGTATCATTGAATGCAAGCAGCCACTGGAAGAAGGCAACCGCGGAAAATAGGGACATTGTTGAAAGATATCAAAATTTGTTGCAAAAAACATGACGAAAAAAAAAACAAAAAAAAAAATAAATACAAGCAACAACGAATTTGTTTGTCGTAGCGCTACACAGACAAGAAGCGTAGATAATTTCAAGCTTTGTACTTCTATAAGAATAGCAGCAGAAGCAATGGTGCATAAAAAAAATATCAACAGAGCAGCAACTATGTGAAAAAAATGCCATATAATCGAATAACATAGCAATGCACTAACGCACACACACACACACCCAGAAACACGCAAATGCACATGCCCCACCAAACATATTGCAGGCACCATGCCATGCATTCAAAGCTTCTAACGAATTTATCGAACTGACTATAGTTCTTCTGTTTTTGTTTTTTTTTTTTTTGCTTTTCCTTCATCTTGCAAATCTTTTAATATATTTTGCCGCTGTACCTATTCGGTGCATTCTCATTCATACATATGATGCACAAGAAATGCTCTACCTCCTAACTGTAGACTTCAATATTTTTCTAAACAAATTTCTTTATGCATTTGCCATATATTGTTGGAATTTTTTTTTTCTTGCTACGCGCTCCCTATGCGAATCTTTATTTTCGCTGCTGCACTAAAGCCACACATAAAAAACTTTTATCATTTTTCCATTATTTCTTTGGGTTGACAGTTTTATTGCAGCCTTCGCGGCAGCTAAGGAATAGCGTTGAAGAGTTTGTGTGAAGCGAGAAAAAAACAAGTTAGCTTCAGCAGCATTCAAAACTAGATAGTGGAGGAGACCACGCTGCATGTGCCGCTCTGCTTATGCAATATTTTCACATATTTATCTTGCGCGGAGATATTTTTCTGCATTGTTGTTGCTTAGCTTCAACAACATGAACAATAACAACAACGAAATAAGCAAAATTTGCTGCTGCAATGCAACCTTAAAATTCTTTTGCCATATAAATTTACATAGCATACTTTTAGGTGCTACCGCATATTTCGCTACTATTGTTGCAAACGCAAATCGACGATGTTTATCGGAATAGTGTTCAATATTGTGGTTTACAAATACACACACACACACACACACACACAAACGGAAATGACAACGAAAATTACCGCCATTTTAGCATATGTGTTGGAAATAGTAAGCTTGAAAACGTATTGAAACGCATTCTAGTAGAGCATGAAAGGCAAGGCACACGATTTCTAAATTTATTTCTTAGTTGCTGACCTAATGTTTATTACAACCAATAGATCGAAGAGAGAGTACCGGTAACCAGGTATTTAAAAAATACTCGCAGTTATAAGAAAAAATACAGCCAGACGATTGTGTCGAGATTTTATGCATGTTTTTTATTTTATATTTATTTATATTTTGAAATAAATTTAATTTTTTGCGATGATAACATGCTCAAATCTGAAAGAAATTTCACAGAATATGCAATGAAAAATGCATTTTATGTCTCCACCTCGCTGGTAGTCATACTTCCTGCGATAGTTCCACATTGAAATATATTCGATGATGGTATTCATCTATTAATCTTGAACTGTTTTATAATTTTCTATGAATCAGACAGTGTAACTGCTTAATTTGAACATTTACTTTAAAATTTTAGTTTTATGTTAGATGCTCTTATACTATAGATTCAAAGAGACTCGAATCTTCTAAGTAATCGACATTTTTTTCACTTTACTACAAAAGAGGAATAGAGCATGTCTGGAAGTGTCTTTGAGATACAATATTTTATTTATATACTACTAGAATTTTTCCGGATCGAACAAGAAACACCGAAGATATAACGAAAAAATCAAATTAGAACCATATGGACCACTTCAAAAAAAAACAGTTTTTTTGAAAATGTCTTTCAAATATCTAACGATTGAGGTGGGGTCAAAAATAGGTCAGTTTTGGTGATACGCTCTAGTGTATATCTAATAAATTTTCTGTGCATACTTTCAGGCTGAACATTTTTTGGCATAGAATAAGTTAAAAAGTTTGAAAAGCTCTGTAATAGCGAGAAATAATTACAGTTTAAGCGATATTAGGTGCGGCACATGACGCTTGTCTTTTTATACATTAATACTTCTTTTCATATTTTTTTGGGAGAAATTGCAATTTTAAAAGGTAAACTTTACTTGCATTTTTATGATAGATTCCTTTACAAAGTTTTTGTAAGAAAACTGGATTTTCATTTAAATACAAACGTTAAATTTTCGTTTTATTTAAGAACAATTTAATAAATTAACAAAAGTTTAAGCTGAACTGGGTATACTTCAGCAATGTTTCTATCATAACATGGCTGAACAAAAACTGCTTACAATATTGTGTGCATTATATTGTCCACAGTATAATAAATGTTTTGTTCATACTTGAATTATGGAGTCTCAAGAGAATTGTAATATTTTGGGCAGACATTATGACTTTTTCGAACTTGACCTCACATTTGAACCCCAAGAAAAACTTTTGTTACAGCAGAATTTTGCCACTCTCCAAACCGAAAATAAGAAAACATTTACATACAAAAATTAATGCATTTCTAACTAGACATTTTTAAACTGTTTTTAATATCTCAAAAAAAGCTTAAAATTATAATAAAAATCATTATCAACTTTCATAATTGTTTTTGAAGTGATTTTCGTGATAAAAATTATTATTTTTTATGAATAAACCTGACAAAGAATTTATTATTTAAAAATAAATTACTTCACTTTGAACTTTAAATAATTTAAAAAAAATTAACAATAATTGAAAAATTCAAACACTTAACCCATGACCACATTTTATTAACATAAAACATTTAATATATATTTATTATGTTAACCTTCATTTTAATAAACGTACATCAGACATTTCAGTAAATGGACTCAAGAATACTGTACACAGGATTTTTTCAAAGCTATCAACACTACAAGCATCCTTCAGGTTGCAATTTATTTCGAATATTGTTATGCCAGACATAACCATCAGCGAGATAACAACAACAACATAACAACAACAGTTTATGAAACAAATTATGCGGTCATTATCCTTTACACAATAATCAAAATAATAACATGGAGTAGCAGCAGGGATAAACTGTAGTTTACAATTTTGTTTCTTCATAACCTTTCATTTGATGCAGCAAAATCAAAAAAATAAAAAAAAAAACACAATTTCAGTAAAACCGGCAACATCTAAATCCGATTTAGTGCAGTTGAATTCATAACTGTAAAGATGACATTTCAACACAATGATGCACAATTTACCACAAAGAGCACATACATACGCACACAAGTTAAGTAGTTTAACAGGAAACGGAAATGGTTGTAGAAGTTCAATGTGAGCTTTTACGTTCCGTATCTCGTTTCAAATAAAACTTCTTTATTTGAAATTTTTGTCGTTGCCAGTTTTCATATTTTGAAAAAAACGCTTTCTTATGTTGTCGCCTGGACACTCAGAAGATGATGACTCAGAAGTTGACGATGATGAGGTTGATGCTGCTGACTGTTTGTATAGAAAATAAAAAATTATTATTATTATTGTGCTAGTATCGCAACCATGAGCTGTATGTGCTATATATTCTATTGCTTTGGGATTTAGTCTGGAATAAGTTCTCATTTTCCATTTGGCAGCGCCATCTATTGTTCCATTGTTGCCAGTTTTGTGCACATTTTAAGCCAATTCAACAATTTCTGCTATTTATATGTATGCCTGGTATATGAAATGTATCCGAGTAGCTAAAAAATATAGTTTAAAAAAGTTTCAGCAAATCCTGCCAAATGCACTTAAAAAGAATTCGTTAAAGCCTTTGGATGCCTTTTGACTGCAATGAAATGAGTTTAGTTTTTAATACAAAAAAAAAAATGCAATTCTATTTTAAAAATCCAGTCTGCATTCTGCTTGCTATGCATAGCGAAGTTGTTAGAAGTGTAGAGTTCAGGAGTAGCTGCAGCCACGTTTCAAAGATGTCGAAACTATTAATTAAATGTCAATCGAGAACGAGATATAGAAACTTTTTGCTATTCATGCAAAGAAATAGAGATTCATATAACATTGGCAACATGATAAAATATAAAATTAGAACAAACAAAGAAGACACTTGAAATAGTGAAAACGAATCAGGCAGCGAAACATGGCAGCAACATAATTTTTTATTAAAAATGCAAAAAATACTTGCATTCTGTCAGAAATCTGAAAGAGCTTCAGACAGGATTCTGTCAGAGAATATTCAAAACTTAAAATATTATCAATATTTTGGTCTTTTTTTTTTTGCTTGAACAGTTTTATAAAAATCAAACCTTAAAATTATTTTAACATAGTTATATGCCGAGTGGTAATCTTAGAGAACCTTTTCACCTTTCCAATAGATGACATATTTTCAAAATAAATTAACAATACAAAAAAATAAAATTATTGACAAGAATTAAATAAAAAATCAAAGTGTCTTAACTGCTTAGAACAAAAATAAGATATCAATTGAAAATTCAAATAATTTAGCTAGTATTGTATACTAGCCCAGGACGATTATCGAACTTTGTATTAAAGATTTTCAATTCATCATTGAAACAGCTGTAGGTAAGATTGTTGCCAAATCTACGCATGATTGAATAGAATTTTGCACCATCCAAATCATTAAATGATATTATATTGTAATCTTATTTTTTAATTAACTTTAGCTCTTTTTCATCATACATTTCTGAGATGATTTATATGATACCAAGAAAAAATATTGTATTTGATAAAAAAACTTGTAGTCTTGTGGTCAACAAGAGTTCTTGTTTTACAAAAGCTTAATAATATTTTAAATCCAAATATAGCCATATAGAGCACAACAAAAAACTATAAAAAAAACTATCCATAAATTGCTGCTGCATCGGCTTCTTGTTAAAAACCTCTTTTGTCAAAATTAAAACCATCTTCAAAATATCGAAACAAAAGCAAAAAGTTTAACTTTTGACAAACACAAAAAAACACTCTCACCAAAATCATTGAAATCGCTCTTTGAATCCAATCCAATCCAATTCAAACCCATGCCAATCCAACTCTAAAAACACCTCAAATGAAATTTATTACGATTTCAACCATAAATCTTAAGACAAACACAAGATTGCAACAAATAGAAGCCAAAATGGATTTCACAGGCGTTGCCGATGAGGCAAAAACTTCTCGAATGCAGCAGCAAAAGTTTAACATAAAAGCTTTCTGCCAACAAACAACCAAGCAACCAATCAAAGCAGCAGCAGAAGCAGCAGCCACAAAAACACGCAGGCAGTATTTGCTGCTAATGCATTTCCGTTTCCACTTGACTCGAGTGAGTGAGCCATGAAGCCTTCAAGCCATACGAGCACCTAATGGCTTCCAATATTTTGCTGCGTCACCTACCAGGCAAGGTGTTTAAAACACCTACAACAATAACAGCAAAAGTTGTTGGCTTAAACTTTTCGACCAAAAGCGTCGACTGCGAATATCAAACGACTGAGAGTTCACTTGCAAGGGTGCTGCTGCGACGCTACGTTTGTCATTGTTTTTCTACTTGTTTTTGTTGTTTTTGTCACCGAAAACTATTTTGAAAAGTTTGCAGGGATTATCGCTTTTTTATTTTTTTTTTGGCATTTTTTTTCATCATTGGCTCAGCCACAATCGCCATCTTGCAATTGAAATGGAATTTCAATTCTAATACAAGGATCTGCAAGGTGAATGGAGTGAAACCGTCATAAATTATCGAACTGCAAAGGGGTAAAGCAGGACAGTACAGCAACTGTGGGTACAACATAAAAAGGACCAGCAAGGATGAGAGTAAAAACGTCAATGAGGTTGAAGTTTGCTCTTAAGTAGCTTTTTGAATGTGGCAGTAGCAGCAGCGCAAATTGAATAGTTAAGCGCAGGATATTTATTACTTTTCCACTAGTTAACACCCGGCATGAATGAAAAATAGAAGCAGCCCACATTACAGCAGTGTTATAAGATAAGCTGATGTACTTTTATGTTTGTAGCTCAATAAAAGTGACTCATTTAATTTATGTACAGAATTTTATGATTTTTTTTAATGAAAAACAAATTTTTTTGCTGTGCAAATCAAAGGCTTATTTGATATAGAACACTTGTGATCTCTGAAATAGTAGAAAACATGAACGTGAAACGAAACATGGTATAGAATCTGATCATTTATTTATCACATGATTTTATTTATCAAAATGAGTTGCGAACATTGTATTTATTAAATGTACTTGATATATTTAGCTTTAGTGTCAAATTTTTGTTGCTACAACAACAAGTTTCTTTACAAAACCCACTGCAAACAGACTTGTAAATTGTTTTGTCGGTCGCAACAGCAACTCATCTACTTTTTACTTCTACGAAAAACTGCTTATAAATTAATAAATTGTTGAATACGTATTTAATTTATATTTTAAGTAGTGGCATCCGTAACAGTAAACAAATTTTTGATTAACGATATGCAAACAGGCATCCCAAAACACAACCCGAATCAACGAATATTTTAAGAACACTTTAAGTCACAGCTTAACGTTCTAAAAATAGTTCAAAAGTTAACAGTAGAGTGGTGGTTTTCCTAATAAACGAAAAAATTAACACGAAATTATAAATTTGTGTGTTTTGTGCGTAACAAAGATAACGCTAAACCAGTTAGTTAGTCATTTTTTTAGAAAAGGCAAACCTTATGTAAGGAAACAACAATTCTACCACTGTTACTTAAACCTTTAAGTTATTGTTTGACATTTGACATTAAAATAATTTGAACTCCATTTTCATTCATTATTTCCTCAGTCACAACGCTATGCTTGTCCTTCTAAGAAATAATCAACATCCTTTCATATACATATTATATGTTATGATATGAACTAAACAATTTATTATAATCGTATATTTTACCTTTAAAAAATTCTATTTTTGCTTATTCTTTTTTTTAATTTATTTGTTAAAACAAGCTCTGCGTGCTAGTTGTCAACAATTAACTTTAATAAAATTCCTTATAATTCAATACAATTGATTATCTTGTGGCACTCACATGCATACACATGCCTACATTCACACATACAGACACTAAAAATATGCTCATGTGCACATGACAACCGCTCAGCTAGTTCACACACATGTTTACACAAATAATCCACTTCACGAACACTATTTATGTTGTAGGTATTTGAATTAATGTTAATTTACAACCACAGCCCCACACCACAAGGTTTATGTCAACAGTCAGCTTTTATCCGAAAACATGAGCTCACTCCATCCCTCTCAATTTGTCAATATCCTTTCCCTCTAACTCATCATCATGGCTGACCTGACCGAGTCTATCGGGATATTAATTAAATCACTTGATTGATTTTGAGTTATTTTGATTTGACCATTTTGTTCAGGTATGTTAAGGCCATGTCATCACACATGCATCCTACGACGTACCATATTATTGGGATATCTTTGGGTAGATGAGATCCCAAGAGTAGTAGAGTCATATTTTATTTGCAAAATTATGGAGAGCATAATAGCTAAAGCACTATATTGCGTTAAGGCGATCGGCTTTGTAGAAACTTTAAGAAATGAACTGCTAGAGAAATGACCTAAAAATTTCAAATTTACAATATAACATAAGCAGGTCATGCACATGTCGATGATACCAATAAAAGCACTCAGACAAGAAGTCTTTAAAAAAGTATTTTTTTCCCAAGTAACACTATAAGTATTGAATGCAGTTGTATCTTTTTTAATCAATGAAGTTCTAAAATACTACAATAAAATCATTAAAATGCTATATTTTACCAAATTTCATAAAAGTGAAAACTATAGGTCAGTTCACGTACTTTACTTGTTAAAACTTGCAGGGAGAGAATAACGATGAAATGAGAGAAAAATTTCACAAAGGCCCATGTTACACGGTGTCCGTTTGTCCGACCGTTGTTGTTGCTTTCAATTGCTTTTGAAACTGTCAAAAAACAGTGAGAGTGAGAGCGGATGAACTTTTTGCAAGTCGGACAAAATGAACACATGAACACATGAACACATTTTGTCCGCTGTTCATGTCAGCAGACAACGAGCAGGACAGTGTGGTGGTGTGGTGAAATAAGTTTTAATACGCTTCAGTAGCTAAAAAGTACCTTTTTTTAAGGAAAAGTACTACTATCCTACTATAAGATAAAGGAAAATTAAGCATTGATTATAATAGACGAAACGGAACGTTGTAGAACGTTGAGAAATGTCACTTTGCAATCTATTGCATGAACTTCTTATGTGACCGTTTATAATAAGACGGAATGGAACGGCACGCGACGTTGAGATCTATAGATTTTTGATTTTTGCGTTGCGTTCCGTTCCGTTGAGAATAAACAAATGCTTTTGACAAATGCTTAACCAAATATCTTTTAATTTAATTTTCTGACGCCTGAATTCATATTTATTTTGAACACAATTTTTGGAAATGAAGTTTAAGGAGAGGAAGATTGATGTTTTTCAATTTTTGCTTATGTTTATTTGACCCTTTTAAACGATTTATTCCGTTTCTATTATAATCGGCACTTCGTTTGAAAGCGTTTCATCCCGCTACTCTGACACATGCTTACGTTCCGTTTCGTTTATTATAATCAGCGCTTTAGTTGTTTTTAACCCTTATTTTTGGCAGATTATATTATTAAAAATATTGACAAGAAAGTGGTGTTGCAAGAATCGGCAAATAAAATTATTAATATATAATTGGAATTCATTTATTAATTTAATAATAAATATTTTCTAATATTTCAAGCTACCAAGTCGTAATCGGTTCCCATGTTGAATAATCAAAAAAAAAAACCGACCAAGCTTTGAATAAAGCAGACGTCTGTAGAAAATTTTCTAAAATAAAAAATATAAAAGAAAAATAATTCTTTCAAATAAATTTTTTTTTTCTTGCAATTTTTTTTATATATAAAAATAAATTGTTTCCCGCTGATTGCTATTCTTACAAATATTGATGGAGGAGTCCAATCATCAAATTGATCCGGGTGACCCAAATCATATTGATCCTAACAAAAACATTACGGATATTGATCCTAATATGGATGCTCAGAATTTTAATACAGATATTGTTAATATGCCGTTGCCAGAGTCTGATGATGAAAGTTCTATCGCTAAAAAAAGAACCAAGCGCTCGAATAAAGGAACAATGAAAGCTATCGATCTGTCATGTTTTTCATCTTCTAATCGCTTTGCCCCGTTGGCGGATATAACTTTTGAAGCGGCTCCTGCATCTCAAAGAAAAAAACAAAAACGGTAAGTTCATACATTAGCGATGTGGCATCACCCCCCAAAGCTAATTTTTGCCCCCCAATTATTGTTTACAATATTAACATTAAAAATTTTTTAGACCAATTCAAAATTAAAAACCCAAATATTGATTTCAAAATTAAAAATGTAACACAAAATAAGTCAAAAGTTTATCTTAAGGACTCGAAACTTCATTCGGAAATGATGGCCCTACTCAAGGCTCAAAAAATTTAATCATTTTCCTTCACCCAATTCTAATCATTCGAAGTCTGCATTACCTTACAGATGTCATTGATATTAAATCGGAGCTAGATAGTTGTATTCCTAATACTGTAGAGAAGGTTACAAAATTTCAAACTCCTTTTTCTATCAGAGGTAATTTTGATACAGGTCTTTTTTTAATTACACTTTTTCCAGGGAAAAAGTTTGGTGAAGTATCCAAAATTAAAAAATTACTGCACCAAGTTATTTCATGGGAAGCCCCGAAGTCAAGAAGTAGGGACGTGCAATGCAAGCACTGTCAGCAATGGGGTCATATTGCTAAAAATTGCAATAGATTTTATCGTTGCGTAAAATGTGAGTCCAAGCATGAACCTGGCGAGTGTTCTTTAAATAAAGAATCTAATACTCAACCCTTTTGTGTTAATTGTGGTAAATCTGGTCATCCTGCCAATTGAAGAGGCTGTACTTTTTACAAGGCTTACGTTAAAAATAAAAAACGTTTATTTTCTGAAGCTTAATTTAAAAAACAATTAGCTTTTTCTAATGTCAAAGAAGCTGTTATAAGTCGTTCGTCGATTGTCAAAGGACAATCTTTCTCTAGTCTTTTTAAGTCCTTGCCTAATCATGATTAATTTGATTCTGCTAAAGCCTGCAACGCAACTATGTGTCGTGATCCTGCTCAAATTTCACTCTCCAACTCTGCTAAGCCTTCAATTATTGGTCAGTTTTTGAAAGTTGCTAAGCAAATTCTCAATCCTGAGCAAGAAACGCTCGAGCAAAAAGTCGAAAAGTTTTTTGAAAAATATCAATCATCTTTCAAAAGATGACCTTAAAAAAGAGTGCACTTCACTCTTATATGAAGTTTTAGTTAAATATGGGGACTAATATTAAAAAATTGTTGTATTTTAATGTTAGGTCACTAATTGACTCCAGTAGAGTTATTGAACTAAACAAAATTCTTGATTCCAATAAAATTGATATATGCTTCATTCAAGAAACACATTTATCTCATGGGATACGCTTGAATAATTATAATTTTTTGAGAGATTATAGTTCTCAAGGTGTTGCTATTGCTATAAAGGACAATATTAAATTTTCTATTGTTTCTTTTTCTAATGTTCTTTTCCCTCATATATTTTTAGATATCTGTGTTTCAATTAATAGAGTTAAAAAAAAATTATTAGTTGGCTCAACTTATATTCCTTGTAATTTTTTACCAGATGCATTAGCTGATGGTTTGGTTTCAATTGCTAATCGTTCTTCAAATTATGATGGTTTGATAATTGTAGGTGATTTCAATTCCAAACATGTTTCTTGGAACGATAATGTTAATAATTTAAATGGTAACACTTTTTTAATTGGCTTCAAAATCATTCTCTTGAATTTTCAAGAATTTGTGATGTTTTCCCTTCTTTTCCTAATGGGTCTTCGTATCTCGATCATTTCTTAATTTCTACAAATTTATTAGATAATTTTAATCCAAATTATTCTATTAAAAGTCTTTCTTCCTTTTCCAATCATTTTCCACTTTATTTAGAAATTGATTTAAAAGATATCACGTTTGAATTATCTCAGCCAAAATTTTTTGTTTCTTTTAAAAATACAATTTGGGATGTTTTTCGTAATGATTTAACTTCTGTTATTGAAAACAATTTACCTCCTGATAATATAAATTTACAAAATTCTGAAATTGACTCTCATATTAGTTTCCTAACTTCTTCTATAAATTCGGTCAAAGATTCACATAGTGAGTTGGTTGAATATAAAGTTTTCAATACTAATACTCTTCCAGATTCAATAAAAAATTTATATAAAATAAAAAATCAATGGCAACGTAGACTTAAGAAAATATTTCATACTTATTTCAATAGAACTTCAGAAGAATACAAACTTTTTGCAGCTCAAATTTCACTTGTTTAAATATTAATCAAAGAACAAGTACAAATTCATAAAGCCAAAAAATTTAGTGAGAGATTAAAGACATTTTCAAGATAATTAAAAAAAAGAATGGAAAATTCTGTTCAAAAATTTACTACGACGATAATGTTTATACTGAAAATTCAGATAAAGTTCAAATTTTAAAATCTCACTTTGAAAAAGTTTATGAAAAAACCGTTCCTGATAAATCTGATATTTTTGAGTTAGAGTCTGAAGTTCACAATACTTTGAATTCTTATCCATTTTCTATTTATCTTTTCAGTCCTTCTTTTACTTCATCCTCACCTTCTGATGATTCACATTTCATTAATTCTGATAAAATTTGTCTTCTCACTAAAGATCTTAATGCAAAAAAATCCTCTGGTCCTGATAATATTTCAAATTTTCTTATTAAAAATTTCCTATTATTGTTTTTGATTTTCTTGCAATCATTTTTAATAACTGTATTAATAACGGTTATTTTCCTGATTCATGGAAAATTGCTAAAATTATTCCTTTTCAAAAAAAAGCAAATTGTTTTGATGTGAACAATTTTAGACCAATTTCTTTACTCTCTAATCTTGGAAAGCTTCTTAAAAGAGTTATACAAGATAAATTAGATACTTGTGTTTATGTTCAATATATTCCTGATTTTCAGTTTGGCTTTAAAAAAAAACATTCATGCTTTGTTCATGCTTTATTAAAATTCAAAAATGATATTCTTTTAAATCTTCGTCAACGTAAATGTACGTGTTCAAACCTCACTACTTACTTAAATTATAACTACTTGTTTAAAAATATCATAAAAAATCTTTGAAAAAGCAATGTTTTCAAATTTCATTCAAAAACATTTTTAAATATTAATAAAAACTTTTCATTGAAGAAATCAAAATCAAACACAAAGCACGTCTCAATATAAAGGTATCTCAAATATAAAGGTAAGTTTTCGATTTGTAACAAATAATATGGTTACAAACAGTACGGTAGCAGTCTCCTTGGACATAAAAAAAGCTTTCGATAAAGCCTATCATATTGGTATTATTTATAAATTAATTAAAATTGGTTTTAATCCAACCTTTATCAAAATTCTTAGTAGTTTCTGAAACAATCGGAAATTTTTCATTAATATTGATAGCATCTCTTCAGATTTTGGTGCAATTAAAGGTGGTGTACCTCAAGGCTCTATTATGGCTCCACATTTATATAGTATATTTATTCACGACTTTCCTCATGTTCATAATGGATTCACAGGAATATTATACGCGCTGATGATTCTCTTGCATATGCTCATGGCATTACTCCTAATGAGGCTCTTGCTTTGGTTCGATCCCATTTGGAAAAAATTCATAGTTTTTATAAAGATTGGGGAATTAAAATTAATACAAACAAATCGTAAGCTATTTGTATCAGAAATCTTTCAGGCAAATGTCACAGAAGCACTGTCTTCCAGAGCAAAAATCTAAAGTTATCTCTTTGTGGTTCGGTGGTTATTCCTTTCAAAAATGTTATTAAATATTTAGGAGTATCTTTCAACTATCTCCTAAGATTTAATTATCATGCTAATTTGATTTTAAACAAAGCTAGAAAAATTTTGGGTATGTTCTCTAATTTACTAAGAAATAAATATTTGCCTATAAAAACTAAA
Organism: Tetanocera ferruginea; assembly: GCA_958299015.1. Lineage (NCBI taxonomy): Eukaryota > Metazoa > Arthropoda > Insecta > Diptera > Sciomyzidae > Tetanocera > Tetanocera ferruginea. The sequence continues at coordinate 164,354,352 of OY282641.1, forward strand.
TTACTTATTTATAAAATTAGTATACGTTCCGTTTTAATGTATGGTTTTCCGATTTGGTTCACTATCTCTCCTTCAGCCGCGCAAAATCTTGAAAAATTTGAACGTAAAGTTTTGAGATTTTGTATAGATCGAAATTTTGAATCTTTCACCAAACTTTTTTCTAATTTTTTCCTTTATAATCGTGCTAACGTCATTCCTTTATGTAAATATTTATTTTTTCATATGGAAATGTGTATCAATAAACTACCTTATTTAGAAAATGATTTGATCAATTTTGTTTTTGATTCGCAAAAAGATTATAATTGGTCAAATATAATTTATATTTCTGCAATTGGAATAATTAATGAAAGTATAGATTTTACTTTAAATTCGAGTTCTGCCACATCGCTAATACCTGAATTTTACCGTAAAGCTAGCCCTTATGTACATAGAGGCTGATTTTTATCTTAATGTTATAACTTTATTAAGTGTATATATGTAAATAATTTAATTTTTTGTTTTTGTTGTGTTTGTAATTTAAATTAATTTTAATTAGTTTTAAGTTTTACTCGATTTCACATCAACGTAACTTAAAAATGTGCTGAAAATTTCAAGAAATCTGTTAATGCTTAACATTCGGTGACTGAGAACAAAATTTAATTTAAATAATTACAATAATTTTTAAGGAATTCTGCAGCTTCTCTGTATTTTTGACAGTTTTTGTTGGTTATTTATCATAATAATAATTATTTAAGTCAATTAAAGGAGTCAGAAAACCATATTAGAGTTTTTAATAGATATCTTTAAGAATGGATATCTTCAAAATAAGATAGAAAAACACTTCAGAACGCCTTAAAATGGTTTTAAAACGCCATTTATTTAAATTAAATAAAAAAATTTTATGAATTTAAAACAATTTAATTTTTTAGGAATTTTTTAAGCATGGAATTAGTTGAGTAATAATTTTTAAATTTTTGCCGATTCATTTGTTACAAAATCTTAAATTGTAGCTCTTTTTGTATGAGATTTAAAAAACTTTTACTATTTTATTTTACTATGAATTTTACATTCATATCAAATTCTTTTCCTGCAGCGTAAAGACAAGCCTCTTTATAAAGTTTTCAATTTGGAGTTGTATGGGAGGTGGGCATGTTCTTGAGTGACACAAATATCCAATTTCAGTTCTGTAGCTTAAATATTAGCCTATTTAAAGAGTTTTCACTATTATGGGTTGTATGGGAGGTGGGTGCATAAGCGCAACCAAAAGGGGGGTTTCGGAGTTTAAACCCCCCCCCAAATATTATTTTAGTACCAAGCAAAATAGAATTTAATCAAAGTGAGGTACATGAAAAGCAATCACACGTTCTATGAAATGAGTGAAAACCCCAAATGTATATTTCAAATCGATTCTGGTTGATGCATAATCTACTAGCTTAGTCATATTTTATTCTTCAGACTGCATATTATGCCGGGTTGATTTTGTATGGAGAAAAAAAAAGTGAGCCGGACATCGACTCAAGAGTAAGTGGTACTCTTAAAAACTATAAAATATTTTTTTAAACACTATAAAAAATTTATTTTTCTTGGTATTCAAACGCATTTAAGATTATTGGAAAAGTACTGAGCTCTTCATACTTTTGGTGTATGGTATGGTGTTGTTTAATCAAAACTGAGTAGTATGAAAAATACGTTTTTTTATAAGTAAGTGTTTCAAAAAAAAATATTTATTCGAAAATCATGAATTTTGCACTGGAGAGCTATCTGGCGCACATTTCACTAAAAACTGGTTGCCGGAAATCGATTTTGCGTACCTAAAAACCCATAAGTACCCACTAATATATAAATACCCACCAAGTTTTGCCAAAATCGAACAGTAATTATTGCAATTAAATAATAATAATTGAGCTGAAGGAAGCTGGTGAATATCGATTGCTCACATTTTATATAATTGTGGCACTAAATTTTGGTTAAACCGAAGAAAGAAGAGCTTAATAATTTTCCAATAAATTAAAATTCATGTGAATATCATGAAAAATACTTATTTTAAAGGTATATAAAACACGAAATATGAAATGACGAAATATGGATTTTTTTTTGGAGTCTCAAAAGAGTTGGTAAATATAAAATTTCAAAAATTTGTTTAGTTAATATATGTGTACCATAAAAATCTTTAGTTTTTGCTTATCTTTGGTATGCATTCTGAAGAAAAACAAAAGTTGATACAAAAAAATACGTTTTCTCACATCGATAACACAAACTCTACAGAATTAAGTTTATAGTGAAGTCATGTGATTCATTACAAAACTTAATAAATAATAATAATTCAATCACTGCCGAAACTCGAAAAGAAATTCATAATTTCTAATTTTTCATCGTATTTTCCAAAATCCATTTCATAAAAATTTCTCTAAATTGTTAAACATTATCCGATATTAAGGAATTATGGCTTATTAAGTAAAAAGATGTAGGTTTGATTTTCTTCTTACCGCCCGTCCAGTGACTATTATAGTTATACGGTATTATTTATCCAATAAGCAAATGCTGACTTAAATCGAAATAATATATTTTAACGATAGGTCTTTACTACACTTTTTAAGGATATGTCTTTTGTACACTTTTCCAAAATCGGATTTTCATGAAACTGATTTTGAAAATCCAATGGAAGATTACGAATAAGGCAATATAAGTCGATATTAGAGGTAAATTCATCGGCAATTTTGTTGGTGAGGGACTCAAACGATTTCTTCAAATTCAGACTCTATTTTTTCATCCCAAGGTGTCAGAAATTAAGCGTTTTGTACTTTCGGAATTGAGCATAATTAGTACTCACTAAAGGACGAATTTTAAAGCTAGTGCCAGACAGAAAAATTTTCACTGCACTAAGTAAAAAGTTTCTCGGAATAAGATAAAAAGCCATAATATTTAGTGAAAAAACTTATAGAGTTTGCTCCAGAGAATGCTTATCTCTAAATGTAATACTAAAAAATTCCCTAAAAATGATAAAAAGCTTCCATGAAAAAGATAAATATATAAAAATATGTCGTTTTAAGAGAATAAGATTTTTTTTGTTTTTGAGAAAAGATTTAATTTTATTGCAGAAAATACTTGGCATAGTGAATTTTTTATGAAAATATAGGAAACATTTTTAATTTTGCATAAATTTTTCTCTTTAAATGAGAATTTTCTTTGCGAGAAAAAATACTTATCATTATTAGAGACATTGAAATATTTCCATTTACCACAAGTGAAGAAATATTTTTTTGCAATTGTGAAAATTAATTCTAATTGCAGAAAATTTTATTTGAAAAAGAGAAAATTGCTATTATCGAAAATAGATGCCTGAAATTTGAACACTTACCGCTACAACACAGCCGCTGTAATTACTTAAAATCGTTTTTATATATAAGTTCTACATTTGAAATTTGAAAATTCCTGTTTGCGCCCCTGGGTGGGTGTGTTCGTAGGTGGATGACGCCTACTTTTCTTCCACAATTTTAGTTATGATATAAAATAGAGTATTTATAGAGTTTTAAATTTTGGGGTTATATGAATGACGTCTGTTTTTGTAACACGTTTTAATTTTTACATAAATTTAATAAATATCTAATTTTACCCTTGTAGCTTCGACAGAAGCCTATTTGTATAGTTTTCATTTTGGGGTTGTATGGGAGGTGGGCGTGTTCGTTGGTGGATGACACCCATTTTTTCTAACGTACCTTAGTTTTAACACAGGTTACACAATTACTGAATTTAATTTTTTGTTGCTTAATTATTTGCTTTTTTATGAAGTTTTCATTATTGGGTTTGTATGGAAGGTAGACGTGGTTTTCATCCAATTTAGCCCATTCTCGAATTTGATCTTTGTTTGTTTTGAAAAAAGTATATGTATCGAATTTCAGTACGGTAGCTTCAAAATTACGACTGTAATCGTGACGACAGACGGACAGATGGACGGATATGGCTTAATCAACTCAGGTGGTGATGGTAAGCAAGAATATATATACTTTTCTATACCTACCACGCCTCCTTATGTACGTTGCACACGTCGTGACAAAATTAATATACCTCTACGCAGTTCGCGTGGGGGTATAAAAATTATGTTCTAGCAGGTAAATAGCTGTAAATAAGGTTTGTTTAATGATGTATAGTCTCAGAACTTAGTAATGACAAAATCGTAAATTATATTTTTATTCTTGACATTTATGACATAAGCACGTTTTTCTAAAAAATTCTGAAGAAATGTATTCCTTACAAAATAACTGACGCCTTTATTCATCATGTTCTGAAAATCAAACAGATTTTCAAAACAAAATGGTGATAGAAATGTACACTATACTAGCAAGATTGAACACTTTTTAACCTGAATATAAGAAGCAAAAAAAGTGATTTTTTATAAAGCTTTTTGGAATATAAAAAAAAATCAGTTTACATTTTTCTTTTTATACTCTATCTTACTGTCATGAAGAGGTCTCGGTAGTCGAGTGGTTAGTTTACTTGACTGCCAACCCAGAGGTTCCTGGTTCGAGTCCCGGTCTAGCCATGGTCCAACGCTTTTCGTTCCTCATTTTCTAATCAACTGAAAATAAAACTTCATCAAATATACGACTTTGGAAGTTGTAGTTGATGGTACAGAGGTTTGTGGAATGAGATTGCTTGATAACTCGAATTGACTGAGGTAAAGGCATAACACTTGCCTCAGATATTCAAGTTCGTATGTTGATATAGCGCTCTGCCACACATATAACATTCTACACTTGTTTCTCTTGATTTCCCTTTCTCTCCTACTTATCTAACAAAGCAGACTTGACTGAATAGGTTTGACACCTGAAATTTTTGGTTCAAAGCTAAAAAAAAAGGTCGATACACTTATTCCAACGATTTGTATGACATTAGTGATGATTTTGGATCTCATAAAAAATAAAAAAAAACTCTTTTAAAGTTAAAGTTTTTCTTCAGAAGAATTTTTAATTTTAAATAAGAAATTTTTATTCTCTCATAATTAAATTTAAATTTTGTTAAAATTTGAAACAAAACTAAGCATAACTAAATTTTTCTAGGTTCACTACACTTTAGTGCAATGCATTAAAGCCTTAAATGCTTAATGCTTAATGCTTGTGCTTCACGCTCTTATCTGCTGTCATCTACTGTCAATAAATTCGCTAATTTCGAAATTACTTCCGACACAAATGTCAAAAGTCAGTGCGACGATATACGATCATAGCTTGCTGCTCCGGGCGCAAGAGCATCTAATTATCTAATTACAAATGCGTTCATTTCATATTTCGATGTTGAATTGAGATTTAGAGATATCCTGCGCATCGATACGACGCTAGACGATACTGCAGGAGCAGTATAGTATGCATATAAATACGCATCATGTTGGTGGGCAGTTATAATGCCGGTGCGTACAGCCCTATGCATGCTTGCATGCACTCACACATGTACACATGCAATATGTAAAGCGCATTAAAACAGCGCCATGCATTGAACGGCAACAACGGCGTAGTTAATACAGTTGCTACCAATTCCGTTACTAATTTATGATGATATCAACGCAACAGTAGCCAACCAACCCACTTGTATTGCATAGCAGTCAGTAGCTTCTTCCGTTACTTCTATTGGGTCCATTGGCTAGTCAGACGACCATTGCGCCTAAAAGCAGGCAAATTGAAATTATTGCAGTTCCAAAGATTAGAGTCGAAAACATTTCATTTCACATCAATATGAATAAATTAAGTGCGAGGAAAGCATGCGACAGACGCACATACAAACAGACTAGGCAGGCGTATGCGGGTGTATATCTGTGTGTGTGTATGTGTGTGTGTGTGACCGGAATTGTATTTGTTTTCAAAGGACTCCAGTGGAAGGACTAACAATGCCTTTACGTGTTAGTATTGTAATGCGTCCAAAGTGATATTTATGTGCGTTCAAGTTGTCTCAATTATGCGGCCATGACCAGAAGGAGCTCACAATCAGATATTATTTATATTAATTTAGGTACGAGCCAAATGGTTTTGGTATGCATCAGTTTGTGGGCTTTATGCAGGCCTAAGGATGTCATTTATTATTTATAAATAGTAAAATGGTCACAAAGCATTGCCTAAAAGGTTCGATATATCAATTATTTTTGCTATAAGCTTTTTTATTTTGTGAAAGCTCATAAGCATAGCTAAATCGACAATTTTATTGCTTATTTTTGCAGCTTAAACTGTTCATTTAACATAACGCTCTTTTTGTGCAAGACTGTTTCAGCTCAAAACTACAGATTATTGGAAGTGACTATGGAGAAATGTTGTTTCTGTCATGACATATTAACCATCCTTTTAGTCTATTGTATAGCATAGATTTTCTTTGATTATACGAGAAATAATCAAGGTTGGTGCCGAATATTAAAGTTTTTTTCTGGAGGCAGTCTAGCATCGTTTAAATATCTACCTATAATCTTTTAATAATTAAAAAAGAAATACAGTTATTTTAGAATTCTGAAACTTAATGATTGAGCTTCAGTCTATCGACATTGCCGGATTAACTTGCACATTAATTCTAGTGCTGACAAGATTTCGATTTTTTTTTTTTTAATAGCGTCTTCCGCTATATAAGTCAACTTAGAATAGAATTCTTGCCGCCAGTTCAAGTACTTAATTTTCAATTTCCGACTCCACTTCATTAACTATTCAAATCCTCTTAATTTTAAACTTAAGTTGAAGTTAAAACTACTTCCTTATGCATATGTTGGATTCTGCATTTACAACAAAAACAAACAAACACAACCCTTCCTTTACGTACAACCAGCCACCTAACTACATACTCTCACATACACACATACACACAAGAAGGCACGTTTAGATACTAAGTCATTTTAATTTCCGCTCTTTGCTCCTGCTCAAAAGTTCTTCAAACTGCGAAAATTTATTTGCCAAACGCTCAACGAAAATGAAAATCTTTGCAGAAGAATTTCCAACAGCGATTTTTTTTTCTTCTTTTTTTTAAAAATTGAAACATTTGCTTTGAGCATAAAGCAGCAGCAAAGCAAGCGGCGCAGTTTTCTTGCATTTTCAGCATTTTTGTGCTGCAGAGGTTTTCAACTTGCGGCTGCAGTTATGGTTACAGTGCAGTGGCGCACATAAACGGGCCTCTCAAGTGATTAAATATTCCTCAAAATTGGATAACTTTTTTCCTGTCATTTGTTAACTCAAGTAAAAAAAAAACAAAAAATAAAAAAGCAGAAATCTTTAAAACACCCTCTAAACTGAGGCTAAAGCCCTACGATTAGGCATCACTTACCAGCGAATTCAAGTTTCTGCCTGGCTTGAAACAGCTCTCATATGCTAATCTTAACTGCAGTGTTGCCATGTTTTCTGCCATGCATTGCGGTTTCTTAGACTTAAGTGCAGCTAAAGCACTTATTCTAGCCAAGAAGTTTAAACGGATAAAAACCGACTGCAGACCTTTTAGAGTGAAGTTGTCACCGAGCCATTTGCCAGAATAATCACAACAAAATAGCTGATGCAAATTGTGATATGCTTCAAAAGATTAAATGGTTGCATTTTTTATTTTTGTTGGTGTGTTCAGCAGACTTCTTGATATGCTGTTGACATCGTTGAAAAAAATGTCAGAAAATTAAGACAAAAAACTTGCTGATAAGACAAAAAACTCCTGCCAACGCCGTAGGTAAGATTGTTTTTGCAGCTCAAAGCCTGTGCGATGTCTATAAACTGGGTTTTTTTTTCTTGCTATAAAATCATGAACAACTTATATTTTCCACTGAACTGGGTATTATTACTTATTTTAATATTTTTTTTATTAAATTTAATAATTTAATTTAATTTGAAATTTCTGCTTTATAATTTTTTTTAATACTTGACGTCCAACCAATTTTGGTTGTATGAAATTAAAACTTTTAATTTTCGTTCTGTCTATTCGCCTGCCTATATTTACGAGTACACGTAGTTTTGGAGCTTAAATTTAAATCGTAATAAATTTTAATTTATAAGTTTCTATTTAAAATATAAGCATGATGTTCGAAAATGAAACACATCTACTTTTCATACAAAATAACTTGATCAAAACAAGTGACTTATTCAAAATAGCAAAATCTACATCTTCATTCACTCTTTCGGAAATTCTACAGAAATTAATGTTTTTACTTGAGAAAGAAGGTCTTTCCCAACAAACAAAAAATATCTTCTTATCATTGAATATACTTCAACACCAGGCCAAAAGTAATTCCATACTACTTCCTATTTTTTTTTTAGATTTCTTACTACATATCAAAGAACTGCACAAAATCTTCTTATCAGTGCACTGCTTTAGTACTGCACAGTACACTAGTATTCTGTCGAAGCGAAGCAAACATAACAAGCACTCGATAACTTGAAAGCTTTTCGTAACTATCGCAGCAGTAACGCTACAGCGTGCTGTGAAATATAATATAAACATGGGCCAAGCAACGTTAAATTACAGCAAGTACGCTGTGGAAATACTGTACTAACATTGAGACGATTGCAGCTCAGTTCTCTCAACGTTCTCAGTTAGCTCTCTCTTTCTTTTTGTAGCCTTAAACCAAGGATTTCAGGTGTCAAACTTGTTCGAACAAGTCTGTCTTGGTTCAAAAATGGTAAGAAAATAACTAAGAGAGAAAGGGAAATCAAGCAAAACAAATGTAGCAGGTTGTATGTGTGGCGGAGCGGTATATCAACATGCTAATTTGAATCTGAGGCAAGTGTTGTGTGTTTACCTCAGTCAACTCGAGTTGTGAAGCAATTTCATTCCACAAACATCTCTACCACTAACTACAAGTCTAAGGTTGCGGTTATAGTGAGCGCCGAGTCAGACAGGCAGGCAATGTGAACAAGGGAGATAGATAGCTATCTGCATCTCGTTTTTTCCTGCCTGTCTGAATCGCGTTCACTATAATCGCAGCCTAAGGCCATAAATATTGATGAGTTCTGAATTTCAGTTGATAAGACAAAAGGAAAGAATTGAATAAAGGTAAAAACATGGCCTTTACCAGGACTCGAACCCGGGATCTCTGAGTTGGCAGTCAAGCACGTTTACCACTCGACTATCGCGGTCTCAAGATAAACAATCAAAAAGTATGAGTGTATGTACGAGTAGTTCGTGATATCAGCTATAGTTTATAGTTCAACTATAGAGTCAAAACAACCATAGAATTGAGTAGCCGATTGGTTTTCGATATCTTTGTTGGGTCTGTCAACCTGCATTCTTGATTTTAACTCGATTTATATTTGTTGGGTGTAAGTATTTTTTGAAAAAGGAAACTTCCCTGCAGACATCATATCAATCGCCTGAGAATCTCCAGCGAATCGCTTAGAAGATGAAACAATCGCCGGCGAGCTCTTCTGAGAGTCTTCCGGAAATCACTGACTGGAAGCAGCTGAGGCCATAAAAGCGATTCACCGGTAAAATTCGCGGACGAATCGCCAAAAAGAGTCTTAAGAGATTCGCATGGAAGATTCGCCAACGAATCGCAGAGATGAGTCTTAAGCGATTCACTCGGAAGAGTCGCAAACGATTCGCCGAGAGGGGTTTTAAGCGATTTATCGTAAAGATTCGCCTGCGAATCGCCGAGAAGATTTTTAAGCGATTCACCAGGAAGAGTCCGGAAACACGAATCGGCAGAAGGGGTCTTTATGGTTTTGCTGACAAGAGTGGCAAACAAATCGCTTTTAGGGGTCCATAGCGATGTTTTGTGAAGCTTCGTTATTGAACGTTGAAAGTTGTTGTAAATTTTATTACATTTTTCTACAAGTTCAACTCTTTATTAATCTTAACTATTTTTCCTATTTTACCGGAATGAGCAAAAGAAGATTTTGCAAATTTTTTGAATCGCACATTCCTACCTTGGGCGATCGAAAAGCGATTCATCTTCCAAGATCGCCGGAATGAGCGAAGGAAGATTTTGAAATTTTTTGAAAATCGCGCATTCATCGTTTCGGCGATGGAAAGCGATTCATCTTCCAAAAAACTCTTTGGCGAATCGCTAGGGAGTCGCAAAATCAACTAATCATCCAAATGTTTGCAGGCTTATAGAAACAAAAGGTCAACTTATACTTACCCGAAATGAGCATATCCCACAGCCGTGTTGAAGTTATATTCGAAGTTAGTTAGGTTTTATTATTCTAATGAATTAATGAATTTTCATTTAATTTTTTTATTAAGACTAGTGTGTGAGATATCAAGACAGCAAATTAATTTTTGAGGATTTTGTGAAGGTTTTATATTTTAATGACATCACTTTGTATGGTAGGCAGGGGAATTTTCCATTTGAGTTTGCTGAATTTGTTTTTGTTTTTGTTTTATGAGTAAATTTTCAAGACATCAGATTAATTTTTGCGGAATTTAAAGAGACTTTATGGTTTCGATAAAGTCACTTTGTATGGGAAGTAGGCGTGGTTTTCATCCAATTTGGCTCATGTGGCGAACTCACCATATAGACCTATACCAATAAGATATATGAGATAAGTACCAAGATATGAGATCTTATAGAAACCTATAATAATTTTGTTTTAAACAAAAAACCGACAAAAAACCGTTGTAAAATTAACCAAGTTGACTTCTGTAAAAAATAAAAATATACTGAGCTGAAGAACTTATGTTTTTATATAAGCTATGCTTGATTTTGAAATGAAAGCTTCGATAATTTATACAAAAACAAAAAGTTAAAATTATAAAAGCCAAAAACTGCAATATTAAACAAAGTTTTTGTATAAAGCATGCAAATATTTTTGTAACCACATCTATGTTTAGACTGTCGTCGTTTTATAACTAAGCAATAGTGCTGCTGTGCTCTTATGGTGAGCATGTCTTCCTTTCAATCGTAGGTAATTGGTTCGAATTCTTGATGGGGCAAGTTTTCTTGGTGGGTATTATTTATTGGTGTTCTTTTGTGAGTATTAAATCAGAATTGCAAATGCAATTTTCCAGGTGCATCAGAGTTATAGAGAAGTAGGTTTACTTTAAAATTTTAAATTAAAATTTATTTTTTTTTTAAAAATTGCAATACAAAAAAATATATGTTACTCGTATCAGACTGTTAGTATATCGATAACTTATTACTTTCATAACATGCGATATAACAACTAATAAAACTTTTTTGGATTGCCCAAGATCTGGGCAGTCACCAAGCTGTATAAGTCCTTGTGTAAGTTTACGCAATGTGTATTTGTAAAAAATTGTCGATATGCACAAAAGAAAAAACATTGTAATTTTAACATTCCAAATTTAAAGAAGGCTTTGTAATTTTAACATTCCAAATTTAAAGAAGGCTTTGGAGAAGGAGCTAAAGAAGGATATATAATCTATATTATACACGGTTAAAAATTTTGGACTAGTTTTTAATCCAAACTTTGGTTTAAAGGAATTTTTAATCCAAAAAGTACTATTTTTTATTCCATACTTAAGTTTAATTTGTTTTTAATCCAAAAAAGTTTAAGTTTAAGACTATTTTTGGACTACAAATTTACATTAAGGTAGTATTTTCAGGAAAAATTATTTATGTTACCTAAGATTGAAAACTACTACTTCTACGAAATTTACGCTCAATATAATAGTTAATGTTGTTAAAGCATCCGAAGTTTATTTTTTAATTAAATGAAACAAATTGTTTCTTAAAATCTGAACCAAAATATTATTTTATTCATTATTACATTGAGCAGTGTTTCATAATAAATAATAAGGGTATTCATGCAAAGCGGCAAGCTTGTATTTTGGGCAATTAGTTATTTTTATCAGTCGATTGTGCATTTGGAGAGATATGTCAGCTGTTAACTTGTTAACAGTCAACTTTCAGCATACATATAAACAGCCGATTGCTGGTTTGTGATATATCTGCTTTGTGTAAACGGTTCATTTCATTTATAAGGCTGATAAACTTATACGGTTTATATCATTTATAAGGGCATTACCCATTTGCATGAATACCCTTAATGTATATATAGTGAAGTTTATGGCAATATAATAATATGTTCACACGAAGGCCTTTTGGCTGAAAAGCCAACGAAAACCAGCTCTTTATTTGACAGTTCTTCTTTGGCGAAAAGCTGAATATTATGTAGCTTTCCAGCTGAAAAGCCATTGGCACGGACGCGACATTCGCACGGTATTAATTACTCGAAAAACAAGAAAGAAACAAAAATAACCGATATGTATTTTAAGTGTTCGAACGCGATGAAAGAGTGCTACATTTTATAAAAATATTGGCAAGATTTAGTACAAATTAGTTCAAAGTACGCGACAAAAAAAAAATAAGTTTTTTTTAGCTCGTATAGAAATATGCAAAATTAAGCATAAATTAAGTTTAAGAACTTTTTTTAATATATATATACATGCTTATGGAGGTCAAAGGATAACTGTTCTTCGTAAACTTATGAAATATGAGAATTATCTCTTACCTTTTTTTCTCACGAGTTCTCACCTTTGTGGATTAAAAAGTAATCCTTATATATTTTTAACTTTTTTGGACTAAAATCTAATCCTTTTTGGATTATAATATTTTATACTTTCTGCGGATTAAAAATTATTCCTTTTTGGATTAAAAAATTTTAAACTTTTTGCGGATTAAAAATAAGTCCTTTTTGGATTGGAAAATTTAAAACTTTTCATTGGATTAAAAAGTAATCTTTTTTTGGTCGTGTCCTATATGTAATCCAAAAAAGATTAAAATTTAGCCCAAGATTTTTAACCGTGTAGATAGAATAGAAAGAGACCTTTAATGAAATGCTGGCGACAGAAGTTTTGTTCGTGCACGACAAGTGCTGACTTTTTGGTCTACAGAAAAGCTGCTTACATGATGGCTCATTGGAAAAATTTATCACATATACAACGAATAGATCCTATTGTATTCATAAACAAAAAAACAAACTGGCCATTTCAGCCCTTGAAAGGAAGTTTGTGTTATTAAATGTTTGCACACAATTGACCGAGAACTGGACCTACATGTTTTATGCCGACTCCGAACGGCTAATGTTCATGTTCTCAAGAAGCTTTACATGGCATTATTTACTCTCTGAGGTTTGCCATTGTCTGCAGAGAGGTGGTGACCGATCAGAAAAATTTTTTATTGAAAAAACTTTTCGCCGCGGCTGGGGATCGAACCCGGGCTCCGAGCATGCTAAGCCACACACTTAACCTGCATGCCACGGTCACCACTATTGTATTCATAGTAAATTTTATTGCATTCGAAAGAATCAATTTTATTTTTTTTTTTAAATTTAAATAGAAAAATTTTAGTTGATTTTCATGTTATCCCAAAGCGTTTTTTTTTACAATTAAAACAAGCTATGGTCAAAAAGATAAACTAATCAATAGTTAAGAAAATATCTTTTTTATTTTGTATTTATTTTATTTTATGACAATTTCATACGCCCGAAATATTGCTCATTCGGAATTTACAACAACATTTCATAATTATACACAGATCTGTTAAATATTTACAACAAAAACAAAATAATTAAAATTTCTTATACTTGCAACGTTTGCAATATTGTTTGTGACAAATGCACCCAGCAAAATAAGAGCATTGCTTAGATTTCCGCATTGCTTTTTCAGCATCGCATAAAACCGCAAAAATACGCTGCCAAGTGTTGGCCATACATAAAACGTTTTTGCTGAGGCCACAACGCTGACTACAAAAAGTGGCGACAATTCCTCTTCTGCAGCCGGCCGACCAACCACTGAGCCATAACCAAAATTCAGCACTTGGCCATAAAAGCCTGCAACATGCCAAGCCACTCGACCAGTAACTTAGTGTGTACCAAATCGTTAGCAGGTTCCTAGCCAAACCAAGTTCCAGCTACAGACCACACAATGCCGGCATCCAACAAGCTGCGCCTCCTCACATGGAGCTGCATTGTCTGCACGCTGCTGCTTTGGTGCCTTGGTCGGCAACAAGGCGGTGTTGCTGCTGCTGCTGCTGTTGCTTTAACTGGTTATAACAACAACATGGAAACCGCTGTAGTAGCGACCGTTGCTGCAGACGCTGATGATTTACAAGTGGCTGAATCGAAAAAACACGAACATGAGGAAGACGAGGAGGAGGAGGAAGAGCATGAGTCAAAATCTGGCGAAGAAGAGCACAGCGAACAGCATAAGAAAAAAGGTGAAAAGGGTAAAAAGGAGCACAAGTTCGAGGAACATCATGCCAAGGGCGAAAAGGGACATCATGACAAGGAGGGCAAAAAGGGCGAGGAAGAACACGAGGAGGGACATGAGAAGAAGCATAAACATGAAGACGGCTACCACAAGAAACACAAAAAAGGCGACAAAGGCGAAAAGGGACACGAGTTCGAGGAACATGGATCCTACAAGAAAGGCCACTCCATCAAAGGCAAGCATCACGTGCACAAGCTCGACGAGAATAAAAAAGAAAGAAAATACTATGATGAGCATCATGACGAGGCTGGCGAAGAGAAGCATGGCGCCTACGAAGAGGCTAAGAAACATAAGAAAGGCGGTTCGCATAAGAAGGGGCACAAAAAGAAATCCGAACATGAAGATAAGTATGGCAAAAAAGGCCATAGCAAGAAAGGACACAAACACAAGGGACACAAGGGCCATAAAGGCGAAAAAGAGAATAAAAAGAAATGGGGAGATGAGCATGAATCGGGCAAGAAAAAGGGTGAGGAACACAAGAAAAAGTGGCAATCGTCGCAAAAGAAGAAGAGTAGCGGCCACGATGGACATTGGTAGGAAGAATGGAGAAAAAAATTGGTGTGAAAATAAAAGTGCAGCAGCTGGTAAGTAAGAGAGTGTAAGAGAGGAAGAGAAACACATAAATAATAGAAACATGTGACAATTGTTAATGATTCCAAAGTTTATTTTTTCTAGCTTTAAATGGGTTTTTGTTGTAGTTATAAGTAATAAATATATATAATAAATAATGAAATAAATGTACCAAAAACTATTCGCTGTTATAAAAACATATTTTAACGTATGAATTCGGTACACCTGTCTTTAGCTGGTCTTAAAAATTATTCCTCACAATTATCAATAGCAGCTAAATGGCAAATAAGGTTAAATTTTATCTTTTTTCTTATGTTGCTCTTGTTCTTCTTTCACTTAATTCATCTCACACACTCACACTCTTCGCTCAAAATCTTTCATTGTACTCTGGTCAATATTTCAAATTTTGCAATTTCCCTTCGATTTCCTGCACTTCCTTTAAAAACAAAAAAATCACTCTCACCCATACACATACACACACACACACAGGCAAACGGGTACACAAATGAAAATTCATTGCGAGTGCTTGTGTGAGTGAAGAATTGTGGCAAGAAAAATGCAAAGTAATTACAAAATTCCATTAGTAATCGTCCAACTTCCTGCAATGGACCCCGAGCCATTCAAACCAACAACAGCCGCAACGGACGACTGATTATACTCGCCTGTGCCTGAGTCTGAATGTAAGTGTGAGTATGTGTGTATTCGTGTTCATTTGAAGAACTAGCTGGACAGACATGCAGCAACCAAGGATGCAACAACAACAACTACAACATAAAGCATTATAAAGCATTGTTACTAGCCCATAATTTGTAGCTACAAATGGACGACTACAACAAATGAAAATAAAGGCTAAAGTGAGGTGAAAAATATGTATTGGTTGGTTGGCAGAACGCTGGAAAATGAAAAAGAAAAAAAAACCAAAAAAAAATTATTAGTGCAAAATCATGCTTGGACAGAATCATTAGGTTGGGCTTATGTGTGTTTTGCTGGTGTGGCTATTTTATTTAAATTTTCAAAATACCAAAAACAACAACATATATGTGTGCGTTACTGCTACACATGCATAACTTCCGCTTTATTTGTGTGCCATGCAAGGCATTAAATTATTACCACGCTCCACACATCTGGCTGTACTGCTCTTTATGCTTGTCTCCTCACTTATATACACACAGTCGGAGCTACAACCGTTGATCTCTTGGTCAACATATACATTTACATATCCTTGCTGAATATCCTCTTTGGTATATTGAATTATCCTTAGCGCCTGGATTTGTAGATCTGCTCTTATGCTTGTGTATTACCAGCCACAGTTGTTATTGTTGTTCTTGTTGTTTTTGTTATTGTTTATTGGACTCATGTCCTTATTGCTAAATGCTATTCCCGCAACACACGTTCGCATGCACAGTCAGCAGTCAGCACATCTTCTTGGCCCCTAAAATCATGCGCCTCATGCCCGGTTCACCTGTTTTGGCTTCGTTAGTGTTACACCGGAAACGTATGGTTTATGTTTGGTATTTTGGCTCCTTGTGCTAATGTATACATGCATGTGTGTGTGTGTGTGTGTGTGTGTATATGTCAAGTGGTTCTTGTTGTTTTTGTTCTGCTTGCTCTTGTTCGAACTGTTGCAAAGCTACTTATTAGCCCCAAAATGTTAGCCAAATGTACCAACTCACTGTTGCACTTAAATTATATCATAACCGAACTCAAGTTAGAGCTTCTACTCTGACATTAGAAAATACATACAACGGTTGTATTTTTGTATTTTGTAAAGGTTATAGTTTCAAGAATTTTCCTCATAAAATATTTCAAAAACATTTTAATCCTTTCTATACTCACCGCAGTTGCTGTTGTTATTGCTTTATTCGAGTTCAAGTAAATTTACAGCACATCATTTTTTGGAGTGTCCTAGAATTCGAAATAAACTAGTTTTACACCATATCTTTAAATTATAGATGATAATGAATTACTTTATTATTGCTGTGCATTGAACAATTTTACACAAATTAGAAAACATTAATCATTCAATCATCATTAAGCTTAATAAATTAACAGATAAAAATAATAATCCCAAACCAGTCTATACATTAGAAAGCCTTAAGATGATGTAAGATCTTCCATACCGCTGTACTATGGGAAGTTTTAGCCTATTTTGTAGTCAAAACTCGAAAAGTTCAAGTATCAGCTTGAAACTTAGTTCAGCACTAGGGTTAAAAATAGTAAACTTGCATTAACAAAGCTGCACTTCCCACGAGTCTTCACTAAAATTTCTTTGGAGTATTAGATGGAATAAATTGATTATTCTTTTTCTTGAAACTTGGATTTACTAGAACATAGATGATATATAATATCTTAACCTTCAAAAATTTCCGACTTTTTCGGCCGTTCAGACAATTCTGCCATTGATTATGAACATTTTGTTTCATCTGGTAGCTTTAACATAAATCTATTTCTAAATGACAATCTTTCTAGCAACTTTCTCAACCATATTTCTAAAGTAAGACTTAATTTGTATAACACTAGACATTTTTATGGTATCTTATACTTCTTCTGATTGCTTTTTGTTCACGATCTGCTCTGCTATGCCCATTTCATATCGTGATTTTATGTCTATTGACCACAAATATTTATCCAATGATTGCAGTCTTAAATTTCAGCTAAACTTTTTTATTGTGAAAATAAACTTTTCGTTTAATACACGTTCACTTATACACATGGCGCATATTTACCTCTGGTTTACGCAAACTGCAAAAGTAGCACTTAAAAATCGTTTTAAAACCCAGGACTCAGCCAGGAACGAGGTTACATTCGCTGTAAGCCTTTGCGAGTAAAAATTTAAAATTGAACTGAATCCTGTTCTTTCTTTCAAATCCGGCCACACGGTTAAAAATGTTGGACTAGTTTTTAATCCAAACTTTGGTTTAAAGGAATTTTTAATCCTAAAAGTACTATTTTTTATTCCATATTTTAGTTTAATTTTTTTTAATCCGAAAAAGTTAAAGTTTAAGACTATTTTTGGACTACAAATTTGCATTAAGGTAGTATTTACAAGAAAAAGTAATAATGTTATTTAATAGCTGAATTACAATGCAGCAGTGGCAGTGGCAGCAGCTGTGTCAGTGGCAGCGGCAGTGATCAGCTGTTTCGTATTTTACTGCCTGCAAATTACAATCTAGCAGTGGCAGCGTCAGCAACAAAAGCAGTGAATTTGGAATTAAACTTTCTGTGGATTAACAATTATTCCTTTTTGGATAAAGAAATTTTAAACTTTTTGCCGATTAAAAATAAATCCTTTTTGGATTGAAAAATTTAAAACTTTTCATTGGATTAAAAAATAATCTTTTTTTGGTCGTGTCCTATATGTAATCCAAAAAAGTTTAAAATTTAGTCCAAGATTTTTAACCATGCACTTTATAAACAACTGTTTTACAACCTCGTGTTATTCCGATATTTGGAAGATGGCGTCTGTTATTCCTGTAGCAAACACAAAAATCCGATAAGTCTTCTGCCACGGCGGTCCTTTCCCTCTTGTCGATCCACTGTGTGCCGTCGATATCTAAGATTTATGAGGCTCCGTCATGTTGAGCCTGATATAATCTCACTAGTAAACCTGTTGCCCGAATTCGAGCAATTCAATAAAAATTAATTGTTAGAAACATTATAGACGTTTAATATATGATATTCTTTTCAATAAGTTATAACGAATAACGATATATTGAGTCTCAATAATGATATAAAAGATCATTATCTGAATGGTTTGACTTGAAACGTTTAATCTGACACAAAAATTTATTAATGTAACTATCAAAATACGACGACGGACTTACACTAATATAACAACTGAGAAAAACATTATTACTATTCGAAAACATCGCAGCAGCTATTAAAAATAACTAATGTTAAAAAAAAACGCATTAAAAAATAGATTTAAGAAATAATACTAAGACATATTTCAGAAATTAATAAAAGGTACTTACAGAACACCTACAACATCGATTTATGACACATTTAGATGAAAAAACATCAAAAAAGCCAAAAAAAAAATGTTAAAATTTGACTGACTTGTTTGCTCGGAAAGTGGAATTTTTGATTTTGGAACTCCATTTTTCGGACAATTGACATTTGAGAAATGCATAAAAGATAATTTTGGTTAAAAAATTTTGAAAAAAATTCAAATTCGATCAATTCATAAGCTCTTCTCAAACTAAATTTCAAATCGATAATATAACGAATTTTTGTACAAAAATTTTATTTCTGTTTTAAAAGGTTGGGAACCCCCTGAAGTGAAATCACAATTTTTAAAAGTGGTTTGCACATATACAGCCTAAACCTGATTTAATGACATCTGAATCGATAAAATCGGTCCATTGGTCTGGGAGGAGTTGAAGTCACAAAAAAAACCTTAGCCTATTAATTATATAGATAGATAAGCAGGATGGTTAAAACAGATTCGTGGCTATAACTTTTAATTGGTTGTAGCTATAATGAAATTTTTTTCAAATATATTGTTTTTGAAGCTTGTTGAAGATTTAAAAAATATAAGAACAACATTTAAAAAAAAAAAATGTTCGAGCAAAAAACCATAGGGGGTAGCCTTGTTTTTTCGATAACACATAGTATTTATTAATTTTTCTGTCAAACAAAAACAAATTCGTCTTAAATAAACTTTATACCATGAAAGAAAATCAAAAATGCAAATTTTAAATTTTTTTATTTTACAACAAAAACAATTTTTAATACATTTTTTGAGGAAACATTAATTTTATTGGACTCTTTTTAAAGGCAATGATTAAAATATAAATAATAAAGTAACGGTAAAAACTTTGTAATTATTTTAAAGTCAATTTATTGCAATTAAATACAAAAAAGAAATAAATGAAATTTTTTAAAAAGTGGCAGAGATATTCGCTTCCAAATATAGAACTTTAAATTTCAGACAGTTTTTTTCTCTGCCTTGGCGTTTGATAAAAATACACGTTAAACAACTAAAGACAATTTTAAGAAAATTCATTAATAATACATTTGGCAAGATAATTACCGTAATTGCCAACATATTTCAAAGAAAATTAAACAAACATTTAAAAAAACAAAAAAAGTTTTGAAAACCGTTAAAATTTGACTGAGTTGTTTGCTCGGAAAGTGGAACTTTTGATTTTGGAACTGCATTTTTCGGCCAATTGACATTTGAGGAATGCATAAAAGATAATTTTGGTTAAAAATTTTTAGTTTTGAAAAAAATTCAAATTCGACCAATTCATAAGCTCTTCTCAAATTAAATTTCAAATTGATTAAATTGCGGACTTTTGTACAAAAATTTTATTTCTGTTTTAAAAGGTTGGGAACCCCCTGAAGTGAAATCACAATTTTTAAAAGTGGTTTGCACATATACAGCCTAAACCTGATTTAATGACATCTGAATCGATAAAATCGGTCCATTGGTCTGGGAGGAGTTGAAGTCACAAAAAAAACCTTAGCCTATTAATTATATAGATATCATAATGTGACGGACTTGAGCTAATATAATCTCATATCACACCTATAGTGTGGTTTTCGCCTTGATCACAGCTGTTCTACTGCCGCTGTCAAACTTGATAACATAAGAGTGCCGTATGATTCGGGCGATTTTGACACTGCTTTGCTTGCTAGATTTCCTTAAAGTTTTGCAAAACCGTCAACCATTCTATTCTCTGCAGAAAACTTTCTCAAAATTTTTGGTTCTCTAAACATGCGGTGCATTTCTTAAGAAGTTATTTGGTATGTCTTAAAGAGTTAGGGTGGAACAAAATACATATTTGTTTAAGAGAATATCTAATGGAGTACCTCACGGCTCAGCACTTGGTCCGTTCTTATTTACAATGTTTCTAAATGACTTCTTTAGCAAGTATGACCATGTTATAGTGCATGCATATGCTGAAGACCTCCAACGGTACTTATGCAGGCCTACAGGCCGTGCTGAAGATTTATGTGCGAGAGTCAGTTAGGACTAAACTATGCTATCCAATATGGCTGCTCATTTTGAGCCCCTTGAAGTTCTAAAGGGCTATTCACGCTGACTTGTGTAGTTGGTAATGCCAAGGAATATTTTTACTCATTTTTTTGTATAAAGACCGATCCGTCCTAATGTACTAGGGAATAGGATGTATGAATTTTGGTCACTAAATGTATATAGCAGTTCACGCTTCCATTGTATAAGTACATGAGTATCATGTATTTTTGATTCTTACCATATGAGCTGTTGCCCTTGAATTTAAACATGAGTTTTGTGAATTTCGGCCACTTAACTCATAAAGTAGTTCCCGTTTCTCTTATATGTGTACTTGAGATTCATACATTTTTTTTTTACTTATCTCATTAAGCGTTCTTGTTCTCCTCGTATTTGTACATAAATTTTATGAATTTTATTCTTGTTCATGTTAATCATGTTCCCCTTGTATTTTTTCGTGATATTTACGAAATTTTTTACCGTTTGCACGTTTGCAACTCTTTCTTTAAGTGAATACAGAAAAATATTTAAAATTTGCTTTTTTAAAAATAACTTTAAACGGACGTGCTTTCAGAACATTTGTTTGTTAATGTTTTAAAATGCGCATAAGTTGAATAGAAGATATCATTTTGAAAAATTACACCCCAAGCCAAAAACTTGCCTGCCATGATTTTTTTCCACCGTAAACTCCATTCTGCCGACACATCTCTGTGTGAACAGCTGCATTTAAACTCAAACGAAACGCAAACTAAACTCTCTGTGTGAACATGGCATAATACTTCAAATGTTTTCATTGCAAAACACATCAATGTTATGCCATGTTCACACAGAGAGTTTAGTTTGCGTTTCCAGTACAAAGTTGCGTTTTGCCCTTAAACTCAATTTAAACGCTGGCGTTTCCAGTACAATTTTGCAGAAGAAAACGCAACTAAACACAACTTGTTTTCTACTTTTACCAAAACTCAATTTGATACATGCCTACAAGTATGCTAATGTTTTGATAAAAACATTCGTTCAGTTAGATTTTAGCTGTGTTCGATTCGATTAAACGATAAAAAATGCCAATAACAGCTGATTCTCAATTGTGCATGTTTCTATTTGTATTTTATTATTAACAAAAATAAGCCAAAAAACAAATAAAATAACTTGGGAAAGTTTAGAAGATGAGGGTTTCTCATCAGTCAGCCAGTATGGGCCGAAAAAAGCTGAGTTTTGAGCGAAATTCCAAAAATTGGCGATCATTTCAATCCACCGTAAACTCAATTCTGCCGACGCATCTCTGTGTGAACAGCTGAATTTAAACTCAAACGAAACGCAAACTAAACTCTCTGTGTGAACATGGCATTAACTTAATACAAGTTTAAGTTAATACAAGCATGCTTTTTGTATTTTTTTTTTTTTTTAGTTTAAAAGTCCTTCACAGCAAACTTTTAGGCGCCCTTGCAAAAAATGTACACCAAAATTATGCTGGTTACAAAAAGAATGTTCGGTTCTTCATCAAACTGATATAGCGTATCGAACCAAAATAAAAAACAAAAATCCTTGGCGGATCGTACTAAAAAAGCACATGTTCAAAGCCATTCAAATCAACTATAACATCGTTGAATATCATCCAACCGCTTCTGCTGTCCACTTCTAGAGTTTGGGTGCGCTCGTGTAATTGGAATTTTTTTAAGATCTTTCTTTTATTTGCCAGTTGCAACGAATTAATTGAGGAAATTCCAAACAAAACGAAGCAAAAAAAAACAAAAATGTATCCAAAAAACTCCTAGTATCAATTGTTATGCATCCCAAAGTCGTTGAACCAAACTAAAAAATAATGGCAAGCAAAAAAATTGTACGTTTTGCAATCTAAATGTACGAGATGATTCACCATTTGCCAATAAAATTTGCAAAAGGCTTAAAAAAATATTCCAGAGCCATTTACTACTCTACCATATTTGTTTACATCTATCGTTGAAAAAATGTTTCTTTCGTGACAAAAATAAACAAAACAAAAGAAAAACTACAGCAATTTGCTGTAACTATTTTTTGCAGTTCGCAGTAAAAGCAATGTTAAAATAAGATATTTGCATGGCAAACGTTTTAATTCAGAGATCCATTTTTTTCTATTTTTGTTTTATTTTTGCACCAAACGAGAATTTCTACCGACTACTTGATAGTCGCTTTTTTTTAAAAAATCTCTATACCTAGCAAATGTATCTTCGAAAATTAAGTTATTAATTTCGAAAATCAAGTGCTTGTTGTGTAGCGTTGACAAGCTAGCTTTAATAGTGATGTCAACATGACATCTTTTACTGCTATGAACAGTAATTCAGCACAGTAATTAACGTATAAGCTCAAAGTTACATGCAACCGTTTTTCAGAAATGAATAATGTAGTGTCCGACCGAAACCAAAATTTTGGCCGAAACCGAAACCGAATTTCGGCCATTTTTGTAATATTCGGCCGAAACCGAAACCGAAACTGAAAGTCTACATACAAATTTGTTTTTAAAAAAATTTTATTTTTTTTTTAAATTTTATTAAAAGCTTTCAAAAACAAAACAATTCAAATAGATAATAATAACGTATACATACGATAAATATTCTTTGAATATTTAAGTTCAACTTTAAAATAATATAAAGAGATCATTTTTAATACCTCTTTAAGGAACTTTTTAGTGTTTAGAGTTATTCGGTTTCGGTTTCGGCCATATTGATGCCGAATAGCCGAAACTGACTTAAAGGGCCGAAGCTGGCCGAAACCGAAACCGAAACCGAATATTCGGTCGGACACTAGAATAATGAATATTTAAACTTATTAATTAAAATATCGACCCCTTTGCGCGAAATTATCGTGTGTATCAAAAACCAAATTTTACAGGAGAGCGTTTTTTCTACTTTTCTGTGCTTTAGCTTGCACTATCAAAACCAAATTTGGCATGTGCTTTTGGAGAACCTATATTTCAGCTGCAATATTTAACAGGGTGATACGCTGTAGGATTTAGAACAAGTTTGAATCAAAAAGGTCAATTTCGATAAAATGGCACATACGATAATTTCGCGCAAAGGAGTCGATATAATTATTGATAACTGAGGCTTTAGATATATACGGGAGTAGATACAGAGGGGTAAGTGCATAGAATTCGTAAAAACTTATTCTATTATTTGGATCAATATTAATTAAGTTTTAAAAACAAATGTTCGCTCAAAGCATTTTTCTTTAACGTTGATGTATTACAAATAAAATGAAATTACATATATATTCTTTACTAATGTATGACATTGATACAAGTATAGTTGTTTGTAAGGAATTTTGTTTTATTTTTTTTTTCGACATAAAAAGCGTTTTGTTTTACTGAAATCAGCTTTTACAATTTTTAAAACATTTGCCGATGTTGGTAGCTTTAAAAAGGTAATTAAACTATTTTCATTTCAAATTTGTAAGTCAATCCAAAGTTAAGTTGAAATTAAATTATAATATGTTTACAAAACTCAGTTCAAACATGCTCGAATAGTAATTCGTTCACACCTAAGCCAAATGATCTCATTTTGATTGACGGTTGTTTTTATTTTGTCATAATTTGCTTCCAAAAAAATATTTATTATTTGCTTATAAAAAAAAAATGGATGAAATTATAAAGCAATATGTTGACAATGGTTCAGTGAAATAACGCCCAAATAAAAAATTAAATAACACACAAAAAATTTCCATACAAATTTGGGCTTTATTTCATAATAAAATAAGCCCCAAAATTTTCGGCGTTATTACATAATGAAATAAAGCCCAAAATAATGTATGAAATAACGCCCAAATACTTTTCATACAAATATTAGGCGTTATTTCAATATGAAACAAGACCCAAAATATTTTGAATGATTTGCTTTGAAAATATTTTGGGCGTTATTTAATTTTTGATTTGGCCGTTTTATCATTTATTTTTGGCCTTATTTCATTTTTATTTTGGGCGTTATTTAAAGAGCAAAGAAATTTTGGGCATTATTTCATTTTTTATTTTGGGCGTTATTTCACTGAACCGTTGCCAACATTTGAATGAAGCGAAAAGAATGCATTTTATCAATGAGTTCTTTATTAAAAAGAAAAACTTCTATTTAAACATGCAGCGAAGATAAATAAGACCTAAACAACTAACAAGGCTGAAAATAAACACATTGTGCAGCAAACCATTACTGCACAATATCCCAAGAAGTCTTTGGACCAAGGATAGTTTTATGGTCTTAATAGTCTTGAACGCTTGGCAAATTATAGACGCGCGCATCTCAATTTTGGGAGAAAAAAGTTTGTGATAAAAGCTAAGAGTTCTTTTGCGAGAATTTTCGAATGTCGCGGGTGACTTTCCAAAAATCTTGCCAAGCAGGATCATGATGTAATTACATGGTGAACGTGACGTTTAAAAAATTTCCCGAGTTTGACTTGGATTGTCAAAAATTTGCGAGCGAAAGTAGAAACAGGCGATAAGTGTCGAATCATGTGTTTTTTTCTCGTTATACAGCAGCAAATGAAAACAAAGATTTAAAATATAAGCAAATGCAAGTGATGTGACATAAATAAATTGTTTATATTATAAATAATATTATGAATTTAACACAAAATCGAAGAATGAATGTTATAATTAATTTATAAACAACGAAACACAAAGGTTCCATCAAAAAGATAGAGTCGTTTTATGCATAATACACAGTCAGTGTTCGTCCATTTATCTGCTTAGCCATGACGATCTGCATCTATTTTTCAACAATGACTGTTTTGCAACTTTCGCTTAAAATCCGCAATCAGCTGTTTTTGACAACGCAAGCAAAAAATTATTTGTTCCCCAAAGAGAGAGGTGAAAAAATCACGCTTACCTTGTTATTCCACCATGAGCAGGATGGACGATTTAGGAAATCAATTTCGTTACTTATAGTGGCTCAAAGTAATAATGTAACAAACTTAAAAATTGCATTCAAATCCAAATTTTAGTTATTTTTATGGTCCAACTAGCAAGTTTTTGTATATTTTCAAATGAGTATTATGTGGTTTATATAAAATAATTAAAAGAATAATGAATTAACTGTTCATTGATTTAAAAAAATAAAAAACAAAATTAATAACGAAAAGCAACCTCAAAGTAATAATGGAACACGACGTTCATTTATAAAAACATAAGCAAAATTATTAAAAAAAATGCAGAGTTAAAATTTAGTTGGTAAGCTCTTCTGTTAAATAACCGCTTTCAAATGATTTCGCATTGATTCACCTATTTTCGGCAGTAGGACTGCTCCATATTCTCCCACTCCTCAATAAGGGCTGTTTTTCGCTGATCACGCGTAGAAATTGTGTTATTTTTCAACTTTCCTTCAGATTACTCCATGTATGCTCAACAGGATTGATTTCTGCAAATTGGGGTGGAGTTTATTAGACATATGGGAAATTATTAAGAAGTCAGCTTCTCACATTATAGGCCTTGTGTCTCGGATCGTTAGCCTGGCCAAATTATAATGAACTCTCAATGCCCAATTTTCTCACACTTTCCGTCAAAATATTCTTCAATATATTAAAGTATACATGTCGGTCCATTATACCATTGATGATGTGAAGCTTTCCAGACCTGTAGCTGACATGGCACACCATAGCACCACTGAACCCATACCGTGCTTTATTGTTTGACAAAGTTCGTTTTTTCAAGTTCCGCATGTACCATTTTCAACACGATCAAGGATCGACCATCTGACCGGAAAACATTAAATTTGCTTTCATATATGATGAGAAACTGTTCCCAATTAGAAAAAATCCCTTTCACGGTGGACCCTACGTGTGGAGACAACTTGAAAGTTAAGAAGCAAAATTCATAATTTTCTATACAAGACGTAAAAATATTTTCTAGACGTATACTAGAAAATTCATAGCGCAACTAATTTCAATTAGATACTGAAGCAACAGCTGATTTTGTTTTGATTGAAATTGACGTATTTTGTAACACGTTTTTACAATAATTTTATGGTGAAGATCTTGTATCAAAATTATGACAGTTAAATTCTGTTAATAGGTCCGTTCACGTACTTTACTTGCTAAAACTTGCAGCGAGAGAGTAAAAGAAGAATTGAGGAAAAAATATGTACAAAGAGAAAATTAGCTGAAAAAGTACGTGAACAGAAAACTAGTAGAAACTTGCAAGTTAACAACAGCTGATCAAACGTATTGACAGTTTATGTCAACCGCAAAAAACTGCTGCTGTAACTTAATGTTATAAATTGTTGAAATCATTTCTTATATCCTATCAACATTAACATTTATACTAACATTTCCCTCAGCATCATAAATGTTTCCTTTTTCCATCCATTTTAATAGGAAATCCACAGAAAAATTTTTGACAGCTTGTTTTTTTTTTGACAAACAGTTTTTTTCAGTAGTTGCAAGTTCTTGCAAGTAGAAATTTTGCTAGCAGAAACTTGCAACTTCTTTTTTCTCTCTCACTTTGTTACGCTCTCGTTTTCCTCTCTCGTTGCAAGTTTTTCGAGTACGTGAACGCTTTACTAGTAAAAACTTGCAATAATTGGTAACAATTTGTAACAATTTTTTGTTACTGAACAAACCTAATGTTTTTTATTTTGCAATCATTTTATTTTTATTAGCTGGCGTAAAAATCCCACCTAAAATCTAACCAGCTAACAAAAAGGCACAAAAATGAATGGCAGTATTCGTTACATTACTATTTCATTCGGCATTTGCCAACCCTGTTATCGATTTTCCATTTCGTGGCATCCACAACTAGCAACACGTGCAACCATGGCTACAAAAAAAGTGCATGTTATGGTTGCCATACATTTGGAGAGTTAAAGAAATATGCATTTGTCTTGACAGCAATTCCAAATGTATTCATTTTTCAATTTCATGTTTTTAAATGGAAATTTTAGCGAATACACTTACACTTGATTCATTTAGAATAACAGAACTTAAATTCAGTTAACTTGTGTAACAATTCATAAAATATTACCTAATTTGTAGTTGTTTGTATTAAAATTCCACAGAAAAGACATGGAAATAGCAATGGAAAACGAAGCTGTAAAATTCGTACTGATTTTCGTATCAAAATCGGATAAATATACTGCAGATATTGAAATTAAAACAATTTGAGGAACAATTGAAGAATAGTGGAAATGGTCTTTTTTCTTTTTTTTTTTTTTAAATGCGTGTTTTGAGCTAACAAATTGAATGGTGAAAAAATTAAGCGTCGCTCTCAAGTGGTTTGGAAGTTAAAGGGGTCAACGTTTATGAAAACGGGCTTAAAAACCTGTGTTTTTTGTTGTTGTTTTCGAACATAAGTAAACGTAATGGACATCAAAAGAAAGGTTATGCTAAAACCTTTTTAATGAGCATTCAATCATAAAAATCTATGCATTATTTTGGATGATATAACTGTTTTTGTGCTCAAAGAATTTGAGGTGTGCTAATTTTGGTTGTCCTTTTGAAGTGTTTGTCTTTGAGACTAGAAAAATAAATGTTTTCATAGGAGTGTGTTATTTATTGTTATTTCGTAAAAGGGTGAACAGTCAAGTGTGGACAATATATAAAGTTTTATATTTTAACAAGTAATGCAAATACTTTTCAGGTTTGTTGTACACTTACATATAGTATATTGAGACGAAAAAAAGCGCCGCAGGCGAAAAATTGTTATAAAAAATCGCGCGATTTTTTATAACAATTTTTAATTTTTGGATAGATATTAATAAATGGATTTTTTATAATTAATACCTAACTGAATAGGTCATGGTATGACCTCTGGCTACCAATATTGCTTAACTTTTATTAAAAAAAATCGAAAAACAGGCAATGTATAGTAATTTTTCAAATTTTGATCCCTATAACTTCTAAACCACTTGAGAGCGACTCTTAATTTTTTCAGAATCGAACTTAGGAGCCCCAAATCCATGTAATTACATGTAAAAAAACACAAATTTTTTATTTCCATTATTCTTCAATTATGCCCAATTTGAATACTTCAATATATATGCATTGCTGACCAACTAAGCCCGACATCGCGGCTTCACGTGCAGTCTATGCATCTGGTGCTATTGGGATTTTTTTTACTATCAATTTGGAGTTGGCAACCATGTTTTCGCTACTTGCAAACGAAGAAGCAGAATTATTTTTATGTGCATGTTTGTTTGTTTAATGGCTAAATTAATTAGCAATTTTGTCACTTTTTTGGCTTCGTGTCTTCCACTGCATAACTGGACAAAACCAATAACAACCACTACCACCACCATCTTTTCTAATCAACTGTAATTGAACCTTAGTACAACTTTTCAATTACCTGCATCATACCACCTCACTATTAACACGAACGAAACTCGTTAATTGCCTTTACACGTTGGCACTTTTGACCTTCATCTTATCGCCAATAACACTTGGACACAATAATTAAAAACAACTTGTATTGATGTTGGTTTTTTATTAAAATTGCGTAATCAAAACTTAATCCTTCTGCTTATCACAATACAAAACAAATGCAAATTCTGCTGGCAACTGCGCTTGCCGTATTGCACTCTGCTAATGCAAAGGTTATACTTATTCGTACACCCATTTTTCAGCAGCTGGAGTCCAGCCGGTGAGCTCCTTTTCGGTAAACCACAAGCCAATTTCTTTCTTTGCAGACTCAACAGCATCTGAGCCATGGATGATGTTACGGCCAACCTGGATGCAGTAATCACCACGGATGGTACCTGGCTTGGAATCAGCAGGATTGGTTTCGCCCAACATCACGCGTCCAGTCTTCACAACGTTCAAGCCTTCCCACACCATTGGAACCACTGGGCCGGAGTTCATGTAGTTCACTAAGCCAGGGAAGAATGGACGAGCTGACAAATCAGCGTAGTGCTGTTCCAACAGCTCCTTGGATGCCCAGGTTAGCTTCATGGCGACAAGCTTGAAGCCCTTCTCTTCGAAACGCTGGATGATTTTTCCAACAAGCCCACGTTGGACGCCATCAGGCTTAATCATGATAAAGGTGCGTTCCTGGTTTCCGGCCATTGTGTACGAGAACTTTGTGAAGAATGATTCAATTTTAGCCGATGCCAATAAAATGTGCGAAACATGGCAGAAAGAAAATTTTAGGTTAGATTTCAGGGTTGTATTTTTCAATGCGAACATATAAGTACTAATGGTCCGTCAACACGTAATTGATAAAAAGTATTGGCCACGAATTTATTTTAACTGATAATTTAGTTTGTATATTTTTTTAGTCTTATATCAAAATTTAAGCATTTTTTTATTTAAAAATTTTATAACAGAAATTTGCTTAGAAAAATTAGTTTTTTAAGCAACAGCGATGTAGTAATGAAATTTAATGAAAATATGATATCATAAATAAGGTTGCTGCATAGCTGATAAATATTAATTAAATTGATTTTGAGAGAAGGAATTGAATTGAATTGAGAGAAGGAGATGATTTTCAGTCAAAAGAATACGTGCGCTATGTAAATATACTGTAATAAGTTTTCTTAACAATATGTTTAAAAAGATATATTAGTATTGACAAAATCTGCAATAATTTTACTAAAATAAAAGTTTTTAACTTTCTCTCTACTCTCGGTTCTGATTGCAGGGGATGTTCGAAATAAATAAGCTTAATATAAAGAATTGACGATGAGTTTGAATTTATTACAGAAAGCGTTTACTAAAATATAAGTAAACAGTGCAGTATTTCTGTCAGCATTATCACTGATATATTATGATGACTTCATAACATATAAGATGAAAATCGAATTAAAATGTTTTTTACGAAGAAATTGATATATTATATTGTATTATATATTATTATATTGATATGATATAAATTGATATATCATTATCTACCAAGTAATATTTAAAAACTTTATGGTTTTATGAAAACTCCTCAAGAACAGTAAAAACAATGAAGAGTTACGTGGCACAGGTCCAATAATTACAAAAGATTGTAATT
Source organism: Tetanocera ferruginea (assembly GCA_958299015.1). Classification (NCBI taxonomy): domain Eukaryota; kingdom Metazoa; phylum Arthropoda; class Insecta; order Diptera; family Sciomyzidae; genus Tetanocera; species Tetanocera ferruginea. The sequence continues at coordinate 164,384,996 of OY282641.1, forward strand.
GTTAAAGTGCCCCCCACACAATATGTTTCATACATATGACATGCCAAATTTTACAGATAGCTTTGACATACATATAGTGTGGAACATATGGAATTCAAACTCTGATAAGTCGTTTGTATTTCCGTATGTACAAATTTGAATTAGAACTGTTTCTAATTTGATCTGTTTTTCATATGTAAAAGTTTGAAGTTTGAAAAAAAACAAACAATAACATGCCATAAAAAAATCTAGAAAACGTAAAATCTAATTATTTATTCCACAAATTTATATTTTTTTAACAATAATTTAGATTGATTGGATAGAAGAAATCAGTTTGCAACTTATTGAGTACTGGCGTGGCTCTCGAATGAACGAAAGTGCCGAAAAACTCAAACATTTAGCAGAAATATCGTGTCAGATAGTCTGTGGTCAAAAGAAAGAAGCTGTTTGACAAAAGTTCAATATTGACATACATATGAAATTCGAAATGAAACTTTTTTGACAAATTATTTGTATTGAACATATAGTGTAGGGGCACTTTTATTGAGAATTGTAAAAAGGTAATTATATTGTTTTCTGAATTTTTTCATTTTAGTAAAATAAACGTAAGCCGTTTATACTGTTTTTATAATCTTACGAATTTATTTATGAATTGACATAAATTTGGAAATTTTATAGAAAAATGAAATGAAAACTTTATTTTTGAATGTTTTTTTTTTTTTTTTTGTTACAAGTTTTGATATATTTTAATTTGAATTGCACTGGTGAAGTTGTTATTTAATGGTTAAACGTATTTTTTTAAAACAATTTCAGAATTTATTAGACTTGACGGTCAAGAGTTCATAATAAATAGGATATAGCAAAAAATAGTTGCCTTTAGAACAAAATATAATGTCAATAACTTGATAAAACATTCAAGTCGGTCACTCTCATTTCCACTTTTCTCTCTTGCTTCGATAATCATGACTAACCCGTTGTACTTCAACGTCAACTGAAACTAAGTTTATATGTAAAACAAGACTTTTAAACTAAATTAATATCGCCAGTATTGTTTTGAATTCACAAGGAAGTAGAAAAATTGTTTGCATAAGTTATACTTTAATTTCAAATAAAAAATCCAAAACTTAAATAAACAGACTTTCACTGAGTTTTTTAGTACGGAAATTATACAATTTTTGCGATAAGCCACTTTTCAGTATATTTTGTAGTTTTCAGTGCTTTTCTTGTCATGGAAAAAAATAGTATGTACTCTATTCGCACTTTTTTTTTACTTTGACACGTAAAACGTCATTTCGTGAAGTTCGAACTTCGAAGTTGACTGAAGTTTGAGCTGTCAAATCAAAATTGGAGAGAGCAATAAATGAAAGCTTTTTCGATTATTGGAAGTTCGAAAGCTTGTTGATCTTTTTCACCGATCGAGGCGTAGTAAAAATTAGAACTGAATTTATCACGACATCGCACTTAGTAGGTTTACCAGAGATAAAGAGATGGGAAACTTCGTTTTAAATGAAAATAAAAAAAATTTTGCTTGATAGCTGTGCTTGTTCTATCCATTTTTTCATGCACTCATGTATTGTGTATATGAATTCACCCCATTATCTGTCAAATTCTGGCAGGTTATTAATTTTGTTTTAAGGCAATATGTTTTAATATGTTTAAAGGTTAATATGTTGTATTTTATCTAAGAAAAACTATTTAAATAAATGAAAAATATAAAATAAACATAGCTCTATAAAATTTATAATCATATAGGACATAATGGACATTGGCATATAATATAAAATTGTTAACATATGTTTTTACTTGTTTTTGCCATATATCGTGGTGAGTTCATATAAGCACACAGAAAGGGTTGCCTTTCCGAAAAAGAGTACTATTAAAAAAAGAGTTGCTTTGATATAATGCCCGTATTTCTTTATTAATTCCGAACAGAACAGAATTCAGAATCAATTCAGATTAAGAACAGAATTGATTAATCCAGTTTAATAAAAATGCTATGTTTCCATAGCTGCCAACAATTACCACACCAATTCCCACGGTACTTTTTTCATTCAAAAAAAATACCACAGCAATTAAAAAATACTAAAAAAATTCCTCAAATTGTCCACAAACATTAAAAATTCCATGTAAAAATGCGTCTGGAGTGTGAACTCAATCTTGTTACATACGATTTACTCAAAATGCAAACCATAACTGAATGCAAAACAAAATATAGCTGTAAATTATTGAATAAAACTATTTTTTATACACGCGAATATTATTAAAAAATGTGTGTGAAAAAAATTCCCACACGAATTAAAAAAACCAACGAATTACTTAATCCTTGGTATTTAGGCGGTATGCGTGCAAGTGGCGATCACTATTTGCATATATCGATGGCTAAGCGCACTAGTGTTAAGTGACCTTTGGACGAAAATAGGTTTACTGCATTTTTCAATCCATCAATATAATATCTACCTTGTGTAAATTTATTGAAAATACATAGCCAGTGAATGTGCGTCAGTACACAGTTAAAATGAGTGTTTTGTATTGAGATTTATTGAAATTTAAAAACAAAATCGACGTTCCTGAACATTTAAAATTTTTCACTTATCACTTTAGTGATCTCTGGTACTTGTTTATGTCATATGTAGTGGTCAGTTCGTATAAGCACACAGAAAGCACCCCTCTGCGCTTCAGATGACAAGCCTCAATATTTTTTTCATATTTTTCTTTATGTATTTGGACCTTAGCTCAAATAAAAAACCCGTGAGGTATAGGATATAAATTTCGTAAAAAGTTTAGAAATATAAACATTTGAAGCTTGTTTTGAACATTCTGTACAAGGGTAAATCATTTATTTATAAAAAAAACACCATAAAAAACAAGACATTGATACAAAGGGGAGAAGTGCATAAGTTGAATACCATGCCTTTATGACATTTCATGTGGTTAACACTTAAATTTTCATGTGGTTAAAAGAGGCGAATAGATTTGTTACACACCACTGTGACAAACGTTGTGTTAAAAATTTGTGAAAAAATTAAAATAAGGATTTTAATAAAATCGTCGTGATAAATTTAATAATTTTTAGCGAAAATGTAAATTAAATATTTGTTTCGAGCTCATTTTTATTGAATTTCAATTATCCAAAGAGTTTCCAAACATGTCAAGAAACAAATAATGTTGCTTCATTGATTTCAATAAAGCATTGAAATCGTAAGCAAAAACAGCGAATATATTCCCATATATGGCATGGGAAATATTTTGAAAATATAAAATATTCGGAATTGCATGAATACCATTATTATGAATATAATTTATTATATGAGAAAAAATACTGTCGTAAAAAGATAGTTTTTTAAATTTAAGAGCGTTGAGAGGGCATTTATAATTATTTTTAGTGGAATGTTTAATTTTCATTAATTAAATGTATGAAACTTTGTAATCTAGCGGTGTGAGTGTAGTATTAATGCTGTATTCAACAACTTTTAAAAACCAAACCTATTTTTACATCCCAATTAATGTTCACTCATTTCATTGTTATTGTTATCAACTTGCAAATAAAATTCTATATACCGCTTGGTTGCGCTTTGCCTAAATATAGACACGACTTATGTAGGAGTTTCTCAAATTAAATATTTACTACTAATACAAAACATACATAAATTCGTACTTTTGCCATAAGAGCCTACTCCAAATTACACAAAACTACTTTTTTATGCAACGCTGCTCTCAGGTATTAGACCGTGGTAGATTAAACTTAAATGCAGTGGCCGCATTCAAGGGACACAGTTGTTCAAGTAGCGAAACTTAAGTTAGCGCTGTTATTCTATGGTAATGTTTCTAAGTAAAACGCCAGAAGTTAAAAAAACAGGACCGTGTGTCAAATTTGTTGGGATATTAACTACAAATACATATGTTCTTGCAGTTTAAACGCATATTTTATTTGCATATCATAGAATTTAAGGTGAAAAATTATTTTAGTATATTAAAATATAAATAATTTATTGATCTTTATGCCGCGTTTCCATGTGATCTTCTAGTATCTTATCTTATCACATATCACCAATCACTTGCTATAAAGAGTGAGATGTATATATGTACCTATTGCTAAAAAACTTTGACATTTGGGAAATTTGTAAACAAATAATAAACTAATTAATTTTTGCAAGTTTCGAAATGTGGTGCTGTTCAGAATACAACTGCCGTTTACGCTCAAGTGAAGCAGATCGTCATGATGCAGATTGGACATAAATTTATAAATAAGGCATCGCATCTTTTTATTTCCTGCTCGATATCATATTCAGCATATATTAAAATTCGGAGAACTCTTTGAAGCGTTGGGGAAGATCTATCAGAGGACCAAACTAACTTCGCTTTTATGGCTTTCTGAGTGTCATGGAAAATGTGCACTCGGATAATCAATTCCATTGAAACTATGTCTGCCGCTAAGACTTAGATTAAATTATTATAACCACATGTAAACCATGAAAATTAATAAAAAACTGCTTCTGAAAAACAGGACGGTGTTTATTTACAAAATAAAATATAATGTTTACAAGACGTAAAATGCGGGCTCCAGGCCGAGCAGAAACACATTTACTGACGCGATTCAAAAATGTAAGGCCGCACTAATGGGACTACTTTTCGGCGTGTAGACTGAAGCATTGGGACTTAAATTCAAAGAGTCAGTGTTCGGTGAACATCAAGGAACAAACACTGATGTTGCTACCGACTAGGTTGCGACGCCAGCGCATTGCTGCTGTTTTTGTTGTGTTGTTGATTTTGTTGCTGCTGCTGGTGTTGCTGTGCTGCAGAAACAACCCTTATTCTGGTGGCGCTTTGTTGCACATAAACGCCTTGTGTGTTTGCTGTTGGCAGGGTGCTGCTGCGGCCGCATTTGTACTGCTTAACATGCTTAACAAGGAAGATCCTGAACCAACACCAGCTCCTTACAGTGACGGTGTGTCATTGATACGTAGCAAAAGAGCTGGCGTCTGTGAAATTGCATTGTGGCAAGCAGAGCAAGTCAGTTGGCATGACAGCGAATAGTTGAGCGTTTTTTGCCTTGATATTGAGCATTTCCTGACCTTTAGAGGGATGACGACGTGGGGGGAAAAGGTATAGTTTAGCTTTCGACGTGGAAAGGAACAATTAAAAACTTACTCTCTGCAATTTCATGCTGCCGTTTGTCTGTCGAATTAATAATATTGTTTATATTATTTTAAGAAATGTCATTCAAAATTAAAAACGCCATGTAGCTATAAAAACGGTTGTAAAATATTATAGCATGTGATACACTTTTATGGAAAAAGTTCAAAATTTTGAACTTTTTCTATCTTCTAGTATCTCATGAAATCACAGAGGATATCACATGCTATAAAAATAGAAAATATATGCCCGATTCACACTTACATTAGCCAATCCCACAAGAAAAGGCTTGCATGCGCATTCTTTCTTACAAAAAATGTGATTGTGGGAGATCGTAGAAGATAGCATGGAAACGCGGCATTAAGCAGATATGGCTTAATAGTATAAATTGTTTGCTACATTGAATGGCTACAGCGACATAAAAATCCTACACATAAGTGACAAGCTGTCAACAATAGAGTCTGCTGAATGTAGTCACTACTTGTCACTAGCAGTGGTGGAAGTTTTACGTCTTAGTGGTCAAGTTTTACGCGAAAAAGTTTTTTCTTTGAGAATTGTGGTGAAAAATTTACTACTACAGTTAAAGCATTTGCATTAGTATTGACGATTTTTGACATAAGACGCACATAATGCTATCCCTTTCGCACGGAAGTTTCCCATCTCTTTATCTCTGAGGTTTACGTTCAGTTGGAGAAACGCAACGTTCGCATTTATACTCAGATAAAACAGAAAAGGAATTTAATTCCAAAATAAAGTTCAAGTTCGAGAATATATTTAAGAAATTAGAACGGTAATTACATGCTATTTATATATTGTAAATATTTAACAATAAAACAGTTAAAATGTGGCAAAGTTGAGACTATTAGGTAATGTTTGGCTGCTGATGAAAGCGAATGCAGCTTTGGTTCACGACAAAATGGTGAACTAATTAAGCAAAAGCGTGCAAGTGTTAAATATTTATATTAAAAATAAATGGAGTGAATTCTCATGATTTGTCAAAGATTTTGAAACACCAAAAACAAATAACCAACACAAATACTTACAAAACAAGCAAAAAACATGAAAATGTTAAAAGCTGAAAAGATTTTCTGCCGTGTCAGCTGACCTGCCGTCGTCGTCATGGTCTTGTGATTTACAAAAGTTAACTTCGAATGTTAGTGTTAATTTCGAAAAAGTACTTGTTGCAGCGCACAAGATAGTAAAAAAAAAATAAAAATTGTGTTAAAAGCGTTTATTAATTATAATAGTTATTGACTATTGCGGATAATTCTTGCCACTAGACGACGAGTTAAAATCCAAAATGGTGGTCGACTTATCTACTGTCAGCTGACATGACAGTAGTCTTGTGATAAATGTCAAAACTTAAATTTAGAGTTGCACAAAAGTTCGAATGAAGTATTAAATTGTATTCATCAAATTTAATATCTTTGATTGTTTATTTCTCATTTCAATTTTAATTAAATCAGTTAAACCATTTTTGTAATGAGTAAAAATTATTTCTAGCAGGGTACACTGAATAAGGTAGTAGCAAGACGGAGAGCGTGACTGCCGTAAATGTCAAAGCGAACTGCTTGAGCTGTTGTTGTTGTTGCTGTTGTTTTTCAGCAGCCATTTGATTTTGACACTTTCGGATAAGCGAAAGAGAGCACAGTCAGTTTTGAGGCAACCTTGTTATTCAACCATGATTTCTAGTGTTTGCTTTGGGAAGAGAACAATCGAAATATTTTGATCTTCGAAAGAGTGAGCTTTTGCTTTCCAATCGTGGAAAGTTATGCGAGTCACGTGAAATTAAAGCTCATTTCATTAAAAAGTTTCCGAAACTTCAGAGTAGTTTGTCATTTGTTAGTTTTTTTACTTAATTATACGATATTATTTCAAGGTATTTTTTATATCGAGTTTGTTTTTAAGTTGATTACCAAAAATATATAAAATTGTATTTAAATAAACTATTTCGCTAATCAATTACTTCTGTGCTTTGAATTACAAAAAAATATTTTGGGTAGGTTACGATCATGTCAGCTGACATATTTGAGCCTGATAAGGTCTCATGCCAATTTTTCATTGAGTGTTTTTTAAAGTATTTTTTCCAAGTCTATTGTTTTAGTAATTGATGGAATTGGCTTAATAATTCTCTAGTTGTAGCAACTTTTTAATTTAAAAACTATAACCAAAAAATGAGTTTGTTTACTTAAGATTAACATATTTTTCGTGCAGTGATTAAATAATTTCTTCATTTTCTTTTGCAATATAGTGGGTGGGAACATAAAAAGTACTTAAAAAAAGTGATTTCATAGAACATTAATTGGCCACGGAGTTAAACTTAAGTTCAGAAAATTAACCAAATCTTACTATTAATGAAAAATTCTATTTCAGTTGAAACTCTAACAACACAAAGATGTCCAACTTGAAGCGTTTCGATGATGAAGAGCGCGAGTCCAAATATGGCCGTGTCTTCGCTGTTTCTGGTCCCGGTAAGCTTAGAAATCTTGCTATTCTTCCAACTAAATATTAATGAACTACATTTTTATTTCTTCTAACATTCAATAGTCGTGACGGCCGAGTGCATGTCCGGCTCTGCTATGTACGAGTTGGTGCGTGTCGGTTACTATGAGTTGGTCGGTGAAATCATTCGTTTAGAGGGTGACATGGCCACTATTCAAGTGTACGAAGAAACCTCCGGCGTAACTGTTGGCGATCCCGTCTTGCGTACCGGCAAGCCATTGTCCGTCGAGTTGGGTCCCGGTATTATGGGCAGCATTTTTGACGGTATTCAGCGTCCTTTGAAGGACATCAACGAGCTGACCAACTCCATCTACATTCCCAAGGGTGTTAATGTACCCTGTTTGTCTCGCACCGTAGCCTGGGAATTTAACCCACTTCATGTTAAAGTTGGCTCACACATCACTGGAGGTGATCTGTACGGTCTGGTACATGAAAACACTTTGGTCAAACACAAGATGATCGTGAATCCACGTGCAAAGGGTACCGTTCGTTATATTGCGCCCGCAGGAAATTACCATGTGGATGACGTTGTTCTGGAGACCGAGTTTGATGGTGAGATCAGTAAACATACTATGTTGCAAGTGTGGCCTGTGCGTCAACCTCGTCCAGTTACCGAAAAGCTGCCTGCCAATCATCCTCTGTTGACTGGCCAGCGTGTGTTGGATTCATTGTTCCCTTGCGTCCAGGGTGGCACCACCGCTATTCCCGGTGCCTTCGGTTGTGGTAAAACTGTCATCTCCCAGGTAAGCATTAAACATTTCAGGAAATATGCGAATAACTTTCTTACAAAAACTTTATTTTACAGGCTCTCTCCAAGTACTCCAACTCTGATGTCATTATCTACGTCGGTTGTGGTGAACGTGGTAACGAAATGGCTGAAGTATTGGGTGATTTCCCTGAACTGTCCGTTGAGATCGATGGCGTCACTGAGTCTATCATGAAGCGTACCGCGCTCGTTGCCAACACATCCAACATGCCTGTCGCTGCTCGTGAAGCTTCCATCTACACTGGCATCACACTCTCCGAATACTTCCGTGATATGGGTTACAACGTATCTATGATGGCTGATTCCACCTCACGTTGGGCAGAAGCCTTGCGTGAAATTTCAGGTCGTCTCGCTGAAATGCCTGCCGATTCCGGCTACCCAGCCTACTTGGGTGCTCGTCTCGCCTCCTTCTACGAACGTGCTGGACGCGTCAAGTGTATGGGCAACCCAGAGCGTGAAGGTTCCGTCTCCATTGTCGGCGCTGTTTCACCACCCGGTGGTGATTTCTCAGATCCCGTTACTTCAGCTACTCTCGGTATCGTACAGGTGTTTTGGGGTTTGGACAAGAAGTTGGCCCAACGCAAGCATTTCCCTTCAATCAATTGGTTGATTTCCTACTCCAAATACATGCGTGCTCTTGATGATTTCTATGATAAGAACTTCCAAGAATTTGTGCCACTGCGTACTAAGGTCAAGGAAATCCTGCAGGAAGAAGAAGATTTGTCTGAAATTGTACAACTTGTCGGTAAGGCTTCCTTAGCCGAAACAGACAAGATCACACTCGAGGTAGCCAAGCTGTTAAAGGATGATTTCTTGCAACAGAACTCCTACTCGTCATACGATCGTTTCTGTCCCTTCTACAAAACTGTCGGCATGTTGAGGAACATGATTGCATTCTATGACATGGCACGTCACTCTGTTGAATCGACTGCTCAGTCGGAGAACAAGATCACATGGAATGTTATTCGTGAAGCAATGGGCAACATCATGTACCAATTGTCGTCGATGAAATTCAAGGTGAGTTTCGAATTCTAAAATTGATCGACTTTTTAACTTCCTGTTTTTTCTCTAGGATCCCGTAAAGGATGGTGAAGCCAAGATTAAGGCTGACTTCGATCAACTGCACGAAGACCTCCAACAAGCGTTCAGAAACTTGGAAGATTAAATTCAGTCATCTATTTTCTTTCTTATTTTTAAATTTTACTAAAAAATAGCTCTTGTTTTACCTTCGCGAAAAACATGCGTGCGAATCTTATTTTATTGTTATGTAGTTAATTTAAAGTAAACAAAAAAAGAACACCCTGTGCCGAAGTCAAATTGATGTGCAGAAAGAAAACTAAAAGTGAATTACAAAAATGCAAACATTCCATTATAACCAACAGTAAAAAGAAATTGAAATAAAATCAAAATTTGTGCAAAGTTAATTGTATAAAAATTAAAATCAAACATTCCTTCCGCTATGTTAAAAATAGAAAAAAAAAAACAACTAAAAACTAACGCCAAAATCAACAACAATTATTTGTGTATATGTGCTAAAATATCCTTCCTGTTGTTTAGATTTTATTTTTGTTAGTTTTTTTTTCTGTTTGAATGTTGATGTGCATTTTTACTAGTATTATTTGTTTAACATTGTGTTTTATTGTCAAATCATGTTTGTTAATGTAAATATTTAAAGAATAAAAAATTAAAAGAAAACACACACAATGAACCACTGAAAATTTATAAATAAAGTATAAAAAACCTTAAATGTTAAATAAATTGTAGATGTTGATTCTGGATACCAATTTTCGCCGTAAATTTAACTCGAACAGCCGAAAATTTAAATAAATTGCAATGAAACACATTTCATATCTTTTATAAAACGCAAATTAAACTTGTATGTAGGTAGATGAGTATAATTGTTTTAAAGAAGAAAATGAGAAGGCTTTAAAAATATTTCTATCTAATATATAAAAACCCCGTGACACGGTATTAGTGTTTGAACTCCTCTGAAACGGCTGGGCCGATTTTAATGAATTTTTGTTTTGTATACTTAGTAGGCATGAGAATAGGTCGTAAAGTATTTTTTATTATCCTACCCACGAGGGGCGTGGCACTCTTCCAAGAAAACAATTGATTTACTTTCGTCCATAAATCGCACATCAATGAAACTCGGTACGAATTTACTGTTGACACGCGTCCCTCGACTGTGAAATTTAAGCGATCTTTGGAAAGGGGGCATGGCACCGCCCATAAAATTAAACTTTCTGATATCGAATAGATTTGGAACTAAACAATGAAGCTCATTATGAAATAACTGAAGCCAAGTCTTTCAATTATAATAAAGACACGAGCATTGGAATACGGGGCGTGGCTACTCCCATACAACTCGAATTTTCGGTAGAGAATAGCTATGAAAGTAAAAGTCACATAACATTTTAACTCAGAATGAAGTTACTATTTGGTGGTGTCCTGCTACTGAAAGACTAGAATTGGCATTTTACTGGGGCTGTGGCTCCACACATATAAGACAAATTTTTTGAATCGTTTTGGAAAAAATAGTCACAGATTGAAGAAACTCGGTTTGGAGTAACTATTTGGTGATATCCTACTACTGCAATATACTCGCAAACTAAAACGGGTATTGGACAAGATGTGTGACTCCACCCATAAGACAATTTGTTATATGTAATAGCTTTGGAAATAATGGTCAATGAATATTGAAACTCAGAGTGAAGTTACTATTTGTTGATGGCCTTCTATTGACAGTCTGGAAGAGGCATTGGACAAGAACGTATTCTGAAGTTCAAAAAAAACTTCCAAATCAAATTTTTCTTGTAACTTACTTTCATGGTTGTTTTATTATTCTCCGCATACCCTTATTAGTGAACAGCTGTTCAAATTTATTACGAAATTTTTACGAATTTTCATATCTTAATTCTTGAAAATTCTCTTTGGGTGAACTAATGACTGCAAAGTTCAAAGGTCGATTCAAAAAAAATTCGAACTAACATAAACAAACGCCGCGATACGGGTCTTCTAATTTAGTCTCTATTTTCACCCCTCACTCTCAAAATCGACCTTACTTTTTCTAACCAGAATTTGTTCCATAGTGTTATCACAGATATTGATCTGATCTCAGATTCTTTGAAGAAAACTACTTTGGAAATGACTCTCAAATGACCTTGTATACCATAACATAACCGTTAAAAATAAGTTTCTGAAGTAAAATAAAATTAATTTAAAACCATTTTGCTTACTTCCTCTGCATTAATGAATACAGAGTTTAAATGACCAATTTTTGCTTCAACTAAAGAAAAGATAAAAGCACCCAGACTTCATATGTTTAAAATCAGCTGGTTATTTGTTGGTTATTTATATATTTCTAAACGTGCATGTTTAACCTTTAAAATCAAACACACATGCATGGAAATCATATTTTTTCCATGGTTTTGACTCATTTTAAAATATTTTTCGGTATTTTTGTTCGTTTCAAAGACATTTTTGGAATGTTCATCGCGCGTAATAATATTCGATTTCACACTAAACTGCGCACTTAAATTAAAAGCAAACTTTGTACACAACAAAGCAAAACTAAAGCACACACACACACCCACACACAGCCACATTATAATTTACATGCAACACATAAACATACATGTAGTAGTAGGTTAAAAAACATCTATGAATGTTTTACAGACTGAAGTCAAAGGATTCAATTTGCACCCAATGACCTCATTTACAGTTAAAAATTGGGAAATATTTTCTTTAATTCCTCCTCACCCATATTCCGTTGATTTGGTTTATCGTTCAGTTGGCAATTTGTGTGTGCATTGCAATTGAACCGGAAACGGAACTGCAAATTTCGGCTTCGCGGTCGCCACATACGTCAATCAAACAAGTCATGCATGTAGAACGGCGAAAAATGAAATGTGATGGATGCATACATTAAAAGGGAAAAGGAGGGGTGTTAAAGTAAAACATGTAAAAGTAAAAAGCAATGTTGGGTGGTGCTAAGTCTGTTTGGGCATCTCTTGTGGAGTGTGACTATAGCGCTGCCAGTCTTCTTTTTTGCCACAGATAAAATTAAAAACTGAAAATTAAAACATCGCCAATACGACGATGTTTCAACAGTCTGTGTGCATAAATGTTTAAATTGAGGTAGTGCTGGCAACTTTTAGAATTTGAAAGTTACTCATTCTCTTAGCATGACATGACATGATCTGGCAGCCAATGAATGATGCTTTGAGAACAGCATAAACACCAGCATCATCATCGCCGCAAAATATTCGCAAAACAATTTATTTTTTACACTCATGGTCATAGGTTAGTGTTGATTTTGAATTTTCTTGCTCTTTTCAATTTGTGTAGAAAGTTTTTGTAGCTGTTGCATATGAAGTTTATTACGTTTATAACTAGGACATACATACGTTAAATAATTTTCCTGTCTCAGACCCATTGTGCAGTAATCAAGCAGAGTAGTTTAGAAAGTCATCTTTCCCAACTTAGTTGGCTCTGTTGAGGAGCACGAAAGAGTACAAAATAGTTTTAAATTAAATTTTAAAGGCTAATGCATTATGTTGGAAGGAACTTATTTTATTACAACACAACTCAAACGGAAAACATTCTAGTCCAACAATTCATTAAAGCTGTTAACCATATTTATATGAATTCTCTCAAAATCTTTAACAATTTTATACTGGCCATCCTTTTTCGGATCCTTAAAGTAAAGTTTTTTATTATATGCTCTTAGAAATGGAAAGTCCTGTACTTACCTTAAATTTCATCGACGACAATTCATACATTGTATTGCCCATGTGTTCTCGTATAATGTTCCATGTTATCTTGTCATCCGAATGCGCTGTCGTTTCCACAGCATTTTTGGACAAATTGTAGAATTCTACCATATTCTTTAACATTCCGACAGTTTTGTAAAATGGACAGAAGGTATCATACGTTGAGTAAGAGTTTTGTTGCAGAAAGTCATCCTTCAACAGCTTGGCTACTTCCAAAGTGATTTTATCCGTTTCGGCCAAAGATGCTTTACCTACAAGCTGCACAATTTCCGATAAATCCTCCTCGTCTTGCAGAATTTCTCGAACCTGCATACGCAGTTTTAAAAACTCCGGAAAGTTTTTATCATAATATCCTTCCAAAGAACGTAAGTATTTCGAATAGGATATCAACCAATTGACCGATGGAAAGTGCTTACGTTGCGCCAATTTTTTATCCAATCCCCAAAAGACTTGAACAATACCCAGAGTAGCTGATGTAACGGGATCTGAGAAATCACCACCGGGAGGTGAAACAGCGCCTACAATAGAAATAGATCCTTCACGGTCAGGGCTGCCTATGCACTTGACACGTCCAGCACGTTCATAAAAAGAAGCCAGACGAGCTCCTAAGTAGGCTGGGTAGCCGGAATCGGCAGGCATTTCCGCAAGACGACCTGAAATTTCACGCAAGGCTTCGGCCCAACGTGATGTGGAATCGGCCATCATTGAAACGTTGTAGCCCATGTCACGGAAGTATTCGGAAAGTGTTATGCCAGTGTAGATGGATGCCTCACGAGCTGCAACAGGCATATTGGAGGTATTGGCAACTAGAGTGGTACGTTTCATGATGGATTCAACTATGCCATTAACTTCGCAAGTAAGCTCCGGAAAGTCACCCAATACTTCAGCCATTTCGTTACCACGCTCACCACAGCCAACATAAACAATGATATCGGAGTTGGAATATTTGGACAGGGACTGAGATTAAAGAGATTAAGAGAAAATAGAGGTTGCACATATATATTGTTGTATTTGTTATAATTTTAACTGTTTACTTGAGATATAACTGTTTTGCCACAACCGAAGGCACCGGGAATTGCCGTGGTGCCGCCCTGGACGCAAGGAAACAATGCGTCAAGCACACGCTGACCCGTTAGCAATGGAGTGATGCCGGGTAACTTTTCTATAACTGGACGTGCCTGACGTACTGGCCAAATTTGCAACATGCTATGCTTTGTTCTAACACCGGCAAATTCAGTTTCGAGAACTATTTCATCCACAGTATAGCTGCCTGGAGGTGCTATATACTTAACAGTGCCACGCCCACGAGGATTAACCATGAGCAAATGCTTGACCAAATTATTTTCTTGTATTGTCCCATAGATATCTCCACCAGTGATATGCATGCCAACTCGTATATTAGTTGGTACAAACTCCCAGGATTTGTCTCGTGATAACGAGGTCACATGAATGCCTTTTGGTATGTATATGGATTTGGTCAGCTCGTTGATGGTACGTAACGGACGTTGAATGCCATCAAAAATGCTGTCCATAATACCCGGTCCAAGTTCAACAGATAACGGTTTGCCAGTGCAAAGCACTGGATCACCCACTGTGACGCCAGATGTATCTTCGTATACCTGTATTGTGGCCATGTCGCCTTCAAGTCGAATGATTTCACCAACTAGTTGAAAGTAACCGACTCGAACCAGCTCGTACATTGCAGAACCGGCCATATTCTCAGCAGTAACCACTTTGGTGTGGCGAAACATTTTTATGAAATTGAATTAGATGAAGATGAGTTTCAACTTACCAGGACCGGAAACGCCATAAACGCGACCATAAAGAGTCTCTTGTTCGTCGTCTTTTGCTGACATTTATGTTTCGCTTTTTTTTTTATCGGGTTGTTCGGATGTGCCAGAAAACTCAATTGAAACTGAATTATTCTGATAAAAGACAATTTACAAATGATCAAAAGCTTACTCGATCATAAAGCGTCCTATAGATGAGCAAATAATAGCAAGACCAACCGCTTCCTTTTTTCCGAAAAAATACCGAACCTTGCCCTGCAGCTACCTTGTTCATTCTTCCATGGTAGAGATAGCTGCAGAGCCATCAATTCTCCCTCTCTCTCAAAGTCAAAATTGTCGAGTTCAGCAGTTTTTTGGCTATTCTGACTTTTGGCTCTCAGCCCTGCAGCTACATTATCTATTTGTTAGAGGGGATTTATACAGTGAAACTAGTCGCATGAGACTGTCAAAAGTGAGGGTGCGCAGTATGAAACGAAAATGAAATGAAAAAGTCTCTCGGGCTGTGATTTCATGAAACTTTTTGACGTTATACTTTCATATTTTCGTCGTTGACTGAATTTTCAGAGCAAAGTCTCTGCAACTCGATTTCATCATGTAATTTGAAGATGAAAAGAGAACTTCAGAAAATCTCATGCGAATAGTTTCATTGTATAAATCCCCTCTTATACTATGCATTCCTTTCTGTCGACGTCTTCAATCCATAATTCTACTAATCTGTCAAAAAATATAACAAAGAAGAGAGCACACATGGGCACATTCAGCTTACTTAACATTGCAACTCTTGAGAAAAGTTTTAATTTTCGTAGCGCTTAGGCAAACCTTAAGGTAGTGGTCGTTGGAACATGAGATTATGGTATATATCTATATCTATATATAGAATACATCAGAGTTGAGAATTAAGAACACTAGTATTTTTGAGTTGCATGATTGCAAACAGTTAATCAACTAATTAAGTATTGACTTCTAGTTGAACAAGTCGAACGAACTGTCGTTTTCTGCCGACTCCGAGAGGATAATGTTAATTTTCTTAAGAAACCTTACAACAAGCCATTGTTTACTCTCAATGAGGTGTGTCATTGTCTGTAAAGAGGTAATGGCCGATCAAAAGAACCGTTTTCTATTAAAAAAAAATTACTCTGTCAGTTGGAGGATTGAACTCGTGCTGACAAGATTCATGGCTCGCTCGCCACACACTTAGTACGCATGGAAACGGCCACCAAAAGTCGAATACCATTTAAAAAAGTGAAATGAAAAAGTGATGTGGTTTGGTCTGTGGTGGATGTGGTTTGGTGAAAACTTTGAAAATAAAAACCTTTGAAAAGTTTACATTTCTTTATGGAAAAACAGAACTTTACGTTCATTGTGTGATCACAGATGGCTAAGACTACTGGACCTTATCTACTACGGCTTAACTTTAAAACATGCATCAACTTCTCTTGGTATAAATATTACCTAGGGAGAAGTATTCAGATGGCTTTTCTCACAGTTTTATCCTGGCGGGTTAAGCTTGCGTAGGTTTTATTAATGATTTTTTTCATCATGCCAGCTATTTTTTTTTTTGCTTTATGTATGAAATCAAGTAGCATTAAACGAGCAAACGTTCATATCTCAACGTCCAACGTGGACTGTATTATAAAAATATTTTGTTAAAATGTTTTTTGTTTAACAATTTATACATAGTTTATATATTTTTGGCCAAAAATACGTGCTGCTACATCAAATAAATGGTACACAGTAAGCGAGGAAGTAACAAAATTTATAAAATAAATAAAACTGAATGCAAACAAAAACAACAAAAAGGAAACTGCTTACGTCCAGCATGAAAAATGCAACACTGTCTACAACTGCAGGCTGAAGCTTGGTGGCCATGTTTGCCGCCACCATTTTGAAAATAATTTCAACAGCGTTGCCAACGGAACACTAAAGTGAGTGTGTATGAGTGTGTGTGTGTGTGTAGCATGTCAAGAACAAGCGGAACTGACCGACAACTAAAAATTTAACAGCATAAATAAAATATGAGTGAAAAACTGGTTGCACTTTTTTACCCGCAGCAGCTCTTATTTTAGAGCTGTTGTGCACACTTAACGGCAACTCAACACCCGCTTTATAGTATGTCCTGCAGGCTGCTAGCTAGCTACTGGCTGGATTTGTTGCCATGCCCGGCGGGATGTTCGAAGACAAATTAAATTAAATTAAAAATTCCTAAAATGCGGAAAATTGCAAAAATTAAGAACACGAGTGCGTGTGAGCGTGGCATTGGTAGAATGGTTGGTTGACGCTGCTCACCCAGCTAACCACCAGGCAGGCAGCAGCATGCTTGTTCGCTGCAATGTTGTGGCTGTCATGGAAGTTGGCAGCTTTGGTCATTGCCGACAACGCTGGAAAACGTTTTCCCTTCATCGTTTTTTTTTTTTTTTAGTTTTAATTTATTTCACTCAAAGTGATGACAAGTTCTGACTTTCCGTTGGTTGTTACCAGTTCCTGTGCAAGAGTGGGCAAATCTAAAATAAATTATTTACTTTAGTTTTAAAAATTTTATTTTTAAACAATTTTGTTATAATTTTGAAGAAAAAAACCTACAAAAGTCATTGGGGTGTGACCCAAGTTTTTAAAAAAAACTTAATTTGTTTAAGGACACTGCAAAATAACTTTTTCCAATTTTCCAAAATTGCTGATTACTCCAGACTTCTTCTCTTTCCAAAATAGTTTTTTTACTCCAGATTTCTGTTTAATCAGCTTTAAGCTACATCGTAGTTTTGTTTTCTTTTCTGTAAGGACGAAAATGGTTTGCAAGTTTAATTTTACGCCACATAACTCAGCATTAAAGAACTAAAAATTACAAAAAAACGAAAAATAAATAAGGGCGTGCCTTAAGCAAGAGCTAGTGAAGAAAAAACAGCCGGAGCAGTTTGCAAAAATTAATAATATTATGAAAACTTTGCAGTTGAGCAGGACACAGATATGTCGAATAGCGTGGCCAAATAGCAGTTATTTCTCTTCCATAATAATTTTTATACCCCCACGCTTACTGCGTAAGGGGTATATTAATTTTGTCACGACGTGTGTAACACCCAAAAGGAGGCGTGGTAGGTATGGAAAAGTATATATATTCTTGCTCAGCATCACCACCTGAGTTGATTTAGCCATGTCCGTCTGTCTGTCCGTCTGTCCGTCTGTCCGTCTGTCCGTCTGTCCGTCTGTCCGTCTGTCTGTCGACACGATTACAGCCGCAATTTTGAAGCTATCGTAATGAAATTCGGTATTTAAGCTTTTTTAAAAAAAACTAAGGTCAAGTTCGAGAATGGGCTAAATCGGATGAAAACCACGCCTACCTCCCATACAACCCAAAAATTGAAAACTCTACATAGAAGCTAATATTAAAGCTACAATACTAAAATTTGGTATATGTGTATTCTATGTCAAAACTGAGATGTTTTAGTAAAATGGGCGTCATCGACCTACTAACACGCCCACCTCCCATACAACCCCAAAATTGAAAAATCTATAAAGAGGCTAATATTAAAGTTACAAGATGGAAACTCGGTATTTGTGTATTTAATGTCAAAACTGAGGTGTGTTAGAAAAATGGGCGTCATCCACCCACTAACACGCCCACCTCCCATACAACCCTAAAATTTAAAAATCTATAAAGAGGCTAATATTAAAGTTATAAGACGACAACTCGGTATTTGTGTAATAAATGTCAAAACTGAGGTGTGTTATAAAATTGGGCGTCATCCACCCATTAACACGCCCACCTCCCATACAACCCCAAAATTGAAAAATCCATAAAGAGGCTAATATTAAAGCTATAAGACAGAAACTCGGTATTTGTGTATTTTATGTCGAAACTGAGATATGCTAGAAAAATGGGCGTCATACACAATCTAACACGCCCACCTCCCATACAACCCCAAAATTTAAAATTTTATAAAAAGGCTTATATTTAAGCTGCAGGAAAACAATTTGGTATGTATGTTTTTTAGACACATAAAAATAATAATATCTCTCAAAATCTCATACAAAAAGCTCTCCAATTTAATATTCTTCCATCCTTAAGAATCGGCCGTGGGGGTATTTTAACTTCGGCCAAGTCGAAGATATACCTTACTAGTTTTCTATAATAGAAGGAGCACTTTTATTGCTTTATAGAAGTTTGTGGACATTATTTTAGACTAAAGTACTGTTTTGTGATGATCATAATTTTTACGATATTTTATGAAATTTGCTTAGATTAGATTTAGATTTTAGACATAGACTTACAGTTTTGACAAGTTTACAATTAAAATTGTTATTTATAACAGCATATAAAAAATTACTTATAGTTAATGTTATTTGAAGAGTAGAAGATTGAAGTCAATTGGGTGGTTAGTTTGAAAGTTATAGCATCTTTTGATTTTGTAGTTGTATGAGACATGCTACGGCCTGTTTTATACTCCATCTCATATTTTTTTAGTTACCCTTTTATGCAGCAAAAAACATGTTTAAAGATTAGACTCTAATTGTCAATGCTATGATGACAAATTTTAAAAGAGGACCCCTCAATTTCAGCTAAAAAACGAAAAATATTTTTTTTTTCTACTTACTTTCTTAGGAAAAGTTTAAGAATATTTTGCGAGTTTTAATTTTTTGACATTAGAGTAGTGCAATAGAATGGTAAGAACTGAGATCTGGTGGTAAGTTTAGGGTTCAAGCAATCGAAGACGAGCCCAAAGAGCACATTTTCATCTTATTTTGGGAATGGGGAATCGAACTGCATCATTAGATTTTCAAGTTTCCGGCCATAAAATAGTAATAGTTTCTGCCATTGTTTCTCCATAAAAATATTTTGTTGATAAATTTTCCGCCAAAGGAAGAGTTTTCAGGTTATATCCACCTATTACTTGTTATTTTTAGCTGATTAGTTTTCGGCGAGATTTCTTTCAAAAAGTTGTAAAAAATTTTTCAGGCCTTATCTTTTGTCAGCATACCAAATACCAAAAAAATAGGTCCTGGGTACCTTACGGTCAAAATTCCAAAATATTGTATCTTTTCTCTGACTTTATCACAGTTTTAAGATAACAGCCGCCAGACATTGTCAAAACTGTATAAAAATATTAAAACAAAAAAAAAAAAATTGTCCGTGTCCCATTAGGTCCAAATAAATTTGCTAAATTATGTCTAATTTTTACAAAAAGATATTACTAGCGTTATTCTTAAGAGGTTTTGTGAACATACCGTACAGTATAAACTAAGTATTGGATTCTTTTATTTTTTTTTTTTAAACCGAAAATGGCAGTTATCGACAAATTAAACTAGTAAGGTATATCTTCGACTTGGCCGAAGTTAAAATACCCCCACGGCCGATTCTTAAGGATGGAAGAATATTAAATTGGAGAGCTTTTTGTATGAGATTTTGAGAGATATTATTATTTTTATGTGTCTAAAAAACATACATACCAAATTGTTTTCCTGCAGCTTAAATATAAGCCTTTTTATAAAATTTTAAATTTTGGGGTTGTATGGGAGGTGGGCGTGTTAGATTGTGTATGACGCCCATTTTTCTAGCATATCTCAGTTTCGACATAAAATACACAAATACCGAGTTTCTGTCTTATAGCTTTAATATTAGCCTCTTTATGGATTTTTCAATTTTGGGGTTGTATGGGAGGTGGGCGTGTTAATGGGTGGATGACGCCCAATTTTATAACACACCTCAGTTTTGACATTTATTACACAAATACCGAGTTGTCGTCTTATAACTTTAATATTAGCCTCTTTATAGATTTTTAAATTTTAGGGTTGTATGGGAGGTGGGCGTGTTAGTGGGTGGATGACGCCCATTTTTCTAACACACCTCAGTTTTGACATTAAATACACAAATACCGAGTTTCCATCTTGTAACTTTAATATTAGCCTCTTTATAGATTTTTCAATTTTGGGGTTGTATGGGAGGTGGGCGTGTTAGTAGGTCGATGACGCCCATTTTACTAAAACATCTCAGTTTTGACATAGAATACACATATACCAAATTTTAGTATTGTAGCTTTAATATTAGCTTCTATGTAGAGTTTTCAATTTTTGGGTTGTATGGGAGGTAGGCGTGGTTTTCATCCGATTTAGCCCATTCTCGAACTTGACCTTAGTTTTTTTTAAAAAAGCTTAAATACCGAATTTCATTACGATAGCTTCAAAATTGCGGCTGTAATCGTGTCGACAGACAGACGGACAGACGGACAGACGGACAGACGGACAGACGGACAGACGGACAGACGGACAGACAGACGGACATGGCTAAATCAACTCAGGTGGTGATGCTGAGCAAGAATATATATACTTTTCCATACCTACCACGCCTCCTTTTGGGTGTTACACACGTCGTGACAAAATTAATATACCCCTTACGCAGTAAGCGTGGGGGTATAAAAATAGAAACAGTTTCGACAGTATGGTAAGTGTGGACCTAAAATTCGTACGTAGACGTTTAAGTTGTAAACTCTTCTACTTTGTCTCTTTGGTCCTTTGGATTGTTTTGAGCATTTTGCACGTTTTTTTATTGATCTTCCGAAAGTTAACAAATAAATTAATAACACTCAATTAAGGACTTCTATCGAGCCCAAAACAAAGAAAACGTTAAAAGTTAGCATGATTAAATGAGCAAGCAAAATGTCAAATTTTTTCGATCATTTCGTTAAGTTTGACAGGTTGAGTTCATTGACTTAGTCGAAAAGAAGGCTTTTGTCTCTGCCCGATAACTACTACTAATTTTAAGTTTAACTACTAATTTCAAAATAAAATTAAGACCCCGATTTTTAAAAAAATCGTACGGTGACTATATCTCACGCTGAGCACATGTCCTTTCGATAAGTGCCACTTTCGTCTCTGTCCGATGTATAGTTTGTGAGCTACACTCGCTAGTGCGATGTGGCATCCAAATTAATTTGCATTAAAAACAAAAATTAAAATTTTACGGCATCTATTGGGTAAAAGAATAAAACGAAATATGATCCAACTCGTTTTTCATGAGGATCACAGACCCATTTCGTTAAGTTTGACAGTTTGAGTTCATTGTCTGAGATCTTGTGTTAAAATAGAGCACTCATTTCTAAGTAGTACATACAAGAACCCAATAAAGAATTATTACATACAACAACCCAATGAAGAAGCCTGCGAATCAGTTCATATAAAACAAAACCAATACAAGCAAAAACAACGAAACAAAAACAAAGAAAGGAGCAGGCACAGCATAAGCAGCTGATGATTGATTTTCTTATATTCAAACATGCATTTTTCTTCTTATATTTAACTAATTTGTGACTTTAATATAATAGTGACAAAATCCGAAATTAGATATTCATTTAGCGCAGGATATAGCTGATATTTTAGTATATATATTATCTTGGAACAATGAGTATTAAAGGAGGTAGGTAAACCCTAAAGTATTCGTCAAAAAAGTTTCATGGCCTTAAAAAAATTTGTTAAAACTACCCCATACAAACCGAGCTAAAAACGTAATTCTGCTTCAAAAGTACTTGTTCTTAAGTACTTTTATATTTTTTTTTTTCAAAACCCCCCAAAGAAAAAATTCTGGCTACTGCCGTGGTGTAGTTTATGGTATACTTATGAAAGAATCAAGAAAAATTTCTATTAGCATTGCATAATTGTCGGCAATTCTTGCTGTAACTATCCTTATATCATATCTCAAGGATGATATAGTAAATGCAAAGGTTATGTCATAAAATTATCGATCGATTTTCTTACTGCTCTTCAACTCACTGTTCTCCAAATATACTTATATTAAAAAATTTATAAGAATTTCCGAGAATTTCAATGAAGACTTATGTCTTTATTAAATTGAATTCTTGTGTTCACCATTGGATTTGACAACATAAAAAGCTTTTAATTAAAAACAAAATGTACGCAAACGTTTTAAGGCTGAACCCCAAAGATGACCAACACAGTCATAAACAGTTTTTATGTGCTAAAAGCTGTGACGTTCGAGCGGTTACCACAGAATTTCAAAATATTTCTAAAGGATCAAATATAATTTTTTATTTTCTGCTTTAATTTTAACATGACCAAATTGTTGATTGCTTGGTGCAACAGGGCAGGATGCTGTTGAGCTTCAGCAAAATTAAGGTGCAAACGCGTAGAATTTATCAACGCGTCCTTCTATTGCAGTCGTTGGTATGAGCAAAAGTTCAAAATGACTCGAGTGAGTGTGAAAGCGATGAGAGCTGGATGGGTTGTAAAAAAAGTTAACGACAGCCTGACTGACAGGCTGAACGCATTCGTGGTTGTTACAAGAAAATTACTTAATTTCTCACCATGTCCGTCAAAGCGTAGCGCAATGGTTGTCCAGCACTTGGTTGCAGCAGATGTTGCAAAAACAGTTACAACAACAAAAACAACAACAGGGACATGTTGCTCGATTGTTGCTGGCATTGTCGTTGTGCTTGTTGCTTACTGGAACTCGTTAGTGCAAGTGAGTGAGTCACTTATTCACTCACACACATACACACACATACACACACACACACACACACATACACCAGTCACTCACTTACTTACACATACTTATATAACATTTAATATCCTGTTCAACCGCATGCAAGCAGACAGACACACTCATACAAATAGAATTGCTTTTATGAGCTCTGCTATAAACTGCTCCTGCTGCTGTTGAAGCTGGTCACATGTTGCTCTTGTTGTTGTTATTATCGCAGCACTGGTTGTTTTATATTGTTTTTTTTTTTTTCTTCTTTCATTTTGTTAATAATAAAACACATAATTTCGCTGTTGTTAAGAGTTCAACGCGAATATTGCTTAAAATGATGTAAAAAAAGCAATTGTTGGCCATTAATTGCTGGCAAGGAAAACTGTTGAGTTGCTTGGAGGGAACGAAGGTAGGTTTTCGTTTGTGCTGCTGACAGTGTGACAGTTAAGTGACACCTTAATGTCTAAATGACAGATTTAAACTGCACGTGCATATGTAGGTGTGTGTGTGTTTAAGTGTTTATGTTTGTTTAAAGTATTTAAAGGATTTTGAAAAAATGTATAAGAATTGATTTGAGCATATTAAATATCGTCGATTTGCATGCAAATGTTAAGAATTTAACAGTTCACATTTTTAAATATTAGAAAGCTTTACGAAAAAATTGATAATTAGATTTGAACCGCATGGCGTTTAACTCATTGAAAGGACTCATGAAAGAGTCTTTATTATCATTGTAAAGGAGGGACATAACATTCGCGACAGAGAAAACAGACCTTTTTTTAAAAATTCATAACTCAGTCAAAAACAAAAATTTTTCCAAAATTTTATTATTATAGAGAATTGAAAAAATTACAAAAAAAATATATTTTTGACTCCAACATGGTTTTATAGAGCTCCAAACTGGCGGCAGAGAAAAAAACGGGGCCTCATGGTTGCAGCGCTGGGAGTTGCAAAAATTGTCCGATCTGGAAAAAAATGACTTTTTTAAATCTTAAGAAAATTGGTTATCGTATGACATAAGCTTTTTTTTAAATTTTTTTTTCAATTTTTGGTGATGTTCCAAATCTGAAAGTGTGTTTTTTAAAAAAAAAATATTGACTTTAAAAATTCATAAAAAATCGAAAAAATTTAAAAAAACTCGTGTCATACGATAGTGAATCAAGTTTAAAAAAATACAAAAATAAACAAAAAATTCGTCAAAAAATTAACCCACTAGCGCCGCAACCAGTACGAAAAACATGGTTTCGAGATAAACGCGTTCAAAGTTTGTGAACAAAGAAAAATGCAAGGAAAACTAAAAATGCGCTCTCACTAATCCGGCTGTAACTTTTGAACCCGAACTTTTGAATTTCGATTTCAAAAAGCGGCCAATGTCATGTCCCCCGTTAAATGATTGTTCAAAAATAAGACTCATAAAAAAGTCATTTTAAAAGACACTCATTAAAAAGTCCTAAATATGACGGTAATATGATTGTTCATAAAAAAACTCATAAAAGGATCATATATTGATTGATATATGTGTAATCATAAAAAAGACTCATAAAATAGTCTGATATACGAGAGTTTCGTGAGAGAATAGAATAGTACTATTGCAAAAACACCATATCTAATAAATAAACAAGAACTTAATCGAGCTTATTTTTTTTTTAATTGTAGAAAACCTTGCATCTGTCCGTAATGGGCACATGCTTGTTTGTTTGTGACGATATGCATTGAAATTGAACTATACAAATACATACATACAGCAAATGTTCGTTGCAAAGACTTCTTAAATGAGTCTTAAAAAAGGATTAAATAATAGCATTAAAAGAGTATGAGTCTTAAAAGAGTATTAAATATGAGTCTTAAAACCGCCATTATTATAATCATATTTTGGAGCCCACTACAAACAAAAAAGTACTCACAAAAGAATATTTTTTGAGAGCATTATGATGATAAAACCTCATTTATATGAGTCTTGAAAGAGTCTTGTAAGAATCATAATGTTTGCTGGGTGCTGTTTAAATGTTTCAAATGTTATAAAAAATTCAATTTGTATAGTTTGGGATTAACAACAGTATTTAACGAAACTTGAGCAAATCAATAATAAAGTTGTAAAGCCTGCACGAATGTCAGCTTAAATAGCAGTAGGAGCTGTGGTTTATGAACCAAACTTATCGAATTATTCTTGTTATCTCACATCAACAGGCCACCTAGTTGCTAAGTCGAATTAAAATTCTACATAAATTGGATAACAAAATTCCGAAAAAAGCTTTAAAATCGGCTTTAAGCATGCTGCAATTAATTTTGAGCTTTAACCTTTAACTCCTTTTAGCTCAACTCTTTTAAGCTATTAACCCCCATTGTGCAGCATTCAAAACGCAACGCACAAAAGTCAGGACCTCTTCTTGTCTGCTCATGCTTTCGGCAAACTAATCCGATAATTGAAATATTAAGCAAATATATGTACATGCACTTCATCAACAGTAATTCACTTAATACATAAGCGCATCTACACATATTCACCACACTCACACACACACACACAAACACACTCACACTCATGGCAACTCCTTCACTTGCACGAGTGCAACCTAAGCTCTTTGGGCGGCTAAATAACGTAATTGACTGTTTGACTTGAAATCAAAATCGTTCCGCTTTCATTTCAACTACTTAGCCTCAAAATTATGCAACCCTAACATTATGCCACACCCCTAGAAAATCTAAAAAATCAGTTAAAATCAAGGAAAAACTTCGATTGGATATCCTTGCAGCGTTCACTCAGCAGTTTCGCTTACGTATGAGTTTTTGTAGCTATCATCATCAGCATCAGCTTCATCCTAAACAGCATCTAGTGAATCGCAGTAAGTTCGGATCAGAGTCATAGGATTTACATTTAGTCGTTTTTTTTTTCTTTCTTTCTTTGCGCTCCTAATTTAAAGCATGTGTGTGTGTCTGTGTGGGTGAAGATGTGCAGCATGCCGGCGTTTATTTTTAGGGTGTATGTGTTGTGTGTGTGCTTGTGTTTTGGCCATCATCATGAGATTTTCAATTTTCACCAACGTAACCGACGCATTTAATCTTTGTAATTGAATCGCTATTGATACGAGTTGGAAAATAAAGTTTTGCAATAACTCGGTTAGTCCTTCAAGCCATCCTTGAATTCTCATCTCCTATGCCACAAATGCTGCATGCTGCGCTTCTGCCTTTTTTTTTTTTGTCGATAGCTGTCTTGGCTTTAAGAGTTTTTATCTGTAAATTTTTTATTCGTCACTTTCAATGAAAAATGCTTTTGTTTGCATGTATGTATGCATGTGTGTTGATAAGTATGTGTGCTGCTTTATACTGCAGTGCTGTGCGAATATTCAGCGTTTGATTGATTTTTATTTTTTGATTCAAATTAAATTTTTGTTAATTTATTATTTCTTTTTCTTTGAATAAATTATGAGAAATTTTTGGAATGTGATTATATTAATGTATGTTTCAGTAAAGCTGATTTATTTTATTAGAAAATTAATTATTCTTTTTAAATGAAATTACTTTTTAAAAACATAAAATTAGAATATTAAATATTTATTTTTTGTGGTTAATAAAGACAGTTTTTTTTTTAATGAAATACAATTTTACAAAAATTTTTATTTTAGTGAGCAAAAATGTAAGAAAAAAGAAAAAATGCACACATATTTTTATATGTAACTTTAAAAATTAATTATTATCTTAATTTGGGGGAAAAATATATTAAGACGGATCGATTTTGTATGGAGAAAAAAAGTCACCCAGAGTCAGACACTTAAAAACAAAAATTTTTTTTTGAAAAAAAGGTTATAAAAAGTTATATATATGGGCATTTCTATGATGTCGAACGTGACTGTTGTACACATTTCAAGTGAAAAAAATGTCATAATAAAACAAATTTAAAAAAAACAAAAGGCGAGCCTTATAGCTCTCAATTAGCCCTTTAATTATTGGTATTGTCAATTGTTTAGTCATTTTTAGTTCTCAAGATATTAGCAAAAAACCAAGGTGGTCACACTTGACCAAAAACAGAAGTGGTTTTCGTGGCAAAAAATTGAAACGCGGATTTCAGCGAAATGGGAAGCAATGTTTTTATGTAAATTTTTTTTTAGTGTTGTGCATTGATGTTCCTTAAAAATGACCAGCATTGTAGACATAAAGGATTTATATTTTTTATTCAATAAAATAGATGGTCGCACGTGACATGTCGCACGTGACACTTTTTTCGATCACCATAGATGTTTTTTTTTCTGCTGTATAATGAAATACAAATAAAGAAACTATGCATAAGTCAATAAAAATATTTATTTAAACATAATAATAAAAAATTTAAAAAATTTCATAAGTATGGTTTTGTGTAAGTATAATAAACATCGATGTTTGTTTTTTTTCATCGTTGTTTGTGCTCATCTTTATTTAAAATAAGAATTTGTTAAGTGCGTATTATGTAATAGGCCGGATCATTCTTATATGGATAAAAAAAATGTCAACTGGTCGGGGTCTCAAAAGTTATAGGAACTCACTAAAATGATTTCTGCATACTTTTTTTTCAAATCAGAGAAAAACCGCCGAAGCAATTTTGATTCTCCTGAAAGATAAAAAAAATGTTTTTTATCCAAAAAGGACCTACAGGAGAATCAAAATTGCTTCGGCGCTTTTTCTCCGATTTGAAAGAAAAGTATGCAGAAATCATTTTAATGAGTTTCTCTAACTTTTGAGACCCGATCGGCGGAATCTAAAAAAATTAATTTTGAATTTCTCATTTACCATGTCGCTCGTGACCAACTTTATGCAAGTAAAAACAACGCAATTTTTTTATTTTTTTACCGGTTCACTTTTTTTTTAAAGTCGCATGAATAAACTCAATTTAACATAATTATTTTGTCAGCTTACTGCATGTTCTTCCGACGCACTGAGTAAAAATGTTCTTTTTGCATGTCGAACGTGATAACGAACTAAACGAAAACGCAAATCAAAAATTTACCGTTGTCTTTCATTGGGTGGTTACTCATGATTTTGTTTTTTCGTTCTTTATACTCCTAGAAAGATTTGAGCAAGCAAAAGTCAATGCATTATATTTCTGTTTAATAACTGTTATAAAGACAAGATATACCAAAGAAATATCAAAATAAGCAATATTTCACATTTGAGCTCTTTGCATCCGAATATTTCGCAATGAGATATGAATAAATGCAAAATGTATTTCAATTACTTAAATTTGATTGTTTCCTTATGTGAATAAGATATCAAACATTATTATCAAGAACTTTTAATTTTTTCGTCTTGTTTGACTTTTTGGTGGAAATGCCCATATATAAAAGTTATAAGTTACAAAAACTTAAAAACAAGTTAAAAACTTAATTTTTTGGCCAAAACAGGGGTTCAGGAGAACCAAAACCGTTCCATGGGGATCTAAATCGAAATCTAAATTTCGATCCGAGTTATATTTATGTGCTTCACTTTCTATTTCAAATTTGTTAAGGACTGATTCTTAAAAAAATTTGAGGACATCATTTTCACAATCAAAAGACATTTCGCAATTTAGGCAATTGTATAAGAATTATAGCAAAAAAAATATCTTGCACAAATTTTCTAGAGAAAAAAAAAAAAAAACTTAGACATAGTGATAAACTTACATAATTTGAAATGTAAGCAATTAAACGTAAGAAACCTAACCTCAACATTTTGCAATTCCACGGTAACTCTATGATGACTAACAAAGTTAGCAATCATATTCCATTGATTTAAATCTACACTCATCAAAGAAATTAAAATAATAAATAAAGCATAATTTTATTTTCATTTTTTAGTGTTTTTTAATTTCGTTAGCAATGACTGGTGGAAAGTCACGTCACATTTGGAGACATAAAATTTTGAGTTAGTATGCAACTGAATAAAATTCTGTCCTGTGATAGTAAAATAATAATTTAAACTATCACATACAGTTTTCGATAGTATTTTTGTGAAAGTGTGTATTTTTTGGTGATACCGCCTCAAAAAAAAAGGGTCACCAAAATTAATTTTATTTTTATAGCCCCCACTAACTGTACAAATATGAATTTTTTCGAACTTACGTTCATAAGAAGGCGTTGCAGTTATAGAAAAGAATATGTTTTATAGTTCAGTAACATCACCAGAGTCGATTTAGCCATGTCCGTCTGTCTGTCCGTAGAAAGTTCGTCGATTACATCCGTCATTTTGAAGCTATAGTCATAAAGTTTTATATTAAATTTTTTAATCTAAAAAATAAAGATCATGTTCGAAAATGAGCCACACAAAGTGACTTTTTCACACAGTTTAAATCTCTTTAAAAAAATCCATAAAAAAACAAGCTTATAACTTGAAACTTACACACATAAGCTTTAATTTGTATTATAAACGCTGATGTTAAAATTCGACAAAGTCGAATTAAAAGCTTTTCCTACCTTCCATACAAAGTGACGTCATCAAAATATAAAACCTTTATAAATTCATCAAAAATTATTGTGGTTAATTGATGTTCTGGCACATTAGTCTTGATATTTGAAAGTACCATATGATTTATTTTCATCATATTTGAATTTGATAATAATAAAATTATTAAAACCTAAATAACTTCGAATATACTTCAACACGGCTGTGAAAGTATTTTTACTTTGGCCAAGTCGAAGATATTACTTACTAGTTTTTAAGTAGCTTTCTTCGTTGAATCGAATTTTGAAAAAGGTCACAGTTTTTTTGATTTTTGCCGATAGTTTCTTATTTAAACATTCGAATTAAGAACTTTGTCAAATTTTTTTTCAAGTAAGGTTTCCACGAAGACCTCCTATAGTTTTCGATAACGACTGTTTTTGCTGAAGAAAACATAAAGTTTTTTTAACACTTGATTTAGTCATTTTTAAAAATAACCACTAAAAATCTTCGGAAAAACGGATCAGAAAAAAATACTCGTTAAGTACACTTATGACGCTGAAGAGACAAAACTGGTTTTAGACAAAATTATTCTATGATTGTACTGTTGCAGTTAAAAAAGTTTTCATTCAATTTTAATATTTTTCTCAAACCAATTCAGGTTTGCACCCACCAAAAATGGTCATGCATTTTTAAGAAAGCTACATTTTATACACGACATTATTAAAATTTATGCAACCATGTGACATACTCAAGCGAAATGAATAGCTTAATTATAACATTCGAAACGAATTCGTTAAACTTAGTAGACACCCATACCTAGTATTAATATCACTTAAGAATTCGAACCTACTCATGACAAAAAGTTTATGACAAGAATAAACTCTCGTACTGTGGTGCTATTTTAAAATTATCCGCACATTTTATTTTTAAACAATCACAAAATATTCAGATTCGTTTTCGTTTTAGTTTCAGTTCTAGCTATTTCTTTGCTTCCTACAGCAAAATATTTTTGTGGTATTGTGTTTAAAAACCTACGCATGGTAAATATTTTTGATCAATATTTAACATAAAAAATTCTTTGCCTAACTTTAGTTTTTTATTGTCTAAAAAAAAATTCTGTTGTCTTCAGTAAGACTTGTACCATGACCGCAGACTCTTACCACTGTGTCAAGTCTATAGCTACTAGTCTAACACTTACTTGTAATCGTTACGAATCAATTTGTTGAACGAATTCTAGACGGAAGTTAAACTTTGTTTAAATGTCTAATATTGGTTGATTAATCAAGGGTTAACTTGCCATACAATTTTGATAAATGATTTTTTTTTAAAGATCCTCACAGGATGTACGAAGTTATTTAGTTTTTTATTACATCACCTTTTATTGGGGATGTGCATGGTTTTTATCCAATTTTTCAATTCAGAATATATTTTTAATAATATATTAAAATATATTAAAATAATATTTCGATGACGTCACTTTGCTTGGGAGGTGGACGCATTTTGTCAAAATTCAAAGTCCATGCAATATAGGATTAAAGCACAAATATATTTGTGTGGCTGGGCTTAGCAAGAACTTCAAAAGTCAATCCTCTCAACTTTCTAAATTAAATTTTAAGATTCGAAAAATTTAAAGTCAAACAAAAAAAACAAAAACTGGACACACGCGTACAGAGCTTCGAGCCAAGTTTGGCCCACTGAAAGGCATGTTTTTTTTTTTAAATATTTGCCAAAGCTAACCCTTGCCTTTTTGGTCGAAGGATATGTTAAGAATTTGATTTCACAGCTTTTTTTTCGTTTCTCTTTTTTTTTTTTGTTTGAAAGGATATTTTTGCTCAACTCAAAACTTAAGTCTTGTTAGAGAAGAACAACTAAAAAAGCAGGAAAATAATAACACGAATTCCGAAAGAAGTCCTTTGAGAAATTTGTTGATATGCTGCTGTTGCTGCCCTTGCGCTACGCTCATCTTTACTTAAGTACAACAGAACTTTAGGATCCTTTTTGAATTTTTCGCCAGTAGCATCGAATTAACATAGGCTGAATTTTAATTTCTTCAAATCGCTACAAAAAAAAAAAAAGGACTATCGTCCTTGTTAGCGGCGAAAAGGATACAAGTCTGAAAAACAACCCAAGGCATACAAGACACACAATAGCCTGCCACATATTCGCCCACATACGTTGTCTCACACATACAAACGCATATTTGACAAGCAATATAATGGGCTGCATACAACAACAACAACAACAACAACAACAACAACAACAACAACAAAAACTATAACAAAATAAAATCAATGCGATTTGTATAAGTTTCAAATGAAGCTTCCGCAGCGGTTTAAAATAAAAAAAAAAAACAAATAAAAAACAGCAAATAAAAACAACTCCACAGAAAAGGATATTCTTTGCCAGGCTTATGTTTTTGTATGTATTGTATTATGTGAATTTCAACGTGTGCATTTGTATGTGTATGTGTGCTTGTTCTTTCGTTTGTTTGCTTTGATTTAAAATAACAATGTAAATATTAAACTTTATCACAAGAATTCGTTCGTTACGTTTGCGTCCTTCGTTAGTTTCTGACGAAATCGGATTAATGCCAATCCGCTTCGGATACCAAAATACAAAGTCCGTCCAATCCTACTTTCATGCTTGGTAGAGAAAATTGTAGCTTGTCAGCGCGCACAGACAGTTATTCGAGAAAGCTGGATTAAAAAGATTTGGCTACCTAATTAATATTAAATACAAGATTCTAGAGTTGGGATGAAGTTGCCATGGCATGAAAATGACTTGCATAAAGCTTATGTGTATTGAAAGCTTTAAGTTGTCCAGGTAGGTCCAGGAGCGATATTATGACCTTCATTTGGGAAAGGCAATCAGAGTATGTTAACCTTATTTTCTTAATCAATTTGCAGCATATGAGTTCGTCTGTCTGCCTATCTTTTGTTTGGATCTCTTGCCTAATTTTATAGATTGAAGTTGGTCGAACAAAAGACTATGACAGACAAGACACATACTTGCCAGCGAGACTTACACGTTATTTTCTTGTGAAACAATGGAAAACAATATTAATTTTAACTCTAAATGGGCGACATCTTTAATAAAAATTTTATTATTTTCTGTTTTGTCCAAGGATTTCTGGTCATACAGCTAGAAGTTGGCAAACTTCGAAATTTGCTTTCCTCAGTTCGTGAACCCTTTTTTTTCCAACATAAAGACAAGCTCACAAAATTCATAACAAAATCAGTTTTTAAATTACTACTTCCATTTTGGAGAAAACGGCTTCCAAAAACAGAAGAGATGAAAAATTTTTCTTTTGGTATATAATGGTTAAACATCGACTCTAGACGGATAATTCCGTAACGATTAAAACCCTATTTTAGGCGAATATCATCTAAGGCATTTATGAGCTAAAGCCAGAAACAATGAACAACTGAGTTCTCACGATGCACTACTGCAAACCCAAACGAGGAAAACACATGAATGAACAAAATTCATGATTCAGCAAAAATACTTGTATTTGAACCAACGACTGCAAAAATATAAAGAACAGTTGATGTATTTGACCTAATTTATTTAAGTACTGGAAAATGCTTAAGCAGTACAATTTATTTTTGCACTCAATACTGTTCCTTTAAGAAATAACAAATATTCACCTTAGAACTCATGATTACTGTCAGTATTCCAAACCTTCATGTTCAACTGCGGCAAATCTTTCGCATTCCTTGCTTAACTTAATTGAATCCTCCTCTTCAAAGTGTACATTTCAATTCTCGCATACTCCTAACTTAGTCTATAATTGATGACACCAAAATAGCGATTTTATTCACCATCCACCCCCCCCCCCCCCTCCCCCCTTCTCTTTAATGTTTTACCTATCCCAGCACTGTCTTTACTTGGGATATCCAATCGCTAGCATCATGCCACCATCTTTTACGCTCAATCACTATTTTTCGACCTTAAATTGCGATTCTACAGTCTTGTCTTTGTCACTGACAAATGTGCCAAAAAATGGCCAAGTTGCTGTAAATATTTACCAGCTGGCACAAAAAGTTTTCCTTTTGTCGCTGTGACACACACAGAACACAGAACAGTTCGGAACCCCGGACTCTGTCACTCGACCACTCAACCACCAATACCAACCAAACTTTGATAACTGATGACAAGAACGTGTATAAAAATAGAAACAATGGAAGAGAAGAACATTCCTAGTGTTATATTTTAAATTGTTGTTCATGAACCAGCTGGTGAAATAAATCAACGTAGCAGGACGAAATGGGGGCGGAGTAGTGTTGAGTTTTAGTTTTTTTGATAATGAAATCGTTTTGAAAAGTTTTTCTCATTAAATGCGCTTTCATACTCGAACCACCAAGTTTCCTCACAGGAGTATAAATCAGGAGTAAAAATGTTCACACCAAACTAAAGGAGGAACGATAATGAAATGGGCCTTGCTCTAGTTAGGACTTCACTTAATATTTTTGTGGAGAAAAGCAAACAAAAAATTATACAAATCATTGATTTAAGTAATCATTCCTACATTTTTTGGGCGTAAATCCTGCCATAATCAATTTTGTACTTTAAAAAATTAAATAAAAATATAGAAAACGATTACAAAATTTAGCCAACATACCAACTCCTCAAAACTAGTTATTACTTGTTAGTTTTTAAGAAACACTTTTCTTCGTTAATCACTGTTCAACACGATTCCATCCAGAACATTCAATAGAGTCTAACGACCACAGAAGAAAAATTTACTGTTCAATGCAAAGCTAATTGTTGCCACGCTGCATTTGTGTTGAAGCCATATTTTTGCACGTTGCTGTTGTTGTTGTTGCTACTGTACCTACTCCATATGCTGATGATGCCTCATTTATGGATAACACATAATTTCGTTGCTATTTCTTTTAGTTCCTTCTCATCTACATCAATGCTGACATAACTTTGTGTGATTTTCTACATCAATATTGAAAATCGATTGAATGAAAGGATTTGAATTAATGAAATTCCACTGCCGGTTGATTGCATGCTTGTTTTGCCAGCGACAGCAGAGTGAGCTGGATTGTGTGCATGCTTGTGACAAATGGCTCTTGATGTTTGTGTTTTGCTAGCAAATCTGGCAAGACAAAGAAATACATACATTTCGAAATTTTCCTTAAGCTGGTGTTTAAAGAAATTTTATCAATGAATCGCATACATTAGATGGCAAGAATGATATGAATATTAATCACAGTCTTTCCATTCAGAGACCAGTTATAGAACATTGTGTTCGCTGGATTTTCTTTATAGGGATTTACTATGAGATATACAGTTTCCTTGAGTTGAGCGAACACTTTTCTAGTCTTCTAAAAAGTGATGCCGAAAATATTCTCACCAAAAGAGATGCTATCCCGGAAACCCCAATTTAGAAGACAGCGTTGAAGCTTCTACAGTGGTTTAAAAAAATAATGGAACAAACTTAAAAATTTGATTGAAATACAAATTTAAGTTATTTTTATGGTCCAACTGGCAAGTTTTTGTATATTTTCAAAAGAGTTTGATGTGGTTTATATAAAATAATTATAAGAATAATGAATTAACAGTTCATTGATTTAAAAAAATCCTTTATTTTTAATTATATTTATAATTTTATTATAAAAATTTATAAAATCATAAGCCAAATAATTTTAAAAAAATACAGAGCAAATATTTAGTTGTTAGGCCCTTCTGTTAAATAACCGCTTCCAAATGTTTTGGCATTTATTCAACAGTAGGACGGCTCCATATTCTTGCATTCCAGAGTTGAAGTTCCGCTCTTCACGAGCTTCTATATATACACAATATGGTCGGAAGAATTAATTTCAAACGATTGAATCCTTAGGGTGCTATGCCCAATCCTCAAGAAAGGCGATCCCACTATTTGCGCCAAAATACCGTGGAATAAGGCTTCTTAATATCACATGTGAGTTCCTGTTGAGCGTATTATGTCATCTACTGAAGCCTATCGTAAATCAACTGATTAGACCTTGTCAGGGTGGCTTCAGACCTGCTAAGTCCACCATTGTTCAGATATTAAAGCTACGACAAATCTTGGAGATGAATCTTGAGAAACACAAACCACCTTTTTTTCGATAAGAAAGTAGCCTTCGACCATATGATAAGGAATCACCTATATTCCACCATGTCTGAATTTGGTATTCCTGAAAAACGAATACGTCTTTGCAGGATGTTACTGAGCAACACCAGAAGCACATTGTCAATCGGAAAAGAACTCTCCCCTCCCTTCGATACCAAACGAGGTTTCAGACATGGTGACTCCTTTTTGTGTGACTTTCTCAATTTAATGATGGAGAAGATCATTCGAGCTGCTGATCTGAGACAGTCTATAAAAATGATGATATCGGTATCATTGGCCATAACACGCGCGTAGTCAGTGCAGCATTCTTAAGGCAAGAAAAAAGAGTCGAGTCGAATGGGTCTTGTAATGAACGCATATTAGGCAATTGAGAAGCAGACCTCTCTCGACGAACAAAATTCACGCTCTAAAAGTCAATAATCATACCCGTCCTCTAGGCATATTGATAAAGAAGGCTACGTATAAATGCAACTAAAAACAAGTAAAGAAAGTCTAAAGTCGGTCTAGGCCGACTATGAAATACCCTAAACCCACTTTTCAAAAACAAAAAATTTTATTTTAAATGGGTGTGTCCGTGAGCGGATGAAGTCTATATTTTATATGCATTTCCAAGTTTTATTCCTGTAGCTCACAGTTAATGCCTTTATTGTGCTTTCCCTATGGGAGGTGGGCGTGTAAAACTTTTGGGTTGCATGGGAAATAGGCGTGTCCGTAGGCGGATGACGTCTATTTTTCAAAACCATCTTTGTCTTGTCATAAAAAACATACATGCCAAATTTTAGCTCTGTAGGTTAAACACAGGCTTATTTATTGCGTTTTCAATTTTTGGGTTGTATGGGAGGTGGGCGTGTCCGTGAACGGATGACGTTTATTTTTCGAAGACATCTTTGTGTTTGTATAAAACACATACAAATCAAATTTTATTGTTGTAGGCTAATTCTTTACAGTTTGGTACAAAGGACTTAAGTCAGAAAATGTAGTTTTGAGTAAATTGAAATTTTAGATTTTTTTATTAATTGCAAATCAGGGTGAAATATGTTTTAATAAGTAATAATGCAAAATTAACATATTAATAAAGATAAATACTTTCATTAAAAAAATTGGAGGATTAATTTACTATTTACCAAGTTTCCGATGACTTAAGTCCTTTTGCCCAAACATTTTTTATAAATATCGAAAAACAAAAAGACTTAAGTCAGGAAATAAAACAAAGATCAAGTAAAAAACAAATTCAAATACGTTTTATTGTTCATCTAACAAATTTCAACAAAGTTACATAAAAGATTAAATATATTGAAATTGTTGCATCATAATCAACTTCTGAATCCTCTAAATCTGGATCTATATCCTCTTTGATTTCAGTAACTAAATTTATTTAAAAATCATGGAAAATTGATAACTCGTAAATGATAATATATGATCGGACTATATTAATTACCTCTTCAGACTTATTGTTCGCTGGTATTTTTTTTAACTCGTCTATCATCCGTCGGTGTACCTGAATTTCTTCCATCGCGGTTTTAAGACTTGTAGCTCCCTTGCTCTCACCACCTTCGTTCTGGATTAATGTAGTTTTACGCGTTATACATTTTTGATGTCCTCTCTTTTCTAAAACGCCTACATAATTTTTTTGACATTTGCTGATGACAATAGATAAAGATGTCTCCACAGTACTTGCGCTGACGTTTTCGCTATGACAATTGCTGCATTTAGGAATGAAGTCCCTATCACTCATCAGAGTCAATATCGAAATTGTGCGTTATGGGTGACGAAACGTATTCTAGAGTAGACCCATTTTTTGCTAAGAATTGTTAATTGTATTATTTTGTATTTTCCCATTAAAGACAACAAACACTTACCAAGGTATTCATGTTATGTAAAGCTCGGCAACACTTGCGTAAAAGAGTTTTGGGAAGATATTTTTTTTTTAATTGCACTTACAGATACAGCTTTTAATATAAAAAAAAAAAATATTCAAATGCGCATTGCATACACATATTAAAAACTTACTGAAGTATTCAGTTTAGCGAAAAAATTCAGAGAAATGATAACTTTTTTAAACATAAAACTGGATGGCTGTTCAAATCTTGAATTCTGATGATTAGACAATATTGCTGACAATTATTGACACTTCAGACAAAATCTACTTTCAAAACTTTTTGAACGCAGTTGTGATGCACAAAATGCATTGCAATGTAACAAAAATGTATTTTGAAATATGTTTTGTTGTTGACTTAAATATTTTTAGTTAAAAAATTTTTTCCAAATGCGTTGAGCAAAAAGACTTAAGTCTTTTGTACCAAACACATAATGAAATTTTTTTACTTAATTCCTTTGGACCAACCAATTACAATAGGATGCAGTTCAAATACACCGAAGTTGTTGATAGCAATCGAAAGAGGAAAAATTACTGATTAGAACCCAATCAAAAACCAAAAATCCAATTTTTTGACTTAAGTCCTTTGTACCAAACTCTTAAGAATTATGAGCTGAGTTATGCAGTTTCAGTTTTTGAGTTATTCAGTTTTCGCGTTGTATGGTAGGTAGGCGTGTCCGTGCGCGCATGATGTCCACTTTTCAAAACCATCTTTGTTTTGTTACAAAAAATATATGTGCCAAATTTAAGCTCTGTAGGTTAAACAGAGGCTTATTTATTGCGTTTTCAATTTTTAGGTTGTATGGGAGGTGGGCGTGTCCGTGAACGGATGACGTTTATTTTTCGAAGACATCTTTGTGTTTGTATAAAACACATACAAATCAAATTTTATTGTTGTAGGCTAATTATGAGCTGAGTTATGCAGTTTTCAATTTTTGCGTTGTATGGTAGGTAGGCGTGTCCGTGGGCGGATTCCAAAAATATTCAATAGTGCAGATCCTTGGGTGCATGTGACCATGTGTACTAAGTTTCATCCAATTATCTCAACTCCTTCTTCTTATCCTGTGTATACGGACAACACACAGACGGACGGACGGACGGACATGGATAGCTCGACTCACGTGGTGACGCTGATCAAGAATATATATACTTTTCTATACCGGACTCGCTTCGTTCTATGCGTTACAAACGTTTGCACAAAGTTAATATACCCTGACCTTTCAGGTTTAGGGTATAATAAGCATGCGAGTATTACTCATGCGAGAAAATTTTGGTTGCATGTTTTTGAAACAAAAAGTACAAATGCGTAAAATTGCTTTTTCACTTAAAAAAAATTACGGACCCGGAACTTTGAAGATTAGTTCGTTAGGTATTTTTCTTCGTTTGGTCTGTTTCCTTATTTTGGACTCAA
Source organism: Tetanocera ferruginea (assembly GCA_958299015.1). Lineage (NCBI taxonomy): Eukaryota > Metazoa > Arthropoda > Insecta > Diptera > Sciomyzidae > Tetanocera > Tetanocera ferruginea. The sequence continues at coordinate 164,424,194 of OY282641.1, forward strand.
AGCATAAAATAACATGAATTCGGTGCGTTTCATTAAAGTGTTACAACTCTTTTACTTCCCGTTGAGTTCGCCGTATGTTCCATACGTGGCTAAAGAAGTTTCAGTTCAAAAATAAATTTTGTTGATATAAGTAGCCTATCTACTACTTTTTCAATACTAAAAATTTTTTCAGCACTTAAAATATCATCCTTTCACAAATAAGCCTGCAAGAAATACAATTTGAAGGGAAGTGTCAAATACGTAGCTTACATTTTAAATATATCTTGACCCGTCCTACTGTACGCATCACAAAACTGGACGTTAAGGAGCACTTCGGGCTTCTGGAGGGTACGAGCCAAAACCGACCAACGGTTGTAAAGGCCAACTAAATCATAAGCTTGGATGATGAGAATATGATGAGTTTAAAAAGGACTCTCTAACTTCAATTAACCTTATAACCATTCATCCTGAGTCCTTCATCGACATCTTATAAGGATATAAAAGTTACGTTGTCAGATTTCTCAGGACCCATGAAAAATATGGCTCCATAATGCCATCAGCCCAAAATTAGCTCAAAACTGTCATACGTTGTTGATGCAGTGCAGTCAGGAAAAAGTGCTCCTACCTGATTCGCGTTATTTTTACCTGGCCAATTTGATTAGTAGAATTAACCTTTTATTACATTTTATTAACCTGATCCTCGCTACTTTAATCTGACTGATCTATTACACAGAAGCATGCGTAAGAATAACTCATGATTTTTATCTAAATTTTGCTCACGTTTAAACATGCAAAAGCATGGCTTGTTGGTTAGTCGATCGACTCTCAGCTACGTGAGTCCAGGTTCAATGCTTGTAATGGACGGTGTTTCAAGACTAATATTGCTTTTAATATAAGTTTTTAATATTTACGTGGGTTTTTTTTTCAAAAAACGTTGTTAATGCGAAAACAACGCCGTTTTTGGCTAAATGATATAATATTTTTGAACAAATGTAATATTTTGTTTGGTTTAATTTCTTCTCTTTGGTTTGAAAGTGGGCGCAAAGATCTATTAGAAAAATTAATTTGTATTGAACGAGTTTCCTGCGTCAAATGGTATTTGAACGCGGTATCACTCGATTCTCTGCCTAAAAACAGTTCAGAACGCTTCTAGCCACATTATTTTAAAGTTAATATTTATAATATTTCGTTGTAAACTCAGTTAGCGTATTGAAACAACATCGATTTGGTTTTTTTTTTTCTCCGTTATAACATATTTTTCTTCAAAATATAACCTTAGATATCCTGCATTTTTTGCCAGTATAAAAGTTAACTTTAATTTTTTGAGGGTAAATTCTAAAGCTTTCATATGTTGTCAAACTGTAAATTCATAGTTAGTACTTTTAGAAGAATATTTTGCTCTTATCTTAAAGTTTTCAAGATTCTTAACCAGAGATGTCTGCGAGTTTATTGAAGACCATCGGCTTGAAATAAATAAAATTATTCATTGAACTTGATATGAACTAGCATTCAATTGCTTGAAGTATACATTTAGGCTTGTTAAGAACTGTTTTTGTTGTTGTTGTTGTTGTTGTTGTTGTTGAGTTCAATCGAGCACAACTTTTGAATTGTATACGATTGAGATATCATCTTCTTCTTAGCCATGAGAATAGAGCTCAAACATCTGGCAAATTCACAAGAGTTTTAGTTGAGATTGTTTTTAAATATTTCATTTCACTAAATAGCAAAAGCAATAAATATCAAAATGGAAATCATTGAAATTTAATTCTTGCCTTAACTCAATCACGCTCGAACTGCCAAAGCCTTGCGACCTTTTAAGCTCTAAACAACTTTGTATTCCACTTTCTGCATACATACATACATACATACATATAAATACACATACTTGCATACATGCATGCATCGTTCGGCTTCGATTCCGCAATGCTTTAAATCTATTTGTTGCCTTCACACATACACACACACTCATAGTCAGCAACACTTCTACTATGCTAGCATGTCCTTTTGCATCCTTTGCGCTGCGTTTCGTCGTTTGGAGAATAAAGCCAATATTTACCGATTTGCAATGCACATTTAATGTGTCTGTAAATATCCAAATAAAACGCTTGATTGAGTGCAGGATACAGATTGCAAGCAGATCCGGCAGCAACACCAACACCAACACCAGCGAACACTAGCAACTATCCGAGACAACAGATCCTGGCCCAATCGAGAAGCTGCTGCTGCTGCTGCTGCTGCTACTGTTGATGCAACATCTAAGACAACAACGTTCCGTTTGAAGGCTCATGCAGCTTGCTGTTTTGCTCTGTTTGTTGTTTGAGCTGCACATCAAACGCACACATTCACACATGCTGCTGAATAATAGCTGTATATCTACATGTTTGCTTGTGTGCGTTCTAATGCGGCACGTTTTTGTGCTGCATGCAGTTAAAAGTCGTTCGATTCGTTGCACAACCAGTTTTTGCGCTTCTTGAATTTAAACCAATTTTTGATCTTGACAACACTACAAACAAAGTGGTTGTTGGTGTTGTTCTTATTTTTATTCTTATTTTCTTTTGTTACTTTATTAAATGTCACTGCTGATGGAATTTCAAGGACTAAAAACGGATAAGCTCACAGCTATGGCTATGTGTGAGTGTTTTGCATCGCATTCTCGCATTTGTTTATTTATTTCTTGAGACGCATGAAGTGTTCCAACAAATCAAGCATATGAACTTATATCAATACCAAAAAAGAATGCAAAAGTTAAGCATATGCACAGGCGCCATTTACAAGGCACAATAAATATTTCAAATATGCAAATATTATCAGGAAGTAGGAAGTCCTTTAACCGGCATCGAACAACTTAACAACTGCATCATTGTCGAGTGCTCGTTCTTTCATTGCTCACTAAAAGCTCTTTTTATCTACGGCAACGCCTTTCGGTATGCAGCAAAATTTTTTTTATACCGTTGTTATTTTGTTTTTGTTCTTGCGCTTTGTAAATTTCTGATTTCACAAGATGATTTATAAATATTTATATCACGTACTCTTACATTCACATAAATTATGTGTCTGATTTCTGTTTTAAATGACCAAAAACTCCACTTGAGACAAATAATCACTCAGCAAAAAAACAAGAAAAAAAGAAACAACAACCACACCAATAGAGACAAAGTACCGCAGCATCGTGTGCAACATCTGTGAAGCAAAGAGCAAAAAAAAATTTGCATCGCTAATGTTCACTGTTAAATGCAAATGTTGAAAATTCTGCAACGAATTATAAAACAGACAGTCAAAATTTCAATGTTGCATAAATTAAAAATTAAACAGAGCAGCGTTAGTGAAGAAACAATAAAAGTTGAAGTTTATAAAAAATGCACATAAGTTAACATACTCGTAAAAAGTTTTTCTTTAATTGTATTCAGTTGAAATTGTAAATTGAAAAACAAAAAACAAAAGTAACGAAATTAATTTATTTTTATAGTTTTAAATAAAATGATTTTGCTCCAAGTTTTTGGCTTAAGCGGTTGTTAGTCTAGAAGTGGCACTGCCATTGTCCAGGTTCTGTATTTAAGATTTCAATATAATTTAATTTTACCATTTCACCATTAAATTTTTCTTGGTGAATCAGTAAAATTACAAGCAATTCATTATTTGTAATATTTAAAGATACTAGTTATTTCCGGTCAAAAATGACGGGCCCAGTTTTATTAAAGAAAAAACATGAAATATTGATTTTATTTAAGCTGAATTAGAAATTAGCGATGGTCAAGTATTTGATTTTAAATTATGCAAATAACAATTTTAAGTTCCAAATACTATAAAATACCTTAAAGTAAAAACGGATACCATAGAAGGTACGATGAAATAAGTTTAACATTTCTTTGTAACTTAAAATTTCAAAATGAAAAATACACACTAAAAATTTTTTATAGAATTTTTACACCGATCGGTGTTCCAGGGAGTCCTACACCGTTCGGTGTTAAAAAACACCGTGTCAAGGTGCTAGAATATAATATCCGACAAGGTTTATTTTTTTTACTCCGATCGGTGCAAATAAGTAAATATCCGATTGGATGTTTGTGTTGAACCCCGTTAGGTGTTTATTTAGAATACTCAAAACAATAATTTTTAACACCGAACGGTGTAATTTTTTTATATTTATAATTGCTATAAAAAATAATGCTATGACAAATAAAATGGCACACATGCTCAAAAATAGATTTCGATTAAGTTATGTTTAAACCTTTTTTTTATTTTATTACAATGGAATTAAAAGTTTTAATGTCAGTTTTTGTCGAAACTGCTTTGTCGAACATGACTTCTAATTCTAGTTTTTCAATTTCAGTCTTGTGAAAATTCAATTTTTAATTTGTTTCTCAATGATAATGTGATTTCTAAGTTGTTTTCTCCATTGATTTTCTTATTTCACACTGATCGGATAAGTTTGTCATTTCACACCGGGTAAGCGGTGTAAATTAACACCGTTCGGTGTAAAAAATGTAAATATCCGCTCACCGGTGTGAATTTATTTTGGAATTTTTTTAGTGTGTATATATAAAGTTTTTGAAGTTTCAATAAATCACAAAACAAAAAATGCCTTAAAAATATTATATATATAACTAGTTCTTTCCCGTCAAAAATGACACGCCCGGTTTCAATACAGAAAAAACATGAAGTATTGATTTTCTTTAAGCTGAATTAGAAATCAGCGATGGTCACATATTCGATTTTAAATTGTGCAAAGAACAATTTTGAGTTCCAAATATTTATAAAATACCTTGAAGTAAAAACGGAATTTCTTGTAAAACATAAAATTTCAAAATGAAAAAATTATAAAAAGTTTTTGAAGTTTCAATAAATCACAAACAAAAAATGCCTGAAAATATGCTATGAAATTTTTCAAAAAAATCAAGCGTTCCGCACTCACATTTTACGGAATTATGTTATAGTAATAATAATAATAATAATAATTATATTATAGTAATGATAGAAAAAAAGATTCTGCGTTGTGTTTTGCTTTTTACAAAATTTATTTTATTTAGTCGCTACCTCAAAATCTTATCTTCTGCTGCCAGAAATCTGCTCCAAAACTTGGCTAAATAACTTTTTTCAACTTATTAACTTGTTTGCACTACAGCGTCTTGGGATGCTGGTGGTTGGACTAAATCAAAAGCTTAGCGCACTGACTCTTTTAGTTTTAGTCGCTCCCCCCCCCCCCCCCCCTACTTCTTGTCTCTTCTTATCTTTTTCCCCACTCACTCTGTCGTATCGCTCTATTAAGCTCTGAATGCTCTTCGGTAATTGTTTAATGCAGTTGTTGTTCTTCGTGATTATATCAGGATACATCAAAAGTTAGAAGCAACAAAATAAAATCTCTCAAGTGTGACTAACTGCAACAACAATAAACGGCAATTAACAAAAAAACAACCAAACAACTGTTGGAGAGTTCACGACTGACTTTAAGCACCACCACGTTCTTTGCTCCCACATAGTTTTAATCGAATTCACTCAACGACTCACGAGTAGATGTAAGACTGACTAAAGGAGCTGAAAATCTTTATTGCCTTCGACTGATATCATGGCTAATCCAATCATTTTGGTTTTTTTTTTTTTTTTCGTTTTGGCAACAAGTCAATTATTCCATTTTACTCGTGCTATGAGTTGATGGTAGTGGATTTTGCTTTCTTCTTATTGTGGACACATACTTGTTAACGCCAAAACTTAAAGACTAATAGAATGAAGAAAAGCTTAACATTGATCCTTTTGAGTCCAGGCTAATTGCTAATCGACACTTGGCTAGAGCCCAGCGCCCAAACATCTCCACGCATTCAGCATTGGAACTATTTTGTAGTGCTTAAACTAACCGCTACATTGCTACATACTGTAAAATTGTGTTTTAGGTTAAGCAAATTGTTAGGTTAAAATAGAATTTATGTTTAGTTTATGTTGTAATTTCATATTCAAAAACTATTTCAAAATATTTCTCTCAATGGCTGCTATATTTAGCGTTAACAGTAACTTATTGAAGTTTTATATCTAAAGCATAGGGTATGCCATTTTTCGCTGTTGACCTATTTTTTCACTTTTCTCCCCACTAAGGCTAACCTCTAATATATTTTTGCTGTGTGCTATCGTGGCTGCCTGTCCATGTGAATCTTGAACTTTTGCCTTAAATTAGTTAATAATGTGTTATTTTTTTCTCTTTTTCTTCTTTGATACTTTTGCTTTTCCGCTGCGTGGTTGTTCTTTCACCAGTTGTCTGCAGTTTGGTCAGCGTTTTCAACAAACAGAAAATTCAATTAAAATGCACATTAGTTTAAGGATTTAACAAGGATCAAGACAATTTAGACTTCTATGAAAATAAGTAAACAAGGGTGCGTCTAAACATTGCCGATAGTTTCTTTGACTTTTTTATAACAAAATTCGTTGAGAAAGATGCTTGTGAACAACATCACATACTCGAATATTTGGACATTGAACCACATTTAATTGTTCAATTTAATGACAAGGTTATGAACTACTAGTATAGAAGACGGGTCATATTCAAAATAATTAAGTAGCAGACGATGTGACATTTTTCATTCACCTCAAATGTTGTTTTGTTTCAGTCGTCGTCAATGTGTCCTTACTGATAAATTTCCAAACAATTTTGTGTGCATACTTTTAGGCTAACATGTGGTTCAGGCTGAACATGTTTTAAAAAACAAATCAATAAAAACTATAATAGTTTGAGCGATATAGAGCACGGAGCAGGACGGTTGTATTTTATATATTAACGGGAGACATGACATTGGCCGTTTTTTCAAATCAATTTTATAATTTTGTATTTTAGTAAATATTCTTAAGATTCTAAGCAAAAAATTTCATGGAAAAATTCCTTTGGGTTCAAAAGTTACAGCCGGATTAGTGAGAGCTCATTTTTATTTTTCCTTGCATTTTTCTTTGTTCACAAACTTTGAACACGTTTATCTCGAAACCATGTTTTTCGTACTGGTTGCGCCACTAGCGGGTTCATTTATTGACGAAATTTTTTTTTTTTTGACTTATGACACATTGACATATGACATTTGACGTATGACACGAGCTTTTTTCCATTTTTTTCGATTTTTTATGAATTTTTAAAGTCATTATTTTTTTCGAAAAAACACACTTTCAAATTTGGAACATCACCAAAAAATGAAAAAAATTATTAAAAAAAGCTACTGTCATACGATAACAAATTTTGTAAAGATCTAAAATAGTAATTGTTTTTCAGATCGGACAATTTTTGCGACTCCCATCGCTGCAACCACGAGGCCCCGTTTTTTTCTCTGCCACCAGTTTGGAACTCTATAAAACCATGTTGGAGTGAAAAATATATTTTTTTGAATTTTGTTCTTGTAATTTGTTCAATTCTCTACAATAATAAAAAAAAATTTTGGAAAAATGTTCAATTGACTGAGTTTGAATTTTTAAAAAAAAGTTCTGTTTTCTCTGCCGCGAATGTTATGTCACGAACATTCGAAAATCTTTTGATTATGAAAATTACTTTACGGCTATTTTATTTATCTTAAGAAGGTAGTAGATATTAATATAGTTAATTTTGCATAAAACTTTTTTATCATAAATTAATTTTTCAGTAACCATATCTTGATCACTCAATGTGATCTACTCTCAAGACCTTTTAAAATATTAGAGTACATTATTTTGCATACCTTTTCATCTCATATTCGGCTCTAGTCGTACGTACCTATTTAATTTGTTTCACTCACTAAATAAAACCGTTGCTTGCAATGCATTCGTTGTGGTTTCGCACGTAGAGCTTTTCGCATTATTTTCATTTTTTTTTCTGTGGCTTCCAACACGCCAAATGAGCAGCATAAAATTATAAATGATTTTCTCACCTTCCCGGACAATTTTTGCGACTCCCATCGCTGCAACCACGAGGCCCCGTTTTTTTCTCTGCCACCAGTTTGGAACTCTATAAAACCATGTTGGAGTGAAAAATATATTTTTTTGAATTTTGTTCTTGTAATTTGTTCAATTCTCTACAATAATAAAAAAAAATTTTGGAAAAATGTTCAATTGACTGAGTTTGAATTTTTAAAAAAAAGTTCTGTTTTCTCTGCCGCGAATGTTATGTCACGAACATTCGAAAATCTTTTGATTATGAAAATTACTTTACGGCTATTTTATTTATCTTAAGAAGGTAGTAGATATTAATATAGTTAATTTTGCATAAAACTTTTTTATCATAAATTAATTTTTCAGTAACCATATCTTGATCACTCAATGTGATCTACTCTCAAGACCTTTTAAAATATTAGAGTACATTATTTTGCATACCTTTTCATCTCATATTCGGCTCTAGTCGTACGTACCTATTTAATTTGTTTCACTCACTAAATAAAACCGTTGCTTGCAATGCATTCGTTGTGGTTTCGCACGTAGAGCTTTTCGCATTATTTTCATTTTTTTTTTCTGTGGCTTCCAACACGCCAAATGAGCAGCATAAAATTATAAATGATTTTCTCACCTTCCCCAAGGATGCTAAAAGCTACATACCACATAATCACAAACACATACACACTAACCAACGCTTATACATGCATAGCTTTTGAATTTGCCGCCTTATTATGAATTTTCCGCTACAATTTTTCCAATTTCTGCAAACTACAGCTTCTAGCTTGCATTGGTTTGGTTTCCTTGCGAAATGTGTGTATGTGTATGTGTGTGTGTGCTAGAACTTGTTTAGAATTTTTTTTAATTTTCAACAGCATCCATTATTTGTTCTTGCTGTCTTGTAGCATGTGATTGCGTGTGTGTGTGTGTGTGTGTGTAAATGAAGCTTTCAAGCCCATAATCACTCAAATTAAAAGTTGCGGATTTTGTTGCATACATTCAGGGGTCGTTTGTTTTATGCATTACTCAATTTTTAGTTAATCACAGTGGGCGGCGACATGAAAATATTTAACAAAAAAATATTTTCATGCAGCTATCAACAGTTTATCTAAAAATTAGTCTTTTTATCTTTAAAACACAAATTTAAAGATAAATCTTGCCTAGGAAAAGGATCTGAACCATTTATTCTAGACCAAAAACAATTTTTTTAATTGCGAATGCAATTTGACGGGAAAGGTTTTTTCGAAATGAAATTTTGTAAAGCCGTCCTTTTTCAAGAAAATTATAATCTTTTATTAAAATTATAAATTTTGATTTATAACCTTTTTGTTTATGCCTAAAACCAAGAAACTCTTTTTTTTTTGAAAGCGCAGTATTTTTCTAATCTAATTTTTTTGTTTATAGGCTTTTGCATTTTCTTAAATAGTAACTTGTTTTATTTTTACAGTTTTGATAAAATTTTAGCAGCAAATAAAAAACCTTACTCTGTACATACGTTTATAACAATCGAAGGCATTTTTAACCTCAAGATATTAATACATTTTCAAAAACTCCGCATTGAAAAAATTGCATGCACCTTTGGTTTTTTTTTTTGCGACTTAACTTTTGTACTTGCAAGAGGTATTTTATGTTCCATTGCCAGGGTGATTCAAGATCTTAATTAAGGCATGGGTAATAAAGCCAAAAGCCTATCAAAACATGCCCTAGAAAATATTCGTTTTAAAAAATCTAAGGTTAAAAAATGTCTCTACTCATCTCTGGCGGGCAGAAAATATGCTCAGAACAAAAATATAGATCAAACAGTTAAAGAGAATTGTAGTACAGTTTTCAGTAAAAACAACTATTTCAACGTTATAAGAATAGATATGTCTGAACAGCGCAAAGAAGAAAACTTACTCGTTTTCCCGTTTCAGAACGTTTTTTTCGTTCTATGAAAAAATGTGGAAAAAATAATAGAAACGTTAATTTTCTTCAACAATTATTACAACAAAAATTTGGTTTTCATAAATTATTATAAAGAAATTATGTTGATAAGTTATTTTCTAAAGTATTTCATAAATTTAACATGATTTATGCCCAAATATTAAAGTAAAAATGCATTTTCAATAATTTTGTAAATTCATCCTGGGAAAAATAATACACTCAGAAAAATATCAACTGTTATATTAACAGTTGGCCGCTGTTATTTCAAAGCACTCTTAGGTTTGAATGATTTTCGTTTAAGGTAACTGTTTTCTTATTTTTATTTTTATTTTATTTATTTAAAAGCCTTGCATAGTACACTGAGAAAAAAAACATACTTTAAAATTAAACAAAAAATTTTAAAAAAGAAATTAAAAGCATTTGCGTTTCTACAAAACAGAATTTAAAACAAACGTGTTGAAATTTCAACTATCAACTCCTTCCTTTTTTAAAATTTTTCTTATGTCTTTGAAAAAACAAAAAAATAACTATCTGAAAAATATGACAGTTTTTGAAATTTTGGTTTTGCAAGTAACGAACATAAACGATAAAATAATCACTAATTAATTTTTTTCAATATTTAGAAGTCAAACTTCATCGAGTGGAGTTGAAATTCGGTATTCGGAGGGTCCCAGGGGTCGCTGAATACGAATCTCGTGTCGAAAACGCAGAAAAAATGAAAAACTGGCATCGAAGACATCAAGCTTAAAACATTTTTTTTAAATATTAAAATTTTTGTTTTAAATTTGTTTTTACATTTAAAAACAAAAACTTTTGTTTGAAATTTAACTTTAAAAACATTTGTGTTTAACTTTAATGAAATTGTTTCAAGCTCTATTTCAAACACAAATTCGTTTGATATTAACACAATTTCATTTAGTTTTAACACATATTTCCCTCAGTGTACACTTAGAACTAGGTTCTTCTTGGTTGCATGAAATTTCTAAAGTATTTTTGTGCTGTTTAAATTATCTCTTGAAATGTTTTTGTTATTTGTTGAAATGTTGAAATGTTTTCTCTAAATAATAGTTTTTAAATATGTTTTGATATAGTTATCTTATCGTTATCAATATCGCAGTGCAAGTGTGCTTGACTGTCATGGAAAGGACGTGGGTTCGTGTCCTAGCTGTGTAAGTATCAAAAAATTTTAATTAAATAATTGAAATTCTAATTCTGTTTCATTAACTGTTTGCTCAAAACAAAAAACCTTAACAATAAGTTAACTAACAATCTTGAAAAAAAACTATACATATAATTTTTTATTTAAAAAAAAAATTTTATATAAAAAAAATCTTTGTTAATTTTGTCGGTATTTGAACCTTAGACAATCGAGTCAGCACACTCAGCTAAACATGAACTTACAAAACGATGATAAAATTTCAATAAATACGTTTCAATACGAGTTTAGTTTCGTTTTAGACCAACAGTCAACAAACTGTTAATTTCAAAGTTTTATTTGTTGGATGGTATTTAACAGTGAAATCTGTTATTTCAACCGTTGGTTTGCTTGATAAATCAGCATTTTTTTTTCTGAGTGTAAAAACAAAGTTCTGCTTTTATAATATTGCTGTATACTTTCTTGAAAATTTACTTTTTCCTGAGTTGGAATGTTATGGAATAAGTATTTCACTGTTTCTCCTTAAGATTTAATAACTTCATGACATCTCCATTCCATAGAATTCACCACATTGGCACAATTAACCACCAGTATAATGAAAACCCACAATTCCTTGGTTTTTTGCTTAAACTCTTCTTTATATTTTTTTATACGCCCCTATTTGGATACTGCGAATGCTATTCTGTTACACTCATTTTACCTCTTCGACTTTATCTTTAGCGTTTATTTATAAATTAGCCCACCGTGCCGTAATGTTGGTGTGGTTTTAAAAATTAAAAATATTGCCTGTCTGTGAAAGGAAAAACCTCTTGTAAAAGAATTCGGCTGGCTGGTTTTTAAAATTTTTTACATTTTTGTAACAGGCGATTCTTTTTTATTTTGATTAAAACTTGTGCTTAAATTTTGTTTAGCTCCGATACACCGGATATTGACTACTGACTTGTAAGTGGTTAAATTCAATTGAAACTCGTATCTTATTTTAACATTGATTTATTTTTAGTATTAAAGTGTTAGACAGAGTACTTACTTTTTAGCCTGATTTAAGAATTTTCGCCAGTCTGATAAGTCTTGCGCTTGCTGATGCCAGTTAGAAGTTCCAAGCACTGTCAGGTTATCCAATACTAGATCCTTCCAACGAAGTTTTAAATGACCTATTCTGCATCGCACAGTACAGTGTATAAAACTGAATATTAGCTAGAGTAAGGAGAGTCCTATATATATTCACTCAGATACAGCTCGTAATTTCATCCTTTACGGTACTCACCATTGATACATATAGGTCTGTATATCTTACTGTCATATCGAGAACTACTATAGTCTTATCGTTAGAAGTGCTTGTTCCAGGTTTGAGCTGCATATTAAAGGATGTAGGGAAGAAAGTATGGATATGATAAGCGACTTATAAAGTGTAGTTTTTATCGAGAGAGGGCTCTGCTTCTCGATGGCCCACTTAGCACAAAGTAACACCTGCTGACAAGAGTTATCCTTCGTATAACTTAATTGTTGGATGTGATTAAGCCGAATCCTAGGTAGATGATGTCTCCAATAACTTTAAATGATGTGTTGTCAACAGTGATGTGGTTTTTAATAGGCTGACACTGTTTCTTTGTTAATTCTTAGAATTGCAAAATTGTTGATGAAATTAATAAAAAAAAAACTGTGAATACCAACGAGCAGAAAATCCAACAGTAACGCGAATGTAGTAAGTAAACTTAATAGTTGTTATTTAGCATACTTTAAGGAGTACTTGAGTATTCTAGTAAAAATAACTATTTTTATGTGGAGAACTGATATAAATTCACGGGAAAGAATAACTTGACTTTTTTGTAGCCATGATTTCACTAAGACGACATAAGGTGAGACGTGAATGAAATATGTTATAAAGACGGGAAAATATGTTACCTTCATTGACTAAAATCTATCATTGTTCCTAAGATTTCAAAAGGTTTTAATATTACAATGATTTGCTTGAAAAAAAGGTTGAAAAATAACAAAGATCCTGAATTTTCGCTACGAGCCAAATTAAGTCTTGAGTAAAGACATGGAATTTTTGCCAATTAAATAAATTGGGTACACTTAATATAAAAAAAGAAAAATCCTTTCAACTTTCATTAACACTCGCATTAAAAGAGCAAATAAGAACATGTTAAAATTTCATAAATTATGCATGCAAATAAGCAGCGAAAAAGTACGAGTTGAAAAGGTATTTAGTACAAACCGCGCACCCGCATTACCGGAAATTGTGAATATAACATAAAAATTCGCAACGAATAACGTTCAACTAACATCAATTAGCGTTTTTTTTTTTTTGTGTTAGCTGTTTTTTTTGTTGCTTCTGATTCTTAATGCTAATAGCCGTATATCGCGTATTCACCGTTATTTTTTTTTTTGTTTTGTTTTCCGCCCTTTGTTTCTTAAATAATTTCCCGCATATTTTGATGTTTTTTTTTTATTATTATTTTTTAAGCGGAATATGCTTGAGAAAAACTAAAATAAAAAAATTAAAATTTTAAAAATGAAAATGTGCTAATTAACAAAACAGGAAATTTGTTTTCTTCTCACAGCTTCTTAGAGTTTGGGGTTGGGTTTAGAGGTGATTGGGGAACGAACGGGTTAAGCGAGAATAAAGTGTGTGGCGTTAGTTGTATTTACTTGGCTTTTAAACAATTTGCTTTGTTTGCTGACGAACAACAAAAAATAAAAAAAGTTGAATTTTAAAATTTGCAGCATAACGAGTCCTTATTAATTGCGCAAATAAACGCAGACTGTGCTTTTGGCTGGAGTCGGGGTTTGAGTTTGGTGTGAAAAGGGTCAAGCACAAAATGTCATTCTTTTTTTGTTTTAATTTTATTAGCATGGGCGAATTAAGTAATGCATATTTTTGAATAATCCAAAGGTAGTTTAAACGTTGAGAAATTAATTAGATTATAAATGTATGTTCAAAAATATATGAGTACAAAATTTTCAATAAAAAATATATTTTAAATTTTTAAATATTTTTAAAAATATATAAGCAATTTTAAGTTCTCTCTTTCTCTATGTTCATGAACGCAGCAAAATATTGAAACCTATAAAATATAAATACATTGAAAAAATTAAATAAAGTGCATTCACGAAAAAACCAATCGATACAAATTTAATTTTTGCATAGCGCAAAATAAATGTCATCATAAAGATGCGTACTCAAAATGTTTAACGTTTATTTTTGTAAAACTCAATTAGGCTGTGTTTCCAATTGAACAATTTGCAGGATAAAATCTACTCTGTATTTAACTATAAATATTTATTTTTTTTGGTTTTCAATTTAAACGAAACGTAAAAAGCATCTATAAAAAACTATGACTAACATGAATGAACCAAAAAGAGCTCGATTTTTATACGTTCGTGTTAAAAATTAAATTTTGACACTAACAGACACACACGCACACTTACCATGCAGCGCCACAACAACTAGAGTGGCAAAAACTAAAAGCAGCAAGAAAAGCGCAAAAAACCAACAGTCCCTCGATCCACTCGTTCACGCACACCCATACACACACACACTCCATAAAAAGTGCCAAACAAATAGCTTTTATATAGCCTGAAGTCCACTGGTTGGTAATTTTAACGCTAGTTTGATGCCATTTTTACACTTTATTTTTTATTTCCGTTTCCGTTAGCAAACTTTCATATTATTTGTTTTTACTTGGTATCTCACTAGCTCTCTCTGTCATTCTCCACACACACATGTTTTTTTGTAATCACACATTGAAATAAAGTTTTAGTTAATATTTTGCGTATCTTGTAGTACATAATATTTTATTTTATCATTGAATTTTTTTTTTGCTGCTCTTGGAGCGAATTGTTTATTTCAACTGCTGCTGTTGCCACTGCATCTGTTGTTGTTATTTAAAAAATAGTAATCAAAGCAAAAACTCCATAGAGCAGCGCACACGGATAAGCAATCAGCACTTGTTGATGGTCCATCGAGTATGCGGTAACAAAGAGTTTGGATGCCGATATTGCACACCAGAGTATTGAGATTCCAGCAACAATTAAGCCAAGGCTGCCTCTGTAAAAATACAAAAAAAAAAAAAAAAGAGAAAATGAAAATGAAAAAAGAAAATTAAAACATGAGATATAAATTCGAGGCGAAAAAAAACAAAAGATATAAAATCACAAGCAAAACCAGTGCGATATTTAAATGAAAAACTTTGTCAAGCGCACCAGAGAAAAGGGCTTCGAAGAAGAAAAACAATTTCAAAAATACATATTCAAAAGTGCGAAACTGCACAATATGAACTACTAACACACACACACACACACACCAGCACTTTGTTTGCTGTGAGGTCCAGCATATATGATGAAAAAAAACATTCAAAAAATAACCAATAATAACACCATCCAGACAATGAAGGAGTGCACACTATAGAGATATTTATGAACATAAACGAGGCATACTCTTAGGCACTAGACACAGAAGTTTTTCTGTGTGTTGACCAAAAAAGCTCAAGAGTATAAGAAAGCACTTTTTATATCTATATCTACATCTATGCTTTTAATAAAATTCAAGTGCAAAACATATGATTCAAGTTAGCTCCAAAATTACTAGGCCGATTTTTTTCAAATAAATTTTAAAATATATTATCTTTGCTTCAAAACAATATAGATGGTGTTTTGTTTTAAGCACATTTACTAATAAATATCTTTAATTAAAGTGCTACTTTTTAAAAAATTATCACAGATGCTTTCAACGATGCTTTCACCAGTTTGTGTTGCAAGAGTTTCAATAAACTACATGTTAATCTTTATCCTTCTCTTTTTGTGCTTACACAGCGCTATAAAAAAACAAGTGAAGAAATTTGTTGTAACCTTTTCATGTATTGTCTTAATGGAATTGTGCCCGGCAGTATATTATTCGGTTATAATAAGTTACAAGCGTAAGAAACAAATTGACCAGTTCTGAATTCCAAATCTAATTTGGGTTTAAATTTAATTTTTAATAGAATAAATTTCTGCTACTAAAAAAATTTCCCATGGACTGGAGATTTAAAAAATTAGAGCTTTAAAGTTTTAAAAAGAAGCTTTTTTTAAAAAAAGTTTTATTTTTTATAAATTTTCGGATTGAATTGAACTAACGCAGTTCACTCTCTGTGCAAGTGTCTACTTTAGTTTGATTTTTGTTTTTTTTATGAGATTTTCAACAGAAGCAGAGCCTAAAAAGGCATAAATTGGAATTTTAAATAATTAACGAGGAAGACCATTTCAGAATTTAGTTCTTAAATTTTTGATCAAAAAGACGTCAATCAAAATTGATACCTAAATAATGACCGATGCCTATTTAAAACTTTCAAGCCATACCCAAGCCATAATTTCAAACCTATTCCGATTCTTCAATATCATGCTATTACCTACTAATGCCGATAAACTGATCGAACACTACAACTAACCATTGAAAACTTGATAGTAAAGACAAAATTATACAGTCAAAGTTCTTTTTAAAATTTTTTGGAGTTAACGTCATAAAAATAGACTCAAAATAGACTTAAAAGTTCACGCATTATCCTTTTTGGATTTGAATTTGATCAGGGTCCAACACAAATTGCTGGGAAATATAAGAGTTGTTCAAGATTTCATTTTAAGTAATTTCAAGTTGCTTGAAAGCGTTTCTTTACATTTTTTTCTCGTGCTCGAAAATTGGCAGACATGGCAGATGAATTACAAAGACTATAAATTTATTTTTTATATTTTGCTATCCGTTTCAGCGTTTCATTGATCAATTCACATCATTTATTGCCTTCACAGCTGATACCAATGACATTTTTTTAAAGCACGGTTTTCTTTTGTACGGGGTCTGCTTTTATTTCCATAATTTTTCATTTAGTTGGAAGCAATAATTTTTTTAAGATTTAGTAACATTACATTAAAAGTAAGTAACATTACATTAAAAGCAACTAACTTACTGCCATCATAAAATACTTTCAAAACAGTTTTAACCTATTAATTCCTGACCCTACAAGGGCCAATGCAATGTCCATGAAATTGAATCATATTTTTGTAGTGCGTGCTAAGTATGTAGCATGCAAGTCAACGAATTTCGGTGGAACCAGATTCGAATCAACATCTGATATAGAAAGTTTTTCAATAGGAATACATTTTTCTGATCGTCCGTCACCTCTCACAAAAAATAAAATGAAAATTTCTATAACAACATTCTAACACTGCAATTTCTCTATGAATGAAAGCAATAATATTGAGAAAAAAACAAAAAATTAAAAACACTCAAAACAAAAATAAAACCAAGAACAAACATTATTGCTGTTACAGTCCAAGAACAATAAAAACAAACAACGACCATGAAGAACCAGGAGTTAAAAAATAAAAAACCAAAACCTTCGTATTATTGCTGCCACAAAAAATTATGAACCAACAACGCGCATAACCATGAGTGAAGGCGAGTGAAGACGACTGAACAAGGACCACTACCACTACCACTACCACTACCACTACCACTACAACTTCATACATGAACTGATAGAAATGAATACAAAAAAATGGAAAGTGAAATATTTTCCAAACCATTTAAAAGAATGGAAAAGTAATGAAAAAAAAAAGCAGAAAAACTTAACGCACTACTGCGGCACATCGGTAAATGGTATGAAGTGTGATTTTGTTGTGTGTTGTACATTTTGTTTTTTTTTTGTAATTTTTTCAAAACTGATATGCATGAAAGCTCGAACTCGACCCTGACTGAAGCCACAGGATACACTAGGATACAGTCTATATTGCCAGCCACTAGAGAATCATTCGTACAGAAACAAGTTGTTGCTGTTGCTATTGTTTGCATTGTTGTTGTTTGGTTTTGTTCATTTGTTAACTTGTTTGTTTATTTGTCTGTAGTTGGAATTGTTAGAAAAGTTGTTGAGGTTATTATAGATGCCAGAGAAGTTTATAACAATAATATTCAAGTTTATAGCTAAGCGAATTTTTACTTTTTCTCCCACCTTTTAGCACTTTTATACAATACAGCTAGCCTGAACCCATCAAAAATATCAACTAACGACATAAAGGTGTTTAAACATTATCACTTCAATATTTACACTGTCAAATTGCACAATACGATATTATTTCCGCTTCCGGCAAAACATAAATAATTATGCTCTTTTTGTATGGCACAACGACACCGTTGTATGGACGACTGCATTTTAACACCAAAACACGAAGCACCCCAACACCAACTACAACAATCAACAACAATATAGAACAATCGCAATAATAACACAACAGCCTCAGAAACAACAACAGCAACAAAAAGTTGTTGCTACATTTTGCCAATAATCAATAGAGTGTGTTGTTGCCAAAGTTGCTGCCAGTTGCTGCTGCTGTTGGTTTGGCCTGATTGGATTTCCCTGATTAAAAACTTAATTGAGAGCAGCAACATAAAATAGGAAATTGCATGCAGTTGGCAAACAAATAAGCAAACAAAACAAAACTAAAATAAAAAAAAAACAAATCAAAAAATTGGAAAATAAAATATATAGCAAAAAATGGAGGAATAACAACAACAACAACGACAAGCTACTCGTACCTACTAGCTAACAATTCTGCTGCAAAGTGAGCTACAATAATTGAGAAATCAATTGATATCGTAGAACGTGCAAATGTGCACGACTGAATGCTTAGTTGTAGCCATGGTAATGATGATGATGATGGTGGTGATGCTGATTATGATGATGGCGATGCTAAGGCTTGGCTTTGGGAAATGAGCATTTTTAATTATTGTGCAATTTTACACGTTATTTAAGCTGAAAGTATGTTCAAACAACAACATATACCTAAATAAGTGTGCGCTCAAATTAAAAAAAAAATAACAGTTCCACAGCTAATTTGCAATATTGAGTGATTTGTTGTTTAAAACAAGAAATGTGTTTCTAAGGTTTCTGGTGTTGACGGAGAACCAGAAAATCAATACATTTTCGTCTATGGTAATTGCTCATCATTAAGATTTTAAGATTATACGACCATTTTTCTAAATTTTTTTGTATTGAATGGCTTTAATAGTAATTCCAATTTGCTTATAAGAAGAGCATTTCAAGTTCATTTTGCTGACATCTGCTTTCTTTGCTATTAAGTACTCTGTTACTTTGACACATATACAACATGTCATCGGAGACAGATAATTTGAATTTAAATCAAAATAGCTTTAAAGGCGCTAATATAACGAACATTTTCAATTTTCTTTAATAAAACAACTCTCGGGAAATGTTTCCAATTATGATGAGAGTTTTGGGTAACTTCGGGTATTATGATATGGTCGGGTAATGTGATATACCTGTATCTTCTGTTAAATACACAATTTTCAACAAGCACAAACATGTGAACATAACGGCAACAGAAAAAGACACGTGATGCAGTTTAATGCAGCGCACTCTCATTCACTGTGTTCGCTCTTATTATTGTGAAATTGTTTTATCGGTGTAGTCGATTTTTTTTTTTTTTGAGTGCGAGTGAATTACAATAAATAAAGCAGAATTGTAAGCTGAAATAGATAAATTTGTTAGAGGTTGAATTAAGTTTGCCACAAATGAATTAAGTTAGCCACTAATGAGGTGAGATTTTGATTTTTTTACAGTGTATTTTTACAAAAATAACCTTATTATTTTGAAATCCGAATTTGGCTATTGTGATATAGTCAAAGGTGGGTAATGTGATATACCATATTTTCATACCATATCTATTAATTTCATTTTTTTATACTTTGTGTTATTTTTTTTTTTAAGTTTTTTGGTTAAGTTTTTTGATGCGTATTTGTATTCAGTTTATTTTGTTTGTATTTTTGTTTTTTTTTATGTTAATTCCACTGAAATAATAACATTTTATCAACAACAACATTAATCAAACTAAAACAGCAGATTTTCTTTTCAATAACATGTTTTTAATTTTCGTTGAAAAAACAATAGGTACTGCTGTTGAACACTATTCGGATAATGTGATATTGGTATATCACATTATCTGAACGTGGTATATCACTTTACCCGCCAATTTCATTAAGAGCAGTTACATGACCTTTTTTCACTGTGTTGAAAAATCTCCAAATTGGGTTACGCTATAGAGCTCCAAAGTAAAACACTGCAAAATTCATCTAAAAATAGCCTGTATAATGCGGTATAAGCTAAGGTATGAAACTTACTAGTAATTATAAATTTAAAAATACCTATGTATATCATATAACCCGAAGTGACTCTAGTTGGTTCGTTTTGATAGTCGTTAAACTCAATTCAGCAATCAATATTGAAGACTTAGATTCAGTATATCGATGGTTAAGCGCACTAAAGTGATAAGTGACCTTTTGACGAAAATAGGTTTATTGCATTTTTCAATCCATCAATATAATATCTACCTTGTGTAAATTTATTGAAAATGCCTAGCCAGTGTCAGTACACTGTTAAAATTAGTGTTTTGTATTGAGATGTATTGAAAATTAAAAACAAAATCGAAGTTCCTGAACATTTGAAATTTTTCACTTATCACTTTAGTGAGCTTAACCATCGATACATAGTAAAAGTTAAAATCTTGCAACTCGTCAATATATTTTTCGTTGGTGAACTAAATTTAATATTTTTCGTTGCAAACCCTCCTTTTAAAAGTGCTTTCCAAATGAATGTAGGGTGTACATGAGCGAATTTTAGTACAACTTTTAATACCCATTAATTGACAAGCGGGAAAGAAGGGCGTCAAAATCAATGCAGAAACTTAAATAAAACTCACTGTATGGTGATTAAAACATTTATGCCGGAGAGCACAACCATTGGCAGCAAACAATAGCCGAGCACCGAGACCACAGCACCAAATGTTACTTGAGCCTGTGTCGCCATTAGCGAGAGCAGGCAATAGAAAGCAATGCAGCCCATCACGCCTATACCGTAAATGTATGAGAACGTCACTTTGCCACTCTGCGCATTTGCATGGTTTGAGTTGAGTTTTGAAGTACACGATGTTGAAGTGACGTGTGGAAGAAAGGAGAAAAAAACAATTTCAATTAAAAATTAAGCAAATATTTTATTATTTACATTTCTGTTCTACTCACCAACAGCAGAAAACCACCCAGTGCCAGGCAGAAGACCAATGGACCGGCCATATCAGTGTCCTGCAGGATTTGTTGTTCAGTGCCGCGCATGGGATTCAATACAGCTAGAGTCTGGGCGGGTTGAAGAGAATATATATTGGTTAAAATATAAATAATTAAAAATGGCACAATAAATAACAAAAATTCTGAAATAAAATATCAATATAAATAGTAAAAATAATTTTATAGAGGGTTAATTTTTATGGTCAGAATATTTAGTCAAACTGTTTAAACATCCAGTTGTCTTTTTTTTTGGAAGAATTTTGGGTTTTATTATGACATATGAAAATATTTAAAAAATTTGATAAAATTAAAATTTTCGAATTCCTATACATAATTCTGTAAAATGTGAGTGCGGAACGCTTGATTTTTTTAAAAAATTTCATAGTATACTTTTAGGCATTTTTGTTTTGTGATTTATTGAAACTTCAAAATCTTTTTATTTATTTTTTATTTTGAAATTCTATATTTTCCGTTTTTACTTTAAGGTATTTTATAAATATTTGGATTTAAAAACTGAATATGTGACCATCGTTAACTTCTAATTCAGATTAAATAAAATCAATATTTTATGTTTTTTCTTTATTAGAACCTGGCCCGTCATTTTTGACGGGAAAGAACTAGTATGTTAAGAAAAAGAGCTCAAAATATATCGAAGAAAATTTTAAGAATACTAAAATAAAGAATAAAGAAAGAAATAAAAAAATATAAATGCTTCATTTCAAACTACATATCGTCACCTTAATATAGAAAGGACGTAACTCGTCGTTTTTCACAATTGTGTTTTATGCATTTTCTGTTAGAATACGCTCCTTGAAAGCAAAAAACTGATATATAGTTTTAAATACTGAATTTGTTGACGATTTTCATTACAATCTGCATTAAAATATATTTAATTACGTAACATTTTAAAAAGTTATTAAGATTTTTTATCGTGCTGTAAAATTATGAGTTAAGTCCTTTTTATATTAAGTTGACGATATATTTATTTATTTATAATTAATATTTTGTAAATTAATTTACAAAATATATCTCAAGGTGCTGGGCTGCAAAGGCCATTTTGCACCGAAAATATAATATCTATATATTAATACGCAAACAAAAAGTTTTGGGTACACTTTTAACTGTGTTAATGTCAATATATTTACATAATACTTATATCGATGGAAAGGTATTTTTGAGTAGAAGTGCAGAATAATTTTTTTATTTGAATAGGATGTCATTAAGATAGGTTAATTGAAGGAAACGTAAAAACACCTTTTTCCCAATGGGTTTTATCAGAAAAAACATCAAAATATGCGTCATAGCTCTGTTAAGCATCGCTGTTGTAGCCTCCAGAAAGAAGAGTAAATGCGAGCGTAACAGTGAGATGGACAGAGATTAACAGAGCTGTGTCGTATTGTTGTTGTAAAGGCTTTTTCTCAATTCCACTCTCCTTGAACACACTGATAGCCTGAATAGAATGAACATTCTGCTTTAGCGTTAACCAAAAAACTGTTGAGCAGGTGTTCATTCGATTAGTGATTGCTGATTGGATTAGTGTCGCTGGCACAACGCACTTTTGGAAAATTTTAAGTTTTCGCTGGAAAATAACTTTTTTAATAAAACTTTATAGGACGCAAGTTATACTAGCCCAACAATAAAGAAAAAGGCAAGCTTAACTAAAAAGAATTTTAACGAAAATGTGTATTGAGAAGAGGAGCAAATCGGTGCACACCAAAGAAGCCTCCGGTTACCACTTGGTGCAAAATGTTAAAAAATGTAAAAAATAATTTTATTATCGTGGAATTTTATAATTCCGAGACAGCTATGGTGTACGCCGATTTGCTCATCAAAAACAAAACAAGGCATGTTCAAGTTACAAGTGCAAACTGAGTTAAGCCTTGCACTGGTAAGTCAAACTTAGCTCCCTGTGTAGACATATCATAAGCATGTTTAAGGAGGGTGTAAGGGTTTCAGCATAGAAAAAAAACACTGAATTTTTTTTAAGAGTATGAGCAAATTTATTAAAACCTTTCGTAAATTATTAAGTGTACTTTTACCAATATTGTGTAATTTTTTTTCCGGAATATTGAAATATTGAAAAACAAGCCGTGACAGAGCTTTTCCCGGAAATTATGTGAAATCAAAAACCATTACAAATTTAGTCAAAGTATCATCAAATCCTCCCCCCAACGTTCTTTGATCATTTGTTTTTTCATTTAAAAATTGTTGGTAGCCATCTGAAGTGTGAACTGCTATTTTCCACGAAAAATTCCGCAATTTTGTGGGTGGGAAAACCCCTTTATGTAAAAAAAAAATCAAATCAGCGTTGGGGGGGAGGCATTTTATGTGTAGAAAATGTGAACCAAGTTTTAAATGAATCGGTCAAGTAGTTTTTAAATGGCAGTGCACAGAGAAAACTGTGAAAACGTTTCATAGCACGAAAAGCAGGTAGCGAGCTACTTTTGAAAACGTTTAACCCAGATTTTGCTCCTCTAACGTTTATTTTCATTTCAAAAACGGATATTTTAAAATGAGCTTCTAAAACGTTCGTTTGATTTTCTATAATAAACATTTTAACATTAGCTTTTAAAACGTACCTTTGCTATTTTAAAATTAAAATTTTAGAAGAATTATATGCAATTCTCAAAATTTCCATTTTAAACTATCAAACGAACGTTTTAAAACTCATGTTAAAATATTTATTATAGATAATCAAACGAAAGCTTTAGAAGCTAATTTTAAAATGTCCGTTTTTGAAATGAAAATAAATGCAGTTTTGAGAAAAACGCGTTTAAAGTTTATAAGCTACGTTTATCGACGTTCGAGGTTAACTTACTTAAAATACATATCTCCGAAAGATTTCCTCGGATTGACTTCAAATTTGGACACAACATTCTTGAGATGTTGTGCATTACTTAAAAAATGGTTAAAAAAAAAGTAAAAATTCTTTACCCCGCCATTAATAAAGTATAAAAATTTTATTTTAACTCATTGGATAATTTTTTGAGAAAAAACTTCACAAACAAAGGTTAATTTTTATGTGCGTCTGGAAAGTAAAACTCCGTAAAACGCTTTAAAATTGATAAGAAAAATTAATATTTTAACGTATAAATATTTTAAAATTAACATTTTAAAATTGATTTCTAAAACGTTCGTTTGGTTTTTTAAAATAAAAATTTTAAAATGAGCTTTTAAAACGTTCATTTAATTTTTGGTAATGAATATTTTAACATTTATAATTCTTTTTGGAAGTGATTATTTGAGCGCAAGGATCACATCAAATGAATTTGATTGAGTGGGCTATGAGTGGGTATGAATCTATTATTGAAAAATTGATTTATATAAAATTTATAATTGACAAACATAAATTTGTTGTTCGTTTTTTCTTAAAGTTGAAGCATCACCCTTTCGTTTTTGAAAAAAATTTAAATATTACTTTTGAATTTGAAAATGTGCGTTTTCATTTTTCTGTGGCGTAAACGTTTTTGAAAATATTCATTTTACTTTTCATTCTAAAATTTTCGTTGTTGCTTTTAACATGTTTAATTTTATTTCTGAGCTTGAAAATATGCGTTTTCATTTTTGTTTGATGAAAAATGTGTTTAAAGTATTCATTTTATTAATTTACTAATTAATTTAATTTTAATTTAATTTAATTTTTTTTACAACGAAGTGAAGTGCTTAGTTATTGTGTCGAGAAAAAATTGCATTTTCTCCGAGAAAAATTGAAAATATTGTAGCTCAAGCCTTAAAATCTTCGTTTAAAGCTAACAAAAAAAAAAAAAAAACATATTGGTCATTTCAGCCCTTAAAAGGACTTTGACCGAACGGCTAAAGTTCATGTTCTCACATGGCATTATTTACTCTCTGAGGTTTGCCATTGTCTGCAAAGAGGTGGTGACCGATCTGAAAATTTTTTTTATTGATAAAACTTTTCGCCGTGACTGGAGATCGAACTCGGGCTCCGAGCGTGCTAAGCCACACACTTAACCTGCACGCCACGGTCACCACGGTCACCATTCATTTTTCTAATCGATTTTAAAGTGTTTTAAAAATATAAAAATTTAAATTAAAAATTTTAAAAACTACCAGGTTTCAGTTGCTTTCGAAAATTTGTTTTCTCAGTGATCGGAAACTTCTGTAAGCTATTTCTTCCCGGCGTTGCTTTAACGCAACACGAAGTTTTACTTCACAAAATGCAGTAAAAAATTAAATCATTTAAAAAAATTTTCATGCACGTATTAAAGGCGCTCACAAGCTTTCAGGCTATGTGCTCATTATTTTAATTATTAGTCAAACAGTTTTTGCAAAAACCAGAATTTTTGAAAATATTGTTTTTTTTTAATTTTTTCAAACTTATTATATATTTAGTGCTACCTGTGCACATTCCTGTGTGTTAAAAATGTGAGAATGATCAATTGTCAATCAATTGTTTTATTGATAACATTGATAACAAATTCCACATTTTTTCATTATTTTTATATTCGTTTGAGAGTAGAGTGATTTGGTAGAAATCCTCACGTAATGTGTGCGTATGAGTGCGAGTATAAAAATTCGAGCAACATAACAAATGAAGGGGGGATGCAACTCTTTCTTTCTTGGAATATCTCAGGTCACAGGTGTTTCATTGGAACAGTTATGGATTCTTTCGAGCGTTTGAACAAAAATTATGACTCTATGACCAATCGGATGCAATAAAATTATCAGAGGAGGTTACGGATAAGTCATTGGAACTTTTATGAATTCAATGAAGCATATGGATGGAAATAGATGATTTTATGGAGAAAAATTGTTGATTCGATCGGTTTCAATGCGATTGTATTGGAATTTTAATGAATTCCTAGGAGGATTTGGACAAAAATGCATCATTCTTATATATTAATACACAAACAAAAAGTTTTGGGTACACTTTTAACTGTGCTAATATCAATATATATTTACAGGTATTTAAGGTATTTTTGAATAGAAGTGCAGAATATTATTTTTATTCGAATCGGATATCATTACGGTAGGTAAATCTAAGAAAACCTAAAAACACCTTTTTCCCAATGGGTTTTTTCAGAAAAAACATCAAAATAAATGCCGACCAGTGTTGCCAGTCTAGCCTTTTTGAGGCTAGATCTAGCCTTTTTTTTTGTTGTCTAGCCTCGAAAATTACCATCTAGCCTCTAGCCTTTTTTTTAGCCTTTTTTTGTTTTTTTCTAGCCTTTTCTAGCCTTTTTTAATACATTGCTTAAAGATGCATTACTACATCCAATTTTTCTGACGTTGCAATTTTGAAAGTGTAAATCTTCTATTGCTCTTTTTATTCTTTTAAAGTGGTTAAACCAGGGGTTGAAATAACAGTTATTTGAATTGTAATTTTTTGTTCAAAAATATTTTGTTTTTGAACAGAACAAAAAAAATATTATACACAAATTTTGTTCTGGTTGTGAACAAAAAATTTTAGTTTACAATTTTTTTGCTCTTTGAACGATATTTATTTTTTGAACAATATAAATTTTGTTCAAATTTTTTTGTTCATTGGAAAATTTTGATGTTAATTTTATTAGGTTTCAAAGAAATTCAGTCGATATTATATTTTGTATATTGGATGTACAATAGGCTGGGTTGATTGGTAAACTGATGTTGCTTGGTCAAATTTCGGTTCGGTATGAATAGTTATTAAAGAAAAAAAAGGGGGAAAAGGGTGCAGTTTACCCTATCACACCATCAATTTCGTGAATGTTTTTTTAAGGAATTTTGTTCAAATAATGTTCAACAGCAAAACAAATATGCCTGAAATGAAATCGTTGAACCCGATTCAGCCTAAAAATGGTCTAATACTTAATACATTTTCATAAAAAAATTTAACATAACAAATTCCTATGCTAAAAATTCACAACAGCCAAGATACAATCTTATCGTTGGTGCGTATATATTTTTGACCATGTCGACTGAACCTATCCATCTTATATTCACACCATATGTTTGTGTGGTGTTCCGAAATATTTTATTTTTGTTAAATCCCCCTATTTGGCACAAAATAGGCAAAAAAATATAGAGATTTTCATATTCTCATGAATGCCCAGTTTTTGTGTACTTTTTAGTGTTGAATAAGAGTACGAACACGTATAATTTTTATTACTGTAGTTTAAATTCAACTATCTTTATAGTGATTTAAATTTAATGGTTGTATGCAGGTAGATGTGTCAGTGGGCGGGTTCCAAAAAATTCAATAGTGCATTCTTGGGCACCAAGCTTAAAACTCACTCATATTTCTAAATTTGCAGCAATCATTTTATCAAATCCTGCTACGAATTCAAATTTATTTGAAATGACTATCTGTCAAAATTATCGTAGAAAAATCTCGAATATATATTATTAGTAAGGATTAACACTTAAAATCTTAAACACATTCTATAAAATCAAATATGCAAGAAAAAGTCTTTTAATTTAGCTGTAATACAATTTTAGGATTTTTTTTTATGTAAAAAAGTTACTTCTTCATACTTTTAAACCACAACCTTCTCTACCAATATTTATTTTATATATTCTTGCACGAACGAGAACCAAGTTTATTGCGTTTGCTATCGTTTCCAATTTGCGAACTTGAGCTTGAACTCTGATTTTAAGTCATAAAATAATTTTGATTTTTTTTAGCCTGTGAGCAATATGTTTTGTTCAAAAATTTTTTTGTTCTTAAACTGATTTTTATTTTTGAACAATATTTTTTTTGTTCATTGAACAATATTTATTTTGTGAACAGAACTATTTTGTTCATATTTTTTTGGTTAAATTTTGAACTTTTTATTTTGTTCTTTTTTGGATTCAATCCATGGGTTAAACCCAAATATTTTCTGTTATAGAGAAAGAAAACTCCAGTTACTCTACAGAAGAAATAACTATTATTGAAATCTAATGGCAAAAAATTGTAAATCACAAGTAGAATAGGAATCTAGCTGGGCAGAAGCTAGAGATTCATTGAATGAAGATCCGTTCCAAGAGCTATCAGATTTGGTTTTTAGTTTTATTATTTTAGCATTAAGCAACGCTGAGGTAGAAAGAATTCTTAGTACAACGAAATTTAAAAAAAAAACCAGAAAAGAAACCGTATTCAACTGTTCTTAAAAGAAAACGAGTAAAGAAAGTCTAGTCCGACTATGAAATACCCTAGACCTCCTATTATATTTAAATAAACTATATATAAAAATACTAAAACAAATAGAAGTAACTTCCTATTTTGTTTAAAATCCATGTATTTATAGAACTATATAGGTTTAACTAATGAAGGTTGTATGGGAGGAAGGCGCGTTCGTAGGTGGATTACGCCTTTTTTGTGAGCACACCTTATTTTTATATACTATGATCTCATACCAAGTTTTATCTCTGTAGGCCAAATATAAACGTTTTATAGTGTTTTCAGTATTGTGGGTTGCATGGGAGATGAGCATGTTTATGGGCGGATGTCGCTCAGTTTGTGAACACATCTTGGTTTTGATACAACAATCTCAATACCAAGTTTTATATTTTTGGCTCATATAAACCTCTTTATAGCGTTTTTACTATAGTGGGTTGTATGGGAGGTGGGCGTGTTTAAGGGCGAATGACGACTATTTTACATCTAAGTACACATCTAAGTTTTAATATAAAATACATATCTGATAAGTTTAATCCCTGTAGTTCAAATAAAAGGGTCTTTATAATAGTGTTTTCAATGTTGGAGTTGTATGGGAGGTGGGCATGTTCATGGGTAGAGCACGCCCATTTTTTGTGTACGTCTGCGTTTTGATACAAAATAAATACATTTAAATTTTATTTTGGTAGCTTAAATAGAACCATCTATACAGCGATTTTTATTTGTTAGTTGTATGGGAAGTAAGCGTGTCCGTGGGCGGATTCTAAAAATATTCAATAGTGCAGATGCTTGGGTTCATGTGAACATGTGTACCAATCTCATCTCCTTCTTAACCTATATTAACAGATAACACATAGACAGACGGACGGAGGGACATGGTTAGCTCGACTCAAGAGGTGACACTGATCAGGAATATATACTTTTCTATACCGGACTCGCTTATTTCTATGCGTTACAAACGTTTGCACAAAGTCAATATACCCTGACCTTACAGGTTTAGGGTATAATAGCGTTAACAAATCTAGCCTTTTTTTAGCTTTTTTTTTAAAGCCATCTAGCCTTTTCTAGCCATTTTTTAAAGGCCATCTAGCTTCTTTTCTCAAAACTTTCTGGCAACACTGATGCCGACATAGCTCTGTTAAACATCGCTGTTGTAGCCAACAGAAAGAAAAGTAATTGCGAGCGTAACAGTGAGATGGACAGAGATTAACAGAGCTGTGTCGTAATTTTGTTGAGAATGCTTTTTCTCATTTTTACTCTTCTTGAACAGAATGAAATTCTGCCACATCAGAGTAAAAAAAAAAACTGCTGAAAAAGCGCGCCTAATTTTTACCATTTTTTCTTTCTCTCAGGGCGAGCTGAAGTTCAGAATTTCGAAGATCGAAATTTGACACATGAACTGTGTTTTTTTTTTTGCATAAATGTGATAAGTTTTACTGCCCATTAGGCAATGTCAGCACTGCTAGCATGAATTCGTATGAATTTTGTGCGACTGCTGCGCCCATACACAATTATAGTTTAACTTAAATGAACTGAAATCTGCATTTTTTTTTTAGATTTAAGGTGCATTTATTTTGTATTGACACTAAATTAACAAACTGTCCGTGAGATAAAAAAATCAAGGCTCCCCTTATAATTTTTTGAAAATTTTAAATTTTTATTAAATCTTTTCTTTTTCTTAAAAAATAATTAAATTTTAAAATAATTTCTTTAAAGCAATAGATTTATGTCTCCAACAATTAAAAGTAATAGCCTCGAACTTATTTCAACAATCTCGGCAAACTTTGTCGTCCGCTTTGATCTTTTCGTAAAATATAGGGTAAAACTGATTTCTGTTGTAAAAAATAAAAGCTCAAATTTTTATTTTTGATTTTCTTTCAAAACCTTTAGCGCATTTTAGGTGAATTTATTTTGTTTTGCCACTTAATTATTAACTATCCGCGCAAACAAAAAAATCAAGGCTACCCCATATGATCTCTTTGACAAAATTACATTTTTTTCAAGACGTTGTTTTTGCTAATTTTTAAAAAATTAATAAAATTTAAAATTTCTTTGAATTAAATAACTTTATATCTGCAATCAATTAAAAGTTATTGCCTCGAACTTATTTTAACCATATCGCTTTGTCTGCATATCTTCTATATATTAATACGCAAACAAAAAGTTTTGGGTACACTTTTCACTGGGATAATGTCAATATATTTACATAATACTTATATCGATGGAAAGGTATTTTTGATTAGAAGTGCAGAATATTTTTATTCGAATTTGATGTCATTACGATAGGTTAATTGAAGGAACCTAAAAACACCTTTTTCCCATTGGGTTTTTGTCAGAAAAAACATAAAAATAAATGCAGACATAGCTCTGTTAAACATCGCTGTTGTAGCCAACACAGGTTGTAGATTGCTGTTGTAAAGAATAATGCTTTGTTGTATTTTTCTGCATATATCATTATATGCAGAACAAAAAATTGGTCGAATTTCGACCACAGGCGATACTAGTATATATAAATACAAATTTTTTATATGTCGTAGTAAAATAAATAATGTTTGACCAAAGCTTCGTTGATTATATGTATTTAAGACATCTTTTTTGCTGCAATCAAGTGCCATATGTAGGAATGTTAGCTTTTGATCTTGGACAATCGTTTAAAATATGTTCTACTGAAAGAACAAGGAGCAGTGGTTGCATGCTCTTGGGCTAGTTTGGTTGTAATAGTGCTGAGAACTAAATATTGTCGTACCGATTCTCATACGAACAATTTAGATGCATTCTTCCCGAGTAAAATGACGATATATATTTGAATAAAAAAATAAATAAATTTGAATTTAATGTTTTGAACAAATTATGAAATTGTTATCAAACAAAGCTTCAAAATTGCTAAATTTAAACAAAATAATAATCCATGATAAATGTAAAAAAAAACCAACTAGAAGCTATAGCTGTATAAACTGTCAATTCAATAAATGCTTAGTCGAACATGACGAGGCATAAAAGTGTAAAATTTTAAAAATGGACAAAACCTGCTGCGAATACAAATTTTAAACAAAGCTGTGTTATAGCGAACTGAAAACACTACTACAAAACAACAAGAACAACAACACCCAAAACAACACTGACAATAACAACAAAGACAAAAACTTATATTTAATAGCAAATCAAGTGAAGGGTTTTTTTTTTCTTATTTGATTTTGTTAACATTTCTATGCACCATAACTATAAAAATCGCAGAAAAACAAAAATAGAAACATGAAATATATTATTTTGAGTAGAAATATCCGTTTGAAATATGGAATGGAAATTGATGATAAATGACGATGGTGACCAACGGAGCATCAGTTGTCATCGTTGTTGTCAGAAACGGCAATGAATTTGTTTGAGCTTAGTTTTTATTTTAATACGCTACAGTCAGCATGATAGACTTTCTGTAATAGATGCACGCAAGATAAAAAAAAAAGTTGATTTCTCTAAGAAATAATGCAAATAATAAAGCAGATAAACTGATATGAACAGTTGCTGCATTTAGAACTTAGCATCAGTGCTATCTGTTGGTTCAATACGACTATCGCAATGAAATAAAGGTTAAAACAAAATCATTTCTCAAAAGTTTCAACATTTCATTAAAAACATGAAGTTAACAACTGAGGTCTAAAGTGGTTTCACGGTTTTAAGACAGTATTCTAGTCTAGGAGACACATTTTTGTGGCTTTTTTAAATTTGATAAACTCATAATTTTTTTCAAGATATATTGGTATTTTAATAATAAAAAAAAAAATTGAGAATTTAAATGCGTGTTTTCTCGAAATTATTATTTCTAGACTATAACTAATTATCACGTGAAGTTTTGATATTGCATTAAAATTAAAATTAGTTTTAAGCAAAATGCCACGAGGAAGAATATTGTCGAATGAAGAGCGTGGCAAAATATTGGCAAACAACGAGTCTGGACTTACAATATCTGTTACCCAAATAATTATAATGTTTTAACGACAGTTGTTAGAAAACTGGCGCTGTCTGACTTAAAACAGAGGTTTATTCTCAGAAAAAGCTCCAACTTGACCAAGTCATGCGCGGAATTAGCCGCCAACGTGCTCAATAAAGTGTCGGAGGCCATCATAAGAGTATAATAGATTATAGTAAGATAAAACTAAGATATTATTCATATTTTGTTCATGAGACAACAAATTTTTTCACTCTATTGAACTGAAATTTTACTTTAATGTTTAAAACAATTCAAAATATAAAACAATTAGCCCCCCAACCCTCTGTAGTACGCCGTTGCACCAAATTGAAAATATACTACTTTGGTAGCAAAATTAAGACGTACCAAAATACGGCGCTTAAATAAAACATTAACAATGAATAAAAAATTAATAATGAACAAAAAACAAATAATAAACAAAAATTAATAATGATTAAAAAACTAATGAATTCAAAATGAATAACGATTCTTTATGAATAGCATTAAAATATTAAAGTATTACTCAGTATAACGAAAAATTCATAACAAATAATTTTTTTTTTTTAAATTGATTGTGAATTCAAAATATTATTCATGTAAAATCAATCAATTTTGCATTCATTAAATGCATTTTTATTTCGTTACTCACTGATTAAAGTTTTTGTAAAAGCAATCATATTGAATGCAAAGTAAAAAAAATATTTAAAAAAAATCACGTGTCTTATCATTGATGAATGCACTTTACAGCCCTCTTTGGTACTTCAATTATGTATGTAAATTTTGTTTTTTACTATTTTTTAAGAACATTTTTCAAACATGAAGTTAACAACTGAGGTCTAAAGTGGTTTCACGGTTTTAAGACAGTATTCTAGTCTAGGAGACACATTTTTGTGGCTTTTTTAAATTTGATAAACTCGTAGTTCAGACCATAGCTTACTAATAAAGAATCTTTTTTTATTTTATTTTTTATATCCTCAGAAGGGTTGAATACCCCTCCCCCCTCTTTGTAATTTTTTCACTTTTCAAAAATAAATTTTATATTATTTTATACTCTCTTTTAATTATATTTATACTCTTATAAATATATATATAAATTTGTAGCAATATCTTTTACATTTTACGTTAGTATGGAAATCTAGGATACGATTAGTATAATTTTTTTGGGTGTGCCAGTTAAGGGTCAATAAAACGTGAAACATGTTAACAAAAGGTCAAATTTATAACTAAGCTCTACAATAAAAAAGCAATTTTATGCTGGGATCAACTAATTTTAATTCATTTACAAATTGATCAGTTGACAAATAGTAGACTTTAAATATTTTCGCGTGGTCCCACTGACCAACAACAGTACTTAAGTATTTATTTGAATACAAATTAAAAAGCCTGCATATCAGAAGACTGTGAATACCATATAAAGTATTATTATCAAACCGAAATCTAAACTTTGAAACACACATGCAATTGTAGCGTCCTTTGGCTTCGGCCATGCCTATGGCTAAATTCATATTTTTACATTTTTCTATTGTTTGCTATTGTGCTTGAAAAAAAAAATAACCCGCAAGCAACAAAGCAAAAAAAAAACATATATATTGTTGCATTCAAAAAATTGCCGCATTTGTTATTTATTTTATTTTCAAAACAAATAAAATACTAAAGCCCGCCGTTGTCCAAAATACATACAAAAATTTATGAATTATGATGCATTCCGCTACTAGTTGTGCGAAAAACTGAAACGAAAATAAATGAACGGAAGTTGGATTTAATTTTTACGAGTTTTTGTTTGCATTTTTATTTTGTTTTTTTTTTAATTTGTTTTGCTGCAATATTTTTACTTTTATTTTTGATAAATGTTTGCAATTCAAGTTTTGCATAAATAAATACAAAATTCAGTGAACAAACATTAGATGTAAACCGCGTAAATAAATTTTAATTGGCAAATTTTTTTACTTAAACGTTTTCGTATTTTTTTTTTCTTTTTGTTCATAAACGTTGCAAATTTAAGTTCGTTAGTAATTATAGCCAACGATAATGGTAGAATAATTTGAGGTTTAATAAAAAATTTAAAATTCAATTTAAAACAAAGAATGTGCAAACATTTCAAAATAATTTCATTCGAGACAAATACTCGACTGTTTTACAAATAAGTAACGATAATGGTAGAATAATTTGAGGTTTAATAAACAATTTAAAATTCAATTTAAAATAAAGAATGATCAAACATTTCAAAATAATTTCATTCGAGACAAATACTCGACTGTGTTACAAATAAGTAACTTTTTTTGTGGTTAGTTTTGATTTTGCTATGTTTTCTCTGAAATTGTTAGACTCGTCCATAAGTAACTTGCATGAGCTCTTCTATTAAACTTTCTTGCCCGCTCACTTCCTTCTACAATAGTGTGGCCAATACAAGTTCCAATTGAGGGTGGAACTCAAAAATTTACAACTTTTTAATGCATGCACAAAAATTTGGAAAATTCCGTTTAATTGTGTGAAAAGGCGTCCTTAGCGGAGACGCCTTTAGCCACACTGGCTTTCGTACTTTTTCAACAACGGAAACGGGAAATAAACAAAACTTTATTTTATTGCAATTTTCTGCCGCTGCAGCATTTCATTAGCATTTCTCGTTAACATTTTCATTTTCAATTAACACAAATGTAGTAAATTCTTTTTTCAGTCATGAAAAATAAAACTTTAATTAAAACTTTTTTTCTCCAATGTTTTCACAAATAAGAATTTCTTTATTCATGCACGGCAAGGCACGGCACGGCACGGCAGGGCAGGGTAGGGTAGAGTAGGTCGAAGGACCTGGCCGTGGAGCAACGGTTGCAGTGAAAGAGAAAACAACATTTAATTTTCTATTATATGTAAAACTTGCAATAAACGTTCGTACGTTAACGGTTGCAAAACAGAAAATAAAAAGAATACAAAAATCAAAAAACGAGCAAAGCTTAAGTCTAAAAATTAAAAAATCTTTGAAGAAAACTAAAAGAAATCCTTGCGAAGATTAAACGCAGAAGTGAACACACAAAGGCAACAACAACAGCAGGAGCAGCAGCACCAGCAACAGTGGATGTAGGTTGCAGAAAAATCATAATAGCAACAAGAAAAGTACCCGAAAGCAATCTGAGCTATGAACAAAAGATGCAATTTTCTATTAAGGAAAGACTGGACTGACTGCATTGAAAGAAATGCAAGTCTACAAAAGGCAGAGCAGCTGTACCAGTCGTCAACCCACTCGCCTTTCTATACCTATGTAAGTGGTGCGGTGAGGAAAGAAAAGAAATAATTTTGCTAATTCCTTTGCCATGCAATTATTCACTTTAGATCAGCGCTTCAAGATAATCGCATAAAGAGTTGAACACACGGAAAGGCAGGCGAAAATGAAGACGGCATTGAAATATTGATAGAGCGACACGCAGCTTTTACGCCGCACAGTGGAATTTTGACGGAAGAGAGCATTAAATTTGATGAAACTGTAATGTTACTTTAAATAGAAGCCCTCAAATACAGAAAAATTAAGTTTTTTTACAGAGCCAAACTGATTAAGGTTTTAATGCAGCAAAGTAGTGTATTTAAAATGGGATTGGGAAAAGGAAAATCAGGTTAAAGTTGGACACGATTATAAGTCACATAAATTTAAATTTTGCTAAAATTACATATTTTTCATATTTAATAGCTTAGCTCATTTAACTTCATAAACATAATCGTCATACAAATTACGATGATCGGTAACGCTGCCTCTTCATATCTCTATTATCCACCTTACGGCGACTCCTCACTAAATTAACGTTAAATGATGTAATGAAATATGGTATGTAACCATCATACGGACTGGGTTTAGATCTACATATAAAAACTTGAACGTAGTCAAAATAAAAAATTATCAGATCCGTGTAACAAAATAAAGTATCTATCAGATTCCTTGTATTTGCTATCAAGCGATCATGTACCCGATAGCCTACTGATTTACTTCAAATTATTGCATATGAAGTAGACCCATTCGATGACTCCTCTCGCTCATTTTATAAATTTAATATTTTATGGTGGTAGCAGCACTGTTTCCATAAGGTTTTTATTTTTTCTGTTCACGAAATATATGGAGCCACCCCACTGTGCGCCACTTAACTGGTACAAAACGGCTTATTAAGAGAGAATCAGATGGACTAAAGAAATAAAAAAAGTCTACAGATTATCGATGAAAATGTTACAAAGCATAGAACTGAAGTGTGTGAGAACCAGAACTGTATTTAGTGGGTCTTTAATGGGCTGAATATAATAATAACGATACATGCCTTGGTTTCTTTTAAATAAGTTCTTTTATATAATCAAGATGAATAAGAAATATTTTATATTGTTATTCATCTCTATATACACACATATGGTCAAAATAATAAGTACAATGTACTTAATACATGTTCATTTTATTTCTTTGATGATCCATTTAATTTTTTATGAAATTAAAAATAAACAAAAATATTATTTTATGTTAAAATGTTCACCTAATTAATTAAATAATTTAAAGAAGAAAAATTTAAAATAACGCTTATGTTAACTTCGCCGCAGATTTGAAGAAAAAAAAAAATCAAAAAATAGTCCATAAATGTAAAAATGATTAATATCAATGTTTCATCAGCTTTCTTGTTGATTATTTTTTAGTACCCTACGTAACCAGTATAACCACCATTATATTGAATAATTTTGTCGATTCTTCTTAGTATACTTGATATCAGCTTACGACAAGTATCAGTTGGTATCTCATACCATGTTTTCTTAACAAAGGCCCATAATTGGTCTTTATTTGAAAATGATTCCTTCGTTAATTTTTGCTTCAGGTCCCCAAAGATGGGACTTATGTCTGGTGAATGACTGTGCCAATCAAATACCGTAACATTGTTGTCCTGAAACCAATCTTTAACCAACCTGGAAGTATGTTTCGGATCATTATTTTGTTGATAGATCCATTTAAGAGGCATATTGTCTTCAGCATATGGCAACATAACGTTTTTCATGATGTCAACATACCCAAACCATAATGTTGCCGCCCCCATGTTTGACAGTTTTTTTTTTGTGAACACGAGACTCCTTGCCCTTTGGGATTCGAACGTTTCGTTCACATTTCCAAAGAAATTGATTTTCGTTTCGTCGCTCCATAAAATGTTGCGCCACTTCTTTTCCCCAATACTTAAATGGATCCTTTTTGGCTTAAGTGATAGTCCTAATTTCAGTTGTTTTTGATGTTTTTTTTTTCCGCAGGTTTCAATAGCGTTTTTCTCTATTGTACTTATTATTATGACCGAGTAAAAAACGCAGTTGAATTTATTCGAATTTGAAAACGCGTAATTCTAATACTAAGTATGCCAAATTCTTTTACTTTTCAGGAGGTGATGAAGACTTTGATATGTATGCTATTTATGCTATGTTGTACTGTTTTAAACGTTCTACCTTCCTTTTTTACATACCTTAATCTATATAAGAGTTATTTTGTCAAATTTTGAATTACGTCGTATTAGAATTAGGTCGGCGAAATAGCTAAGACTGAAACTTATTTTCATATACAAGTATACACTAATTTTCATGTATACATTTATTTAATGCAAGCTCACCTTTTGAAAGATGTGATTAGGATTGATGCCCAATTCTGAAAAGAGGAATTTTGTTGGTTACAAAGTAAACTTTTCGATCCTTTCAAAATCACCTTCTAATAGTGGTGGTTCGTCGTCGAATTCAGTGCCTGCTCCTCCTGGTGGCTTAAAAGATTTATCCTGTTCATAAGGATTATCTGCATAAGCATTTGGATCATAGAAACCACTGACACCTTGATTCATGCTGGAATAAGTTGCATCGTAGTTGGGTGGTACAGACGGCTGTGAGTTGTCGAAGCTTTGAAAATTCCTTTAAGAACATTAACAACAGTTATCTTTTAAGAAGGAATACTTTTGGTTATTTATCTTAAACTTACAATTCCTGTCCAAATTCAGGCATTTCAAAATTGTATGCTGATTGGTCGCTACCAGCACCATAAAAATCATTTCCACCATTGAACGTGGCCATTGTTTATCTGTGATACAAATAAAAATACAAATTATGGTTGTTGTCTAAACAAAAGCTTTTTCGAAGTTCAATAAGTACAAAATTCCAATAAGAGATGGCGTGCAGAAAATGTTGAGATAAATTTTTCTGCACTTCAGGCATTAGTTTTATATTTTGGATATAATTTCCAAATGTTAATACTTAAATAAGTAAATGCTTTAATCCTGTTTTAGCTTTAAATTAAGAAATGTTCACATGAAACAATTTATATCCTTATCGCTTTTGAGTTCTTCTCTGAACACAAATTGACGAAACAGCACAAGCAGTTCCTTTTCTTTATTTGCCATCAACACTACAAAGTTAACTTTACCGAGGGTTAAAATGTTGATTTAATTGAATTGTATTTCGCAATTTTACAATAATATTAAAACAATTTTAATATTCACCGAAATTTACAAAAAACACGAAAGTACTAGTCAGCTGTCAATTTGACAGCTTAACACCACGTAAACAAGATGACAGCATTTAAAACCAGAGATGCTCAAATCAGTGCTGGCAAATGTTACCCACGGTCCACACTGGAAATAAATTATTTAATACCATCTGTCAAATTCCAATTCTTATCATACATATTGCAACCAATATTTTTAACATGGGCATATGGTATATCATATCATTTTTGAAATAAATAATATTATACTTTAACATAATTCCGTAAAATGTGAGTGCGGAACGCTTGATTTTTTTTTTTGAAAAAATTTGATAGCATATTTAAAGGCATTTTTTGTTTTATGATTTATTGAAACTTCAAAAACTTATATTTTTTTTCATTTTGATATATATAGTTTTACAAAAAAATTTTTAAACTTATTTTGTCGTACCTACTATAGTTTCCGTTTTTACTTCAAGGTATTTTATAAATATTCAAAACTAAAAATTGTTATTTGCATTCAGCTATCAATAATTATAAAATATTAATAATTATGAAAATCAATAGTTTATGTTTTGTCTTTATTAAAACCGGGCCCGTCATTTTTGACGGGAAATAACTAGTATAAAATAAATATGAATAAATTTGGACCAATTATAAATAAATCATATATAAAGAACTATGACACAAATTCTTGCATTAAAATTTCGAGGAAACGTTTTCTGTTTATGATAATTATGGTAAATAATGACAAAAATGACAGCTCATTCCTTACCAAAAATGGCAAGAAATGTTGCATAACATATATTGCATACCATGAGCAATAAGTGGTCTACATGAGCAATATCTATGGTAAGCAATAGGGGTATTCACACCGAACTTGTTAGTTTGTAAGTTGTAACTTGTTATTTTTTTACATGCACTTTGTGTTTGTAGAATTATCGAACTACCGAGCAACAAAGTAACAACTGAGCAACCTTGATAAAGTTTTCGTTAGTTTGGCAAAGCAAAATCAGCTGTTATTCAATAACAATTACCAGGCTAACGATATTAAACAAAACTATTAAGGTATATCTTCGACTTGGCCGAAGTTAAAATACCCCCACGGCCGATTCTTAAGGGTGGAAGAATCTTAAATTGGAGAGCTTTTTGTATGAGATTTTGAGAGATTTTATTATTTTTATGTGTCTAAAATACATACATATCAAATTGTTTTCCTGCAGCTTAAATATAAGCCTTTTTAAAAAGTTTTAAATTTTGGGGTTGTATGGGAGGTGGGCGTGTTAGATTGTGTATGACGCCCATTTTTCTAACATACCTCAGTTTCGACATAGAATACACAAATACCGAGTTTCTGTCTTGTAACTTTATTATTAGCCTCTATATACATTTTTCAATTTTGGGGTTGTATGGGAGGTGGGCGTGTTAGTGGGTGAATGACGCCCATTTTTCAAACATACCTCAGTTTTGACATTGAATACACAAATACCGAGTTTCCGTCTTGTTACTTTATTATTAGCCTCTTTATAGATTTTTTCAATTTTGGGGTTGTATGGGAGGTGGGCGTGTTAGTGGGTGGATGATGCCCATTTTTCTAAGACATCTCAGTTTTGACATAAATTACACATATATCAAATTTCAGTATTGTAGCTTTAATATTAGCTTCTTTGTACAGTTTTCAATTTTGGGGTTGTATGGGAGGTAGGCGTGGTTTTCATCCGATTTAGCCCATTCTCGAACTTGACCTTAGTTTTTTTAAAAGAAGCTTAAATATCGAATTTCATTACGATAGCTTAAAAATTACGGCTGTAATCGTGTCGACAGACGGACAGATGGACAGACAGACGGACATGGCTAAATCAACTCAGGTGGTGATGCTGAGCAAGAATATATATACTTTTCCATACCTACCACGCCTCCTTTTGGGTGTTACACACGTCGTGACAAAATTAATGTAC
The DNA here is from genome assembly GCA_958299015.1 of Tetanocera ferruginea. NCBI lineage: Eukaryota > Metazoa > Arthropoda > Insecta > Diptera > Sciomyzidae > Tetanocera > Tetanocera ferruginea. Next base: position 164,464,707 of record OY282641.1, read on the forward strand.
CCTACGCAGTACGCGTGGGGGTATAAAAATGTGTTCACAATCAACAAATTTAACGAAGTAACAACTAACCAAATAATAAAAAAACGAGTTCAGTGTGAATACCCCTAATATTTTATACCATATTGCCAATGTAGACCGCGTGGTAGGTGGCCTTCACATCTTTGAACTCGTGTGGCAAGCAATATGGCGGCTTGTATGTGTTCGAGATAGCGAGCGTTCAAATTACGGAATCAGTTTGGCACACACAGGGTTACATTTGAGAACAATAGAAATGTACTCTTTATTGCTATTTATATTTATTGCTTCGAAATAAAATCATTTTTGCTTGGGGAAAATTTAAAAAAATGCTTCTCAAATCCTTGACACCAGCATAATTTTCTCGAAATAACTTCAATGCTGTAATAAAACAAAGTTATCACATATACAAGAACGCAGATTTGAAGCCTGCATAAATAAACATAAATGGCCAGTGTTGACAAGCAATACAAATAAAATAAAGGTTGATGCTCACTTACGAAATGAAACAAAATGGTATAACATTAGGGGTTTTCACAACTCAGTTCATTTAGTTGTGAAATCGCAAATTATTTCATGCATTTGCAACAAAATCTGAGCGTACTTTATTTGTGCAAAGTGGAAGCGTTATTGTAAATTTAATGAAACAACATTGAAACAACTGATTCAAAGATAAACAAAGTTTTCTTATGTGGGTTTAAGGAAATCATGTAGGAAGGACTCCCAAAGATTTGTTCAAACCGCAGACTCAATCAAATTGTCCAGAAGTGAGGTTATTTCATCAGCTGTTCACTTTTTGTTGGGATAAGAACGCTTAAAATTTGTTATTTTATCGTCTTTCCTTTACCGTGTTGTTTGATGTGTACATGCACAAAACCTGTTCATGTTGACGCTGTGCATTTGAAGAAAAAAGGAGCATGTGCATTAATGTATATTTTGTTAGTGTAAAGACCACAAAAGCATAATTTTTTCTGTGCTCAAATGCACAGTCGATTGTATTAAATCCTGAAAACCCTTACAATAGCACTGCTTTTCACGTATGCATGCTCATTAAAAGGCAACAAAACAGTAACGTGCAATGAGCATGCATACATAAATCCAGTTCAGTACAGCTGGGAAATATTTTGGTCTGGCACCGTTTTGCAAGACAATTTTTTAAATTCTTCAATAAAAGCTATAGAAACTAAAATAGAAGCCCAAGAGCCCCCTCACTCACTAAAGGTTAGGAACATAATTAATGCTCTATGTTCGTAACTAAATATTCTTAGATAAATAAAAATCAGCATATATAATCCGACCAACTCGGCTTAAAAGTATTGAAAGAAGATGTTTACGACTTGAAGTAAATTAATAGATACCAGATATCGAACCTATAATAAATAATGCTAGATTAGTCGATGGCGAAAGATTCGACGACATGAACGAACAAGATATTAATTAATTAATAAATGAAGCTGAAGATTTAGATAATGAAGAGCTTGTACAATTAGCTGATAAATCTTACGCAAATAATATAAAAAGCGCTTAAGAAATCTCAATATAGGTTATTGACAAATAAGGCGAAAATTGATGTATGGGAAAACCTGTTAAAATAGGAAAAGTGGACAAATAATTGGAATTATTTCTTACTAGATCTTTAGCTCAAACACGTGTTTCGAACTACACATGCTCACGAAAATTCAAACTCCATGTAGTTCGTGGTTTTAAGCACGAACCTTAACTTCACGTGTATCTTATTCACGAACTACACGTGATTTTCGAATAGAATTGTATCAAAATATTACACCAAAAGTTTAAAAAAAAACAGAAAAATCTTGAAAACGGAGCGAAATAGTCCAAAAATAACCACTTCTTTAGGGTTTCTAAGGCGGATGACATTATCATCACGTGTAACACATGTTCACGTTAAACAAGAAGCTCTACTTCTTATAGAGGGTGATTCTTCAGTGAACCGAACTACTGAATTTAAAATAAATTTTCTAACTAAATTAATTTCATAAAATAATTCATAGTAAAATAGAAAATGAAGTAATCTTGCTATTAATCTATAGAGAAGATGACTACACTAATAATTTTTTGGTATTACATGCAAAGATATGACAAAATGAATTCGTCAAGATTTGAACAATAAATGTATTACCCTTATTTAATAAGGTGTGAACATTTAAGAAAAAAAAAAGTGTAAATGCCAAATTTCAACTATTAAAATTTGTATGAAATCTGAAATTCGGCAGTTTCCAGTTTTTCGCACTATTTTGATGAGAAACTAGAGTCGAATACTTTCGACAAAGAATCGAAGTCACTTTTCGAATTTTTACAAAAAGTCTGTTCGCGTATTTTTTTTTAGTAAAATAATGAAAACATCAAATGTAATGAAATTGAAACCGAACTAACTTCAACAATGCAAAAGTAAATGAATGATATTCTGGCAAAAAAACTGAAAAATGTCAAATCTGCCAAGTTCGTAACTACTGCACTCACACCTAACGTTGTACAGTTTTCATCTTTTTACATCATGAAATTCTACTGGTAAAAACTTAAAAAAACTCGAACATTTATAAATGTTTAAAAACTCGAGAGAACAATTATTTTCCCCGCTTTTGCTGAATCTTCTCAGTAAACGAAAGCTTGTAAAGGACTTTCTAAAGGACATTCGCATACGAGAACATACCTAATATTTATTACAAACTATAAAACCTTACTGCAATTCGCGCTTTACGAATAGTGGGGAGATTTAGATTTCCGGGGCGCCGCTATTTAACAACAGATTCGAAGAGTACTCTTAATAAAAATAAGAATAGCCAAAGGAAAAGTTGATTTATCGATTTGTTTTCGAGTTATCGGTTTAAAAAACATTTTTTTGTGTTATAAGTAGTGTCCGACCGAAACCAAAATTTTGGCCGAAACCGAAACCGAATTTCGGCCATTTTTGTAATATTCGGCCGAAACCGAAACCGAAACCGAAACTGAATGTCTACATGAAAATTGTTTTAAAAACAATTTATTTTTTTAAATTTTTTAGTTAAAAGCTTTCAAAAACAACAATTGAAACAGATTATAATAACGTATACATTCGATAAATATTCTTTTGCCTTTATTCATAAAAATTTACGAACCTCTTATAAAGACTTTACCAAAAAAAATTTCAAAAACAGTATCCATAAACGTCCAATAACGACAAAAATCTCTTATAAAGGCTTCTTAAATGAGGAACCTTCAATAAACCCTTGATAAAGCCTTTTTAAAATTTTTACTCTAATGTGAGCACAAATATTGTCAAAAATACTTCAAACTGTTTCAAAAAATATGAAAACATGGCAAAACATTTCAAAATATTGAAAATAAAAATTATAAGTGTCAATTTTTTCACAGAAGAACATAGATTAAACAATTTTTTGACTGTTTGCATGTCAAAGTATTGATAAAATTGTGACAAATAAACAAAAAATTATTGAATTTATCAAATTCACGAACCATTCTTGACACTGTTCCCATTTCAAATTGAGAGTGTTTCTATTTTAACAAATAAGCTGAGACAATATTTTTATGAATAACAAAATTTTAAAAAACATTTTATCTCTAAAAAGCTTTTTGACTATTGAGCACTTTAAATCTATTTCAAGATATTTTTATGAATATGACCGTTTGAATATTAATGTTCAACTTTAAAATAATAAATATGGAGAACATTTTAATACCACGTTAAGGAACTTTTTAGTATTTAAAATTAAATAACTTAATATTAGAATCTAAAAAAACTACATTTATCGTTTTGTGCTGGACTCAACTCACACGGTCAATCAAATGACTGAATTTCACGTTTTTGTTCTACTTAACACCATTAAAAATTTTGATGAAAGCGAACTCACATCTACCATTGAAATATATGTAAAAACCGAATTAGTAGTGTCCGATCAAATATTCGGTTTCGGTTTCGGTTTCGGCCATATTAATGCCGAATAGCCGAAACTGATTAAAAGGGCCGAAACTGGCCGAAACCGAAACCGAAACCGAATATTCGGTCGGACACTAGTTATAAGGTCTATGAAGAAAATTGGCTATATTATTCTAAATATATTAATGATTATGGTTTTATATAGGTTTTTATAAGGCTTTTCGAAAAATTTAAAATAAACGAAATTTGTTGAGTACTTTGTATTTTATAGGTATTTTTATGCAATAAAAAAATATTTCTTTACACAAAACCGTTATTTTCTCAAAATTACCGTTATTACTATAAATTATTAAGCGTAAAGCTTGAAAATTTATCTTTCATTTAGTATATAATATATGTAGTTTACTTGACATTTTGCGGTGTGTTTTTATGATACAACTAGTTATTTCCCGTCAAAAATGACGGATTCGGTTTTAATAAAGATAAAACATAAAATATTGATTTTCTTTACGCTGAATTATAAATCAGCGATGGTCAAATATTTTGTTTTTAAGTTGTGTAAATAACAATTTTTTGTTTTAAATATTTAGAAAATACCTTGAAGTAAAATCGGAAACTAAAGTAGGTACGACAAAATGAGTTTCAAAAGTTTTTGTTAAACTGAAAACATGATTGACTGAAAATATCAAAATGAAAAAAAAATATAATAAGTTTTTGAAGTTTCAATAAATCACAAAACAAAAAATGCTTAAAAATATGCTATGAAATTTTTCAAAAAAATCAAGCGTTCCGCACTCACATTTTACGGAATTATGTTATAGTAATGATTTGCCCTTGTACGGAAAGTTGTTTATTTCACTCATATTTACCTTATATAATGTTCACACTGAGATCAAATTAGGTAATTTCGTGAGATAATTTCGAAATTGTACAAAAGTGTTCACACTGGGCTTAAAAAATTTCGTTTGACGTTTGATTTATTTTTTGTCAATTCATTATTGGCCACATTCAGCGTCAACAGTTGCCAACTTAAATGTTCAATTAAAAATAGAAAATTCTTACTCAAAGTAAGTTTGCAAAACTATTTCGCACATAACCGTACATCTTATCAATTGTACAACTTTAATTCATTGAAAACATTTCACTGAATGGGTTGCTACCCGAAGTCAAAAAAGTAAAGTATCTGAATGTGGCCATTATCATGTGTCATATATAATTTTGACGGCTTATACTATGTTCACACTGAGATCAAATTAGGTAATTTCGAGCTTTTATGTAATTTCGACTGAAATTATCTAAAAACTATGGTAATTTCCCATACAATTTGTTGATTTGGAAATTACCTCAAACAAGGTAATTTCGTTTAAATTACTCACGAAATTAGCCAAAAATGCACTGCAACCCTGAAATCTGAATATATTGTGAATTAAACACACCCTTTTTTGGCGTATTAACAATCTTGCTATCCATTCCAGCTGAGCCGTCAAAATTATGCATGAGACATGATAATGGCCACATTCAGATACTTAGCTGTTTTGACCCTTCGGTTAACAACCCATTCAGTGAAACTTAGGTGAGCGATGTTTTCAATGAATTAAAGTTGCACAATTGATAACATGTACAGCTTTATGCGAAATAATTTTGCAAACTTAGTTTGAGTAAGAATTTTCTATTTTAATTGAACATTTAAGTTGGCAACTGTTGAGAGTGCTGAATATGGCCAGTAAAAAATTGACAAAAAAATAAATCAAACGTCAAACGAAATTATCCAAGCCTAGTGTGAACACTTTTGCACAATTTCGAAATTATCTCACGAAATTACCTAATTTGATCTCAGTGTGAACATAGTATTAGCTGGAATGGATAACAAGATTGTAAATACGTCAAAAAAAGGTGTGTTTAATTCACACTATATTCAGATTTCAGGGTTGCAGTGCATTTTTGCATAATTTCGTGAGTTATTTAAACGAAGTTATACTATGTACACACTGAGATCAAATTAGGTAATTTTGTGAGATAATTTCGAAATTGTACAAAAGTGTTCACACTGGGCTTGGATAATTTCGTTTGACGTTTGATTTATTTTTTTTTCAATTCATTATTGGCCACATTCAGCACTCTCGACAGTTGTCAACTTAAATGTTCAATTAAAAATAGAAAATTCTTACTCAAAGTAAGTTTGCAAAATTATTTCGCATATAGCTGTACATGTTATCAATTGTGCAACTTTAATTCATTGAAAACATCGCTCACCTAAGTTTCACTGAATGGGTTGCTAACCGAAGGGTCAAAACAGCTAAGTATCTGAATGTGGCCATTATCATGTGTCATGTATAATTTTGACGGCTCAGCTGGAATGGATAGCAATATTGTTAATACGCCAAAAAAAGGGTGTGTTTAATTCACACTATATTCAGATTTCAGGGTTGTAGTGCATTTTTGCCTAATTTCGTGAGTAATTTAAACGACATTACCTTGTTTGAGGTAATTTCCAAATCAACAAATTGTATGGGAAATTACCATAGTTTTTAGATAATTTCAGTCGAAAATACATAAAAGCTCGAAATTACCTAATTTGAACTCAGTTTGAACATAGTATTAGATGTTTTGCTTTCTTACTCCATATTTTCGAATATCGCCATTACAATGAACAATTATTTTTAAGGCTACATTGTAGCTATAATGTTTATATGAATTAACGAGATTTTCGAGCCATTGGAAAATTTTTTAATTTTTAGTCGATCAGTTAATAAAAAAATAATGTATCGTAAAAAGGGTAAAACTTTTAGCTTTTCAAAAATATATATTTTTCGCATATTAAAAAAAAAATAGTTTTTTTATAAAATAACGGTTCTTTTAATTATTGCCATTGGATAGTGGCAAAGATAAAGACAATTTATTGAAAAAAAAAACAAAAAATTGGAAAATTTCAATTTTATGTAATATAGTGTGAAATTAAATAAAATATACATATTTATAACATATCAAGCAAAAGGTCTAACTGTAAGCTTTTTAAAAATAAGTTTAGTAACTTGTTTTTATTAAAAATAATAATTTTTATTAAAAAATTCAACTTTGGAATAAATTCGCTTATAAAACCAAAAATATTGTAGCAATGATATTTGTAGCAAAAAATATTTGAATATATTTCGAATGACATATCAATCTTAAAGATCCATTAAGTGACGGCAAAGATATAGATGTTTTTTGAACAGAGTTTTTTTTTTTAAAATCGATAACTAATAGAGTTATCAATTTTTTTTTTCGGCGAATCATGTTTTTTTGTTGTTCTCTAGCATAAAACATTTTCAAATCGCCCGAATTTTCGTGCCCGAATAGCGAATGTACAGCAATTGTCGAAACGCTATTGTCTAAAGTAAACACCAAGCTTTCAGCTGACTTATCAGGTCAAGTGCAATTGACATCGTAAACTTATCGAAACATAAAATGTATCGGCATCGCTAATGGTATTGTTGAAAAAAAGTTTACCGTTAAGTGATTGAATAAATTGTGATTTGTCTTTAACTTCTAATATATTAAAGATACACGGTATTAGTATTTATTTTTAATTTGACACCGAAAAGTTGCCCTACTAGAATTTGGAACACAACGACGCTGTGGTGTCGCACTTGTTATACCATTTTTTTATGGCAGGATAATTTCAGAATCGGGTAAGTGTCACTTATAAATAATTTATTGTTTTAAAGTATGGGAAAAAGTCATAGTTAAACTGGGTGCTCATCAAAGTTCATACATTTTTAAAAACATCAGGCTCCGAATACACATTATCATTCCTAATTAACACTAATAAAAATAGTTAAGGATTATTTCTTTATTATATTTTGATAATACAGTTTTGACTTTTTGTGTTTTAAATAATTTACAATAAATATTCATCCTGAAACATAATCAATTCTTTCGATTGATTTCTTTTTAATCTCATAATCTTGATAATCTCAATAAAGTTAAACTCTACACATGTTGGATTGCTTGGATTTAATGGTGTTTCTTTCAATTTTAACATGGCGCAAATAATTAACAGTTTTATTAAAACTTTTTTATCAAATACATTTATATGAACGATTTAATAGTGTTCAAATTTACACGAAAAATTTAGTTTAGTTTCAGCAAAACAACCATATTCACAAATATTTAATCATAGTAGAAGTAACTTTTTAAACTTTATATATTCTTAGTCAACATTAGATAAATTATGGTTTTAGGCTGCTAATTATTGTTCGTCTTTTTCTTAACTCGTTTTAGATTTTTTTAATATTTGTTAAACTTGAGAGTAAATTATATAATTCACGACTAGTTTAGTATTCAGCAATTCAGCACTTAAAAATAAACAGGAAATAAATAGAATATTTAAATACAGGAGGAGACACGTTATTGAATTGTTTTAAATTAAAAATTATTCTAACAAATATATAAACTAGCTTTGGTTTGAAAAGCACATTCTAATCTTCCAAGTTTCTGAAAGCTTGCTGAAGATCTTCGTGAAGTTGTTCAAAATCTGCTCTTATTTTGACCTCGCCTTCTTTTACGGGATCCTATAAGGAAATTTAATTTTAATAGATAATTTCAATTTGTTCGTTAACTGTAACTCACCTTGAATTTCATTGAAGACAATTGGTACATAATATTTCCCATCGCTTCACGTATGGTATTCCATGTGATCTTGTTATCCGATTGAGCGGTGGATTCTACTGCGTGACGCGCCATTTCATAGAACGACAACATATTTCGCAACATACCAACAGTTTTGTAGAATGGACACACGCGATCATATGGAGAGTATGAATTCTGTTGCAAAAAGTCATCCTTGAGCAATTTGGCCACCTCCAAAGTGATCTTATCGGTTTCGGCCAGTGATGCTTTGCCAACCAGCTGCACAATTTCGGACAAGTCTTCTTCTTCCTGCAAGATTTCCTTGACCTTGGTACGTAATGGCACAAATTCTGGGAAGTTTTTGTCATAATAATCATCAAGTGCGCGACTGTACTTCGAGTAGGAAATCAACCAGTTAATGGAAGGAAAATGTTTACGCTGAGCCAACTTTTTGTCCAAGCCCCAAAACACTTGAACAATGCCGAGAGTAGCTGAAGTGACGGGATCTGAAAAATCACCACCAGGTGGCGAAACAGCACCAACAATAGATACGGAACCTTCACGCTCAGGGTTGCCCAAACATTTGACGCGTCCTGCGCGTTCATAGAAGGAGGCAAGTCGAGCACCCAAATAGGCTGGGTAACCAGAATCAGCAGGCATTTCAGCGAGACGACCTGAAATTTCACGCAAAGCTTCGGCCCAACGTGAGGTGGAATCAGCCATCATGGCCACATTGTAACCCATATCACGGAAGTATTCCGAGAGTGTGATGCCTGTATAAATAGAAGCCTCTCGCGCAGCGACAGGCATATTGGAGGTATTGGCAACCAGAGCTGTTCGCTTCATAATGGATTCAACGACGCCATCAATCTCACAAGTCAGTTCGGGAAAGTCGCGCAATACTTCAGACATTTCATTACCACGTTCACCACAGCCGACGTAGATGATGACATCAGAGTTGGAGTATTTGGAAAGAGCCTAGAATATGAAAGTGTACTAACACAGGCATATACATATATTAAATCTACTTGTTCATACCTGTGATATTACAGTTTTACCGCAACCAAAGGCACCTGGTATGGCAGTGGTACCACCCTGAACGCAGGGAAACAGGGAGTCCAACACACGTTGTCCCGTAAATAGTGGATGATTTGCTGGCAATTTCTCAGTACAAGGACGTGGCTGACGCACAGGCCAAACTTGCAACATGGTGTGTTTGGAAATTTCACCATCGAACTCTGTCTCCAAAACAACATCATCGACGGTATAGTTACCCGCAGGCGCTACATACCGTACTGTTCCTCGCGCACGAGGACTAATTATCATGCGATGTTTAACCAAAGTGTTTTCATGCACGATGCCATACAAATCGCCGCCAGTTATGTGGGAACCAATCTTCACATTCAATGAATTGAATTCCCAAGATTGTGTGCGAGATAGAGCTGGTACATTGACACCTTTGGGTATGTAGATGGAGCTTGTAAGCTCGCCGATATCTTTGAGAGGCCGCTGAATACCGTCGAAAATGCTGCCCATAATACCGGGACCTAACTCGACAGATAACGGTTTGCCAGTGCGCAAAACGGGATCTCCTACAGTTACACCGGAAGTTTCTTCGTATACTTGGATAGTGGCCATGTCACCTTCCAGCCGAATAATTTCACCAACAAGTTCATAGTAACCGACACGCACCAACTCGTACATAGCCGAGCCAGACATGCATTCGGCTGTGACAACTGTAAAGATTTTGAAGTTTTTCGTTATTGATGTGATGTGATGTAATGCTTCGGTACAAACAACTTACCAGGACCGGATACGGCATAAACGCGACCATAGCGGGATTCGTTTTCTTCATCGTTAAATCTTTTTAAATTCGACATCTTTTAACTGAAAATCAAAAATAATTTTTTAACTAGTTTAAAATGTATATCGATAGAAACTATTTCGACAATTATCGATTAATTTTTCTCAAACAGTACTTCTTAACAGAAGTTTTTCGTTGTGTTTATTTAAAAAAACTGCATAACTATTTTGAATTATTATTGTGTGGAAATAAAATTCTAGTATTGAAAAAAAATACAAAATCTAAACACAAAATGTTTGATAAGAGCAATTTTCGCTCGCACATTTCTTATAACTGTCAATGCAAAAATATATTCTCACACACACATAAATACAGGAAAAATTCTCTACACTCGCTCACTAATGCAAGGAAAATTCTTCGATTTTTCCCAAATGACACTTGCGAAAATTTGTTTTTTTTTGTCTGCTTGCACTTGAAAACTTTTTACCGTTTTAAAGTTATTTTTGCTAGATTTTCAGCAAGGATTCCTAAAATATTTCCTAATTTTCGAATATAAATTTTGAAATCAAGTATTTTTAAACTTCTTTAGCTAGTTTAAACTATGAAGTAGTGAAAATTATTGAAATTTTCACTTACTTTAGCAACGTCGCACGTTTAGGTTTTCCACTGTTGAAAATTTATACTCGACTGAATGAAGAGAATTTTCTGCGCACAGAAAAGTGTTCATATGGCCAAGAAAGAAAATCAATTGTGTGTGTTTGTGTGAAAAGTTAGCAGAGGGGGTCGGATTAAACAAGCAAAGGAAAATGTCCAAATTTCGTACAATACAAATTTTGACATTTCTTACATTAAATGTTTGCTATTCGAAAATATATTTCGAAATTAAAATAAGCTATTTAAATTTAATATATTGATTCACTTTGGAATACTTTTTTCAAAGATTATAAGATACAAGGTTTTTAATTTTAAAGAAATTCCGACAAAATAATTGCTATCGATAACGATATTTTGCAAACATTCGATGAATAAATTACCTTTTATAGCAATAAAGCATCAATAAAATGAAATTTAAAATAAATATATTTAAATAAATCGAATTCAAAGCATGACATTCCAACCGATATCCAACTGTATTCCATTTGTTATTTTCTTAATTAAAATATATTCTAGTTATTTGGTTAAACTTCACGGAAGTCATTAATCTTCCACTTTTGCCAAATCTTCTCGGCCACCCATGGGTGGCTCATAGCTGGGATGTAGCGCTTTTCCGCGATGGTTAAATGCATAAAATGCAGTCAGATTGCTCAGACAGTCCCACGATTTGGCCTGCATATCCACAGTAGCGCGTATTTCCCTAGGATTCAACACAACCTGAATTACACTGTAGACAACAATTATCAAGCTGACAACAGTTTGTATAATTAGCTGTAATGAAATAAATGGATAATCAAGAGGTAGTTGGATCTATTTTACTGCTACTTACATCCAATGGCAGCTGTTCCCATTCTTGATTGGTCAAACGCATGTAAGTCCGATCTGCAAGATAAAAAACACATTTTGTTTAAACTGCAGCAGCTTCTGTCTAAAGTACTTCTTACGATGTGCTGCTGAAAATGCTGCATGAACTAAAGATGCAAGTCCCAGGACTAGGATAAGCTTATTCATTGCTTTACTTAACATATTTTTAATAATTTTACCAATTGCTGCACCGTATGTGAAAAATTTAATTGATGATATTTTTGACGTTTGACGTTTTTGCAGAGTTGCAAAATCAAATGACATAACCCAGTAAACAATATCTTTGGGAGTACCTTTGCTAAAATATCCTGCACACATCGACGAAAGATTGAACACGAATCGAAATTTGGCAGCTGACACAAATAAAACAAAAACAAATTTTAGATTTGAAACTTTGTGTTGTGGAATATAATATCTTTAATTAAACTGTTCCAACTCGGGATAATCACTGCAGTCTTAATTAATTTGCATATATCATATTGATAGCTTGGTACCTATTTTATCAAAAAGTTACTTAACACTTTAGTGAGCTTTACCATCGATATACAATACGACAAACGACAAAACGTAAGCTTGCAAAAGCTCTAAAATATAACTTCATTGTTTAAACTTACATCGCAATCAGTCTATGATCATTGAATTTTAGATAAAAAAGCACTTTATTCACAATTTAAAACAGCTTTAACACAAATTTTTCTTATGTTTTGAATTCAGTCGTAATTCAATTATGGAAATTTATGCAATGGCCCTTTTAAGTTAATTTGAAAAAAAAAGTGTAAAACTATTTATTTTAGTGCAAATGAAATGTAAATTTTCACAGATAGACTGAAAAAAATATAGTGTGGTAGCAGTAAAAATACATTTTTGACATTGCATTTGTATTTTCACTAGTTAATGTTGAAATTAGAAAGATTTCTAATTTCATCTGTTTTCCAGCTGGAAAATTTGAAGTTTGATGGAATTGAAAAACATATTATTGCACAAAATACATTAAACCATTTTTTAAAAAGTTGTTATATTTGTTAAAAAAAATGTAATGCAATCTACTATAATCTCCTACAATCACATTTTTTGTAAGACAGAAAGAGCATGTTAACTCTTCTTTTCGGAATTGACGAATGTTAGTGTGAAACAAGCATGCATTTTCTATTTTTATAGTAAGTAATAGCCTCTGCGCTTTGATGTGATGCTAGAAGATCGAAAAAGTTCAGCTTTTTGAACTTTTGCTATAAAAATAATTTTTTAGTGAGTATTTTTATTTAAGTTTCGAAGAGAAGATGACAAATGTTACATGTTAAGAAAATAAATTTCTAGAACTGTTATTGTATTAATCTAATTAACAATTCAAAATTTATTTGAATATCGTTTATTATATGGCTCATAAGTTCTTTAAATACACAATCTAAGTATCGTATTACGCTCAAAGACAAATTCATTGGTAACAGTTGATGAAATGGGAAATGGTAAAACAGGACGAATAGATATTTTGTATATTAGGAGCTTCGTGTCATTCATTAAGTATTGATTATTTAAAAGTTTAGTAAACATACGTTTTATTTTGTAAGTTTTTTAAATCTTAAGGGCTAACTATAATAGCCACATGCTGGCAGACGGAATTGTCAAAATGAAAGCGAGCTCATAGAAATATATGAGTAGTGTCCGACCGAAACCAAAATTTTGGCCGAAACCGAAACCGAAACCGAATTTCGGCCTTTTTTGTAATATTCGGCCGAAACCGAAACCGAAACCGAAACTGAATGTCTACTTGAAAATTGTTTTAAAAAACAAATTATTTTTTAATTTTCTTGTTAAAAGCTTTCAAAAATATAACAATTGAAACATATTATAATAACGTATATATACGATAAATATTCTTTTGCCTTTATACATAAAAATTTACGAGCCTCTTATAAAGCCTTTACAAAAAAAAAAACCCAAAAACAGTATTCATAAACGTCCAATACCGACAAAAATCTCTTATAAAGGCTTCTTAAATGAGTAACCTTCAATAAACCCTTGATAAAGCCTTTTTAAAATTTTTACTCTAATGTGAGCACTTCAAACTGTTTCAAAAAATATGGAAACATGGCAAAACATTTCAAAATATTGAAAATAAAAATTATAAGTGACAATTTTTTTTCAGAGAAGAACATAGATTAAACATTTTTTTGACTGTTTGCATGTCAAAATATGTGACTATTGCTTTTTGACTATTGAGCACTTAAAATCTATTTCAAGATATTTTTATGAATAAGACCGTTTGAATATTAATGTTTAACTTTAAAATAATAAATAAAGAGATCATTTTAATATCACTTTAAGGAACTTTTTAGTATTTAAAGATAAATAACTTAATATTATAATATAAAAAAAAATCTACATTTATCGTTTTGTGCTGGACCCAACCCACACGGTAAATCAAATGACTGAATTTCACGGTTTTGTTCTACTTAACACCATTAAAAATTTTGATGAAAGCGAACTCACATCTACCATTGAAATATACATATGTAAGAACCGAATTAGTAGTGTCCGATCAAATATTCGGTTTCGGTTTCGGTTTCGGCCACATTGATGCCGAATAGCCGAAACTGATTAAAAGTGCTGAAATTGGCCGAAACCGAAACCGAAACCGAATATTCGGTCGGACAGTATATATGAGTATGCCCATAATTGGAATAGCCACAGTTTCGTTAAGTTTCGTTGACTTTCATTGGCTTATTGGAGAGCGATTCAAATCGCTCACAGCATAGGCAAGTGTCAAAAACAAATTGAAAACAAAAATTTCATACAGTTCAAGCAAAGCAACAAGGATTTTTTTTGTTAATTTATTTTTTTTAATATCATTTTATATATTTTTTATCAAAAAAACTGACAAATAATCACAGACAAAACAAAATAATTTTGTGACACATCTCAAAGCCAACGTCGGGCAATTATGGGCATTCTTCGATTTTGACAATAGCCGGCTTGTATCCATCTCGCTCATTATAGCAAAAGCTTGTGATAGTAGATGATATCATAAAAATATATTCTCAAAGAATTAGTTAAGCTTATTTAATTTTAATTAACATATTTCGTTTACTTATATTTATTTAAAAGCTTTATATAATATGTTTTTAACCCAGTTTATTTCATTTTATACCATCTCTTAACCATTTGATACCTTAAGCTTTCCTGATGAAAATATTTAATTTGCTAAGCATTGATTCTCAAAGTCAATGAAAATATCTAATCAATTTTTTTTATTTTGTGCAAAAAGTGTTTTGATGGTTTTCATGAAAAGCCTTGAAAATCCAAAATTTTAAAAATTTAAGAATAGCGTTTTAATTCTCATAATAAAAAATTTAAAAATGATGGTTTTTATATAATAGTGTTACTTCCAATCAAAAAAATTTATACAATTGATATAAAAGAAGCATTTTATGCCTTTTGTTTTCATTTAACCCTCGAGGACTATCGGCTATTTCACTAACGTCAGTACTATCGTTGGGTGTAATCCACCCATACTCAGTTAGTATCTGCGTTTCTCACCTGTCAAATAAAACTATAAAAATAATCTATTTATTTTTAAGAATGAATACCCAACTACTGAAAAACAACAATATTTTATATGTTATTAATTTTGTTTTTTTTATATAATCGTTTAGTTAGGAACATAGCAATTAGAGAAAAAAATAAAAAAATAAAAAATGCATTCTGGAAAATCAGTTGTAACTTTTTAAGTTTTCATGCCATAGGCCTTTTATTAACTAATTTGGAAAGCTGAAAATGTATATAAGAAAAGTTATCTAATAATTTTTTTCGGCACAAAGTAAAATTCTTTTTTAAAAGTGAGCTAAATACCTACAAATTTTAGTTACTCATTACATCTACTAAACATATCATCATAGATTAGTTCGTATCTGGCAAAGTTGATTCATAGCAGTACCTACAGAGAGGGAAGGTAAAACTTTTGCAAATATTAGTGATTTCTTTTGATTTTATATAAGCAATCACATACAATATTTCATTACTGATTGCTATCGTGGGTGAAAAACACCCACAATTTTGAAACGCCATTACTATCGTGGGTGTAAACCACCCAAGCCTCTTAATAAACTGGCTTTATGTAAATATCACCTTAGTTTAAACGAGTAAATAATGCTTCTTTACATCAATTAACATTCAAATGAGGATTACATTATAATTTAGTGATGATTTTCATGAAAAATTATATACTTCTCCAAGAAATTCAGCCTTATGGGTGGATTCCACCCAGACGATAGTCCTCGAGGGTTAATCGCATTTAAAAATGCTAACAGTGCTAAAATGCAATGTGAATTTTCCGGAAAACTAAAACCTTTTCCGAATATATTTTTTTGAATTTCTTCAATTAGCCCACAAACAAATGAAATCTGTAACTTTCAATTTCTAGCTCAACTGGAACTGGTAGCTGCCAAAAATGGGTTAATAAATAAATGACATTATCATCAAATATTTTTTTAATTGCCTGAAACTAATGCAACTTACCAATTCGCTGATAAAAAAGCATGTTCGTGAGTGTGAGATACATGTTTGTCTGTTGAAAACATTTTAAATTTTCTTCGTCACCCAAGCTCTTGTGTGGGAAAACAGAAAAGAGAAATTCTTTGCGTGGCCAGAGTTGCATTGAAACTTGAATTATGTACTGTTTGGAATACGTTTTAATTTTTTCAGTACGAAGTAAAAAGTGAGTTCTATATTATTTAAGAGTTCTATATTATTTATTTACACTTCTATGTAGGTCGTAATTAATAATGTTATAATGGTACTTTTGCTTAGTTACAGAGGCGAAGTTGTATCGAAATCAGATGCGGTTTTTTTATTTTTTGTTGCCAGCAACTTTCGGACAACTTTAGGATTGGTAACAAAAAAATTTGGTAACAAAAAAATTTCTTTGGTTTGACAAAAAGAAACATTTTTGACACGACGGTACGTTAAAAATTCGAGGTATAAGTTTTTTTGACTAAAAATCAAAAAGTCGGAAAAGGGCATAATAAGTGACAAAGAGACTTTTCCATTCCAAGTTATCACAAAGTTTTTTCAGAAAAAGAAAAATATTTAAGTTTAACTAAAATACAAAACTTTTTCTCAAAGTCAATGTTTTATGCAAAAGTGAAAATTAACAAATTTTTTATGCTAAAAACAGTTTTCTCCCGCAGCTCCCAGTCGTATCTATACATCCGCAAAAACTAAAAAAAGGCTTGGACACGAGAGACCCCATGTGTCATGTGTCCATTTACCACTGGGAATGATTGATAGTTGAGAGTGCTTTTCCTTCTAGTAACATTAAATCCTCTTAGTTTAGCATGTTTCATATAAACTAAAATCAGTTAACTTTAACTATTCGAACGATCATCATCGCGAAAATGGAGATAAGGAACGAGTTCTTCGTGATTTTCACGTTTATTATTTTCTCAAACGTTCAGCTTTGTTATCAACTACAGGTTAATAAAACGACAACCTGTACAAAAAATAGCTCCGAGATTAGAGTGAATAACTTTTGGCGTGAAGTAAATAGTCGATGCACAAAGGATCCATATAATCTAATGGATTTGTATGAACATATCAACGATGGAGGAATTACAGACAAATGGAGTTCTCTATTGAGCACACATGTGCAGAAGTCACTTATCGATACATGTGTGCAAGTTTTTGAAACTGTTTTGCATTCGAATAATTTTCGTTATAATGTCGATATTAATCGTCTTGCAAATTATATACTGCGTGATTCATTAATTTCGGATGCAGTGTTTGAGCAGTTTGTTGATGCAGTCTATCTTTTTATAGATAAATCGGAGTTAGCGTCGAATTTATTCTCTAACAAAAACTTGCCACAAGTTGTAGCTTCGTTGCTCCATTTGAACTCGAAGTTTATAACACGTGCTGATTTCGATCCAAGATTTACGGCCATGATGGCATATTATTTGCGTCTAATACAGCAACACAAACAATTCCCAGCATTGTCATTTCAGCTCAAACAACGTGTACTGAAAGCAACCCGCGCTTTGCCAGCAACACTTCGCAGCATATATTTTTCAAAAGTGGTATATCTGCTCAATATCGGTCATTGGGAGTATCTTTATGCACCTCGTGAAATAGGTCCCAATAGTATGCAGCGTACGGCGCTTACCTGGACATGGAAAAAAAATACAACCGATACGGATTGTGAAATGACACTGGAAATCGATGATAGCGGCAACATTGCGTTTGCCAGTAACTATGACGGTGTACTGCGATTTATGTATTTAGATGGGAACGATCAGAAGCCGTACTTTTGGTTGAGTCAAGAAGGTCATGATGATAGCAGATGGTGGCAAGTGGAATACTACGAGGATTATCTCACATTTAAAGATGCGGCATCAAAACAACTTATGTGCTCCGATGTTCTTTACGATGACTATCGACGAATTGTATCTTTGGCTAAACAGTCGGCGGAGTTTGATGTCCCATTACATTGTCGATGGGCGGTAAATCCAGTATTGCAGCTTGAGTAATTTTATTATATGATGTATTGTTGCTGAAAATCAAACATTTATATATTGAATACAGTTCTATTACAACCTTAATGCTTTGATTTGACTGAACTTGTTTAACTTGTTTAATAATATATCATTTGTTTTTTTTTTTTGAATTTATGCGATACATCTGCTAAGTTTAGTATAAATTCTATTGTTAAGTGTATCTACGTTACCAATGCATATACAAAAAATGAAAATTGGTGTTTGTTTACGTACAAATCAAAAAAGAAACAAGAAAAAATAGTGTGGTTTTAAATAAAATAAAATAATTTAAAACAAAAACTTGAATTTGTTTTTATATTCTTCGCTCTCGGTTCTTAATTCTGCAGTTTATCAATACTCATCATGTCTTCAATAAGCTCCTCTGCTCAGAGAGAACTCGCAAGTTTAACTTGATTGATTGCCAAGAGAAATACTTTAAAAACAAGTTTGTTGATTATTAAAACTGGATTCAGTAAACTTGAAGTCATCAACCGGGCATCATCGCAAAGATGCTAAACAGATGTGTTTTCGTCACGATTGTGTTTGTTATCTGCGCGAATTTTCGATTTTGTTATCAGCAGCTGACTAAAGAGACAACATTCTGTTTAAAGAATAGTGTTGACGGAACGGTAAGCAGCTTTTGGCGTGAGGCAAACAGTCACTGTGCAAAGGATCCGTACAAGCTAATGGATCTGTATGAGCAGATCGTAGAAGGTCAGGGTAGTGCAGACAAGTGCAATCTTTTACTACTCCACCAGGTGCGAAAGTCTATTGTCGACAGTTGTGCACAGATCTTCGAAGAGGCATTGCTTTCGAAAACGTTTCGAAATAATTTCGAAATTGATCGTCTTGAAAAGCGCATATTTTTCATTGATCCACTTATATCGGAAATAATTTTTACACGATTTATCGACGAGGTTTATATGTTTGTGGATAATTCTGAGCTGGCATTGGTCTTATTTGCAAATAAAAATTTCCAACATATGGTATCATTCTTGCTACATTTGAATTGGAAGTTCAAGACATATACTTATTTTGAACCAAGGCTTTCGAGTTTAATGGCATACTATATGCTTCACATACAGCAGCACAAGCAGTTCCCACTCTTGCCACCTGAACTCAAACATCGTCTAATGTTAACCATCAACGCGATTCCTTTAAGACTTCGCAGTGTGTATTCTTCAAAGGAAGTGAGATTACTTAATATCGGTCATTGGGAATATCTGTATGCACCACGTGAAAATGGACCCAATGCTTTGCAGCGCACTCCTCTTACCTGGATTGCTGAGAAAAACTCTACTGATAGCGATGGCGATATAACTTTAGAATTCGACAATAACGGCAACATTGCATTCGGCAGTTATTTTGCTGGTGTACTTCGTTATCTGAATATTGATGAGAAAGATTTGAAGCCATATTTTTGGTTGGGCGTAGGAGGCCATGATACCAAATGGTGGCAAACGAACTACTATGAGGATTATCTGACTTTTAGGAATGCAAAAACCAAGCAACTTTTGTGTGCTACCATTGCATATGATGAGAATCGACGTTATGTGACATTAAGCACTCCGTTGTCGGATTATGATGCGGAGTTACCGTGCCGATGGATTTTGACAACTCGATAGATTAGTTTAATATGATATAAGTTAACATAGAAAATAATTTGCATATTAAATGAGAAAATAAACATTTTTTATAAATATCTTCTAATATGAACAATTTTTCCACGGGAATTGTAGAATTCCCTTTTTAAGATAAAGAACTTCTTGAAATATGCTAATTTCCTCATCAACCGCCAATACTCAAGAGTGTATAAAAAAAAATTGTGAGTGTCTTAAACTGTTAATTTAAAAATGCGAATTCCCTTTTCCGATATCTGGGAATAAAATAACCGATTTTTACCTTCAAGATGTCTTTGACTCAAAAATAATATACATATACCTTCGAAAAGAGAATAATAATTATTTCTTGGTTTAAAGAGAGCTTTTGAGTTGGTCGAATTTTTAGTATTTTTCAAAAGTAAAATCTTTTCAAAATTTAGTCTTATTCATCATCAAGTTTAAAAAAAAAATATGTTTTAAATTGAAGTTGACTTTCTTATTCACTCTTCCATAGTTGGGTATGGGTAGATGGAGTACTTTTGATAATTGTGAACACCCTCAGTTACAATGGAACATATATTAAAATTATTAACAAAATTATGTTTTTACATATCCGAAAAAACCCAGCTACTGTTAAATCTCAAAGAATTATAAATGTCATATTAGCTGCGCTTTTTGCGATTTGGATCCGATTCAGCGTTGCCAGAGAACCGCGGATAAAATTCTTCATTGTGGTATTGAAAAATCTGAATTTCTGCCAAAAATACTTCCTTTTAAAAGTTTTCGAACTAGGCGCTTAGGAAAATAAACAATTGTTTTTTTTTTTATTGAAAAATAATTATAATTAGAAACATGCTCAATTTTATATTTAAAATAATTCAAATCAATTGCCACAAGCTATTTGTACTCTAGGTTGATCTATAAAATAAATGAGATCTTTTAATAAAACATAACAAAAAAAAAAAAAAATGAGATCTCTTAATAATAATTCAATTCAGTTCATTTCAATAGAATATAATATATTGAAGTACTTGAAGTACTTTTATGCGCAGTCTGCAAAAATTCTTTTAAGACTGGCATAAAATACTTAATTTTAGCAATGAAATACTTCAATCTTATTTTCGGTTGAAAAAAATTCCAAATTAAGTATTTTGCTTCCATATGGCAACGCTGATCAGATTAGAATTTTGCAATTTTGAAAAGTTTGGAGGAGGAACTAAAAGGAAAATTCATGTGGAGAAATTCACAAAGTGTGGTTTCGTCTTAGGGTAAAATACTGGTACTGGTTGTGAAATTTGATAGTTCGACACATTTCTAAAACAAAAACTTTGATTTCGTCAAAAGTTTTGACGTGGCTTTTTCCAAGAATAAAATCATAAAATGCACAAATGCACAAAATAAGCACATTAAGCAAAACAAAAGCTTTTCACATAGCCTGAACTTACAGCTTTATTTTTGAAATAAATAAACAATATTGGTTTGAAACCATGATACAATAATTTTTTCTATCGACGTTTCTTTCAACTTCTTCAATCTGTCATAGAATAAAACAAAGAAGAGAGCTCTCTTAAACAATTATCATAACGCAATGGCTGCATTCAGCGTGCTAAACATTTCAAATTTTTGAGCAAAATTTAAATTTTGAAGGGCTCAAGAAACTGTTTTGACAATAACAACAGCCAGTAACTTTCTCATGAAAAAGTAAGCAGCCGTCAATGCTACCTGCTAGTGTATCATAGTCTCTATGCAGCTGCTAGATCACTCGTCAGTAGACAAAGTTTTACTTGTCTGACATCGGATATCGTTAATAAACTCTCTCCATTTTCAAATTTGGATTAGTTATCATGGAAGCAAAAAGTTCAACATGAAATTTTCATATAATTTACTTTTTTGCTTATAAATTTATTTTAAAAACATTTGTATTTGTAGCAAATATAAAAACGGATAAACCGGGCACTTCACGAACAACAAAAAATTTTGTTGTTCATGGATATCTTTACACTTTTTTTGTGAGAAAAATTTAACATAATTTGTTTTTAACTGTTCCTATTTACCTCAACTCATAATACTCAGTACTTCTTAAACTGTGCTTGGTAGTGGGTTGCTGAATAAGCTAAAACCGTTAACTTTGTGCAGAAATTTCGCTTTCACACAAAAGGTTGAAGGAGAACTCATGTAATAGAAAGCTTATCCATGCGGCAGAAATCATTTTATCAAATAAAATTCTGGCCGAAACTAAAGCTTTTGTGGTTCAGCGGCAAAAAAATAAGCTGTCCTTCGTGTGATTGTTAATCGCAAATAAGGTCTCCTTAAGACTTAGGAAATTTATTTAGCTATAGCAAACTAGTCTGCAACTCGTTATTTTGAAAATATTCCATTTGAACATAATTATGGCTCTATACTGTTGATTTTGAATTCGTGGTTCGAAATGAAGCTAACGATAACGAAATAATTATTTTAAAAGAGCTAAATGGTGATTGTAAGTTACAGTCCTTTGAAATTTCAAATGGGTTCAAAACAGTGGTCATCAACGCGCAGTTCAAACAACAACAACAAAGGGAGCTTTACACTGAAACAAGAAGTTTTCAAAAGCTCTCGCATCATTTGGTTTAAGCAAATATTGTCGCGTGTTCGATTAACATTATAATGTTGTGTTTTTATTTTTGCGTTTGTTTGTTGCTATTCAAATAGCATGTAAAATAATAGAATATATGTTAAAACATAGAAAAGACCAAAAAAGATAAAAATAAATGAATATTATGTTTTGAGAAGTTTGACGAAAAAAGTTAATCATACTTTGTGATTCGCAGTAAAAATTGTCAGCAAATAAAAATTATAAACACCATATTTTCTGAAATATTGTAAAACATTAATATTCATCAATAAACCAGCGAGCTACAACCTTGTCGCATGAACGCTCAAAACAAACTGACTAAAAATTTAAAGCACAGCAGAAAAACAAACTTTTACGCAGTGTGCGTTGACAGCTAGCCGCAGTGCTGCCAGGTGTCAGCAAAAATAAATCCCCATTTTTGCATACAGAAAAAAAATTTTCCCCGTTTTTTACTTTGAGTTTTCCCGTTTTTTTCCCCGTTTTTAAATTTAGAAAAAAGTATGATTTTACCCTGCAAACATTTTCAATCGCCTGAGAATCCCCAGCGAATCGCTTGGAAGATAAAACAATCGCCGGCGAGCTCTTCTGAGAGTCTTCCGGGTATCGCCGAATGTAAGCAGCTGAGGCCATAAAAGCGATTCGCCGGGAAGATTCGCCGGCGAATCGCCAAGAGGAGTCTTAAGCGATTCGCCTGGAAGATTCGCCAACGAATCGCCGAGAAGACTCTTAGGCGATTCGCCAGGAAGAGTCGCGAACGATTCGCTTAGAGGAGTCTTAAGCGATTCGCCGGGAAGATTCGCCAACGAATCGCCGAAAAGAGTCTTAGGCGATTCGCCAGGAAGAGTCGCGAACGATTCGCTGAAAGGAGTCTTAAGCGATTCGCCAAAGAATGGCAGAAGGGGTTTTTGTTTGTCGCAGAGCATCGTTGTTGAATGTTACAAATGTTGCATGTTTGAACTAGCGGGCTCTTCAGACGTTGTTTTATTCCAGTTTCATGACGTTTTTGAAAAGTTGAATTTTTTCATTAATTTAAACGATTTTTCAGAGCCTGCTTCATACAACAATGATAGATTTTGAAAAGCTTTTTAAAAAGCAATCTTCCAACGATCGCCGGAATGAGCGAAGGAAGATTTTGAACATTTTTTGTCAATCGCGCATTCATCGCTTGGGCGATCGAAAAGCGATCCATCTTCCAACGATCGCCGGAATGAGCGAAGGAAGATTTTTAAATTTTTTGAGAATCGCGTATTCATCGCTTTGGCGATCGAAAAGCGATCAATCTTCCAAAGAACCCTTAGGCGAATCGCTAGCGCGTCGCCAAATGATCTAATCTTCCAATCGTCTTCCAAATGTTTGCAGGGTAATGTAATAAAAATTAAATTATTTCATTTCATTATAACAAAAAAAAAAAAAATACATAGATCAAATACGTACGTATTCATAAAAACATACAATAATTATAAGAGATATATTATCGATATTCGGAATAGAACCTTAAGAGTCTGAGATCAACTTAACAATCATTGCAAAAATTGTTTAAATTTATTTTAAATATATAAATTATTATTATGAAGACTTAAACATTCAGTATTTATTTTAATTTCAAAACATTTTTGAAATTTCATCAAAGATTCAGTGTGGAGAGTTCCGGATAGAGAGCTATTATCAAGAGAGTTCTTGATTTTTGTTTTGTTTAAACCCTGCAGAAAAATGGACCAGATTTAGAATAGTTTTGAACTAGTTGCAAAAAGGGATAGTACTGGTCCCACTACAATACCGTTTTGCATTGAACGAACTGATGATTTTTACGGGTTGATGTCATTGGAAATGACAATTGTCCCTATAAATATTCCTTTTTTCCTATATCTGTGCTAGTTCCATTGTCAATGGTTTTAAATTGACCCGTTTTAATACAGTCCAGAAGTGGTCATTTGTAAGCCTTATTATCATCCTTATTTGGAACACGGGTTCGTACAGTATAACTAAAAGAAGTACGGAATCTAAATAAAAAAAACCGGCCCACGACACGTTTTGAGCGTGTTTGGTTTTTGATTTTGTTAGTTAGTGCCTGCTGACAAGAAAAACTAAGAATATAAAAAGAAATTCAAACAGTTCTATGTTGAGCGTCTTTTGCACTAGTTCCAAGCTAACTCCAATTTCACTAGAAATACACTAGTTGGTTTTTCTAATTGTCTCCAAAATAACTGCTGAGAATTAACAGCGAAAAAGCCCTTTCAGCACATGCCGCTTTGGTGTAGGTAAAAACTAAACGAAACTAATTTTTTTTAAACATGGAAACATGTGGAAAATAAGAGGACATGGGACCGATGATGAAAATGATTTTTAAATCAAATTCAAAACTATCATTCGTTAAGTCAAACTTTTTAACTTTTTTAAAATTTCTACGCAAGCGGCAATAAGGAATTGTCTACAATATGGCATAAGAAATTACATATTTTGCTTCGACAGGGTAGCTCTAAAATATAAAGCAAGGTACTTTACGTTTTATTTTTATTTTCCCCGTTTTTATCAATGTTTTCCCCGCCATCCCCATTTGAACGAAAAATCCCGAAAAACGGGGAAAATCCCGCCACCTGGCAGCTCTGGCTAGCCGAATGCTACTTCGTGTTCAAAAGTTAAAAACACACGACGCCCGCGGGGCATGGGAGAACATAATAGCCCATCCCAAGGTTTATTTATTTAAGGTTGCATACATTTTTGACGTTTTCTCATTACGGCACCCTTATTTTGAAATGAGAGGAAAAGAGCGTAGTCATTTGAGCAAAGAACTGACACGGTTGCCTGAATATAATATTATTTGGTAGTTTTTTGTAGTACTATTAGGTAAATTTAATACTAAAATTTTTGTCAACTACTTTTATTCTTCCTATTATTTTAACTATAAATTCGGATGTCCTGATGAAATTAAGCCATTGAGTTTGATATACCCATAGTTTTAATTTTTATTGAAGGATTTCAGTATTATACCCTAAAAAAGGTTTAAAGAAAGAAATATATATTAAGAAAATCAAGAAAGACAGACCAAATAAAAATTTTCTGAGTCGAAACATGAATTGCATTGGACATCGTTGTTCGTTAAAAGCCCTTTTACTTCTAATTTTGACAAAAATCAAAATTTCAACACATCTTGACTTAGTGTGTACACAATATAACAGAAAACTGCACAAAACCCTGAAAAATACTCTTTTTTCTCGAGCAGCACAAAACCCTACTTTGTAAACGTCAAAATATTTTTGTTTACATAAAATAAGGATGCGTCAAAAAATTTACGCAACCTTATATACATGAGCCTTGAGCCCATCCATGATAGAATAATAAGGTAGGCGCATATTGGAGATAAAGTGAGCTAGACGTCAAAGTCAGCTGTTCGAATTTAAGTTTTTCTAGTTGTTGTTGCTGGCGTTATCGGTTGACGTTTATAGCACTCATAGCTTTGTTTGTGTAAAATAAGACATTTGAGCAGCCGTGAAAATATAAGCCTACCTAATTATTCTCTCATGAGCCCATCCACAATGACGACAACGGGCGACGAGCGTCAAACGTCACTTTTTTTCACATGTATTTCTTATAGCCTAGACACATTGACTGCGGCTGCAACATAACAACACGAGGTGAAAATGAAAATGTTGGCATGTTGTGTACGACTTGATTAATTTGGATGCAACTCGATAAGCCGTATATTCATATATTTTTATTATTAAACATCGAATTATCATTAAAAAACAAACATTTAACACAAACACAATGAGAATGAATAATAAAAAATACAAAAGAAGCACGAAATTAAACGAAAACATTAACATATGCCGATGTTCTTACTCTTGTCGCACGTCAAAATAGAAAAAGTTCTAAATCGACGACAGCAACATTGCCTCAATGACGCATTGTCGTTGCAACATTTTCACCACATTCACCTCCATAAGAAAAACATGTAAAAAAATTTGACGTTTGACGCAATGCTGCAGCCGCAGTCAATGTGTCTAGGCTATTATGGGACGAAATTTTGGAGAACGAAAATGTTGGCATGTTGTCTACGACTTGATTATTTTGGATGCAGCACGACAAGCCGGATTTTCATATCTTTTTATTATTAAACATTGAATTATCATTAAAAAACAAACACTTTACACAAATACAATGAGACCGAACAATAAAAACACAAAAGAAGCACGAAATCAAACAAAAACATTAAGAAATGCCAATGTTCTTACTCTTGTCGCACGTCAAAATAGAAAAAGTTCTAAATCGACGACAGCAATATTGCTGCAATGACGCATTGTCGTTGCAACATTTTCACCACATTCTCCTCCATAAGAAAAGCATGTAAAAAAAATTTGACGTTTGACGCAATGCTGCAGCCAATGTGTCTAGGCTATCAAATGTCGCTGTAGCCAGCTTCATTTAATTCTAATTAGGCGACGAAAACAGACGACAAAAATAAATTCAGCCATTGTTTACATTCGTGTTTTTTTCGTGCTGGCTGCTCAAGTGCTCGTTTCTATGTTCAATTTATATATTTAATTGCAAACTTTGATGTGAATTTTTTATAATAATATAATTTCATTTAAATTCAATTCCATAACATGAAACAATATTGCTGATTAAAAATCTTGCCAATTATTAAAAAATAATTTCTTCGCTTTTAATTTTTATTTCGTTTTGAATAAAGCTTCATGATTTTTGTTTTTGAGTTTGTACTTAGTTTCGAGTGGTGTTAAAGATAATATCAACTTATATCAAAAAACACAATTTCAATTAAAATAATTTCTTGTTAATATCAAAAGCACTTTCTGATGAAGCTTGTTGTTGTCGCGTTTAAAAAATTCTAGTCGCCCGAAATTTCTCTACAACGACAGAGTGGAGACCTGTCGTTCGTCGCCCGTTGACGTCATTGTGGATGGGCTATGAGTTGATGATCATCAACTGGTTGAAAATATTGACCAAGATAGGGGTCTCCGGTTAGTAGAACTATTTTTTAAAATATTATTTGATGTCATTTAAAAACAAAAATTTGATAATACATGACCAACAAAGTCTTACATGATCTTGTTCCGAAAATTAAATCCTTTGAATTAAATTTTGTAAAAGATTTTTTATTTATTTTCTTAAGTTTTATTTTTAAATCACTTTATAAAAAATTATATTTTGTGTTAATAACACTAAAACGTCATGTCTTGAAAGTTTTTAAGTGTAAGCTTGTCTAATATATTTTTAAAACGAAATGTAAAAGGTTGAATTTAAAATTTAAAACTTTCATATGCATCTACCCATGCATTTCTCCCATACCAAAGATGTAATGGGAGTCTACTACGTTTTCTGTGTGAGGAAAATGTAAACTATTCATTGAATATACAGTGAAACCTCTTATAAACGGACACTGTTGGTCGTGGTATTTTTCTCCGGTTGTGGGAGTTGTCCGTTTGTAAGAAGGATAAAAAATGCATATAAATTCATGTTTTTATTAAAGTAACGAACAAAAATAAGTAAATATTTCCATAAATTTAATTAAAAAAGGAACTATGCATACTTAACAAAATTCTCTTTACAATATTTTTTCAACAACTTATTTGACACAGCTATTTTAATCGCTGTGGCTTTTGAAAATTGAAGAAAAATTGGTCTATTTGAGAAACTTTGGATAATAAATGTATACAATATTACTTTTATTAACTTACTATTCTTTTGCCAAGTCTAGGAATGACAAGAGCTCTACCCTGCTCTGTTCGCTAAATTTTTCACTCTGCCCCATTCAAATCATACCTGATTCTTTCTCATCACCACTAAAACTACAACATTTAAACACTTAATATAAAACTATTGACAACCGTTGTAAAATTGTTAACCCGCTTTCAAACACAAAACCGAAATATATGAAATTGTAATTTAATATCTAAAAACTTCAACATGGTGTCATATTGCAGCGCAATAATTACCATTTATATGCATGGTATTGGTCTAATCAGGTTGTCCATAATTAAGTCATTTTAATTACGCACATCAATGCTGCGTCTTTGATCACTTAATAACGCTGAATTCCCAAACGTTGTCATTTAATATGTTT
This sequence comes from Tetanocera ferruginea, assembly GCA_958299015.1. Lineage (NCBI taxonomy): Eukaryota > Metazoa > Arthropoda > Insecta > Diptera > Sciomyzidae > Tetanocera > Tetanocera ferruginea. Next base: position 164,493,371 of record OY282641.1, read on the forward strand.
GCTGCACGCTGCTGCCAGCAACTTTTATACGATTGAAGCTAATTTAAATTACAAAATGACTCCAGGGAAACATTCAGTTTTGAATGCTGTGAAAATACCGGAAGGCTGATAAAGCGACGGACCAAACCGTAGGTTGAGACGAACGATAGACACAGGCAGTGAGGGTGGCAGGTTGGGTGATGCTAGAGACGGTATTGACAGGAGGGCTCATGTTTAACAAAAGTAATTCGATTTAACGTTACACAACAACTAATAAATAAATGTCACAAATAATTAGGTAAAGAACAATACAGGAAAAAGCTGAATGATGGACGGACAGCAGAGCTCTCTCACAGGCACCATACCACAGACAAGGCAAAATCTACGGGGCAATGGCAAGAAATGCCCTCTGAGTGAGTGACTGTCTGGCTGGCTAACTGGCTGACTGACTCACTGGCTGACTGCCAGTGCCGAATGCCTCACTGCGTCATGCGCTACGTTAGCTTAGGTTAATTAATGTTTATGTAACGAGCACAAATCCAATTAAAATCTTACTTTGATGCTTTGCTCGAAGTTAATTTATGTGATATACAAGAAAATTTGATTTGATTATGAATTGTTTTGGAATTTGTGTTAGAAATAAATAGAAGATATATTCATGCTTGTGAAAATTAAATAAATGCTTGATGGTTGCTATAAAACGAGAAAAAAAAATGTTAAAAAAACATATAGAAAAATATGCTATTGTTTTAAGAGCTTTATTGTGTTTGTGTGTGAGAGTTCTACTGCTTTGGGCTTGGCAAAAAGGATTGTCATGTCATTACTTTTTGACTCTGACATATGTGCTTTTAGTACAACTCCCAAAGGGGTCATCATGTTTGCTGATATTTATTACTTTTAATGTAACATGGAAAATAAAATGGAATAAAATAAACATGTGACCAATAAAATGACGACGAAAAGAAGAAGAATGATTTTTAAATTTGTTTTATTCAAATATTTAAAATTAATTTATATTAACTAAAGTTCGACAGTGGCCGAAATTCGACCTTTTTACAAACATTCTTTTATGATTCGTACAAAATTAATGTGAAAAACTAATTTTCTTTATAAAAAAATCTATTAAAAATAGTCGGTGCACTGCTTCTACGCACTCTGATTCATTAAAAAAATTAAATTAGCAAAATCGATTGAGAAACACGGAAGAAAATGGTTCTTAACTGTTTTTCCTACTTATATAATGTATAGATATTAACATTAATTTATTTAATGTTTAAAAAATATATGCATACTAAGAAAAATAGTGCTACAAAAAAGATTTCTTCTTAAAACGTATTTAGAACAAAGGACATGAAAGCAAAAAAGAGAGGTATTTTTAAGAAAAAATCTTCTTGTTTTTCACGAGAAAATCTTCTTAAATTTATTTAAAAAGATATCGTAATTTCTACTAAACTCCATATTTTCAAGACTTTTCATAAACAAAAGGCCTAAAAGACGAAAGAGGAGAGGTATTTTTTAAAAAGAAATCTTTTTGTTATTACGTGAAATTCTACTTAAATTTATTTAATAAGATATCTTCTTAATTCCTTCTTAAATTCATATTTTCAGTACATTTTTTAAGTCCTAGACTTCGTGTATCGTTTATTAGTTATTTCTTATTTATTTATGACATTGAGAAAAAAAGCAAATCATGTAGAAAACTTTGTTGAGATTTCTTCTGAAAAAAAACCAAGAAGAAAATTTAGTAGCTGTATGACATTTCTTCTTAAACAAAATCAAGAAGAAAACGAAGTTCCTGTATAAGATTTCTTCTTAAACAAAATAAAAAAAAACACCTAATAGCGGTATGAGATTTCTTCTTAATTAATTTAAGAAGGCAAAGCCAATACCTTAAAATCTTCTTGGCTAAAAACAATAGAGAAATCTTAGGTTTTTATGTGGTTATTTTTCTGTGTGCAGAAAACTGCACATTTCGGATTTCTGAAAGTGCAGCCCTGGCATTTGGCAAATAGCAAATGCTCTTTCTCCACCGAACAATGCCAATTGCTAAATTGTTATTCTGCTATGACCACATATCACTCCTCACGAGAAGATTATGGTCGCCATAATCTACTAAGCTAACAATTTATAGTTTAGTAAAGAAATTTAAAGTAAGTGTACGATTACTTTGTGGACAAACCATTGAATACCCAACAAATGACTGTCTGGTGTGCATAATGGTACTAATTTTTTTTTAAAACCATCAAGGGTCCAAATATTCTATCGAAATAAAAGTTGTATCAAAATCAAAATCGAATTTTTTTATTTATATTTTAAACTTACTCTCAGAGGAGTAATAATCTGCAAAAAAGAAAATCAAAATAACAAAAAATTATTTTTATAATTAACTATTAATGATAACACCTAATTAACGATTATGATTTTAGTGCACGAAAATCTAAAATTGTTTTTCAGATACACAGTTTATACTGATGTGAAATGTTCATTTAGTTTTTTCAGACATAATGCATGAGCAAAAAGTCGACTTTCGGCATTCAATTATGGAATATTTACAAAACAACTTTTTCGGGAATTATAATTCTATTTATATCTTTTCCAAAACCGGTTTTCCTGCTTCCATGCAGTGCAATCAAATTTTCGTTTTTTGTGTCGTCATCTTCTTGAAGATTCTAATATTAATTTTATTACTTCAATACCACGAACCTTTCACAGGTGTTTCACGTTCCACAAGATCACTAGAATGACTCATGGCTCTACCTGTTCAAAATTAAGTTTCATCCGAACATCTAACATTAAATGCAAAATCTACACATTTTTGTCACATCTAATAGTTATTTGCTATAAAGCGTTTCGGAAAGTATGACTATTGAATGCGTGTTCAAATTTCCTTGCATTAAATATCCTTATCATTAATCATGTGTGTATTTTATTTAGTTCTAAAGTAATTTAAACACCTTAACAACGCCTATTGGACTGATGTTTTCTATACAGAAATGCATTCAATTATTTTTTCATATAACGGTATAAAGAAAATTATTAAATCAATCACTTGTAAGACTCTTTCAGTGTTATCAACAAAAACGAGTTTTATATTAGTTGAAAACTAACCACTAGTGGTTCAACATCTGTATATTTTTCATATATCTAACTGGTAGTTTTAACAAAGCAATATTATACGAGAAAGTAATTGTCATAAATTATTAATTAACTTAACACAGGTTCAATTCTCAGCCAGATTCTATTTTTATTTTTGGTTATTCAAATACATTATATATTAGATACAAGTAAATAATTTAATGAAAAATTTAATAAAGTAACAATTTTTTTAAGCTGCCACTACCATGATTCGAACCGTGGACCATCGCACTAGAGTTGATTGATGGCGTGTGTCAACAAAATCCAAGAAAAATATATGCAAGCGGAACATCAGCAAGCATCAACTTATAAAAACGAAGCGACAAACACCAAACAGGTTTTTTTTTAACAAATAATTTTCCTTCGCAAGATGTATACACAGAATTTCCTAAATATAATGGTACTCATTTTTTTATCTTTAATAAAAATATCATCATTATGTTTTGTTAAAATACAGTTGAGAAGTAAATAAATAGATAAAAAACATATTTTTAAATTTGAAGATATTTTTGTAATTTTCAAACATTCTATTTAAAAAAAACCAGCCAAACTCCTTTTTTTCCCATATTGTATTAGAGAAATATGAAAATTATATATGAAAAATATTCTTCCATTTTTCACTTTCGAACACTTGTTCACCTTTTGTATTTCAGTAAAACTTCACTTAAAATAAAAATCTTCCTGCAGATAATAAATTGCAACCGCCTAATAACCGCAGCCAAAAAATCTCCAGAGCACTTGTTTTAGTTATTGCAGTTGTTGTTTAGGGGCGGGGTATGCGAAACTGTATAAACAGAAGCTTATCTGATCTGTCAATCTGCACTAACAAGGCGCGTCATAAAATCAGGTTAAAAAACAAAACCGAGACATAACCCGAAACAAGTAAACTAAACGATAGAGAGAGATAGAAGTTTGCTGGGTACGAACCGAACACTACAACCTAACGAGTGCGCAACGCCCACCTGACATAGGGCAGATGTAGTCTAGAGGCTTACCTGAGAGTGGTTGTGTGTGTGCGTGACAGGGCAGACAGACTGACACTCCTAACAACATAGCCACAAATGCATGAGAACGAGCTGCATTTAGGACATCAAGATGAGACAAACAAGGCACAAAACGGAACAGACGCCAGTCATTGGCGACTGGGGTGGGTGGTTAAGAGTTTAGATTGTACTGTATGCAGGTGGTATTCAGCATTACAAGCGACGTGCTGGCAGCAAGATATTTGATTGCATTACATGTCAGTGTGTCATTCCTAACGCTAGATTTAACGTTATGCTGTGTGCAAGTGAAACGTAACCGTAACGTGAACGTCACATGAAAAATGCAACAATTGTTATTTTTGCTGTGACTACAGCAACAATAAATGGCAACAGAACACGTTAATAACCGAGCATGGCTGCGGTGGTGGCTGGTCGTGGTGGTGTGATGGCTATGGTTAACCTAACCGAGCAAAGCGGCTGCACCAGAATATAGTGAGTGTGTGTTGGTGTGTTTGTCTGCCACGAACACCATGGCTGTGCTTGAAAATCAGCTTCCTTTACGAGACTAGTGAAGCTTCAGTTTATTGCACATGACATGCGGTCCACTGGGATGTCTCGCTGTTTTATGTCAGTCCATCATGTTTGCTCAAGCCTTTGCGGCGTGCTTGGCATGGCATCGCGTTTCCGGTTCAAATTTCAAATTAGACAGCAAACATGGCGTTTGTAGCAATTTTGATTTTTTTTTCACTTTATCGTTGCATACATTTAGGTGCTTGAGCCGATGATATGCTGTTGCAGCAGATTTAAAAATCTTGTCTTTGTTTTTTACAGCCATGCACATGCTGCTACTGCTCTGTGCTCTCACCCCTCCCCCCCCTTATTGCAACCATTGTCACTATTGTTGCCAGCTCAATATCGAAAATGCAATCGATTAAGTTGATTGTTGGTTTTATCATGGATAATATTTCAAAAACCCTTTTTGTTTTTTTGTCTTATTTCTTCTGTCGTACTGCAGTCACACTCGATATCCTTTCAATCCTTTCGCCAATGTTGGCTGCTTCCCACCATGTGGTTTGTGCACTTTGCTTGATTAATTTTCAATGTTTACCAAGTGTCGACGTTGAAGCGGTGTTCATTTTCGTCCTCACCGCTACCGCTCAATCGTCTATTCCTTATCCTTTGCTTCACCTGCTGACCACCTGCCGTAGTGTATGTTTCGCATATACTGCGATTGTGACCAGTGGACAGTTAAGGATCAGTGTTAAGCTTACGTTATGCTCGAAATAATAGGGGCGGAGTTTTTGTTTTCTTTTCATTTGGTGTCCTTTTTTTGAAATCAGTGAAATTTAATCAACTAAAAACTGTCAATGCTTTGAATTTATGACATTCTGACTTTGCTAAATTATTTGCTTTTCTCTATGTCCAGCATAGTGCGGCATAGTTGAACGTTTTTGGGGTGGACGTTCTGTTGTTGTTGTTGTTGTTGTTGTTGTTGGCGGTTGGTATTATTGTGTATTTGGTGTTGAGTCCTTTCTTTATTTGGATGCACATTCGTTACACATGCCAATAAAATCTAAATTTTGTGCTTTCAAATAAATTTTCCACAAGTTCTATTTTGTTGTGTGTTGTTTTTTTTTTTTTTTTTTTTTTTTGTGTTGTTTTCTATTGGTACTCGTTCCTTTTCTACATGGACGGTTTTATTTTCTTTTGTTGAAAACCGTCGACACCACAACAAATACAAATTTTCTTTCACAACAATTTCAATTTTCGAAAGCAACAACAAAACAAAAATAAAAATAAGAAAACAAAAATGAATAAAGGGCAAAAGTAGAATACTTGGCAAAAACTGTAAGATGTATTTGAGAAGAAAAGGCAATTTGCTTGCAGGCTTCGTAGGATATCGGGTTGAATGCACACTAGACTAGTTGACATTATAAAAATGTAAACACTCACCGTTTATTTCCAGAAAGGTTGATTCCTAATGAAAGCAAAAATATCTGTAAAACCAAAACAATTTCATCTCTAACTTATACCATTTTTAATAATGTGGTGATTTCTTAATAATGAGTGGTTTTTTGAAAGAAAATCATTATGATAATCCAAACTTTTTAACGTTTTTAATTTTTTTTTTAAATATGCGAACGATTATTTTCGACATGCAATTTAACTCTTAGCAAATATTATCGGGTTCCTCATGAAATTTTTGGGGTCTTACAACCTTATTTTGTAAAACGAACCCAATCACCTAGTGCGGGTTTCACTAAAGGTTTCCTTGCCTGGCAATTCCTGGCATACGAAGTAAAAGAAAATCTCTCTTTCTCTCATTGAAATTTTCTTATCAAATTTATTGTCAGAAAAAAAATCATATGTGAAGTGATTGCGTTCGTTTTACAAAATAAGCCCATTTATGTATTTTTTATTCTCATGAGGGGTCAAACTTTCAGGAAATGACCGCGCTCCGAATAGACTAAAATGGGAACCATACTTTTCCCTATACATTTTATAACCTCTCTTATGCGGACATTAACATATTTATTAATAACAAGATAATATTTCAATATAAAGTTTTGCGTTTTATTTTTCAATATTAAATTTTCAGATTTCATTATTTACATTTATTTATTTATATTTATTTGACTACTATCTATTAACTTTTTAATTCTTTTAAGTTGTTGCTTTTCTGTTTTTTTTTTTTTACTTTTTTACCTATTACTTTTTAATACTCACTTTTCACTTTTCACTTTTGACTTTTTACTTTTTACTTTTTACTTTCAATTTTTTACTTTTTAATTTTTACTTTTTATTTTTACTTTCTACATTTTACTTTTCCCGTCCTACTATTAACATTTAACTTTTCACTGTTCATTTTTCACTTTTACTTTTCAGTTTTCAATTTTCAATTTTAAATTATAAATTTTAAATTTTAAATTTTAAAAAAATTAAATTTTTAATGTTCAATTTTCAATTTTCAATTTTCAATTTTCAATTTTCAATTTTCAATTTTCAATTTTCAATTTTCAATTTTCAACTTTCAATTTTTAATTTTCAATTTTCAATTTTCAATTTTCAATTTTCAATTTTCAATTTTCAATTTTCAATTCTCAATTTTCAATTTTCAAATTTCAATTTAAATTTTCAATTTTCAATTTTTAATTTTCAATTTTTAATTTTCAAGTTTCAATTTTCAATTTTCAATTTTTAATTTTCAATTTTCAATTTTCAAGTTTCAATTTTCAATTTTTAATTTTCAATTTTTAATTTTCAAGTTTCAATTTTCAATTTTCAATTTTCAATTTTCAATTTTTAATTTTCAAGTTTCAATTTTCAATTTTCAATTTTCAATTTTCAGTTTTCAATTTTCAATTTTTAATTTTCAATTTTCAATTTTCAATTTTCAATTTTCAATTTTCAATTTTCAATTTTCAATTTTCAATTTTCAATTTTCAATTTTCAATTTTCAATTTTCAATTTTCAATTTTCAATTTTCAATTTTCAATTTTCAATTTTCAATTTTCAATTTTCAATTTTCAATTTTCAATTTTCAATTTTCAATTTTCAATTTTCAATTTTCAATTTTCAATTTTCAATTTTCAATTTTCAATTTTCAATTTTCAATTTTCAATTTTCAATTTTCAATTTTCAATTTTCAATTTTCAATTTTCAATTTTCAATTTTCAATTTTCAATTTTCAATTTTCAATTTTCAATTTTCAATTTTCAATTTTCAATTTTCAATTTTCAATTTTCAATTTTCAATTTTCAATTTTCATGTTTCAATTTTCAATTTTCAATTTTCAATTTTCAATATTCAATTTTCAATTTTCAATTTTCAATTTTCTATATTCAATTTTCAATTTTCAACTTTCAATTTTCAATTTTCAATTTTCAATTTTCAATTTTCAATTTTCAATTTTCAATTTTCAATTTTCAATTTTCAATTTTCAATTTTCAATTTTCAATTTTCAATTTTCAATTTTCAATTTTCAATTTTTAATTTTCAATTTTCAATTTTCAATTTTCAATTTTCAATTTTCAATTTTCAATTTTCAATTTTCAATTTTCAATTTTCAATTTTCAATTTTCAATTTTCAATTTTCAATTTTCAATTTTCAATTTTCAATTTTCAATTTTCAATTTTCAATTTTCAATTTTCAATTTTCAATTTTCAATTTTCAATTTTCAATTTTCAATTTTCAATTTTCAATGTTCAATTTTCAATTTTCAATTTTTAATTTTCAATTTTTTATTTTCAAGTTTCAATTTTCAATTTTCAATTTTCAATTTTCAATTTTCAATTTTCAATTTTCAATTTTCAACTTTCAATTTTCAATTTTCAATTTTCAATTTTCAATTTTCAATTTTCAATTTTCAATTTTCAATTTTCAATTTTCAATTTTCAATTTTCAATTTTCAATTTTCAATTTTCAATTTTCAATTTTCAATTTTCAATGTTCAATTTTCTATATTCAATTTTCAATTTTCAATTTTCTATATTCAATTTCCAATTTTCAACTTTCAACTTTCAATTTTCAATTTTCAATTTTCAATTTTCAATTTTCAATTTCAATTTTCAATTTTCAATTTTCAATCTTCAATTTTCAATTTTCAATTTTCAATTTTCAATTTTCAATTTTCAATTTTCAATTTTCAATTTTCAATTTTCAACTTTCAATTTTCAATTTTCAATTTTTAATTTTCAATTTTCAATTTTTAATTTTCAATTTTCAATTTTCAATTTTCAATTTTCAATTTTCAATGTTCAATTTTCAATTTTCAATTTCCAATTTTCAATTTTCAATTTTCAATTTTCAATTTTCAATTTTCAATTTTCAATTTTCAATTTTCAATTTTCAATTTTCAATTTTCAATTTTCAATTTTCAATTTTCAATTTTCAATTTTCAATTTTCAATTTTCAATTTTCAATTTTCAATTTTCAATTTTCAATTTTCAATTTTCAATTTTCAATTTTCAATTTTCAATTTTCAATTTTCAATTTTCAATTTTCAGTTTTCAATTTTCAATTTTCAATTTTCAATTTTCAATTTTTAATTTTGAATTTTCAATTTTCAATTTTCAATTTTCAATTTTCAATTTTCAATTTTCAATTTTCAATTTTCAAATTTCAATTTTCAATTTTCAATTTTCAATTTTCAATTTTCAATTTTTAATTTTCAATTTTCAGTTTTCAATTATCAATTTTCACTTTTAACTCTTCACTTTAAAGTTTTGGTTTTTAACTTTTCAAATTTCACTTTTCACATTTCGTTTTTCACTTTACACTTAACACTTTTTACACATTTTAATTTTTACACTTTGCACTTTGCACTTTACACTTTGCACTTTACACTTTACACTTTACACTTTACACTTAACACTTAACACTTAACACTTAACACTTAACACTTAACACTTAACACTTAACACTTAACACTTAACACGTAACACTTAACACTTAACACTTAACACTTAACACTTAACACTTAACACTTAACACTTAACACTTAACACTTAACACTTAACACTTAACACTTAACACTTAACACTTAACACTTAACACTTAACACTTAACACTTAACACTTAACACTTAACACTTAACACTTAACACTTAACACTTAACACTTAACACTTAACACTTAACACTTAACACTTAACACTTAACACTTAACACTTAACACTTAACACTTAACACTTAACACTTAACACTTAACACTTAACACTTAACACTTAACACTTAACACTTAACACTTAACACTTAACACTTAACACTTAACACTTAACACTTAACACTTAACACTTAACACTTAACACTTAACACTTAACACTTAACACTTAACACTTAACACTTAACACTTAACACTTAACACTTAACACTTAACACTTAACACTTAACACTTAACACTTAACACTTAACACTTAACACTTAACACTTAACACTTAACACTTAACACTTAACACTTAACACTTAACACTTAACACTTAACACTTAACACTTAACACTTAACACTTAACACTTAACACTTAACACTTAACACTTAACACTTAACACTTAACACTTAACACTTAACACTTAACACTTAACACTTAACACTTAACACTTAACACTTAACACTTAACACTTAACACTTAACACTTAACACTTAACACTTAACACTTAACACTTAACACTTAACACTTAACACTTAACACTTAACACTTAACACTTAACACTTAACACTTAACACTTAACACTTAACACTTAACACTTAACACTTAACACTTAACACTTAACACTTAACACTTAACACTTAACACTTAACACTTAACACTTAACACTTAACACTTAACACTTAACACTTAACACTTAACACTTAACACTTAACACTTAACACTTAACACTTAACACTTAACACTTAACACTTAACACTTAACACTTAACACTTAACACTTAACACTTAACACTTAACACTTAACACTTAACACTTAACACTTAACACTTAACACTTTACACTTTACACTTTACACTTTACACTTTACACTTTACACTTTACACTTTACACTTTACACTTTACACTTTACACTTTACACTTTACACTTTACACTTTACACTTTACACTTTACACTTTACACTTTAAACTTTACACTTTACACTTTAGACTTTACACTTTACACTTTACACTTTACTCTTTAATGCTTGCTTTCAGATTTCAGTTTTCACGTTTCATTTTTCACTTATTACCTTTTTATTTTTTAATTTACTTATCACTCCATACTTGAAAAATTCGTAATTTGAAAATGGTGAATATCTTGAACATTTCCTCCGTATATTTTAGTGTTGCATGGGGGACCAAAACAGTGCTTTGTGCAAAATTAATGATATGGGCTGGACAACAATTGTGGTTCTTCTTGTGTTTCTATTTTTATCCTTTTTATTTTGGTCTTTCAACATTTATTATTACTTCTTCTGGAGTTCGCATGTACTGTCGCATTGTTGTTTTGTTGTTATCCAGCGGCGGCTGCTATCTATGTGTGGTATTCATTCTTCTCTTTTATTGTCCGTCGATACTTGAGATAAAACTTGAAAAAAAAAATTATTTCAAATGCTGAGCACATTTTTTATCACAATACCAACAAATAGAAAAAGGACAATTCCAGTTTGGGCAAGCAGTAGCATAAAGATCCTATTAACATTTGCATGAGCATATCAGGCAACATCCTTACGAGTTTTTTAACGATATTTTTTTTGTATAGATGTCCTTTTTGCCAATGCTGGGATGTCAGTTTGTGTGTGTATGTGTATGTGTGCTTAAATAAATCACTCGATTGTCATGGTGACCACCAGCTCATACATATGAGCTATAAAGAAGAATAACAGGCAGCGGGCAGGCATGCTGCGCACAGTATGGCAACAGGATGCAGTACAGGATATACATTTAGTCGCTGTTACTGATCCGGCTTCTCCATTCAGCCTGTTCACATGCTGCTTCTTCCGATGCAGTGACAATTGTTTTTTGGCACATTTTAACTTCAATTTTAAATAATGTATGAGCAACTATTTGACCAGCACATCGTATATCTAGGACGTGCTTCTAAACAAAATCATCCTCTTTTTGTTATTAAGATCTGTGTAGGTTTGTTTTTAAATTGTACTAAAACTCAAACCTATGTTAACTTAATTAATGCTTACTCAACCCATCAAATCAGTAGTTTTGTTACTGACTTGTTCTCATTTGCTTACCATCCTCAGCAAGGACGTTTAGCTGACATCTTCTTTGTATCTTGTCGCAAGCCTGTCGAATGTTTCCAAGAAATATCTTCTCCTTGCTCATCTTTAATGTGTCAGTATCCTTATAGAACCTCTTGCTAAAATCCTGCTAATCCTTTTGCCATCAATTCCACTAATGGGAATTAAATATTCCTGAAAATGTTCTGCGATGGTGCCTTTAGCATCGATTAACATTGCATTGGTTATGAAGCCTTCAAATGGGTGAGTAGGATGCAAGACAGAGTGGCTTGAAATTTCTTAGGACAGAGTGGTTGTAGTTGAGTAGCATAAGGACAGAAGTCATGCTGGTGCTTTCATGTTACTTTTAAGTAGGTACACAACAGTTAATTTTTAACAGTGGCGGTTTAAGTGTTTTGGTTGAATTTTGAATTAAAAATTTTTGTGAGTACATTTTTGTCAAAAAAGAACAAAAAACACGTTTTTTTATGTTGCGCGTTTAAAGAAATGTAAACTGCTAAAAATTCAATTATTAATTTTTTTTTGTTATAATTTTATAACAAAACCAATGGACACAAGTTTAAAGAAATTATAAAATAACTTATTTCAAAAAGCAAATCTGTTTTTTGCTGATTTCAAAATCATCTAATTTCGTTAATTTCACTTGGTTCGCAACACTAGACCGTGGTGAATACATAAAACGAAGTCATGGCAATGATACAATAATAAGGTACGATAAAGAGATTCACCACACCGACATCTAATTATGTGAGACAAACATTTTGAGAGCAAATTATAATAAAGTAAATTTCAACTATTTCACTCTGGGAAATATCGAGATGGAGCAAACAGCAATTTTTAAATAAGAAATTATTCTGAAACATAAAGTAATTTTATTTCTTTGCAGCCAACAGTATTTTACGTACCTCATTACATCTGGTAATGCATAAATTTTCTGCAATAAAATTTTGTACTTCCCCTTTTTCTACTAAAGTATATTGTCAAAATCGATGATTTTTCATGGTTGCTTTTTATACGATACGGTACCACTGTTTTTTGTAATTTTGACTTGACGTCGGTGTGGTGAATCTCTTTACCGTGCCTTATTAGTATATCATGGCGCTGGCAATAAGAAAAGCTAAACAGTTGATACCTAAACCTACCATATATCAGATGTTCAGTAAAGTTTAACTTCGATATCAAAGAGGAGATCATTAAATTTTAAAAATTGACTTTTGTAGCGGCAGTCTATTTGGTAAATCGTATTAAATTATTTTAGCTCATGACAACTAATTTCTGACTTCGTATTGTGTTGCTTGAAGTGACGCTGCTGCTTCTAGGTTTCTTACTCGCGTTACTCGTGACCAACAGAGCAACATCGATCTACGATATTTTATTAAGTCTGAATAATTCGATACTTGTGACCCCAAAATATCCTGGGTATAATATCCGGCTCGAAGGACCATGAATAATTCGATACTTGTGGAATTGATGTCGATGCAAATAAGTTGCTGGAGCGCTGGACGGACACAAAATGGTGAGCCTATGTGTATAAAATTCTGGTGCAATACGTGCTCACAGAATCTTATACGCAGGAAATAAAAACCAAGAAATATCGTAAGTAAAATCACAGTGAGATATTTGGTATTTTGTAGTTTATTATTAGTTATTGCTTACTTTTTACAGGATTTAATAATATTCCGGAGGATTGTACAACTGCTGCCTGGATGATAAGTAAAATCTGATGATCATCTACGTTCGGGAAAAACGAAGAACCAGCGATTCGCTTGAAATAAGCGATTTTACATCAAGAGGCTTACATCAGTCGATATGGCAGTGCACACAAAAAAGGTAGTAGCACATTTGTTTAACTTAAGTACTTAGTTAAGTAGTTAGAAATATTATTACTTAAGTAGTTAGTTAAGTAGTTAGAAATATTATTACTAAGGGTTTAGGCATAAACAAACTACTTTTATTAATAAGCAAAAACATTTTTTATTAATAAGCAAAAACATTTTCTGATTCTATCAGAAGAATTCAAAGTTTCAAAGCTATGACTATTTAAATCACTTTCAGCCTTATTCTGGTGATTGACAATTGTATATTTATTGACAAGCGCAAGAATTTCTAATTCTGAGATGTGATCAAAAGATCATGACTTAACCAAAATTGTCAAGAAAATATGTTTGGCCATGTTTTTAACTTCATTGACAAAAAAGCATATAAAAGAATATCCCGTTAATAAATAACTAATTTATTCAATCTGGTCAATCACCAGAATAAGGCTCTTAATGAAAATATTGTATTTAGCTTAACGTCAAACTTTCACTTGTTCAGCATCCCTGCTTTTTGTAAGTTCAACCTTTCAACCTCTTCAATTTCATGTTTGATATTATTTCTATCAAAATCTTTATTTTATAACTCCATTTAAAATTCTCCAAGTGCACCTGAACAGGGAATATATAAGGGCTTATATAAAATTATAAATTATTTAAATATAATTAAAGTTTATCTTACTTATTTAGATGCCTCCACTGGTTGCCACCAACCAATCAAAATGCCCAACACAAAAACTTTTATTTTACTCCAAACACTCATCTAACGTTACCCACCCACCCTGTAGCAATCTGTAGAAGTTGGTGTGTGGTAAAAGCGCTTTTTAAAGCTTTTGCAGGCTAGCAAGCAACCAACCAAATTGACAGACAGGGAATTAAAATTCCTAAATGGCCAACTGAAAGAGAGCCAGAAGGACTTCTAGTTGCAGATGTTGCTGATTTTGTTGTTGCTGTTTTTGCTGCTACCGCATAAATTCACACCATTTTATTGCGGCCACATAGAAATGGCAACGGATACTCTCTTCGGTTGCAATATTAATAACGTGAAAATGAAATGGGTCTTAAAGGAATTTAAATGGCTTCATGTTGGTGCACACAAAAAACAACAACCTTGAAGGCGCTGCGCTGTTGTATCTGCGTGTGTGTGTGTGTGTGTGTGTGTGTTTGTATTTTGGGTGGTGAAAAGGGGTGAGGAAAGATAGTAGATGCTGCCGAGGTGATTTGGTGTCCTTTTCAACTCGGCCTCGTGCATATTTTATGTTTGCATTTTAATGGAAATTAATGTGAAATGCGCATAACGTAAACTAATTTTGATTTACGTAATGATTTACGTTGGCTTGCTTGAAATTAAAATCCTTTATGTAACCACTTGGCGATGACAACGACAACAACACCAACAAAAACAACTACACTTACAGCAACAACACTAACATTATGAACAGCTAGACTTTATGGCCAACAAGGACCAGATCTTGTTGGCAGTAGAAAAAAAGGAAGGTAAGGATAACGATAAAATTAGTAGAATTTATGATGCAACCGCTCAAGTGAAAATAATTTAAAAAACTTAAATAAAACACTAAAAAAAGAAAAAAATAACGCACACAAATTGAGGCTAAAGTATGCGTTGAAATGGGCGCCAACAGCAGCAGCGGCCATACTTAAAGTGGCCATAAATCCACTAAAATTCCAGCAGTTTAGCATGCGTTATACTCTTGCCAGCCAGTCAGCCTGCTGCTGAGCTTCACCAAAATAAATGCCAACGAAATAAATTGCAAAAGAATTGCCACTTTATGGTCGTAAGGACCACATAATCCTTGGCAAATAAAAACATAAAACTTTCAACAACCCAATCCAAAAAATAAGTAAAAGCAAAAATAAAAAAAAAAAACCAACAAAACTTCTATATATCACACAAAAAAAAAAAGGGGCAAGCAAATTCGTACCAACAGATGGCGCTGCTGAAATAGTAAAATTATAAGCGTCATAAAAACCTTGACGCGGAGGCGGCAAGTTGTATTGGTACAGCTTGTTGGTGTGCATAATCAACAAAACACACACTCACACACAACATCGCTGTGTTGTTGTTGTTGTTGTTCTTGTTGTGCATTCTTTAATAAAAGCAACGTCATCATCAGCAGCAAAATCAAGCACATCATCATAGTTTGGCCAAGTCATCGCCTTCATCGTTTTTATATCCGTCACTACGACAGCTTCAACGACGACAGCCTTTCAGCATTCATTCAGGACGTCATCAAAATTCTGCATAAATTTGCACCTAATAAAAAAATCCAAATGTTTTCATTCAAATCACAAGCGCCACGCAGCAGTCATAGTGACTGGCAGCGCTAGTGCTAAGGAGTTGGCTCTGGCTACAGGCAGCGACGTAAAACTTTAACCCTTCAACGTTAGCGCCAAATTCTTCGCATTGAATTCAGCTGCGTGTATGTGGTGCCTTGATGTCCGTCCATGTCGTGCATGTTATTAAAATTTGATGACTTTGACTATTGGTTTTTTCTTCTGGGCTTAACTTAGGACATGTTTACATATTTGAGTGTGTGGAGAAATTTCAATGGAGGAATACAAAAAAGAAAACAAAATGACGCAGCTAGGTTTTTCCCAAGCATGTCCCAACAAATATTCGATTGGCTTTTGTGTTCTTGTGTTTTGACTTTTCTAGCAAAGAAAATGTAAAAAATTATTCATTAGATTAACAAGCTTCGGGCAGTCTATGACCCTAGTCTATGTTTTGCATGTGTGTTATTTAAAGTTGATATAGAGGGTGAGCTAGTAGAATGAATGCCTGTAAGTAATGATAATTTCTTGATAAATTTAAAAAGAAAAATGTTGAAACCAATTATATTATTCAAATTTGCAATTATTTTTGAGCAAAAGTACCTTCGCAAATGAATAGTTTGTAAATTATTTGTCGGTTTAAATGCCTCTTCAAAATTACAAAAAAAAAAAATCAAACAAAATGACCATTTTAGCCCGAATGGACTTCTTATGATCAATTTTGTTGTGTGTGTTGTTAAATGTTTGTGCACAAACGACCGAGAACTGAACCTACACATTTAAGGCGTACTCCCAACGGATAATGTTCATGTTCTCAATAAACTTTATATGGCATTGTTCACTCTCTGAGGTTTGCCGTTATCTGCAGAGAGGTATCGACCGATTAGAAAAATTAATTTCAATCGAAAAAATGTACGCTGTCATTGGCTCGCACTCCACACACTTAGCATGCACGGCTACGGCCACCACAAACAAACAAAACTTAAAAAAGTTTTGAAAAAAAATTGTGATACACATTTGGAATATAGTTTTTTTTCTGAAATATTTACTCCTTGAGGCAAATTTTACTCCAAAGTTCCTAAAATCTAAAATAAATACGTATCAAATTTTATCTCTGTAGGTTTAACATAAACTTATTTATGGAGGTTTTCCATTTTTTGGGCTATATCGGAAGGCACGTTGGATGAAGGCCATTTTTTATAAACGTCTTTGTTTTGTTATAAAATATATACATACCAAATTTTATCTCTGTAAGACAAACAAACTTATATATGCAGTAGGAAGGCATGTTCGTGGGCAGATTCCAAAAATATTCAATAGTGCAGATCCTTGGGGGTCCATGTAAACATATGTACAAAGTTTCATCCAATTATTTGAACCCTTACTCATCCTTTGTTTACGGACAACACACAAACGGACGGACGGACATGGATAGCTCGACTCACGAGGTGACGCTGATCAAGAATATATATACTTTTATCTACCGGACTCGCTTATTTCTATGCATTACAAACGTTTGCACAAAATTGATATACCCTGACCTTTCAGGCTTAGAGTATAAAAATCTGAAGCAAAAAATTAAAAATAACCTTCGCAGGTAGCTTCTATTTAAAAATATGTAGGTAAATATCTTGACAAAACGTTATTTAACTTTTACTTTTCTCCAAACCTTCGCTTGTGGTTAAGTTAAGGGGTTAGTTGGGTTTCGACGGTTAAAAAAAGCATATTTTGGATATTATTTCTAATATTTCATTCATAATGTAATATCTCAAAGATACACATTTAATATGTACTTTATGCAATTTTCATTTAAAAATTTTTAAAACTCAGTCGTTGAAACCTTATGTCTGTTGACCTCTGTGAACAAATTTCTCTTGACATTGTCAGAAAAACTCATGGCAGATCCATCTAAAATTAAAAAACATAATATTTTCTGTACGTAGGCATATGTGTATGTAGTAGATATTGTGACAGCTGTATTCAATAAAGTCTTCAATAAAAAAAATTTCAAAATCAATCTGACAGCCTAACAACAAATTCGATTTGAAGAAGTCAAGTTTTCATCAAAAATCATCGGGTTTTTGCCGTAAATTTTTATGAAGCTTGACTAAAAAAAAAAAACAAAAACAAATTGGCCATTTCAGCCCTTGAAAGGACTTTGACCGAGCTTCTTATGATCAATTGTGTTGTGTGTGTTATTAAATGTTTGCACACAATTGACCGACAACTGGACCTACATGTTTTATGCCGACTCCGAACGGCTAAAGTTCATGTTCTCAAGAAATTTAAATGGCATTATTTACTCTCTGAGGTTTGCCATTGTCTGCAGAGAGGTGGTGACTGATCAGAAAAATTTTTTATTGAAAAAAACTTTTCGCTGCAGCTGGGAATTGAACCCAGGCTCCGAGCATGCTAAGCCACCCATTTAACCTTTGCCAAATTCGGACTAGATTGGTTCATAACTTGTTAAGAAATTATGAGAAACTTTAAAAACAGAGTTTCGGTAAAAACGCGATAGAAATTTTAAATTCGGTCCAATCGTTTTAAAATTTTGGTAGAATATTCTAGACATATTGTACTAAATTTTTTAAATTTTCACACTAACCTAACCCCTTAATGCTCTGCCGATATTATTATTGCGTCAGCTTACAAAGCAAGCGAATTTGTAATTGCAAAATATTCCACATTAAATCTGCTCCAAACTTGCCTGCATACTCACCCTGTTTATTCATAATTATTTCAGCAAAAAAGCCACGAATAACGAAAACTCTTGAAATTCCTTAACATGCTCGAAACAGAAGGCATGTTCATCTTTGATGAAATTTCACAGAAATAACAAAACAAAAACAAAAGAAATTCGAGTTGAACTTAAATATTTGAAACTTTCAGATACTCAGCATCTAAGCAGCTCAGCAGCTCATGAAAAAAATATAAGAAAAAAAAAACCTTTAATTTTCTTCAAATTTGATATAATTTTGCGAAAAATGTTTTCTCAAGAATATCCTTGAAAATCCACTTGAAATGTTTTTGTTCCAAGCATCAATTGCAAGAAACATACTGACACACACACACACACCAACACTCATGCAGCAAAATACTTGTGCCACATATGAACATGCCTGTATGTATGTGTGTGTGCGCCAGTCTATGTTTGCATGTTGTTTCTTGGTATTTAAACTCAAAGTCATTCATCCGCATGTTGCCAACAGCATAAGCAGTGGCTTCGTCATTTGCCCATATATCACACACTCCCCCCTATTCAGCCATACCCCCTATTTTCCCACAACACTGTTTTTAGTTTTCTTATATTATTCTATTTTTATGCGCTTTCTTGCATAATTTATAAGTTTTTAACTTTTTATTTCATTTTATTGTTAGTTGCTAGTGTTTCTTTCTGGTAGCGGGTGGTTTTGCTTGAAGAGTGATCCTCAGCGCACGCAGGATAACAATGTGCAATATTGTATGTTGCTCTTCTGCTTGACTGCACCGCAGATATGAACATTTTTGTTTTTTGCTGCAGCCACGTCTCCGTAGTATAGAAGAGAAAAATAAAAGAAAATAACAACAACAACAACAAAACACCAACACTCTGCTTGTTTGGTTTTTAGCTTGTCACATTTTGAGTGCATCTTTAGTTTTTTTCCAAGGCGGATGAGTGGCAGAGGTTGCCATAGTTTAGTGTTTTGCTATTAGTAGGGCGCAGAGTGGAAAGATGACTGAAGAAAAATGAAAAAGTGAAGAATGCTGGCTTAAAACTACACTGATAATTTTTTCAAAATACTTCTTTGGATAGTTTTGAGTGATATTTGTTTTTGGGGACTAACATAGAAAGAATAATGAAATAATCTTCTGTTAAATCTTTTTAGACGAAATAAAAATCGACCCCAAAGCCGCGTTTAAATAAAGTCAAAGTCCTGGCACTCTTTACACAAGATATATAAGCAATTTCCTATTTGGTGACTTCAATTTGTCTAAAAGACTCTAGAACTTTCTGCAAGATTTGTCTTAATGTGGATATCTGCTGTAGAGTAGATTTTACAGTTATGAATCCATCCTGATAAGATCCAATAAGTTGGTTTAAAATAGGCTTCAGGTCTTCACAGAATACGATCAAGCAGACTGAATTTCTTATAGTTTGGATTGTCTGTATATCAGTACTTTATTCTAGTCGGGACGCATAACCTCATCCTGTTTTCTGAAATTTGGATTTCAGTGATATGATCTCTGTTATAATGACGGTTGTCTGCCTCAATAGTGTTCTCTCTTCAAGAGCACTGTTCTATGAATATCTGTTACTGGATTTTCGTTTTTCACTCTTGCTGAAAGAGGCCCTGGGCTTAAACCGAACCTGATTCCTATTGCCTTGCATACACTCTGAAAAATTTTTTCGGAATATAATAAAAAAGGCACCATATTTAGAGAAAAATGATTTTCTCCAAATCTGATGCTAAAATTTTTCTAAAAATTATTAAAAGCTTCCGTGAAAAGAAGAGAAATATAAAAATATATCGTTCTTAGCGAAGAAGACTTTTTTATTTTTGAGAAAAGATTTGTTTTTATTTAGGATAATACTTCGCATTGTGACTTTTTTATCAAAGTATAGGAAAACTTTTTCAGTTTTAATAAATTATAACCTAAACCTGAAAGGTCAGGGTATATTAACTGTGTGCAAACGTTTGTAACGCATAGAACGAAGCAAGTCCGGTATAGAAAAGTATATATATTCTTGATCAGCGTCACCACGTGAGTCGAGCTATCCATGTCTGTTCTTCCGTCCGTCTGTCTGGCTGTGTGTTGTCTGTATACACAGGATAAGAAGAAGGAGTTAAGATAATTGGATGAAACTCGGTACACATAGAGCCTTGGTCAAATGTATCCAAGGATCTGCACTATTGAATATTTTTGGAATCCGCCTACGGACACGCCTACCTCCCGTACAAAGCAAAAATTTAAAACTGAATAAATAAGCTCATAACTGACCTACAATAATAAAATTTGGTGTGTACGTGTTTTGTATGAACACAAAGATGTTTTCGAAAAATGGGTGTCATCCGCTCACGGACACGCCCACCTCCCATATGACCAAAAAATTTAAAACAGAATAAATTAGCCTCTGTTTAACCTACAAAGATAAAATTTGGGTCGTGTGATTTTTATGACAAAACAAAAATGGTTTTTTAAAATGAACATCATCCGCCCACGGACACGCCTACCTACCATACAACGCAAAAATTGAAAACTGCATAAATAAACTCATAATTAATCTACAACAAAAAAAATTTGGTGTGTATGTGTTTTTTATCAACAAAAAGATATATTCAAAAAGTGGGTGTCATCCTCTCAAGGACACGCCCACCTCCCAAACAACCCAAAAATTGAAAAAGCAATTAATAAGCCTATGTTTAACAACAGAGATAAAATTTGACACGTATGTTTTTTAAGACAAAACAAAGATGGTTTTGGAAAATGAATGTCATCCGCCCACAGACACGCCTACCTCCCACATAACCCAAAAAGCTTAAAACTGAATAAATAAGACAATGTTTGTCTTACAGAGATGAAATTTGGTAGGTAATTATTTTATACTAAAACTAAGGTGTGTTTGAAAATCGGGCGTAGTCCGTCCACAAACACGCCCACCTCCCATACAACCCACAATATTAAAAACAGTATTTAAAAGTTCATATTTGACCTAGAGAGACAAAACTTGGTATGGGGGAATTTCAGATCAAAATTGAGGTGTGTACAAAAAATACGATCCATCTTCTCACCGACACGCCCATCTCCCATACAACCCACTATGGTAAAAGCTCTATAAAGGAGTTTATATATGAGCTACAAAAACAAAACTTGGTATGTGAGATTATTGTATCAAAACTAAGATTTGTTCACAAAATGGGCGTCATCCGCCCATAAACACGCCCATCTCTCATACAACCCACAAAATTTAGAGATAAAATTTAGAATGGGAGCAAGTCATATAACAACTAAAGTCTGCTCTAAAAATGAGCGTCATCTGCCCACCAACACCCCTCCTACCATACAAACCAGATTAGTAATTACTGTATTAATTCCATAGGTTTAAGGATTACATGAATTTTGATAGGATAGGTTACGTCTATTTGTTTGAGTATTTTAATATATATTATATATATATAGGGTATTCCATAGTCGGGCTAGACCGACTTTAGACTTTCTTTACTTGTTTTTCTCTAGAAATGAGATATTTGTTGTGCGAAAAAACAATACTTAATATTATTAGAGACATGAAATATTTTCATTTCCCAAAAGTGAAGAAATATTTCTTCGAAAACGTGAAAGTTTATTCCAATTGAAGAAAATTTTATTTGAAAAAGAGAAAATTTCTATTATCGAAAATAGAGAAATTTCGTATTTGAGAAAGGTTTTTTTTCTGAGTATATCAATTGTCTCGAACTCACGCTTTTCGACCTGAAAAGACAACTTCTCTTCACATTTTAAGTAACACCAAACATTCAACATTAATTTTTTGACTTCTTTTAAGTTACTCAACACTGTATACAGCTTTATAAGTTCTCAAGTTTACATAAATAATTTATTTTTTAAAGTACATATAGCATGATGCCAAAACAGCGTTTTTTAGAAAAAGTTTTTTTTTACTGTTGAAGATGGTGAAGATATATACTTGTAGCAATGTTTGTTCAGGGACTTGGCTGTCATTTTTATTCGTGGTAATTTAGAAGCTTTTTAAAGGTTACTTCCGATAGAGCTCAATTTGGATATTTAAACTAACCAATTTGTATTAAAAACTTCTAAAAGTTGAAAATTGACTGTAAAGCCCATATTTTGGTAAGACATTTTAAATGTCAATTCTGACTTTTGGATGTCAAAACTGCTGATCCTTTTAAAAAAATAAGAAAAGCGACATCTTCTGAAGCTGTTTCTACTAAATTTATTTGCTGACCAAATAGAAGATTTCATCACCTTTTCAACAACGTTTTTTTTTGTTAAAAATGATTTTTAAACAAAAGAGTTATTTAAGAAAAAATGTTTAAGATACGTGTTTTTAAAAAAAAAATCTATGTATAACAAAGAAAATTTACAAGTTTTTTTTATAAGTCATTTTCTACGCTATGATTCCGCACATTAAAAGCTTTAAAAATAATTTCTTGCTTTCACACGTCTTTTTTAAGACCTGCATCTTCATTTTCAGCTAAACGTTTCATACATTCCAGTTCATTCCATTTTGCATTGCAGTCAAAGTATTTTCTCACCAATTTTGTGCCCACGTTAAAATTAATGTTTTTTAGGTCATTTTCTACCAAATCGAAGATATTTTGTGTACATTTATTTGAACGCCACTTTGATTTGTTGACACCTAGCATATATTTCCTTGTAATGAGACATATCCAAATTTCTTTTTGTCATTGCAAAAGTATCCTTTCAGTTTATGTTATTTAAAATTGAATAGACATCATGAAGTAGTCTACTTAAATATTTTTTTATTGTTGAATCTTAAGCCAAAATTAAAGCATCTTTATATAACAAACGTAACTGTATTTAATCGGTTTAAAAACTGAAGTTAAAAACATACAATATAAGAAATTTAAATTCCACGTAAGATTTTATTTGATCACGTATACATAAATATACACATTGAGCGTTGTCCCCATGGGCCTAAAACAACATTTAATACAACTTTGATTCTACTCTATGCCTAATGTTGAGCAAAAAACAATTTTTTTTCTAGTTGTTTTTAATTTTTTTTTTTCCAAACCTTACTTCATATTAAGGTTTATTTCTCAACAATGGTAAGGAAAAACTTAAAGCCACTCGGTGAATTTTTTAAAAATCCATCAATAAAAATTAATTTATGATTAATTTTTGTAGGCATGAAGCGGCTAGGTTGGCATTTGATGCAGAAAAAGGGTCAAAAACATACTTTTTTTGTACTGAACTTTTTTTTTAGCTCATTTTTCTGCAAAACCATTGCAAATATCGTAAAGCCACTCGGTGAAAATTTAGATATCCATTAGCTTAACAAATGTTGCTTAGACGACTCTTTCTGATTCCTTCTTATATTCATGGCATTTTAAATATAAAAGTGCAATTTTCTTGCATTTTTTAAAACAACTATTTTTATAATTTGTATTTTAAAACTTGCAGTATAGAGCATTATTCTGTAAAGAAGATATCCTTTTTAATAATACAAAATTATAAAATGTTTGATTTTCTACGAGGAAAATGGATAAAAAGATTAAAAGCACAACACCTCCAAAAAAAAGAGATTTTTTCAAACATCTAGTTATCAGGCACCCTGTAAGCAAGGATATTTTGGAGTACTACGAAATGAATCTTAATCTATACTCTCTTTAATGAGTATAGTTACACCTTTGTATCTTAAAGTTAAAAAAAGTTACTTTTTTGGCATCATGCTAAGTACATAGCTATAGTTTTTGACCTTAAAACAAGATACTTCCACTCAATATAATAAAATTCTTTAAATCAATATAAATCACATGTTCAAATAAAACCCAAAATATTTAAAAGCAAACATATTTTTTCTTGAAGTGTACATTAACCCAGTGTGGAACAAGCACATCATACTAGAAAACAACAAGTAAAAACTTTGTTTTTAAAAACTTATATTTTTATACTTTTCGACAAGCAAGCATAACATGTGTGTGGAAATTAAAAAAAAAAAATGTTCCTTTAAATTAATTGCACACAGAAATGTTTGGAGAATTTGGCAATCCCTTAACTGCAAAGCTGCTGATAGTTTGCTAAGAAAACGATACTAGTGCGATGCTGTTCTACTGCCGTTATTGATATTTTGCAATTTTTCAATAACCTGTCAGCAGCAACAACACCAAACGCGCCACTTTCGCCAACTATTCTCTAGTCATGTGTTCAACTCTTCTGTTCAGCCAGCAACAATTAAGCCAGCAAAGAAAGTGTTTATTTCCTGGCTATTTTTTTTTTGTTTTTTTCAAAACTGATGTCAAAATACTGCAAAAGTTTATTTTTTCTTTTATTTCTGTTTCTACAGTTTTTTTTTCCCCAGAGTATTTTTATGTCGTCTTTATTTTATTTTGATGCTCCCTTCAGATTGAATTAAAAGTTTTCGTAAAACGTTTCCAACTTTTAAGACACAATCAACGCGCTGTCATATTTTCACCAATGACGCAAACAAACCAACAAACAAACAAACAAATAAACAAACGTACAGACAAACTTCTTGGTCAAAACTATTTGCAAGAATATGTTTTGCTCGACTGTCAAATGCAATTTGGTCAGAATGCTAAAGAAATGACAACAAGAAATCCACAAAGACACACGCAATGAGCAGGGCTGGCAGCAGCAACAGCAGTTCAACTTTTGCTGTTAAGCATCAGTTTCGCCCAAATTCTTACTTGCTGCTAGCTGTGCCCATGTGAGCACGACACACACTTTGCTCCTAATCAAAAAGTTTACAAACACGCTTGGCATGCAGCAACATTAAAAATTTATAGAAAAAAAATAAATGTAAAGAAATATTGGCATAAAACTTAAAAGTTGTGCTGTTTTAGGGTGAAAAATAAAATAGAAAAAAATCTCAACAGCATTGACCAAATGCTGGTTGCTCGGTGGCTTACACAAAGTTAAGCTGCAGCCATGACTGCAGCTTCGACTGCGCACAACTTTGGCATTCGTAGTGACGTGTTTGGCGCGCAACTGCGTTGAATTTAAATCACTTCAATCGCCTTCGTAGGTGCTCACGCGTAAAAATTCAATGCAAGAATATAAAAGTTTTTAAATAAGAAAAAGTTATTTTTTATTCACTCATTTTTTTCCTAGCAAACAAACAAACAAATAATTTTTAACTTGCTTGCAAGTTGTTTTTTTTCATTTTCAACATTTGTGAATGTGTAAAAAAAGTTTCTAAAATGCATTTGCTTAAGTTTTGAAAGTTGATTAAACCTGTCAACAGAGGCATCAGCGAATTTCAATGGCAAAAAAATGGATTTAATGCGGACAAGACTGTGAAATTGAATGGGTTTAAAAATTGTTGCTTTAAGATATTTGATCTCGTAGAAGTGGCCACTTCGACTGACGAATCCAGAGTAAGTCCTTGTGTTACACGAATTATTAGTTAGCACGGTTTGGATGCTCAAATCTTTTGACATTTGTTCAGGATTTTAAAAAAAGTGAAATATGAATTTTATTAGCAAAAAGTACATTCTTCGTAAAAACGCAAAAAGAAGCAAATATTTTATGTAACACATTGAAATACACTTTATCGCCATCAAGTCAGAACTTAATGTAGATGGAAGTATGCTGATGCTCAAAATTTATACTGTACCAACCATGATTTAGTTCTCGATATGGAGATAGATTCTCTCCTCGATATAGTTCTAAAATGTAGGAATTTCATTGCCAATCTTTGAATTTTTTCAAAATGACTGAAATTTACTTTCAAAACATGTAACGTTAAAGACTTAATAAAACCGGTTATATCTTTAAAATGACAAAAGTTAGAACAGAAGTTTGTTCACATAAAATGCAAATCTTGGGGTAAATATTACAAGAAAGTAACATAACTTAAGCAATACTACGATAGTACCACAAACTAGAACTTTTTTAAAGACGCACATATTGGTTAATATTGTTTATGAGTTGGTTTGAACTGCGATTCAAAATGAATAAGGCTTAAGGTGTTAGATTATAGCTTGGCCAGGATTCGAACTCGGAAGTTTTGCCACTTTTAAGGTAGCAAGAAATTCAAGAAATTAGAATTAAAAAAAATTTTAATTAAATCAGAATTCAAAAAACAAAACCAACCAATATTTTAAGCATAAGCTCTCAAAATATTGTTAAGTTTATTGAAAAAGAGTTCTTGTAACAAACAAAAACATAAAACATCGTCAAACTCACTCAAACTTACTCAAACACAGAGTGAAATTTGTCTGAAAGTATTTTTTCGTTTTTTTTTTTTTTTTCAATAGAGCATCAACGAAATGATGATGACATTAATGAGAAAACTTTTAGCCACACATGCGAGTTTGAAATACGATAAACTCAATAAAAAAAAAAAAATAAAATATATAAATAAACCAACAGACAGATAAAAACCGATAAAATAAACAACAATTATGTGCACAAAACTAAACAAAAGTAAGTAAAAAAAAACAAACAAAAATGTTACCAGCACCAATTAATAATGCAAAATAACGAAGGAATAATGAAAATGAGGAAAATTTTGTTTATCTAAAAAAGTTTTGTTGAATATATCAGCTATGCTGCATTCATGGAAATGTAACAAAATAGCAAAACAAAAAAAAAAAAAAAAAAAGGTAAAGGGTAGGGGCTGATTGAGTAGGAATGATGAAGTCTAAATAAATATATATAAACCGTTGTATGGAGGTTGGTTTGATGTTTATTTAATGCTATAGCTTTCATTGATGTAGTAATGTTCAATGAATTTAGTTTCATAACGATTTTTGTTATCAAACCACCCTCGTTTATGCGAAAAGGTTAACGTTCCATTACATCTAGTTGGGGGTGTAAAAGTGGGTGCAACACATAAATGGAACTTTGGAAAAGTTAGTAATTACTTACTTTTACACGGTTCGAGTTGGTTTTCATATATGTTGATTAGTTTTTGGTTAAATATGAAGCTTCTCTGCTTTATATGGAAAAATTAAATACATTTTTCACATAAATTCAAATATTTTCCAACAAAATATTTTATAAAAATTTGCTAACAAGCTCCAAAAATTTTTGAAATTATAATAATGCTAAGTATTGCAAATGTTTGCTCTTATTTTTACTAATAAGCTCTCATAACATGTAATTTATTAAAATTTTAGAAAATGCAGCCACATAATGCAGTGTTGCCATTGGTTTTTCTGAAAAAATACTAGTTCAGACAGGTCAGTGTGGAGTGTTTATCTCACCTGATCCTTAATTATATGCGCGGTCACATCTTGCTGTCAATAATGCAGTGTCACTAGCGCATATGATGTGGTGCTCTTATGATATTTTAGTTGCAGCATTTTATTTATGCATTTATTATTTTATGCTAAGTGCTATCATATGCTTGTATTACTGTTAAGAGTTTCTCTTTATCAGCGAGAAAACATGCAAATATAATGAATCACATAAAAAAGTACTTTTTAGTAACGAGTATTTTACTTATGTATGTGCTTCACCAAACTTACAACAACAGTAGTTTTTAAGCAGACCTGTTTGAAAGCTGAAACCCAACTCTTAAAATGCAATATATTTATTTTTGAAAATTTAAATATTTCTCTACAGATGATATAAATTTTAAAATCTTATAAATTGTAAACTTTTTGAATTGATTTGATTTAATTAAGCTTAAATCTCTGTTCAACTTTTATTGCTTACTCCTGTTAAAACTAATTCACAAACATTTTATGTTCATCTCTTAAATACCAAGTGCCTTTTAAAACATTTTAATTTTATAAAATTTAAACGTCTTAGGGCCAGTTTTTCAGTGCAGGTTTAAACTCTAGTCAAAAGTGCAGAAATGCTTAGAAATAAAAGAAGACTTCGAAAAATCGACAACGACAAGCGAAACTTAAACAAAGCCACCAAAGACCTACAAGAACATCTTGCTGACATAAAAAACCAGGCCTTTAAAGACTATGTAAAAAATCTAAATCCAACGAAATATGATGAGCACCAGTTATGGAAAGCCACAAAATATCTTAAACGACCACCTATACGAAAAGTTCCTTTCAAAGACCAAAACAATGTATGGCACCGAAATGACAGAAGCCAAGCCAAATCATTTTCTGATTATCTTTTTAATATATTTCAGCCTCATTCTTTAGCGAGTGCTTCTGAAGTTAATGAAATTACTGAATTTTTGGATGCTCCATGCCAAATGGCCCTGCCTTTAAAGCATGTACGACCTAATGAAGTTTTCAATGAAATTAAAAATCTGAAAAATTCAAAATCTCCCGGATATGACCAAATCGATGGTAAGACTATCAAACTTCTCACGAAAAAGAGTGTCGTACTGCTAACATTAATTTTTAATTCAATTCTTCGCCTAAACCACTTGCCGACTCCTTGAAAATGTGCAGAAATAATAATGATTAACAAACCTTACAAGCCTGAAAATGAATTGACGTCATACCGCCCCCCAATAAGTCTACTGGTTATATTCTTCAAAATGTTTGAAAAAATATTTTTACGTAGTATGTTACCAGTTATGGAATCGCTTAACATCGTACCAGAATATCAATTCGGGTTTAGACATAATCATGGCACGCCAGAACAATGTCATCGAATAATTAAAACAGTGCGCGATGGCCTTGAAACAAAAAGATACTGCTCATCTATATTCTTAGATATTCAAAAAGCCTTTGATCGTGTTTGGCATACTGGGCTATTACACAAAATAAAGAAACTTCTTCCTCATCCCTACTATATGATCCTTAATTCGTATTTAAAAAACCGCACTTTTTATGTTGAAATTGGAGAGGAGATTTCAAATATACAAGTCATAAATGCTGGAGTTCCTCAGGGAAGTGTGCTTGGTCCGGTACTTTATACTACTTACACGTCTGATATGCCGTCATCTAATGGTACTTTAATAGCAACATATGCAGATGATACGGTTGTTATTGCAACTCATGAAACACCTTCTGTTGCCTCCGACATTTTGCAAAGCCACATTAATAAAATGGAAAGCTGGCTGCAGAAATGGAACATAAAAGTTAATACCGAAAAATCTGCACATATTACTTTCACAATGAGAAGAGAAGAATGTCCACCTATTAAAATCTACGGATTAATAGTTCCAAAAAAAAAGAAACTATCAAATATCTTGGCTTACATCTGGACAAGCGGCTCACATGGAAAAATCATATTCAGGCCAAAAGGCAATTACTTAATAAAAAAAATAAAAAAAACTCTACTGGCTACTTGGACCAAAATCTGAGCTTACAATAGAAAGTAAAATTAGAATTTACAAATCCATCCTTAAGCCCATAAGGACTTATGGGGTTCAAATTTGGGGAACAGCAAGCAATTCAAACATTGAAATACTGCAAAGGTACCAGTCTAAAACACTTAGACTAATAGTCAACGCACCATGGTATATTTCAAATGAAGCAATCCATAAGGACCTAAGCATTCCGATGGTTAAGGACGAGATCAGAAGTATTAGCTCGAGATACTTAGAGAGGTTAAGCAACCATGTAAATCCACTAGCCATTTGTCAGGCGACTTAAGAGACACCATATTTTAGACTTACCTTTTAGCAAATGATTGTCAATATGCATACATGTAAATAGTATATATTGTAATAGTTAAAAAATTAAGTTAAATTTAATTCAAATTAAATTTTGTAAATAGTGTTGCTCTCAATGGAGATCAACTTTTGTATGTATTATTATTACAACAATTACAACATATTTGCTTATTGTCCTAGCTGATATATTGCAAATAAAATTGATAGAGAAAAAAAAAAAAAAACCTTTTGTAAAACGTACATTGATTTACTTTTATAACTCGGTCGGGAAGTCGCGCAAAAACACAAGAACTTTTCTATTACTTTTCTTTATGTATGTCTTCGTGACGATTACTGAAATACAATGATGCAAAATTTATAAAACAAATTATTGAAAAATAACGGTTCATTCATACCGAAAATGTCACAGTCAAATGTGCCCCAAAGTCAAGTGTACCCCAGTTTATCCTACTAGGCTTAACTATAAAAACTGTTTTTGCGATTTTCGTGTTAAGAGACCCTAAATCTATAACAAAATATAATGAACTGTCGTGTAGAGAACCTTTTTCTGATTTAGACGCATAGTGTTATTTGTATTTATGTAATAATGTAATAATTAAATAAGTGTATTATAATTATTTGTGCTATAAATCAAAATATTATATACTAGTGTAAAAGCCCGTCCTACGACGGGAAGGAACCATTTAAAGTACAAAATGCGACAAAAAATTTATTGGATTTATATATAAAGGTTTTTATTTGAAAACATGTTTATTAAATTATTTGTATAAAACTTCCTTATAAACAACATTTCTAGTAAAAAAATTCTTAAAATTTTAACCAATTAACCTTGTCCCTGGCATCTTTAATGCTTAGTTTTACATCATCTTAGTTTTACAGCCCGCTAAAACTGCCCATGACTAAATACCAGTTATTTTACTATTTAATGTTCACCAGTACGCCTGTCAATACCTGTGCGATGATTACTTACGATTTTAGGTTTTTCAAAACTAACCACCTTCTATTACAGATATCTCTTTTTGTATTGAAATTTCGAAGAAGTATTATAATACTTCCAATTTCGAGGTTTAACTTATGCAGTTGCATTCCTGAAGAATAAAATTCATTCAAAAACTCGGCAGGGTAATTTTGTTTATCGTTATCATCGCTGTCTTCAATTTAATCCGTGCTCAGATCTCTCATTGTGTCACCAACTAAAATATTTAGAACTTGCTCGTTGACTTCGTTCACATCGGAAATTTTTCGGGCAAAAGATAGCAATTTTGGAATAACGGTTGATGTTATTCTGATTCAAAGTATCGCCAAAAATCTATTTAACACTTTCAATGGATTTGTCCATTATATTGGACACTTCGAAAAAATTTTTTTTTTTTTCCAACGTCTTTTCTAAAATCAAATAGGTTGGTACTATGAAATGAAGTTGCAAACATGACAAAAAAAATTTTAGGGAGATATATAACGTTTAACTTAGTTAGATTCTCGATTTTATGCCCAACAGTAGCCTTCAATTTTTTTATATAGCGTGTTAATAAATTTTGCAAATAAAGTGAGTATTGTGATTGGTGTGCAAAGTATAATTTTTTTTTTATAATAAAAAAAAAAAACAAATTGGCCATTTCAGCCCTTGAAAGGACTTTGACCGAGCTTCTTATCATCAATGGTGTTATGTGTGTTATTAAATGTTTGCACACAATTAACCGAGAACTGGACCTACACGTTTTATGCCGACTCCGAACGGCTAAAGTTCATGTTCTCAAGAAGCTTTACATGGCATTATTTACTCTCTGAGGTTTGCCATTGTCTGCAGAGAGGTGGTGACCGATCTGAAAAATTTTTTATTGAAAAAACTTTTCGCCGCGACTGGGGTTCGAACTCGTGCTCCGAGCGTACTAAACCACACACTTAACCTGCACGCCACGATCACCATAATTTTTTTTTATAATAACATTTGTATAAATAACGCATTTGCATTTGTCTTCGGTTGTTTTAGTTGAACTAAAATATTATAATACAACGTTATCGTGGTGTTGTCCATTATATTAGACAGCCTGCCAAAAGGAAAGCAGCTCATGTAAAAATCAAAGGGATGTTTTTTAATCTTTTTATTGCTTAAATGATGGGAATATAAGCTCAAAAAAATTGTCCACGATTATTCTAGGCAAGCCATTGAAGGGTTAATAAGCGAACCTTTACAAACAAAATAATCTGGAATTTCTATGATATCTTCATCTCCATTTCCTAACTTGAGTAGCCAATCGCTAAAACTTGGATCAGAAGACCAAACATTGTGATTTAATTCTAGCAATTCTCATTGACACCACACTGAATGTAATAATTGCTGTTCAGTTTATGCAGAGCGAATAGGTTGCGGTTCTATTAATTAAGAAGCACTGTAATAGCAAGACATGATGTTTGACGTATAGTAGTTGAGGAAAATGACGATAGTCTTCAAGTACAAAGATTTCCAATACATAATTTAATAAAAGGTTCTGGTTCATTCT
Source organism: Tetanocera ferruginea (assembly GCA_958299015.1). NCBI lineage: Eukaryota > Metazoa > Arthropoda > Insecta > Diptera > Sciomyzidae > Tetanocera > Tetanocera ferruginea. The sequence goes on from OY282641.1 coordinate 164,526,041, forward strand.
GAACAGGTCTTAAAAGGTTAAGTAGGTACAAACATTTCATATGGATAATTTTACAACAGGTTCTGGTACAGGCTGAACAGGTTTTACGATATAGAGCAAAAGGTTTAGTAATTACAAAAATTTCATATGGATAATTTTACAACAGGTTCTGGAACAGGTTTTACGATATAGAACAAAAGGTTTAGTAAGTACAAAAATTTCAAATGGATAATTTTACAACAGGTTCTGGTCCAGGCTTAACATGTTTTACGATATAGGGCACGGAGCAGGACGCTTGTCTTTTATATATTAAGATAATATATCATATTTTTTTTCATTATTTCATTGGGGGCGCAAACAAATTATTTTGCCCCGGGCGCCAGTTATGCTCGCTATGCCACTGCCGGAGCGCCTGCATACTGCAAGTATCAGGGTTGCCATTTTAGTCATATTCCGGCTAAATTTATATGAAGTCATTTTCAAAATTTTTTTAGCCAGATATTAATATATTTTCAAAAATTATTTACGATATTTTTACCCTCTTGTATTTTCTTGAAAAATTATTTACCCACTTGTTCACAAGAAATATTTAAAAAAATACTATCCGTCTGTTATTTCTACTATTTCTGCCTATTGAAAAATGTTTTTGACAGATTTAAATGATTGAATAATTTAGGTTCTGTTAAAATAAATTTCGATGTTCTAGAGAAAAACTGTGTATGCAGTCTTCTGATAAATGTGCTCAAATTTAGATTAGATTATGATTATGAATTGACAGAGGCCCATCTTGAACTTCTTAACTTTTGTTAAACTTTTTATATGATAATTTAAGGGCAAACTTTATGAAATATTTCTTGGCATGTTAGTAGGAGACTGATCTTTAGATCTCAATCCTGATTTTTGAATCAAGGCTTAATAAAAAATTCTAAAGCTTTACTTGAATTTCGTTGAAAAATGTAAAAACATTTTTGTCAAAATAAGTTTGATATAGTTTTCTAAACGGTGTTTATACGTTAATAGATTATTAAATTGTTGGTAAAATAAAACGCTGTAAGTCTGGAGTTACACGGAGAAAAATTTAAGTTGAAAACAATACCAAATCAGTTTATTTTGAGAGTGATTCTGAGCTTAGCCATAATATTCTTGATATCAAGCCATAACGCGATCATTATCTAAACAGTAACACGTTCATTTGAGCATAATGTATGTGATTTTTGGATTGTTCGTCAATAAACTAATATGCTCACTTGGGCCCAACTTATGACATTTTAGTATTAATTATAAAAAAAACATGCTCATTTGTGTCCAATGCATGTCATTTATGGATTGTGAATAAAACAAGTTAACATGCTCTCATATATCTAATCTAAGAAATTTTGGGATGTGCCATTTTATGAATTTGAATAATGCAAGGCAAAAGATGACAAAATTTAAGGTGCTCAGGCATCAAAGCAACCGAAAAAAAGATGACCAGATCCAAATTCAAAAATATATTTTCATTGTATAAATTAGATATTTTAACCAATTCGGACAGGAAAATATAATTTTGTTATTTATGTTCTACACTTTTATACTAACAGCAACAAAAACCAACTTAGAATTTTTTCGTTTGGTTGCTCATTTCTTTGATGAGCAAAAACAACAACAATAAAAATTAATTTTTATGATCAAGCCCAAGATGACACTTATTAAGCACAAATTGACATGTTTGTCAAAAAAATGTTCAAGCCCAATTTCTGGCATAAACTGCGTACGTAAATAGCTTCTTTTGAGATGGTTTTGAGCTCTATTGAGCTTATTTAATTTACGAACGCTTTAAGCTTGATTTTAGCTCATTTTTTTTCACTCCGTGTACACGCAAGATAGGAAATGTGAGAAATTTTTTAGCATGCTTTTTAACATTGTCCGTTGGCAACCCTGTCTGAGAGTAGAATGTAGTTTGTTGTTGTTGAAGATGTAGTGCGGCGAAAAAAAGAGAGCGTTGTTTTAGAAAATTTTTTACTAACAAAAAATATTAAAAGTAAAGTAAAATACTTCTGTTAACTCATTTCCGATTAAATAGGTTCGTTTTGAAGAGAAAATTAAATTCGTCTTTAATCATAAAACACGGTTTTATATGCGAGAGCCAAAACCATACCTTTCCCGTTCGATTTCATAAATGAATCAAAAAAGTAACTCTCTGTTGACTGGTATTTAAATGTTGAACAAGATAAAATTGAACTTCCCTTGTTTGTTTTTTTGAATACGCCACTGATCTTGCTCTTAGTAACAATGAAAACTATGTGACTATTTTAATGTAAGTAGGTTAAAGGCAAAATGAACTAAGTCACACAGATTGAAAAATCCAGAGTACTTGTATTAGAGAGTATAATTTTGAATAAAATTTGTTCTCTAAGAGTGTTGTATGATATATAACGATATAACATACATGCTTGTTGAAACCAACAAAAATTAATCAAATGTTAAACTAGTAGAAAAGGGTTAAAAAAATTAAAGATTGTTTGTGTTTGAGTTTGACTTAATTTATTTTGTAGTATTTTTGAAAAGATAAGTGCAAAAGTTTTTCAATGCTAAAAATAATTAATAAAATAAATACAGACCATTCAGTGAGCCAAACAATGTTAAAAAAAACAATGTTGATTCCTCATAATTTTGGTACAACCCATAAAAATTATTTAAAACAAGCACAAAAACTACAACAACGGGAACAAAATTATATTCATGGCATTTTAGAGAAGATTCAAATTTTGCATATAACTTTCTGTTTCAGATTTTTCCTACAGTAGTGAGAAGTATTTCAAAATTGTTATACCGATTGTGTGGTTTGGACCATTTTACTTTTCACATACATATTTGTACGAAGTAATCGCTATTCCAAGTCAGTGTGTACTCAACAGAAATGTTAGTATGTATGTGTATTACTACAAGAACACACACACACACACATTTACTTTTGCATACAAAAACATATTCATCAAAACAACAACAATTTCAATATCAATTTATGTAAATTTCTCATTAGCTTAATTAAACATGAAAGGGTACAACGTGTAAATATGGCAAATATCAGCAACCGCTGGCTGTTGTTGATGCGGAGTTGCTGTTATAGTTGTTGTTGTTGTTGCTATTGTTGTAGTTGTTGGTTTTGGTATTGTTGTTACTAGTATATTGTCAGCTCGAACATTAGAGCGACCGCAGAAATTCATCACTTGCTATTGAGCCAATTATTGTCATTTGACGTCGCATACATTGACCAAATAATTTTCGTCAAATACGCCGAATATCATGTGTTCAACCTAGACCGAATATTGTACCCTATAGCCAGTAGACCACACTTTGTGCAAAATGAGCTGGTATTCATTTAGCCCCTCTGCGGTTATCATCCTAATCAGTCGGGAGTTCGTTAATAACACATCAATATTAGATACAATGAGAACAATCGTTATTTACATGTGTTAAAATATGCAGTGTATGTATGTGCTTGTGCGTGTTTGTGTGTGTTATTCCAAAAATTGTGTCTATATTAGCTGTTACCTCATGAAATATTCAAAACAAAATTATTGCACCATCGATTCAAACCAAATTAGTTGAAACCAACTGTTCGTGGTTTTACTTTAAGTGTTTGTTTGTTTTTGGTTTCTTTTTCATTTCAAATTTTTCAGTAAAAAAAAAATGACATTTCTTACAATATGCAGAACATTCTGTGTTTGAAAATTATGCTCAGCTTCATGATAAAAAATTTATCAGCAAACTTTGATGCACATTTGCCACACCCATGAATTAGAAATGGATTTTAATCAGGGACCGTACCGGTTATGGTTTTTATCAAAAAAGTCAAATATTAACTGTTATTTTTTAACTTTTATGTTTTCCGACAAAAATAAAAGTTATTTTGTGCCTTATATTTTTTCGGGCAAACATAACAGTTACTTTTGACTTTTATTTTATCGGTCAATAATAACAGTTATTTTCTGCCTTTTATTTTTCGGTCAAAAATATCAGGCAATTTGTGTTTTTTCAAAGGCCATTTTAGTGACTAAAAAACTATCGATACCATTATTTTGGTCTCATCGGTGATCACGTTTTACATATGGTATCAAAAGTTTTTTAATCGGACAAGCGGCCTTTAAAAAAACACAGATTGCCTGATATTTTTGACCGAAAAAATAAAAGTCACAAAATAACTGTTATTTTTGACCGATAAAATAAAAGTCAAAGGTAACCGTTATTTTTGTCTGAAAAAATAAAAGGCAAAATATAACAGTTAATTTTTAACTTTTATAGAATCAGTCGAAAATTTAAAAGGCTCTAAATATTCGTGAAGCTGAGGCCATTTGCATCATAATGGTATATTTGAAAATGTCCTTCGACAATTTTTTCATTGTGTCTTTTTCATTCGAAAATTGTAAAATAACAGTTATTTTCGGTCCCTGATTTTAATGTTTTTTTGTTGGCTGGTAATTTTTTCATAAGCAAAAATATTTCATTATGAATACTTTTCTAAAATAATTGTTGTATTATTTAATTGCAAAAATCTAAGCATGTCTGTGAAGAATGATATATAATCAACACTAAATCACTGAAAAAGCACAAATGTGTACAGATGTGTGCAAATGTGTTGGTATTTCTATGCCATGCTTCAGTCATTTGGAGGAGAGGAATAGTTTTAAGAATAGTTGGTAACTTTTAATGGACATTTGAGTTTTAACTTCTGCTGCTCCAACTCCACCCACACTCTAGACTGATTTCATCTTGGCAAAGACAACAACGTTGGTTGTCATTGCATTGCACTTCCGTAGTATTCTATTCCCGTTCCATTCCCTCATGCATGTCACTTACTCACTCACTCACTCACTGTGGTTGCTGGTCGTTGGATATGTCCAAAAACTTGAGATTTTTATGTAGTTCTCTTGCGTTGCACAAAAGTTTCGTTTCCAAACATTTTGCATTCATGAATATTCATCAAAATTTTCCTTCAACTAATGGTCATGGAGTTGGGAATTCAAAATTCAAAATTCATCATTAAAAGTTACCTAACATTAAGTTGTACTGTACCTTAGTTTATGCTAGTTGGTTGTTGTTGTTGTTGTTGCTTTTCGTAGTAGCAGAGTTTTGAAATGAGTTAAGCGCATTTTGGACACTAGCAAGACATGCAGTAAGAAGAGACGGGAATGGGCAGTGTGTAAACACAGAAGGTAGTTAAATACTTTTGAGATTTTTTAATTATTCAACAACTTCAACCGGAAATCCCTACAATTTATTTTCTTAACTTTTATCTTTCCATATAAACGCACACACATACACGCACAGTCAAAGCCATCTCCAGTCAAGCATTGCTACTTAAGCGCTTGATATGCGTGACCCATGAACGTTTTTTCCTAAAACCTCACCTTGAAAAAGGTTAAAAATACACCGACAAATGAATTCATTTTCGCACCTAATCAAATCACGCTTAGCTTCGTTCGACACACTCACTTAACACTTCATTCGTTTCCGTTTCCGTTTCCGCTTGCCTTTGCGTTTTTCTTTACCTGCCATTTTTATTTCTGCATGCGTCCATTTTTTGATGCCATAATCAAAGAAACGCCGACAACGCTGGCGCCATCTTCAACGTAGACAGCAAATCAAAACCAATTAACGTCAAGTGAATCTCATCGTCCATCCAGCCGTCCATTCGTGTGTACGTCCGTCCTTCATTCGTGCTATGCTACTTTCTTTTTGTGGTCAAGTGTTGGTCAAAGCTAAAAGGTGAAAAGTTAACATTTAATAAAGCTGGTTGTGAAAAAAAAAGAAATACAACAACTACCAGCGCAAACAAGCGGTAAGAAAACCTGAAGTGCTAAAGTAATAAAGTAAAAGCATAGAAGAAAAATCTAAACAATTTTCACCATAATTTGTTTTGAGGTGAGGCAAAGTGGTTGGAGGCAATCAACTAGAAGTGGCTGCCAGAAAAAAAAAAACAAATACAAAATAAAGAAAGCAAAAATAGCAAGAAAAAAAAAAACAACAACAAACACATAGAATGTTTCATTCAGCACGCATAGCAACGATATTTTGAGGGTGTGAAGCAATGTGATGAATGAATTTGTGTTGGGGGTAAAATGACAGCGATTAGTTTTTGTTGATTTTTAGACTTTATTATGTGAGAATTATGACAGAAAAGTTTCAGTGTAAATAAAATTATTATTAAAGTTTTTATGGCAAGTCAAGAAAGATTGAAAATTGTTTTATTAGCTTCTAACAGCTTCAGCGGAGTCTAACTTAATGAAGGCTTTAAAATTATATGTACTGTAAAGTCGTGAAAATATTGACTGAGCCATTTTTTTAAATCGATTTTAAGAGAGGAGTATGGAAACAGACATTTAGACGTTATAATTCCTAACGTGGATTTGTCGGCGAGTCCAGGTCAACTTTCCCCTAACTTGCTACCAGGTTTGCTAACCATTACTTTTTGTCATATAACGCAGACAGAATTATGAGTTCACATTGTATGATAAAATAACTCAAAACTAATTTAAAAAGTTATGTACATTTTGAGAAAAATTTATGAGGTCTTGTTCAACTTTTAGATTATGTGACCGATTCATGGAACTATTGTAGGGTGGCGATTACTTCCGTTCTATCTCTTTCAATATTTAATGTTATGCGTCTTCAATTCAAGGGTAATCTTTGTCAATACTTGATAACGTATTATTCATACACTCTGAAGATATTTTTTTAATATTGGAAAGTTATTTCTTCTTAAAGTTAATTACAACATTACAAAAAAACATTTGAAACATGTTATTCAGTTTAATTCAAAATTCATTATCCCATTTATTTGCAACAAGTATTTTTTGCTTAACTAAAGTTTTATTTCTCTTCTGTTTAGGTTGCGAGGATGGAGACTCAACCAGACGACTCCATACCCACCTTCGATGCTGCTGGATGGCTCAATGGGGTAAAAATCTTAAAATGCAATGGCCACCGCACTCTGGAATGGGAAAAGGCAGTAACACCGACACTCCAAGTCCTATGGGACTCTGCTCATCTGGAGATGGTAAACAGGATAGCTATCCCATCACTACCGAAGGCGAAAGTGCTTATCCCCAGAGTACAATTAACACGAGCAAGTCAACTCCGCAAAGGAGCTCTCAGGATGAAGCAGCTGAAAGTCTTCCAGATTGATTTGTATAAAAGAAAACTTGCAAGAGCAGAGCTCATTCTCGTTCTAAAGGAAGATATGGAAATAATGAAACAGCCATTTATAACATTGCGTAATGTGATCTCCGGCTTAAAGGAACCATATCACAACACTTTTTTCACGTCTACAGTAAGTAGAACAAGAAAAGGTTTACTCACAAGATAAGACATCTATACCTATTTAATGTCTCATTACAGCACTGATGATCTCACACTTGTGGCACTGGAGGGCAGTGATAATGAGGCGATCCTGATTGCATTACCAACACACATCACTCAGTGTGAGGAAGCACAGACATTTATGTTCGAGGTGAGTCCACGCTTAACTATATTCTTCAAACTAATTTCGGTGAAGCCAAAGTAACCACATAAGAAGAAACCTACAAATTAGTCCTAACATTCACATCAAATACTAACTAACACTCTTGTAACAGATTGGAGGGTGGACGTGTAACAGAGTGAACAGATTTTTTTCTTAGATTACAAATGTATTAACTTTAATATAAAATTTAAATATAAATCGGCTGAAAAGATCTTTAGAAAACACTGAAGCACAAACTGAAACCAGTTTAGCAGAATCATTGAGACCAGGTACAGAAACCGACTTTGAAAGGTCCCTGAAGACTTTTTCAGACCAGCTAAAAAAAGCCTACCACTCTTCTTGTAAAACCACGCAAACGACCTTGGAGTCATGACCTTTTAAAAAGAACAAAAAAACAAATTGGCCATTTCAGCCCTTGCAAGGACTTTGACCGAGCTTCTTATGATCAATTGTGTTGTGTGTCTAATTAAATGTTTGTACACAATTAACCGAGAACTGAACCTACATGTTTGATGCCGACTCCGAACGGCTAAAGTTCATGTTCTCAAGAAGCTTTACGTGGCATTATTTACTCAGGTTTGTCATTGTCTGCAGAGACACCTCTCTGCAGATCAGAAAAATTTTTTATTCAAAAAACTTCGTCGCGACTGGGGATCGAACTCGGAGGCTCCGAGCATGCTAAGCCACTCACTTAACCTGCATGCCACGGTCACCACCACACAGTCATGGTCTTTTTGATGGCTAAATAAGCTGACCAACGTAATTCAGATAATGCTTTTTTTAAGGGAAGATTTTGCTATAGTAGCTTTTTTGCATGAACTGCGAACTTTTGTTTTGAGTGTAAGCAACTAACAAATAAATGCCAACATAAAGAAAAAAAAACTCACACAACTTCAACAGTGCTCACCGAACGGATGTTAGCTGTATATATAAACGTTTCCGTTTAGAGCAAAAAAATCACGCACAAAAAATTTCGAGCTCGACCGCCAACCGACCAAGTAAGCGAATGACGGATTTTTGTTGATCTAGTTGCCACAGGAAATCAACACAAAACTTAACTACCGCCAGGAAATGGAACTCATTGCTTTGAACTGAATGAAAAATAAGTATTGCCCACAAAGAATGTAGGAACCGACGAATGGGGAGTAAAAAAGGGAGCTTAATTAAGTGGTGCAACAAATGCTGCAATAACTCATAAGAGAACGAATTATAAATTTAAAATTTCATAAATAATAGTTTTCAATAAAAAGCAGTTTCAATTCATTATTTTTCTCAGCCTTTAGTTAACAAAAAATGTCTCAAATATCTCAAATTTTAAACATTTCGAACATATTGAAATGCAGGGAATTAGAAAAATACTCAATATCATTCTTGAAATTTCCATAAAATATCAGAGAAATTTTCTGCAAAATTCTTCACTAGCCTAAAATTATGCTACAGTTGCGCACAAGTTGACACATTTCAATCTTCTTCACACTTGTACAATATACATGTACGTGTTTGAAAGCTATGGAGTGTTAGAATTACATGACGTTGACAAAATAATTAAACTTAATTGAAAAGACTTCGTTATCACTGCAAAACATCAACGAGACCGCAAGCAATTTTCCGACAACCAATGCAGTAGACCAGACCAACCAACAGAGGTATCCAAAACGGATGCTGCAGTATACAAATACAAAAATGCCATCACATGCACTTACACACACACGCAGAATGCATACATAGCTAAAACATGTGAATGTGTGTGAAAGCTTTGGGTTCGATTTATTGGAAGCAACGAATCAGAACAATCACACTCACACACACATACTCAAACCACACATATGCAACAACAGACGTTTTTGTTCCAATGATTGCATTTATTTGAGCGTGTAGCAAGTTTTTGTTGTGTTGTTGTTGTTATTGTTGCTGCGTATGTATTTTTGTTGTATATGTATTGTTGTTGTTATTGTTTTGTTGCACGCATCAAGGCGCTTCATGGTAAATTTTGTCAAACTCTTGCAAATTGTGCGAAATTTGCAACTTTATGCGAACAAGCTGAACTACAAGCATGTCATACACACACACACACACATACACACACACACACACAGTCTGCCACTTTGATAGCAAGCATCATTTAAATTGGATATTTTGATAATGCTTCAGTAGCGGAATGGTGTATGCTGGGAGGCAGGCTGATCTGTGGTTAAGTAAGCCGACATGCTACACGACTTCCATAGGTTTCCATCAGCTTTGAACGTATTCAGCTGACGTCAACATTGCTGTTGTCAACGTCAAATCATAATTAAAGTCAACAGAGCAGAGCACAAAGATTTTCAAAATAATTTGTTGTTGTCTGCAACATAGCAACAATGATTACGTTGCTGACTGTACAGTACTTCCGACCAAACAATAAGATTCAAAACTGCGCCCAAAGCGAAACTTCAATTCGAGAAATGTATATCAATCAATGCAATATTGACATTAATGGAAAATTATTTAAGTTTGAATAGCTAAGGAATGTTAATAATCGAAATTGAAGAAATACTAATGGAACGTGGGAGCAGCAGAGGAGGTATAGTTATATCTCATTAGAAGAAATAAATGCTTTCAAATTGAGTTGAACTTAATTGAGTTGTTCTTGAAAAACAATAACTATGCACTGTTCAAAAAAATTATCTTTTCCGAAATTATATACGAACTAATTTGGGCAAAAAAGTACTTTGGTACCTATCTAAAAATATTGTTCAAAGCAACGAGCTTATAACTTTCGGTTCTAAATCCAGTAGAGCAATCTATAATTTTCGTATGATTTTTTCTTGTTGAGGGCTTTCATGTGAATAATAATATATAAGCAAAAATACTAGTGAAATGAGTTGCTAGTACTTAATTTTTTCATTTCGGTTGCAAATTCATCGACTGCTAACCATATTTATTTTCACTATATATATAGATATTAGGCTTATCAATAATTTCAAGGGAACAAAATACTACTTTTTAATAGTAAACTCAGTCGGAAAATCACGTTTTATTTGTCAAATCTTGTATTTTTCCATCAGCAAATGTTATTTGGGAACCCTTTAATCATCACTAAGAAAAATCACCCTCAAATACTTACATGAAGAACTGTGATATGATATTGTTTTTGTCGAAGTTATTATATGACCTTACTTCAAACTTAAGTAGTAATATTCCGTCCTGCAAGCGGTAATGGGTTAGTTAAATTTCGCTAGATTGGTTATTTCGTGCTGTGCTAAGTGTTGGAAACACTTGTTAAAAACTGCCACAAATAAACTTAAAAAATTTATTTGAAATTGGTCAGAACTCTTAAGCCCATAACTTAAGTTCTTAATTTTTTGTCCAAATACAATATGGCATCTCATAAAATACTCAAAGCCACTCCTAAATGACTTTCCAAAAGAATGACGCTAAAAACATTTCCCAAGAGAGGTTATTGCAAATAAAAGAACCAAGAACAACAGCTGTTATGTCAGTCTAAGCTGGATCTAAGTTATTATAAGTGCAAGAAAAGCTGAATTCCTTTTAATTATCCTCAAAAAGGTTATTAATTAGCCAAAGAAAATCTTGTATACTGCAAGAAATGAGCAAAAGTAAAAAAAAAAAACATTAAGAAATACGCATTTATTGTTTCTTATAGGAAAACTAATGCATGTTGACAGATCATTTGTTACAATGACAGCCTAATTAAGAATTATGTATTGGTCCGCTATAAGGATGTCAAGCATGTGTGCCTGCAAATGGCTAAAGCATTTCACAAAGGAATCATGTTGTGCAAGAAAATGAATGATTACAGGGACATCGTAATTCTTTCTAATAAAAATAAGAGTGAAAAAAAATAATGCCAAAAAGTCATCTGAAGAATGGATTCCAAAAAAAAGAACAAAAAAAAAAACAACAATTTAAATGATAAAATTTAAAAAATAAACTCCATTTTGGACATTTAAGATATTTTATTAGGAAAAATCGCAATTTTTGTAATAAACATGAAACACAAATAATACGGGAGATAAAAAAACTGCAAGTCCACTACATCAGACATATATAATAATATTTTAAACAAAAAAAAAACAACAAAAAACAAATTGGCCATTTCAGCCCTTGAAAGGACTTTGACCGAGCTTCTTATGATCAATTGTGTTGTGTGTGTTATTAAATGTTTACACACAATGACCAAGAACTGGACCTACATGTTTTATGCCGACTCCGAACGGCTAAAGTTCATGTTCTCAAGAAGCTTTACATGGCATCGTTTACTCTCTGAGGTTTGCCATTGTCTGCAGAGAGGTGGTGACCGATCAAAAAAATTTTTTATTGAAAAAAACTTTTCGCCGCGGCTGGGGATCGAACCCGGGCTCCGAACATGCTAGGCCACACACTTAACCTGCATGCCACGGTCACCACTATAATAATAATATTTTATTAAGTGATAAAACTGCCCAGATTTGTTGGAATTTTTATATTTGATTTAACTGCCCTTCATCTTGAGATGACATTTAATAAAATCGAAAAGCAAGCCGTATCAAAATGAAAGAGAATGTTCCATGTTTTTGTCAAGAAGAATGGACAGTTTCAATTTTGTGTATTGTTGAACTGTGCTCCGTGCAACCCAGTGAACCAAAAATCTCGTACATACCTTTCAGAAAGAATTTCCAAAACAACAAAAAATCAAAATAGTGAGCACAAAGTGGACCCAAAATTAACCTCAATATCTTGAAATTTTCATCTCAAACTTAAGGATATATCATGGTATATAGTTTTGTTTTATAATGATGGATATAATTTTGAGCAAAAATCAAAAATTCATATAATTATTTTGTAATAATCTCTAATGCTACCGCTTTAAATCAATAGGGTTCTGTGGGGCCTCGGTAGTCGAGCGGTTAGCGTGCTTGACTCCTAACCCAGAGGTTTCGGGTTCAAATCCCGGTCTAGCCATAGTCCTACGCTTTAACCTTTCTTTTTTTCTTTCATCATTTCTAATCAATTAAATTTAAAACTTCATCAATATATACCAGTAGCGTAGCAAGGGTGGGGGGGGGAGGTCCGCCCCGGGTGCACGCCAAAATGGGTTGCAAAATTTGGCAAAAGAACTTATTATCCCATCTTTCTTGGTTTTTTAATAAAAAGAATACACCTCAATGGCTGTGGTTTTATGTTTTGAATATTAAGAGGGTGCAAAAGTGAATGAAAATATATTTTTCCATCACCAGGACTTCGTTTTTAATGAAACAATTCATTTTATATTATATTTTGTTCAATATTAGTGCTCATACTAAAACCCAAGTCAATTTCGTATGTAATTTTGCATTGGCTAGGGGTGCCATTGTCAAACAAATTATATTAAAATTTTCATTATATTATATGGAGTACAAAAGGAAAAATGTCAAAACATTTTTTTTTTATATTACACAAAGTTTTATAAAAAATCACTTTTTTACTTTATATATTCAGGTTATGAAGTGTTCAAACTTGCTTACATAGTAGACATTTCTAAAACCATTATGTTTCGAAAAACTGCATGATTTTCAAAGTATGATGAATGGAGGCGCCAGTTGTTTTGTAGGCAATACATTTCTCCAGAACTTTTCAGAAAAATGTGTTCATGTCATAAATGTCAAGAATAAAAATATACTTTATGATTTTGATATTACTTAGTGCTGAGACTATACATCATGAAACAAACCTTATTTAAAGCTTTTAACCTGCTAGAAAATTATTTTGAATAGTACTTTATTCTGCGTATACTGTTACATAAATTACTAACTTAAAAGTCATTAATGAACTTTTTACTTGCTTAAAAAATTTAAAACAAAAATGAAATTGATTTAAATTCATGAAATGTTTTTATTTAAATTAAATAAATGGCGTTAGATGACAATTTAATGGCGTTCTGGCTTTTTTTTTCACTTTATTTTGTAGATGTCTATTAAAAACTCTAAGATGGTTTTCTGAATTCTTTATTTTACTAAAAAAATTACGATTATGTTCAAATCAACCAACAAAAACTATAAAAATACAGTTTTTAAAAGAAGATAAGATTCAAAATTCCTTAAAAATTATTCTAATTATTAAAATTAAATCACCGAATGTGAAAAATCAATAAATTTCTTGCAATTGTCAGTTCTTTTGAGCTATTCATGACTCTTGACCTTGTCCTGCCTGGGCAAGTAGCTTTGGGAATTATGTAGATAATGAGTATGAAACAAATTTCTTATATTAATTTGGTATCACTGTGATATTTTGATACTGTGATATTTATGGTCGAGAATAAGGCAGTTAAATGTTACAGACCTCAGTCTTGTCTATGAAAGTTGAAGCGGCGATTAATATAGAAACTTTAAATTTCTAGAAATTGATAAAAATAATGAAAAAGTTTATAAATGAATTTTAATATTTTATTTTAATTTTTCATTTAAATTTTATGTTGAAGACGTGAACTGATTTCGAGAAAAATGTATATTAATAGTTATTCAAGGTCACTGAGGGAAAATTTGTCAGCGTTGTGCTTCCAGATCCTATCTTTTTTTTTAATTATGCCAAAATTTTTCGTAAATTTTTAAAAGTTTTCTATATTAAAGTAACTTAAGTTTTTAAATTCTTCAACTATTTAAAACTGATATTGTGTGGATTACTGATAGTAAATTGTTTTCTCACAACTTATAAGTCCGGTAGACAAAAATATTGAAACAATTCAGAGAAAATTCTTTAAGTTTCTGAAAATTTTAGATTCTTGCTTTTATTATCAAATATCCATGGGTAGCATAGTTTTGTTTTTTTTTTTTTTTTTAAATTTCTTCTAAAATATGTTATTTTAGAGGTAATGAGGTTCATTCGAAAATATGTAGTAAGATTCATCGAATTATTTTATAAAAAAAAACTTTCTAAAGGTGGTGCACAATTTAGTTTCCACCCCGGGTGCCACCAACTCTAGCTACGCCACTGATATATACGACTTTGGAAGTTGTAGCTAATGGTAGAAATGTTTGTGGAATGAGATTGCTTGATAACTCGAATTGATTGAGGTAAAGACATAACACTTGCCTCAGATTCAAATTCGAATGTTGATATAGCACTCCGCCACACTAGAACATTCTACACTTGTTTCTCTTAATTTCCTTTTCTCTCCTACTTATCTATCTCCCAATTTCCGAACCAAGACAGACTTGACTGAATAGGTTTGACACCTGAAATCCTTGGTTCAAAGCTAACAAAAAAATCAAAAATCTTCATTTGTGGTTCAGTGGGTTAATGTGTACTACATCAAGCAGGATGCGTTAAACGTTAAAACTGATATTTGACTAACATTTTTTTGTGTGACTATGTTTATGTTAATGTTGGGGCGGAGTGTGTGTGTGTTTGTCTTGACAGCTATAGAATGAACACACGTGCTACTTTTATGGCAAGTGTATAAAAGTAGAATAGAACATGAAAAAGGTGTTTGTTTTTGTTGTGCATAAAAAAGATTTAAGACATATTTACTGGGTACAAAAAGAATTATCATCATCATCATCATCATCATCATCATCATCATCATCATCATCTTTGTCAGCATTTCAGTAGCTTAAACAAGAAAGCAAAAATCAAAATTATGAGATCAAAGTGAGTGTGGTTTTGGAGCTGGAGGATGGTAGGTGCGGCCGAAGAACTTGTTATGAAAATCTTGAACTGCGGTTATTTTCTGGTTTGCAACAACTATTTAATTACCAGGACTTGGATTTTACTAGAAAACTAATGAATTTACTACTAAACCGCAAAAAGTTTTTCAAGCAAACTGAGAAGAGTGTGTGCGGAATCGATACAAGGACGAATGAAAATTGAGCAGCTGCTGCTGCTACGGTTAGAAAATCAAATAAAATTTGCTCTTTACTTGGCAGCATGTTCGCCACTGTATGTGTGTTGTGGTTACTAGCGCTCTTTTTCTGCTTATCTCTCTCTATTTCACTTTATCGCTATCGCACAGTAGCGCTGTCATTAAGTACTTGTATTCTGTCATTGCGTGCAATACTTCCGGATGAACAAGATTTCCGGAATAATATTTTCGTTAAGAAAAGTTTTATTTCTTTGTGTTTACTGGTTGTTGTCAAAGTGAGTGTGTGTATGCAAGTGCTTGAGAGTGTGTCTTGCTCATTCTAGCAACAACAAACCAATTCCAAAATTTTACAAGATTTAGTTTTCGGTATAGTTATGGTAACCGCAGTTTTTGGCAAGCGCCGGCAACAAAGAGCTACCAAGTGGCAGTCAGCTTGTTTGTTGTTACTTTTGTCATACATAGTTTTATCTTTCCATGCATGTCTATAGTTCATATCAAATATTTTGGGTTTTATATTTGTTTGCTTTCTAACTCCCAAAATAAATCATGTACAGACCACACATGTGTGGTAAACGCAGCAGCAGCAGCCGCAACTAAGCAGCTTAGCGACAGTTTGCCAGCATTGCTTACTCTAGCTATCTCTCTTACTCACTGTTCCCGCCTCTTCATATCTCCCTTTAACTTGCTCTAGTTTTAAGTTGTGCTCATTTTTCTTCGATTCGTGACGGTTTTACTTTGAATGATTCCATGTGGTTTTGCCCAAATCCTCCTCAATATTTTAGATCCTTTATTTTGCATTTTCTATTGTAAGTATGTGGCAAGCTTGCAACATTTAAACAAAAAGGTATAAATTGTATGTTATTTAAAATTATGTCATTATTTATTTCTAGAAACTTGCTCTCTGCGTCTCCAATAAGGCTGTTTGTTGAAGCTTGACTGCGGTTGCGTTTTTCATTTTCTGATCTTATTAAAACTGATATTTGAATAATATTAAAAATATAGCAACTTTGAGTGCAGCAAAGTACTCAGCAATATTAAAATTTAAGCCAACGTTGCCATACAGCGAAAAATTAATCAAATCAGCTCATACATCATGTTTGATATTTTATGAGTTTTCGCTGTGCTACCATTACGCTGCCGCCTTCGTTTACTCTGCCAAATAGTGTTTGTTGTGTGTGTGTGTATATGTACGCAACATGGTGTCTTTTGTGCCGTAAGAGCAATCCTTTGCTTGACACAATATTTGCCTGTTGTACGCTCTAATACATCATGACTCCATCTCTTTCTCCATCTCGTTGCGTTGCATTTCATTGTGCTAAGTGTGGCAACGTTGTTCGCGGTTTACTCGTGGTTATGTGCAAAAATCACCACAAACATGGCTGACGACAGGAAATACCTATGCATGTTGGTCGGTAGAAAGAATGAACGTGTCAACGAGCTGCGGGCCAACATCGCACTACAAACATGATTTTACTGTTATTGCAACAATATCATATATTAAAAAATAATGTTCTTTGAGGTATGAAAGTACGACGTGTGGGGCATACTACAAATGCGTGCAACCGCTGTTGGCAGCACCGCAATGCCTGGCAAGGTGTCAGCAGCGGCACATTCCCAGCAAAAACAACAAACTTGGTAATGCACAACAACACATCAACGAGTAGTCGTAGTGAGAGCAGCTCAAAGGAAGCATTTGTTGCCTTTCGTCTATAACTCAGAAACTCGTTGGGTAAATGGTGCATAAATTATGACAACTTCATATGTGCAGCCAAGTGATACAAGTCGGATGAAGTGAGAAGGAAATTCCAGGTGGTGAACGACCCGCCATGAAACCCAAAAATTTTAAATTTTTAGCGGGCAAAGCGGTAAAAGTGCCAACGAACAGAAAAGCTAAAAAAAAAAAATATTCAATTTTCATAAAAGCAAAAGTGGCTGTTAATGCAGTTGTTGTGGTATATGTGGCACACAAACTCACACTCAAACTCTGATACTCTCAGACACACTCTTACTTGCATTTGCCAGAACACACGTCATACATGCATGAGTTATACGACATTTAATATAAAGCTGACAAGAAGATAAAGTAGTTTTATAAAAAAAGAAGTTCAAGAAAAGTAAATAAAAAAACTCATACAGAATAAACTATAAAGTATAGCGAAGAAGTCAAAGAAAAGTTGCTGGTGGGTAGAATATTCGCTTTGCTTTAAAAAATATTATGAAAAATAACTTAAAACTTTGTGTGAAAAATATAGGATGTGTGAAACTTCACACTGTCTAATAATAGCGACTTAGAAGACGAAAAAAAAAAACCAAAAAAAAATACAGAAAACACACTCACTTGTTGACAAGCTACAGGCGAGTTATGGATTTTATTATTGTAGTCTGGGTAGATAAATATAGTTCACATAACAAGAAAAGTAAAGAAATGCATTTATTGTGTTCTTCATAATGATTGCGAGAAAAAAAAATATGAAAAAAAACTTTACTAACAAGAAATAATACTGGAAATGATATAATTTTAGAATGGAATGGCTAGTAAGTAATATTTCAAGCTAATTTAAATTGTTTGTGAACACAAATATCAGAGAAATGAAATTTTTAAATTTGAAATAAAAATAATTAATTAATTCAGACAATAATAAAATCTTAATTGAAATGTATGAACCTTGACTGAAAGATTCCTTAAGTCTCGGTCATAGTTAATTTGTCAAATTTATTTAAAACGACATGTAAGATCATATCGTACCCTCAAACCATTCCCATTATGATAACCATAACAATATACTGACAGTACTAAAGTATCATCATACCATTAAAATTATGGTAAAACAATATTAAAAAACAAAGAATACCATATCATCATGCAATACTCAATAAACCATATCCATTTTATCATAATCATCATAATTTTATTAAACCATCATACCATACCCATTCATAAATATCCAGCATACAATTACCAATCTCCATCATAGCATGTCATCAAACAATAACCATCATATCATACCTCTAAGCTCAACTCTTTTGATTGGGAGTGCAAAGTTCATATCGGATAATAATATTTCTTAAAAGCTTGGAAGCAAAACATTTATTTTTTTAAATTTTCATGTAACAAAATTATACAAATTAATTGTATGAATCTGCAAATATATCGGTACCAAATTGTCGAAGCCCTTGGGTAAATCTTCGTTAGTTTTTTGTTAAGTTTACTTGAGTTTTTTCTTCGGTGTAGTCTAAGGGTGTTGTCAGAGTGAGTGCTACATGCTATATGTCAGACTAAAAGCTCTACTCTGACTCCATTAGTGATATCCTATAAAATAGCCTATGTTTTTTCGTTCATTGTAACAGTTAAAGCTGGAATACACAAATTGTCTTTCTCCTTTTATAATCAATTTAAGAGCTATAATATATTAACTGGTACTGGAACTCTTCTTGCTTAAAATTTTGTATTGTTAATTATGAATGCTTCTCAAAAATCACTCTCCTTATCATGCTGAGCGCTTTGTAGTGCACATGTAATTTGATTTTTAAAACATAGAAGTTAACATGCTTACCATCCTATTAACTATGGTATATCACTTAATCAAAATGAATTTGTTTTAAGTAAACTTTCATATATCCAACACTGAGGCTCGTGCCTTTCTCTATTTAATTGCTTTGAATTCAGGCATACGTCTCTGCAGATATTATTTCGAAAAAAATGTTTCCTCAAAGTTTTAAATTTTTTAAAATGACACATAAAAGTTCAATCTAAATCTTAAATATAACAATGAATCACACACACAAACGCACACATAGAGTTGAGACCAACAAATGTCATTTGTTATTTATACTTAGCAGACGCGTTAGCGTTGTACGTGTGCCCATGTAGCGTATTCTTTATCCTGTTAATGCAGCGTGTAAATCTTAGCTAATAGTGATTTATATGATGTTTCCCAGACGTGCTCTTCACGCATTGCTTTGTATTTTGTATGACCTCAGCAACAGTTGCTGCAGTTGAACTAAAAAGAAGTAAAAATAATGTGTGGCCAGGTGAGTGTTTCAAGTTTCAAAAGTTGCCGCACTAAAGCACATATTTAATAGACATATAAAATATAGACTTCATGACTCCACATTAAATGTGTTAGAATCTCATTTGAGATGGTTGATGTTGAAAATTTGATGTTTCAACAATTATGACAGAAATTAATTTCATTATATTAAACTATCTGCAGTTAGCATTGACTACCACTGGTCCTTCCTCCTGACAGTGACTTTAAATTCCTCAAAATCAACTTCTAATTGTCTGTCATGAAAATATTTCCAAAGAATGTTCAAAATTAATATTCACAGGAAATTCTCGAAATGAAAATTGCGCATAATTAATAATAGCAACGTGCCGGGGAGCTGCTATGTCTTCCTTGTGCACTCACACATAAGCACTCCACTCACCCAGCCCAGCACCAGCAACAGCACCAACACCATCATCGTCATCGTCATCGTCATATCAACCATGGCAGCTGAGTGAAAAGTATTCGCTGCCTGCTTCGCCATTCAAATGCTAATGAATGCGCACAGAATGACATTAAAATTAAATTTCATTTAAAAGTGCGGTCGGCAGCAACAACAAAAACAATAGCTCGCCTGCCTACCATCAGCTATTCAGTGTTTGCTTGGCAACCATTGCCGTACAAAGTAATGCGTAGGCAGCGGAAATGCTTTTTAGTTTCCGTTTTAATTGACACAGTGAACGGCCGCAGCAGCAAACCAGCGCTTTTCATATAGTTTGTGGTTGTTCTTCTGCTTCTTTGCGGAAATGAATTATTGTCGTTTAATGTTTTGTTGCTGTTGTTGTTGTTGTCGTTTTTACTATTTTGCTGTTGTACTGGTGTGAAATGTGCTTTTATGAGTGACTTCTGTTGAAGCACAAAAGCGGAAGCGCACCTAATTTCATTAGAAGGCGACGAAGTAACTGACTATAGAAGCTGAATAAAGACTGAAAGACATTCTATAGCGTTTTTAATTTTTCATTTTGTTATGCCATTCAAGACAGGCAGATGAAGCTTGTGGCTTCCCCATTCAATTCTCAAAGAGATTTTAAAAAAAGACTTCACAAACGATTGTCACAGGTACACAGAATAATGAATCAACTAATAGCGGCGACCGAAAATAGCTGCAATTTTCAAAACCTAAATGAAAAAAATTATAATTTAAGAGATGGTATGCTTAGGTTTTTTTTATTCTCTGTCTTGTGCGATAATGTGATAAATTCCTTTTTTGACATTCTATATAAAAGCTTTCAGCAAACTTAAAGTATAGCCGTACGTGTGTTTGTGACTTTTATGGCAATTAATTTAAAAGATAAAAGCAAACATATCAGCCTGAGGTCTGCCATAGGCGCTGCTACTGATTGTTAGATCTACCAGTTTTTGAACAAAATTGAATGCTTAAATTATTATTTATTTAAATACCGTTATAAACATGTCATTGCTTTTGTATTCTTTTTAAAAAAATATTGCTTTTTTCTACCTAAAAAAAAAAAAAAAAAAATATGTTTTTATGAATTTTTTCTTTTTAATTTTTGTTTATCTGCTATCTGCTTTACAAAGTGCAAGTGACTTCATCAAATTTCAAAATATCTTAAAAACTATAAAAAATCAATGACTTGAAATTATTCACAAAAGCTTTAATATTTAATATGCACGCTGAGTTTACAATTTGATAAAATCTATGTTTTATTATAAAATTTATACACAATCATTTACACCTTGTTGGATTGAATTGATCCACAATTCCCGATTTTTAGGGTATACTTGAAAATCCAAGTATGTAATTAAATTCCATGTTATGAGTTCTTCAATTTGTTTTATACTTTTTATATGTCGCGAAAAGAGATTTTCAATTTTTTATCAAACAAAATTACAAGTAATTTATTTATAAAAAAATTTTTAACTTCTACTTTGATTCCCATTAAAAAAATGTCAGTAAGTTCTTTTATTTCCTAACTTAAGCAGTTAAAATAAAACAAAACATCTACGAAGTCATGAATATTAAGCAATATTTAGCTTTCATCAATAGCATTTAATATAGAAAATTCTTTACTTATTATTTATGTAAATTCTGTAATTCTTGAGCGAAGCTTTTAATTTCACGTTAATTGCAAATATTTTAACAATATGAAATTTAATTGACATTCCATAGCATGAACAGAAGAGACATAAAGTAAAATTTATGAAAATAGTTTTAGTGAAAAATTCCAATATCTTTGTTTTGCTTTTTGTGTAGGTATGAGAATTAATAAAGTTGTTATTTTTCCAGCACTGCAAAATAAATTAAATTCAAAACTTGTAATAAACATATTCTACCTCCTTAGCTACTGACCCACGCCCACCTGATATGCAAATTCACTAGAACAAATATTTTGCATAGCCCTGGCTGTTATTATGTTGTATTAATTTTTTTTCAACTCATTATTTATGCGCTCGTTAAATTAAAATTTATGAACTGTCATTGGTTGTTTTTGCTCTGTCAAAGTATGGATTTCGATGTATGTGTGTGCCTGATGCGATTGATATGCGACGATTTTATTTAACAAATTATATTTACTTAATGTCAGCAGAACACCCTGTATTTAAAACGTAAATACTTTGATAGTTTGAGGGGAATTTATTTAAAGCTGCTTTAAAATTGTTCACCACGACGTATGAGCAATATTTTAAATGCTTATTTTTGGCATTTCTTGTGTGGCATTTTCTTGGGAAATATTTGTGAACATAATTTTAAAGTTTTGACAAAAGTTTTTGGCAGTTTTTTGTTTTAGCTCAAAATAGCAAATGCATACAGCTATCATTTGTATATTATATAAACACTCAGGCAAGCACTGTGAAACTTTAATTCTATCTCTTGATAACAATTACAAATATATTTCTGTTACATGATGTGCCACACCCACTTAAATAAATTTCCAAATGAAGAAATTTTCTTGGATTGTTTGCAAAACTTTTAAGACAACAAAGACGAATCAAGCCAAAGTATTTTCATGCTTTGCATTTTAAAATGAAACACACATAAACTTACACGCATACGAAAGTCTTTTGAAGATTTAAATAAACAAACAAACAAGCAAACAGACAAACGAACTAACAAACAACACACCAATAGCAAGTAGCAGCTAGCTATGTGGCAACGCTGTATGCTTCATTTAAAATATTTATTCAGGATGACATGAAAGTCACTTTTAAGACATCATTTAATAATTCGACTTTGCGTCATTTACAACAAGAACAACAACAAAAATAATAACAGCAGCACGAAGCAATAAACACAAGCACAACCTACAAGTTAAACAATGCATATACATATGCTATGTTTGTATGTAAATGTTAGTCACTACCTACTATTTACAGAAAAGCTTTTCCTGTCCTACTCTTAGACAAGAGTATTTGTCTGAATGTCAAATAAAAGCTTAGGTTTTCATTTTGTTGTATAAGTGATATTAAATTTTTATATAAAACAGTTCTTTTTATTAAAGTTGGTTAAAACTCTTAAGTTTGACTTAAATATTAAAATGTAAAAAGATATCCTTGGCTAAAGTTTTTCAGCAAGTTCGTTGAGCTGAATAGCTGCTAATAATGCTGCTTAACAAAGGTTGTTCTGCATATCACTCCGTTTATATATATATATATATATATATATATTTATATATGTGTGTGTGTGTGTTCTTAGTGTTTGAAGAGGCTCATTAGTGCTCTTTTGTGCGTTGCTTTTAAAAAAAAATTTCTTTCATACAAGCATCAAGTTTGATTCTTAGCGTTTTTTTCTTCCACGCCGCCAAAACGGAAGTGTAAAGAACATGTAGAGTTTATTTGCATGCGTGCGTTTGTGTGTGGGTACTTTTTATGTATGCAACGGTTGCTCTAACGAAACATCAATGCAAACGTTTGTGTCTGGCAAAAAAAAGTAACTGCAAAAAAACTTATCGGATGCTTTTCCAAACGACTGCACTGTGCGAATCGTGACAAATTTTATTCATACAAAAGTGAAGCTGTCGATTTTGTTTTCGATTTGTAAGAAAAGCTTAATTTTTTCACACTTATTTGCAATACTTGTTGCTGAGCAAAAAAATAAATTCAATTTACAATCACTTGATGTCAATTTGACTTAACACTCATGCTGTACGCTTGTTCCTCAACATGCGGCGCAAATAAATGTGATTAAAATTGAATAATAAAAATGCTTCAAATGGAAGGGCTACGTTTTGAGCCAAACAGATTTTAGATTTAATTTATAAAACCAATGTAATTGTAAACACTTTTATTTATTAAAGTAAAAATATCTCTAAAAGTTCATCTTTTAAACTTTTTTGTAGGTTTTAGTTTGATTTTTTAAAATTCGCCACTGTCTAAAAAGTAAGCTATGATAATGAATATAAATATTTGAAAATTATCAATGCCACGTGACATGACAGATGAAATGACAGATGACATGATAGATGACATGATAGATGGCATGAAAGATGACATGACAGATGACATGACAGATGACATAACAGATGACATGACATGTGACATGACATGTGACATGACATGTGACATGACATGTGACATGACATGTGACATGACATGTGACATGACATGTGACATGACATGTGACATGACATGTGACATGACATGTGACATGACATGTGACATGACAGATGACATGACATGTGACATGACATGTGACATGACAGATGACATGACAGATGACATGACAGATGACATGACTGATGACATGACAGATGACATGACAGATGACATGACAGATGACATGACGGATGACATGACAGATGACATGACAGATGACATGACATGTGACATGACATGTGACATGACATGTGACATGACATGTGACATGACATGTGACATGACAGATGACATGATAGATGATATCAAAGACAGATGACATTTCAGATGACATGATAGATGACATGACAGATGACATGACAGATGACATGACAGATGACATGACAGATGACATGACAGATGACATGACAGATGACATGACAGATGACATGACAGATGACATGACAGATGACATGACAGATGACATGACAGATGACATGACAGATGACATGACAGATGACATGACAGATGACATGACATGTGACATGACATGTGACATGACAGATAACATGACAGATGACATGACAGATGACATGACAGATCACATAACAGAGGACATGACAGATGACATGACAGATGACATGACATGTGACATGACAGATGACATGACAGATGACATGATAGATGACATCAAAGATGACATGACAGATGACATTTCAGATGACATGCCATATGACATGACAGATGACATAACAGATGACATGACAGATTACATGACAGATGACATGACATGTGACATGACATGTGACATGACATGTGACATGACATGTGACATGACATATGACATAACAGATGACACGTTTCTTTTTACAAACAAGTCCTCTCAAAAGCGTACTTATGGGATATTTTAGCACCATTTCTGAATAAGTTCAAAATTAAGCCTTAAACGCATTTTAAGCTTTCACTAATTTCTGACAATCAAGTTGAATTTGAATCTTAAGTGTATTCAGGGACTTATAGTAAAATATATGACAAATATTTCTGTGGGATATTTTAACGCTCTAAGGCTCAGTTTTATGTGTTGGTTTTTTTTTTTTTTACATAAAGCAGACATGCACAACGAAATCAACAAAATTTTTTCGTTTCGTTGAGGCCGAAAAATAAATTATCAAAATTATTTCGTTTTTTAAATAACGTTAAAAATTTATCAAATCAAATTTCGTTTCGTTGAAAAACAAAAAATTTTCTATAATTTTCTCCTATGCTAAAAAAAATTTCTTCTGATACAAAAAAAACAAAATTTTTTTGTTTAAATTAACGTTATTTTCAACGGTTGATTTGGAAAAAAACGAAAAAATTTTATATCGTTTTCTCCGAAACGAAATAAATGTTTTTCGTTTTTTGAAATAACGTTATTTTTTTATTTCATTTCAACGAAACAAAAAAATATTTCGGTTAACGTTAAAAT
This sequence comes from Tetanocera ferruginea, assembly GCA_958299015.1. NCBI lineage: Eukaryota > Metazoa > Arthropoda > Insecta > Diptera > Sciomyzidae > Tetanocera > Tetanocera ferruginea. The sequence continues at coordinate 164,551,390 of OY282641.1, forward strand.
TAACGTTAACGTGCATGCCAGACATAAAGTCTAAAGGACCCATACACTGAAGAGCTAACGGGTTAAAATGTTCCACAAAAATATTTGTCGTAGTTTTTAACACATTCAATAGTTAAAATGTAAGGGTCACTTGGTTTGCTATTACAATTCACCATTAAAATTTGCAAAACGGTAAATACTGAAAGCCTCTTAAAATAAAACTCAGACGTAAACTTTCAAAACGTTACTCGTATATTTTGTTATCCTCTTTACCAGAATCCGTTGTCAAAACCTTGTTAATTTTTGTGCTCAACTGTGTTATTATCATTCTGGATGACCTTATTATGTGGATAAACTTACATTGTAATCCATTTTTTAACCCAGTAAAATATATAAGCCATATGACATGATATCGATTATGAGATTTGCCATTTTAATAAGTCACTTGTATGGGAAGTAAACGTGGTTTTCATGTTCTTGTGACTGAATTGGTTTGTTCTCCATCTATAACTCGTTATATATATATAAAATTCTAACGAACTTTAAACTTCGTTATAAATAAAAATTCAGTTGTGCTGAAATGCCACAAAATGTGTTATTAAGTGTAACAAGTTTTGTAGCCTAGTTATGAATTAAAAGTCAGTTCTATTAAAACGCTACAAAATATAAACATATTTGATGCTTTGCCTTTTTCAACACGTTATAAAAGCATTTCACCAGTTTATAACGCGTTACAAATCGACATAAAAAAAAATTTCATGAACAAATCGAAAAAAATCATAACATGTTATAAAGCAGTTATATTTTATAGCTGGTTTTAGATATAACGCTTTATAAGCAAATTTATAATTCAGTGAACAAACCGGCCGTTAATGATTTTGTGAAAATACCAGTACCTTATATTAAAGAAGCAAACCTTTTTGCTGATAGTACATTTCTACCCATCTTCATCTTTTTTATTGACTATTAGTTCTTTTTATTTCCATTTTGTTTTCTATTTCGTAGCACTTCTTTCGATTGGCCAATTTTCTCTTGTACACAAGGCAATAAATATTAAAACGGACAATTAGACACACAAGCACAAAGATACAATTTTAAAATTCTCTCATACACACACACACATACACACACGTACGCTCACATGCATGCCGGAAAGTAATTGTTAATTTGTAACAAATCACACGAAGACGCTCTGCAGTTAATTAAAAACGTTTCCGATACACGAACAAAATAGATTTTCTACTCAAAAACGAATGGCTACAAAATATTTAACTGCATGTTATGCGGCAGCGACTTTGACTTGCATGAGTGCCTATGTGTCTTTGTGTATTCGTGTGAGTGTGCACTTATATTGGTAGCAATGAAATAAATCTACAAACTTGCCTTTGTGGCTCATAAATTTCGTAGAAGTCGAGCTAAGGTGTTGAATGCACACGATTGCACATGCAGTGTTTGCCAAGGATGTGCTGCTTAGGATATATTCAGGATATGCGATGCATGGTGTTGCAGAGGCAGCCAAAGCAGCAGATGAAGCTGAAAAAGTGTTGATTTTATGCTCGTGAATTACTTGATTAAAAGCTGTGAGAAGGCATTAAAAGTAACGACTTTTTTGCCGCATTTTGTGTGTTTTTTTTTATTTTTATTTTATTAAGTAACTACCGCTTTAAAGAAATTGAAATTTATTAAATTTTTGCTGTTTGCTTTACTTAAACCGTACTCGGACAACTGTTGCAAGTTAAATAAAGGCTTGACTTCTTCTCTTCTACACGCTATGTGCTGCTGAGTTCTTGCTTTAACAGTCTTTCTTGACCCAACTTGCCCAGCAGCACGTTCTGCATGTTCATTATTATTATTCTACGCCAGCCTCCTGCGCCACGTCGCAAAGTGGATAAGAAAATTTGTTTGCCAACTGATGAAAATTTGTAAACATCAAAGAGTACATTTTTTTGGGCTAATGTTGATGTGGGCTGGAATGGGGCATGTTGAGGGTTAGCTGGCTGGAATGCAACCATGCGAAAGCAACGTACGTGAGAAGAATTTTTAGAAATGTGGTGAAATTTTCTTATTTCTCAAATACTTAATAAGTGAGTGAGAAATGCACAGCAGATGGGTGGAAGGCAGACAGTTGTGTTGTTTATGAATGAATGAATGAAGGCAGGAATCGTTGTGTGTAGGGGTGTATGGGTGGTGGTGGCCTAATAAAGACGCAGTTCTAGATTTTTGAAGGCAACCGAAACTGCTATGAACGGCAATAATTAATCGCATTTGTTTATTTAAATTAAAGACTTCGATAGAAATGTTAACGAGTTCAACGTGGCGCATGAGCGATAAAAATTTAAATTGGAAGAAAATTTATATGATAGAAAAATTGCCTTACTTGCCAAATTACCTTTCACTTGCATGTTTTTTTTTAATGTTTAAAGATAAATTGGGTTCTCTGTCCTAATAGTGACTTTAGTTAAAATCATATTTCATATTAAAGTTAGCGTGGGACTAGATGGAGAACTGACATCACAAATAAGCAAATAACACTCCAAATAACACGCCAAAATCCGAAAAAGGTTTGTGCAAGGCATCCCATAATATTTTATTTATAGATTTCGGGTCTATAAAATAGCAAAAATTTGTTCATGAATACTTTTTTTTTTTAAATATTTTTTTAAGTTTTTCTCGCTTTATTCAAATATAGTGGCATATATTTGAATATATCTCGGATACTTCTTATTCCATTTTGACTTTGTCAAATCTTGGTATTAATACTCAAATAGATTCCCTGACATCTTTTGCTGAAATTTCTTTTTTCGATATACTGATCTTCCCACGAACTGATGTCAAACTTGGTACATCTGTTTTTAACATCAAAACAAAAATGTATATAAAATATAAGCTTCATCTACCCACGGACACGCCCATTTTCCGTACTAGGCTAGACCGACTGTAGATTTTCCTTACTTGTTCTTAAATTTATAAAAGTATTATGTTATATCGATGAATATATAAGTTATTTTATCCGGGTTGTATGTGTGGTTAATGCAGGATTTTTCACTATTTCATGGTAAGAAAGTGTTTTTTTAGCCAGAGCTTTTGCGAAACATATAAAGTTAATTGTTTTTTTTTTTGTAAACTACAAGGACCTAAAATATATGTGCAAATGTAACGACTTTATATCTCTTTTCTTTGAAAACAAAGGCATTTTTCCAAAACAAAAATTTAATAATTCAGGGGTGGCGTATTCCTTTAACTCTCGTGTCAGGGGTGTCGTGTTTCGAAAGTTTATTTTTTGTTCATCTTTGGTGAAGATAAATGAAAAATGCACAACATTTTTTAAAAATTCAAGAATTCCTCTAATAAAAATGGTCAAAATTTTGAAAAGACTTATGCAGTGCAATAAAAACATTCTCCATACATTTTTAAAATGAATACGAAAAGATCGATTTTGAAATATTTGGTTTTATAAAAAAACTAGTAAGGTTTTCGACTTGGCCGAAGTTAAAATACCCCCACGACCGATTCTTAAGGGTTAAAGAATCTTAAATTGGAGAGCTTTTTGTTTGAGATTTTAGAAGATTTTGTTATTTTTATGTGTTTAAAATACAAACATATCAAATTATTTTCCTGAAGCAAAAATATAAGCCTTTTTATAAAATTTTCAATTTTGGGGTTATATGAGAGGTGGGCGTGTTAGTGGGTGGATGACGCCTATTTTTCTTACACATCTTAGTTTTGACATAGAATATACAAATACCGACTTTCAGATTTGTAACTTTAATATTAGTCTCTTCATAGAGTTTTCAATTTTGGGGTTGTATGGGAGGTGGGCGTGTTAATGAGTGGATAGCGACCATTTTTCTAACACACTTAAGTTTTGACATAGAATACACAAATACCGAGTTTCAGTTTTGTAATTTTAATATTAGTCTCTTCATAGAGTTTTAAATTTTAGGGTTGTATGGGAGGTGGGCGTGTTAAGTATTGGATAGCGACCATTTTTCTAACAAACTTAAGTTTTGACATAGAACACACAAATACTGAGTTTCAGTTTTGTTACTTTAGTATTAGCCTCTTTATAGAGTTTTCATTATTTGGGTTGTATGGGAGGTAGGCGTGGTTTTCAGCCGATTTAGCCCATTCTCGAACTTGATCTTAGTTTTTTAAAAAGAAACTTAAATATCGAATTTCAGCACAATAGCTTTAAAATTACGACTGTAATCGTGTCCACAGACAGACAGACAGACAGACGGACAGACAGACGGACAGACAGACGGACAGACAGACGGACAGACAGACAGACGGACATAGCTAAATCAACTCAGGTGGTGATTCTGATCAAGAATATATATACTTTTCTATACCTACCACGCCTCTTTATGGGCGTTACACACGTCGTGACAAAATTAATATACCCCTTACGCAGTACGCGTGGGGGTATAAAAACATTTAAGAATCTTGAATCTAAAAAATATGCATCTCATCAAATAAACGAACATTTAAATTTCTATTGACCGATAATAATTCTGTTTGTGAAAAACTTCCGGTCAATCGATTAAGCAAAAAAACTATTCCTGAACATCGAGTAGTAATAAATTTTTAAACACTGATCCCTGCTGAGCTCTAAGTAGCGTTATTGTTGTTGTTCTGACACAAGGCTAGCAACATCTGTGCGCCACAACCAACAGCACCATCAACGAAACAACAACAATAATAACGGCAAGCAACATGAAAAACAACAGCAACAACTACAACAACAATGATAACGTCAAAACACCTTCTGTCCATTCTCGTTGGCTGTACATTGAATTTGACGATTAGTCAAGCGCTACTTCATCTTTTTCTTGAGATATCCTGCAGCGCAAGGATTTGTGTGAAATTTGTTGAAAAAGTTGTTTTCTTCTTTTCTCTTTTTTTTTTTTTTTGTTTAAACTTTATTTATTATTTTTTACAGTTGTGTTTTCTATTTTATTGCTGTTGCTATTGCTGTGCTGTGCTGAGATGGGATGTTGCTGTTATTGTAGATGTTGTTGTTGCTATTGCTGTTGTTGTGTTTGAGCAAAACAAAAGCAATAAATAAATCATGGCGCACAAAACGTTTAACAAAATGATGGAAATCCATAAATCATTTGGTATTTGAGCGGCAAGGATCAGCGTTTATTATTTGTTGCCTAGTGCGTTTGAGAAAAAGTACGAAGAGACTGAAAGGAGGTAAGGGGTGAGAAAAAAAAAGCTTGAGTTTATTTTGAGTATAATGAAAATTTATTAAGGATTATCTGTAATTTGAACAAATCAGGGATTGTTTTTCTGATGCAGTAGAAATTCATGGGGAATGGCTAGAATACCATGGTTGTTGTGAAAAAATGCAGGGTACGTACTCAACACAAGCTATAAGTTGTTGTATAACATAAAATTGTTGAAAAATTTGTTTTATGCAAGTTTGAAGCTTGGCAAGGACCTTTTTAAAGTATCAATTACTTCACGTTGTGCCTGCTCGTAAAATATTTTTTTTTTTTTTTTGTGAAAATTTGTGAAATTGTTGTAGTGTTTGTCTTAATAAAAAAGAATTATATAAGCCCTTGAAACTTTATGTCCGAGAATATCTAGCATAAATGTTTCATTTCGCTGAAAACATCCGCACTTAATAAACACTTCAGTTACCTTTGCGTCTCCCTGCATAGCAACAGCCAACAAACAACACTGCGTGGCTGCATCAGCCAAGAACACAGTGCTAAGCAAATCTTTTTCTGTAATTTTTAAAAAAACTTTTAATGAAGTCAGCCAACAGCTTGTCCATGCGTCCCTTTCGTGTCTTTATTCGACCGCCAAATACTTTTTTTTTGTTTGTAGACGGAAATTTTTTCTTGTTAATGAAAGCTGTTTGGTTTATTTTTTTTTTTTGTTTTTTTTTTTTTGGGCGGGGGTGCCGAGAGAGCAACGTTTTTTCGGCACTTACTTATTTTCTAAAAGTGGATTTTCTCATTTATTTTGCATATTTTAAGGCGAAGCAACAAATTAATGAGTTTATGTATTATTTTTTCGTAAAGAAGAAATCTTAATGAAAACCATAAAATGTATACTTAAAAAGGCATTTCTTTTACTTTTTGTGGTTGTTGTTGTTGTTATTGTGGGTTTTGTTGGTTTTGTTGTTGCTGGTGAGATTCTGTAGAGAATCGTGTAGCAGCACCCAAATGCAAAATAAACACCCCCAACATCACAAAAACTGTTGTTGTTATTGTTGTTGTTGCTGTTGCTGTTATTGTCTAATGCGGGTGCAGAAGCTGTTAAAGTTGTAAATCCCAGCATAATTAAAGCCATAAAAGCCAAAATGAAAGTATATGAACAAAGTTGTCCAGACACATAAACTGCGGTCGGTACTTTCTACAGTGTGGTAGGCACGAAGTACCGAAGCGAATACGAAATAGAAAAAAAAAAAGATGCGAAAAAGTGTTTCAAATATGTTGAGCCATAAAAACGAACTTTGTTGTAATAAAAAATAAATATTTTAATATTTAAGCAACTTATTTTAGGAAAAAGTTTTCTTTCAGCTTCAATCAGGTTTTAGTTAAAATGTTGTTTACATTTTAATGAAATAACTTGGCTTGAAAATTAAAACAAAAAAACAAAAAAATGTCTTTAGTCAAAAGTGCTTGTTTCACACTTACGTTAACCAGAGCGTAGCGGTCTCCAAGGACTTAAAAGAGGCAACGTGTAATACACACTAATGCATTTTTAGTTACATAAACATATACGCACACACACACACACACACACACACACACACATACGTATGTATGTGCAAGTGTATACAACAACATCAACACCAATAAACTTGTAGTAGTTTGAAGTGTTTTTTACTTGTTAACATGTAAAACTTTTTCGCTCTCAACGGCATGTTTTTGCTACTCTTCTTCTTCCACAACCACTCTTCTTTAACAGAGTTGAGTTCTTCTATACTTGTTGTTGCCATTCCACCATAATTCTTTTTAAGCATCTTTACCTGTTTTACCCCGAGGCATCAGCTTGGAAAGCGAAAAATTTTGTTGCAGCCACACCAACACACAGACATAGACACAAATAACCACTCAGTTGCCAGAAGCAATTAAACACGTACGTGGCGTAACATAATGTGACTCAGTGTGTGCTAGATGAGAGTATGTGAGAATGTTTTGAGTGAGATGCTCGAGTGTATGTGTGCGTTAGTGTTTAGGTTAGTCCTCAATATAACCAACACATTAACTCAAAGCAACAGCAGCCAACAGTTGGTGGTTACGTTGAAACTTATTTAATTTTAGAATTGGTTACGTTTTCAAGCCGCCTCAAGTTGCATCAGTAGCAGCAACAACAATAACAACTAGCATAATGTTGCTGCTTAAGATTGTGGTTGCAACATTAAGAAACAGCAATTATTGTACAGGGATTGAGTTTTCAGAAATTGATTGAATGGTTTTCCGTAGATTTTGATTTATAAACTCGCTGGTATTGGGAATGTTGTGCACAAATTAATTCATGGAAAAATAAAGAGATTTATTACATTTTCTGCAAAATATTGGTTACATTTTCGTTTATCAAGGTCTTTAATACATTTAAATAAGTCAAAGATTAATGAAATTCCAGTTATTCAAATTTAAAGAGTAAAATATTGAAAGTTCAAATTTAATCAGTAAACGTTGAAAGATATAAGAACATCAATATTGTTTCAAATGTACTGAGAAAAATAATTCCATCCACAATCTTTATTAACTTTTTTTTATTATTATTTTTTTATGTATCGTAGTAAAAAATAAATACCAGTATGTAAACATCAAATAAGTTCTTCTCAGAGTCGCAGCCAGGATTTTTCTTTTGTTAACAAAAATATATTAGTACCTTGAAACTGCTATAAAACAGTTTTCATTTTGTAACGCCAATAAGGAGGCATGCAAATATGAAAAGTATATATTATTGATCAGCATCACAATCTGAGTCGATTTAGCAATATCCGTCTGCTAGACGTAATTTTAGAGCTATCGTAATGAAAATCGATACATATTTTTTTTTTCTTAAAAATATGAATCAATTTCGAAAATATGGAAATTCGGATAATAACCAACCAACCTACCTCCCAAACAAACTGAAAAAATTCGAACATACGCACTTTGAAATTGAAATATGAAAAATCGTATTAAAATCAAGCCACCTCCGACACAAAGTGATGTCAACAAGAGGGAAAATCTCTTAAAAATCCAAATTAAGCTTTTATTTGTAGCCAGTGTTGCTGCAACGGTTCTAAAAAAAGTATCCATAAAAAGGTCAGAAATGGATCCAAATGTATCCACTTAAAAAAAAAAAAAATAAGTATCCAGGTATCAAATTGCAAAAAACTATATTATATTCACTTTTTAAACACAAAAAAGTAGTTTTTGCTTCTTATCTCAATGAATTTTCATAAAAAGTATTTAATTAGAAGCGGCATATACTGTGTTTTCATGCAGAGTGAACTCGGTAGTGAGCTCTGCATGTAAACAAGGGTTGGGTTGAGTTTCGTTAAAACCAAGAAAACTCCACAAAACTTGTTGGATTTAGCTGAGTACTATCTGTTAAAATCTTTTATTGTATTTTTCACTTAAAAAAAATAGCTGCAAGAGTCTGTTGAACAAGAGTCTATTGAGCTGCCAACAAACAATTTGCTCTAAACAAACTTGACAAATCTAACTCAAATCGACGTCTTGATTGTAACCCTAACCACGGGTTTACAAAAATACACAATAATGGCAATGCTAACAATAAAAAGCATATTTTCCCAGCAAACATTATGACTCTTAAAAGACTCTTTCAAGACTCATATAAATGAGGGTTCATCATCATAATGCGCTCAAAAAAGACTCTTTTATGAGTACATTTTCGTATGTTGTGGGCTCCAAAATATGATTCATTTTTTTTTGACTGTTTTATGAGTCTTTTTGCACTCATAGTAATAAATGTTTTTAGACTCATATTTAAAACTCTTTTAAGACTCATATTGAGTACTCTTTCATTACTCATATTGAATACTCTTTTAAGACTCATATTGAGTACTCTTTCATTACTCATATTGAATACTCTTTTAAGACTCATATTGAGTACTCTTTTAATACTCATATTGAATACTCTTTTAAGACTCATATAAGAAGTCATTTTAAAACGAACATATGTTGTAGTTCACTTCCAATGCATATATATCATGTATATAGGATAGCATGTGTCCATAACGGACAGTTACAAAGTTTTATACAATTAAAATAAATATTCTCGATTAAGTTCTTATTTATTTATTAGATATGGTGCTTTTAAAATAATCCGATGCTATTCTCTCATACAACACTCCCATAGAAGACTCTTTTATGAGTCTTCTTTCTGATTACGCATAAATCTATCAATATATGATCCTTTTATGAGTCTTTTTTTATGAACAATCATGTTACCGTCATATTTAGGACTCTTTAATGAGTGTCTTTTATGAGTATTCATAAAGCAGATACAATAATGACTGTTTTAAGAGTCTTATTTTTGAACAATCATTTCACAGTCATATTAAATACTCTTTCATGAGTCCTTTTAATGAGTCATAAAAAGACATGCATAAAAAACACTGTTTTTAGAGTCATTTTTTGGAGAGCCTTTTTTTGGAGAGAGGAAAAAATTCATATCTATCATTTGAAAAATTTTTCAGAAGAACCAAAAAACTTTCTAAATTAAAAACAAAACCATATTTTTTCAGGATAATTTTGTTAATAAAATCGTTGATTTTAGTAGTAGGAGTGTAACATTTTGCATTAAAATATATTTGGATACGGTGCATCATAATCAATCAAAAACTCGATTTTGAGTTGTTTGCTCGGAAAGTGGAATTTTTGATTTTGGAACTGCATTTTTCGGACAATTGACATTTGAGGAATGCATAAAAGATAATTTTGGTAAAAAAATTTTAGTTTAAAAAAAAATTCAAATTCGATCAATTCATAAGCTCTTCTCAAACTAAATTTCGTTATCGATAAAATAACGGATTTTGTGCAAAAATTTTATTTCTGTTTTAAAAGGGTGGGAACCCCCTGAAGCGAAATCACAATTTTTAAAAGTGGTTTGCATCGATAAAATCGGTCCATTGGTCCTGGGAGGAGTTGAAGTCACAAAGAAAACCTTAGTCTATTAATTATATAGATAGGCACACTCAGAAAAAAAAGTACATTAAACAACCGTAAAATTTACATTTTTAGTTGACAAAAGTCGTCCGACATTAAAAAATGTTAAAATTGATATTATCGTAATGTACTTTTTACATTACGAAACCTACATTTAAAAATGTATAACTGTCACATAATAATGTTATTTTAACACTTAAAATATCAAAAGTATCAGTAAATTAATGCAGATAAAAAAAATGTATTGAAAAATAATTTGCCACGAGTGGGAATCGAACCTGGGCTCCGGGCATCCAAAGCCACACTCTTAACCTGTGTGCCACGGTCACCTGTATTTCTCAACGGCTCAGCTCTTAAATAAACATTACATCTGCTTGTTGTTAATATCTACATTTGTAATGTTAAATGGATATGAAATAATATCAATTGTACAGTAAAAAATGATGAACTAAAAACATAAATGTTATTTTAACATTAATAATTGATATTGCAACGTAAAATATAACATTATCAATTTGATATTTTTCTTATCAATTCAACACAATACATGTTAACTTAAAATTTTCTTACGTAAAATCAACATTTTCTGATTTACATTGGAAATAACATTAAAAAACGTTAATTTTACATGGCAGCTTTTTTCTGAGTGCAGGATGATTAAACAGATTCGTGGCTATAACTTTTAATTGGTTGAATATATAATGCAATTTTTTTCAAATATATTGTTTTTGAAGCTTGTTGAAGAATTAAAAAAATATAAGAACAACATTTAAAAAAAAAAATTTCGAGCAAAAAACCATAGGGGGTAGCCTTGTTTTTTCGATGACACATAGTATTTATTAATTTTTCTGTCAAACAAAAACAAATTCGTCTTAAATAAACTACATACAATGAAAGAAAATCAAAAATGCATATTTGAAATTTTTTTATTTTTACAACAAAAACAATTTTTAATACCATTTTTTGAGAAAACATTAATTTTATTGGACTCTTTTTAGAGGCAATGATTAAAATATAAATAATAAAGTAACGGTAAAAACTTTGTAATTACTTTATAGTCAATAAATTGCAATTAAATACAAAAAAGAAATAAATGTAATTTTTTAAAAAGTGGCACAGATTTATATAGAACTTTAAATTTCAGATAGTTTTTTTCTCTGTCTTGGCGTTTGATAAAAAAACGTTAAAACGTAAAAAAAAAAATCATTAAAAATTCATTTGGCAAGATAATTACCGTAATTGTCAACACATTTCAAAGAAAATTAAACAAATATTTATAAAAAACAAAAAATTTGAAAACCGTTAAAATTTGAATGAGTTGTTTGCTCGGAAATTGGAATTTTTGATTTTGGAACTGCATTTTTCGGACAGTTGATATTTGAGGAATGCATAAAAGATGATTTTGGTTAAAAATTTGTAGTTTTGAAAAAAATTCAAATTCGATCAATTTATAAGCTCTTCTCAAACTAAATTTCAAATCGAGTAAGAGTCACCATTTTCAATTTCAAATTTTCAATCAGTATTAAATTCAGTTTTTGCCATAACAGTATATTCGTTCCTTCTTCTAGCTTACTATTTATACGCAGAATTAAAATTGATTGCTTCTGACTTTATTAACTGAACTGTATCTTGGATTAGAATCTCATCTTTACTTTTTGCTTTACAAAAAAATTTAGAGAAAAAAAAAATAATAACATTAAGAAAATTTTCATAAAAAAATTTGAATACATTTTGTAACAAAACAAAGGACCCGTGTCACATCCGTTACAACGGAAACAAATTCATTTGCAAGTATTTGATTTGAATACCAACTGAAATTGAAATCAAGCAACTTGAATTCATGCATAGCGTATGTATTTGGAAGAGTAGAAGTGTGAATAAAATAAGAGAAGGAAAGAGTGAAAATGAATGAAGTGAAGATTTGCATAATAAATCGAATTTCGAACAAAATCGACTTGAGTAGCTGTTGAAGAACACATTTAATTTATTCCAATTTGATTAGAACAATATACAGAGCACACATCTATACATATACTCACATTTGTATATACATATATGCAAAAATATTCGTTTGTATGCGATTTTAAGAAATGTGCTGTGTGCCAATGAATGAAGAACAATCAACAATTTTAACAGTAGCAGCCACTCAGTTGGGTGTTTGTTACGCCTAAAAATATGCAATATGAGATAAATTACATTAGACCGTCGATGTTGATACACTAACACACACTCAAGCGCCCATTCACACGTACTCACACACTCATAAACGCACTCATTCTGAATACATTCAGAAAATTTGCCGAAAATTTGCATTGAAAACAACTTTCATTCAACAATTTTATTAAAACTTCTCACAACAACCGAAATAAAACCGAGTAACGGAAAATTTCTTGTCGAAGTTGGTGCCGACGGCAGGATGTGCAAAACGAAAATTTCCTATACTAATGAAAAATTTAATCGTAAAATTTTCTTGAAGAACTTTTAATCTCATGCATAATAAATTTGCATACAGGATGGAGAGATGGATGAATGAATGGATGGATGGATGGATGGATTGGTGAACGAACATAGAAGGCAACTTGACAGTTTGTGCTTCGGCAAAGTAAAGAGGTTGAAGCTGCAAGTTCAGCTGTTGTTCTGCTTGTAGTTTCGACTGATACAACTACTTGTGAGTATGCATGTGTCTGTTCCTACAAGCATTTGGCGTGTGTGTGTGTGTTGTCAACACATGTCGTCTTAGTGGACTGCTTGTAGCAACAACTTTTAATCGAGCTGTTAGAAAACATTAGGCCAAAAGTGGTAGAATGTTTGAATTCTTGAATCCTGGCTTCAGCCATGGGGGAAATCTTATTAGACTAAATTTAACAAAAACATCTACAACGAAAACAAAAACAGCAGCAGCAACAACGATTTCAAAATGGACCTATGTTGCCGGATAAATAAATTGAAACGCTTGTCATATCCTAAGGAGTTCGATAAACTTTTCCATAATGTATGCGGCAAAAGGATTTGTTGGTTTTGCTGTTGTTGCTGCTGCTGTTGTTGCTGTTGATGTGCTAGAAATCGGAAGTGGTCAGATGTGCCAACAATAACAACAAAAATTTGAAAAGTGTTTTCTTTAAACTGACATAAATTCTGACTTTGGCATCAATTTTGTAAACTTTTCTAAGAACTAAAATATTAATTAAAATGTGGTTGAACCTGCAGATATTGTTTGTTTTTGTCTTTTGATTGTATTCAAAACTTTATTCATTGCTTGCTTGGGAAAAATAATTTGATTGAGACATAAAATAACAAATATAAAGATAAAAAAAATAAACAAAAGGCCATGTTTTCTTTCATAGATGGCTAAATTTTTAATAAGATTCATGGTTATATTTTAGTTAAAAACTGTTTTTGCTGACCAGAGTTTGTGCAGAGAAAAATAGATATAATAAATATTTTCAACAAGTTTATTTTGAATTATTTTATGAAGAAATTCATTTAGAATGTGAGTTAAGTCTTTATCTCAGTCAATACGAGTTGTAAAGCAAACTCATTCCACAAACATCTATAGCATCAACTAAAGCCGTTAATATTGTTGAGTTTTGAATTTCAGTTGATAAGACGCAAGAAAAAAATTGAAGAAACGTTAAAGTTTGAGATGATGGCCTGACGAGGATTCGAACTCAGGACCTCTAGGTTGACAGTCAAGCTGACTTACCACTCGACTAACGAGGCCAACAATAAATATTAATGCAAAGAATAAATGATGACATCAAAATAATTACATAAGTCAGTTGCTTAGTTATTTCTTATTCAAATCATTCAGTATCAGTAACTTGTATCCAAAGTTGCTTTCAAATTGATTGGAATTAACATCATTTTAGTTTATTTTTCATTTAAATACTTCAAACAAATTGAATATTCAAAGAAAATTCATCTCTTTTGCTCATAACTAGATTTCATCAATCAAAATAATTAAATTTCACTAGATTTACGATATCTAAGATTAGATGCTAGTTGGTGGTGCTCAATCTCAATTGAGTTCGATGCTGTATCCTTCAATTTACTCAGTCACAACCGAAGGCGAGAGGCAGACAAAGCTTTGTTTAAACGCTGCAGAGTAAATTGAATTTCATGCATTACAACAAAAAACACATCATTAATATTTGCACAAAGTAATTTAAGACAAATACAAGTACATGTGTAAATACACATGAATAGCTGTGTGAGTATGTGTTTGTTTGTATGTTTGCTTGTATAGTTGTGTCTTAATCTAGTTGTCAACAGAATATTACTAAAAGTAGGCCAAAGGGTTTTTCTCCGAAGGCTTAAGTAAATTCATTACCACAAAAGTATGCAATTTAAATTTTAATTGTTTATTTTTGAGTACGAGTGCTTGCGTGTGTGTGCATTAGTCAATAACAAAAACACTGTCCATATTGTTGATTATCTACATGTTTGAATTTATAGGATTGAGTTTGAGTGGGTGGTTAGGAAGAACCAGAGTACATCAATTTGACTGAATGAAGGGGCTTCGCTTCAATTTGATGTTTGCCATTGTTTTGAAGATTTTCTGTGGTTTGCAAGTAGAAACATTGAAGCATTTAGTTGAATATTCAATTAAATTAAATTATTTTGTTTTTGTTGTGTTTGCATTGTTTTCAGGTTTTACTTAAAAACACGCACACACAAACGCACGCGCATAAATAAAAACCAATCTTAATTTACTTAAAGAAAGAGAAAATCTTGTGGTTTTTTTTAAGTTTGAGGTAAAAAACTCAAAATACACTCTTATGTAGAATTTGAGACAAGATTGCGGTGTCACACTTCTTGCTATAAATTGAAGTTTTTAAAGAATTTTTTTCTTACTTTAGTTTTCTTACATTTTTACAACTTTGAAAATGTTGCTGTGCTCATTATACGAGTCACGTACAACAAGATATGCTGGAATGTAAGAGATACTCTACTTGCAAACACAGATAGGTATATTTATATGTATATAATTTATTTTAAGTGTGCGTGTAGCAGAGAGTAAACGAATAAAAAAGAAAAAAACTCTTTTGCACAATATTTCTTAATTAACTTCTTGAGAAAAAGTCAAACAAATTGCCGGAAAATTGCGGTTGATAATTAACTGTCAACTGGGCAGCAGTTGTCGCCATTTTGGACCCAGCCACACACAGTGTCGTTGGCCATAAATGTGAGTGAATAAGAATGTGACTATGTGTACGCAAAAGTTAGACAGAGAGAGAAAGATAGAGAGAAATGCACAAGAAACTGGTAAAGTTTTTAGAATTGATGCGTTAAAATATAAAATGAGGAAACTTTTAATTGGAAAATCGTTATGAGAATGAGTCCGAATTGAAAAAAGTTGAATTCGGTGAATAAGGAAAAAATTTGTATACTTAAGAATAAGAGAAGTGTATACAAGGGAAGTAATAAGCGAAGTAATATGACAAAAGTGAAAGGTGGTCAAGAGATAAAAATATTATTCAACACATAATGACAATATATTTACGGTATTCAGATATTTTTTTTATACAAAAAACCAATAGACAATTTCTTTTGTGGAATATAAGGAGAATCTGTCATAGGTTTATTGTATCAAGTATTTTGAACGGTAAATAGAAATTTTTATGCACTAAAAATCAAGATGGTCCTGTTAGTTGCTTTGTTTTAAGTGTGTTTTCGAACAAGCAGACTTGATTGCTTGTAGAATAGCTTCATCAGATTATTTTGAAACCAAAAATCGACAACATAGATTGAGAAAACTTAAAATTTGACGAACAAGCAGCAAACTTGATTTTTTAGAGTTTTTTTTTATTATTAATAGTTTTAATATTTCTATTTGTTGTTTATATTCGTTATTAAGTTGAAAAAAAATGATACTTTAATAAAAAAAGAAACATTTTCGATAGTATTCTATCTTCTACTTTGTCTCTTTGGTACGATTGTTTTGTTCATTTTGCACGTATTTTTATTGATCTTCCAAAAATTAACAAATAAATGAATAACACTCAATTATGGACTACTTATCGAGGCCAAAACAGAGAAAAAGTCTAAAAGTAAGTATGATTAAATGAGCAAGCAAAAAGAAACAAGTAAAATTTCAAATTTGTTCGATAATTTTGCTAACCCATTTTGGTCAGCTGGTCGATTTTTCGAACACTTACTTTAAAATTTATTTCTGGAAAAAATATTCAAAACTTTTATTGCAAATTCAAATTTTTTAAAATTTTTTACTACGATATTCGATCATTTTGTTAAGTTTGATAGGTTCAGTTCATTGACTTAGTTGAAAAGAAGGCGAAGAAAATGCACTTTCCATTGGTGCCACTTTCGTTTCTGCCCGATATATTGTTTGCGAGCTACAGTTAAAAATAATTAATAAAAATTAAGACCCCGATTTGTAAAAAATCGTATGGTTACTATATTTCACGCTGAGCACATGTCCTTTCCTCTCGTCTCTGTCTGAAATTTTGTTTGCGAGCTACACTTTCATCTCTGTTCGGTGTATAGTTTGCGAACTACACTCGCTAGTGCTAGTGGGATGTGGAATCCAAATTAATTTGCATTAAAAACAAAAATTAAAATTGTACGCCATCTATTGGGTAAAAGCATAAAATGAAATATGATCCAACTCGTTTTTTTCAATACAGTTAAATCTAACCAGATCACAGACCCATTTCGTTAAATTTGACAGATTGAGTTCATTGACTGAGTTGAAAAGAGGTTCATGAACTCTGGTTTCAAAATAGTATACTAGAACAGTAGTGCATACATAAGCCCAATGCGAACCAATGCTTGCAATGCTGCCAAAGCGAACCAATCAGTTCGTGCAAAACCAAAGCATACAAGCATAAACAACGAAAGAAAAACAAAGAAAGCAGCAGGCACATAAGCAGCTGATGATTGATTTTCTTATATAAAAACATGCATTTTTCTTTTTATATTTTACTATTTTGTGTCTTTAATATAATAGTGACAAAATCCAAAATTAGATATTCATTCAGCGCAGGATATATCTGATATTTTAGTATATATTTATTATCTTTGAACGAAGAGTATTAAAGGCTGTAGGTATAGCCTAAAGTATTCGCCAAAAAGTTGCCTTATGACCTTAAAAAAATCTGTTTAAACGACCCCATATAAACCGCGCTGTAAGACGTAATTCTATGTCAAAAAAGAAAACAAGAAAAAGGTGAAATTGCTCTCATATCATATTACATATCATTTTCATAGAGAAATATCTGTTAAATGTGTTTGTAACTCTTTTATGTGCACTATTTTTTCTTAATTCTTCATATTGCGAAACTTAAGAAAATCAATTCTCAAAATCAATCAACACAAAATCAATTTTTTTTTATATCCTCTTGTTTTTCTTCCAAACAACTTTTTATATTCAAAGTTTTTCCACGTTCAAACTAGAGAACAACATTAATTATTTGACCACATCAACAAACAACCATGTCACATTTGCATACATCACACACTCAAACACACTTAACCATTCATAGTTTGTTGCAATAAACGATCACTGCTGCTACTGACATCAATCATGCACGCAACCAAGATTCTACCTCATCCATTGACTGCATGTCGATGATAAAAATGATATGTTTTGTTTATTATTTTCGAATCTTTTGATGCTGATGATGATGCTTTAGATGCTGCTATTGTTGTTGATTTTGTTAGCTAGTTGTTGCTATTGCTGCTGCTGTTGTTAATATTGTTGTCAATAAAAGAACAACAACTTGCATGTTGTTGATGAGAAACTGATGAGGTTCTTCCTATACATTCAGCACTCTACACGACACCTCAGCTGTTGTTCATTTCGGTGGCACTCAACCCCACAAATACATGTATTCAAATATAGACATCCTGCTTCTACGCACTAACGTACACACACTCAAACACAAAACTACTTCCCATGATCAATGAGTTGCACACAACATTAAATGGCAGGAAAACCATCATCTTCAATCACTGTCGTTAATGTTGTCCTCCTTGAGGCGAATGAATGGAATTCTCGTCATGGCAGCTGAATAATATATATATTACACACTCGCACATATAACTCCCTATCCACCCACTTGACTCCATTGTCACTTCCACAAAAGCAGTGCAGTACCATCATCTATGTAGTTGTGAGTGTTTTTCTTGTTTCTATTACTACGTAATGCTTAGTAAAACATTTCATCTACATAGTTAAATCGGAAGTGCTTTGAGCGCGAAGATGTGTCATGGCATGGGATAAGGATGGGTTTGTTAAAGAAGGGTGGTGGGGGGAGAGGTAGCGATTGCATATATAAATGTAATTACTGTAAATGAGTCTCCAAGGAAAATTATGCATGCGTTGCATTATTGTGTCTATTATGGCGTGATGAAAACACACGCACACAAGCACAGTCGTTGTATGGCGTTCCTTGCGTCGTTCTTCGATCTCCGCTCTTTGTCACTGAGACTAGGGTAAATGATTCTAATGATATTGTGTGTAAATTTAATTGATTTTGACTTGCTTGTCAGCTAAAGTCAAGAATTGTGTTTATATTTAAGATATCATTAAAATAATAAGTTAGTCAGAGATACGAGTACATCGTTTATGAACAAATTTGCAGCATTTCATCCAGTAAACTGTAAGAAATATTGTGACTGTCAAGTCAAGCTTAAAATTTTTTATAAAAAAATGTACATCTCTTCTAATTATTTTTAAAAGAACAATTTTGGTAAAGGTTGAAAAAGAAAGATATTGATTTTGTCTTGATCTTGGCCTTGATCGCGCTCTTTATCTTGATCTTGATTTTAAGCTTGATTTTGATTTTGATTTTGATTTTGATTTTGATTTTGATTTTGATTTTGATTTTGATTTTGATTTTGATTTTGATTTTGATTTTGATTTTGATTTTGATTTTGATTTTGATTTTGATTTTGATTTTGATTTTGATTTTGATTTTGATTTTGATTTTGATTTTGATTTTGATTTTGATTTTGATTTTGATTTTGATTTTGATTTTGATTTTGATTTTGATTTTGATTTTGATTTTGATTTTGATTTTGATTTTGATTTTGATTTTGATTTTGATTTTGATTTTGATTTTGATTTTGATTTTGATTTTGATTTTGATTTTGATTTTGATTTTGATTTTGATTTTGATTTTGATTTTGATTTTGATTTTGATTTTGATTTTGATTTTGATTTTGATTTTGATTTTGATTTTGATTTTGATTTTGATTTTGATTTTGATTTTGATTTTGATTTTGATTTTGATTTTGATTTTGATTTTGATTTTGATTTTGATTTTGATTTTGATATTGATTTTGATTTTGATTTTGATTTTGATTTTGATTTTGATTTTGATTTTGATTTTGATTTTGATTTTGATTTTGATTTTGATTTTGATTTTGATTTTGATTTTGATTTTGATTTTGATTTTGATTTTAATTTTGATTTTGATTTTGATTTTGATTTTGATTTTGATTTTGATTTTGATTTTGATTTTGATTTTGATTTTGATTTTGATGTTGATTTCGATACCGTTTCGATTTTTTATTTTTTATTTTCAATTTTGATTTGAATTTGATTTTGATTCTTAATTTTTTTAATATCTTCTCCTATTTGTCATAAATTGTTTCTCATTTCAGCAAAAATGCATTACATTATCTCATTATATTTTGTTTTATTTGTAAGATTTTTTTATTTATTTATATATTTAATTTATATTTGCTTTTCCATCCTTTAATCTTTTCCAATAACCACGCATAAATCGTTTTAACATTGATTTTCTTTTTGATGCATAGGTTCTCCCTCATATAACTGGTTTTCTCCTTCTCTTTCTCTCTCTTTCTCTTTCTACTATGCTATTTGCACGCAAATCAATTTTATTTAATCCAATTCAATAAGAATAAAATTGCATTTGTGTTGGTGTTTGGTGAGTGTGTGATTTAACATTAAAGTTTCTATTTACTTAAAAAAACAAAAAATCTCATCTTATTTATAAATTACCAATTTCCCAATCTATCACCGCGCAACTTCTCTTCCCCTTCCAACTACGCTTCTCATCCTTGCCTCTCAACAAGCAATGAAATCTATTCGTAAGCCTTCAATGGGCTTCGCAATTGATGGCCCTTCTTTCGGTATATTTAAATTCAAAAGCCACAACACACACACACACACACACTGGGTTACATTGCCTTCCCTTTGCTATCTTCACTCACTGCTGTGGATTGCGGAGGAGCAAAATTGCCACGAAACGCAAAATAAACACATTAAAGTTGCAAATTGAATTCCGCATAATCTGTGAGAGCACAACTTCACGCCGCTCACTGTGCAACGGCAAAGGATCAGGATCAACAGCAAAAGCAACAGCAGTGTTCTTGTTGTTGTGGCTGCTGGATGAAGGAAGGGCATTTAATCGAAATGTGGGTAAAAATGGAATTTCTTATGATGATGTGTCTCTGGATGGATTTGCTGTCTTATTTATTTTTTGTCTTTTATTTAATACAAACACATGCAAATAAATTGTTGTTGTGACGCTGTTGATTTTATGGGCGATGATTGGCAGGAGGTGTGGTTGGGGCAAAGTGAAGGTTATATGTATATATTTTCTATTAAGTAAAGTGTAAGCAAGTGAAATTTTCGCCTGACGTGTGTAAATCGAAAATAATGGGATTAAATCGAAAAAGAATTTTCAAGTAGTTTAGAACCGAATGTTTGTAGACACACTCTCTCAAGCATACATGCAAAGCCAGATACAAACACATATCAATGTGTACATATATACACATGTGTTTGGATAATTTCCAAAAGGGGTTTTCCAAAGAGCCAAACTTAATTTCAAGGTAGGTGATAAGAGTGTAGCAAAGCTTTTAATATAATTTGGAAATTTACCTCAAAGGGAAAAGAAACAAAAAAACTTTTATTCTTGTAGTGCTTTACTACTGCTCATACCACTACACATACACACAAACACATCTGCTGCCATGATACTTCATTCTTCAGCTATTTGCAAATTTATAACTTTTGTGTACACATTTTATCACTTAAGTAAAGGGAAAACTTTTTGTATACCCCGCAGTGCCTTTCTACAGCTGCTCGCTGCTGCTCGCTGCTGCTACTGTTACTGTTTGATAAAAGCAGGGTCATTCCTACCCTGAAGGCAGCGACACGTTCTTCCCTCTACACATGTTTGTAATTAGTTGCACTTTTGAGCACAACTGTACACTTTCACTTGAAAAACCACCAAGCACAGGAGTACAAACTTAGTGCTCTTAGAGCTAGAACTGTGCAGAGACGCAGTGAGGAGAAGGCAAAGAGAAAAGGTTGCGGTTAACCACCTCCTTTAAATTGGTTTAATTTTAATTTTAACCCTAGTTAGGAATTCAAAACAAACACAACGTAGAACCTCTTGTCATGGAATCTTGCATACGCCACTGTCTGTTGTGGGTTTGAGGTGGCAACCTCGGTTCGTTTGAAGAGGTGGTGAAAATCATGTGAAATAATTTAAAACTTGTTTCTCACTCAACGAGCAATTAAGGCCAAAAATTACACTTGGCTGCAGGTCGTGGCTTGTAATTAAAAGTAAAATAAAAATAAAACCACCGAAAGTTTTTGCCAAAATGTTGTTTGCTCCCAAGCTGTATACGTGAATAAGGGAGGAGATGGAGATAAAAATAGTGAGACAGTGGGTCAGAGGATGACAGAGAGGAAAATTCTTGTTTGCCATATGTGTGTATCTTTATGGCTCAGAGTGATGATTGCCATGTCAAGATTTTGCTGCTGTGCAAAAATTTCAAGAGAGCCTCATATCACACCGTGACTACAAAAGTGGCACAACTCAAAATATTCAACTGAGCACTTTCAATATAAAACAATTCGCAGAGTTCATCTTCATTGGCTGAACAAATTTCCATAAATGGTTTTGCTTATTTTATTTTATATTGAGTACTTTTGGAAGTTGAAGTAAACAGTAGTTTTTGTTGAAATTTAAAAAAAATATTTTTTTGTTATGTTTAACAAAATTAATATTTTTCGGCAATATACAACAAAAATAAATTAATTTGTATTCATCTTCAACTCTTTCGAACATCAGCTTTCGAACATCAGAACTCTTTATGTTTTTTATAATAAAAGTAGAAGCATTCTTCTTTTCATTTCAACTTCTGTGTTCAATAAATCTTATTATATTTGTATCAATTTTTAAAAAAACTCTAACGACTTTTTACGTCACCATATTTCGGTTTTTTTAGTTAATTGTTTTTAATGATAATATCCGCATCAGTAACATTTAATTTATTTAATATTCACAGCAATTGCTTGAAAAATAGTTAGTTTTTGTCCCTTTTATTAATTTTTGAAGTCTTGAGTTGCGCCAGTTTTAATTTTAGAGTGCGATACCTCAACAACAAGTGGATAATATGCTTGACTCTGGGTTACTAGTTTGGGTAGCCGGCTATTCTAGACATAAAATCTTAACAACATTTTTAACTCATTGCATGCAAATTTAATTAAAGCAAATCGCAAAAATCTTCATAAAAGATTTTAAAGCTCAAAGTAAGCTTTCGCAATATTACTTTTTGGAGTTGGATGAGACGTTTATTGTTGTTGTGAAACAATAAAGTCTGGCTATACATATGAAATCATGACACGTTTTGAGACATGTACAACAAAAACACTATCTGAAATAAAATAATTACATTTGCAATAAAAGCAGCTGTTGTTGTAGCACGACTTATGTTTTGAGTGCTGAATTTTAGCAGTTTAAACCTAAACTAAGGTCAGTCAAGAGCAAGTCGTGCTAACTGTTGAGGTCAATTTGGTAGCAGTTTTAGATTTTGTAATAAGTAATAATTTGCGTAGTTATAAAAATGTGTATTTGTACAATTATTGGCAAAACAAGGCATTCAAACTTGGACATTTAAAAGTTTTAAATAATTTTAATATTTTAAGGAAAAAATTTAAATAATAAAGTAGGCTTAACTAAAACAAAAATTTGAATAAAAAGAAACAGTTTCAATAGTATCTGAAGTGTAGATGTAGAATTTTGTTTAAGTTGTAACCCTAAAATTAACAAATAATTGAATAACACTCAAGTATGGACTACTTAAAAAAAAAAAAACAAAACAAATCAAATTGGCCATTTCAGCCCTTGAAAGGACTTTAACCGAGCTTCTTATGATCAATTGTGTTGTGTGTGTTATTAAATTTTGCACACAATTGACCGAGAACTGGACCTACATGTTTTATGCCGACTCCGAACGGCTAAAATTCATGTTCTCAAGAAGCTTTACATGGCATTATTTACTCTCTGAGGTTAGCCATTGTCTGCAGAGAGGTGGTGACCGATCAGAAAAATTTTTTATTGAAAAAACTTTTTTCGCCGCGGCTGGGGATCGAACCCGGGCTCCGAAGCATGCTAAGCCACACACTTAACCTGCATGCCACGGTCACCACGACTACGTATGGGTCCACGTATGGACTACTTATCGAGGCCAAAACAAAGTAAAAGTTAAAAAGTAAGTATAATTAAATGAGCAAGCAGAAAGAAACAAGCAACATTTCAAATTTGATCGAAGATTTTGTTAAGTTTGACAGGTTGAGTTCATTGACTTAGTTGAAAAGAAGACGAAGCAAATGCACTTTCCATTGGTGCCACTTTCGTCTCTGACCGATATATAGTTTGCGAGCTACAGTCGGTTTAACTACTAATTTCAAATTAAAATTAAGACCCCGATTTTTAAAAATCGTATGATGACTATATTTCACGCTGAGCTCATGTCATTTTCTCTCGTCTCTGTCTGATATTTAGTATACGAGCTACACTTTCATCTCTGTTCGGTGTATAGTTTGCGAACTACACTCGCTAGTGCTAGTGGGATGTGGAATCCAAATTAATTTGCATCTATTGGGTAAAAGCATAAAACGAAATGTTATCCAACTCGTTTTTTTCATAAGAGTTAAATCTAACCGGATCACAGACCCATTTCGTTAAATTTGACAGTTTCAGTTCATTGACTGAGTTGAAAAGAGGTTCATGACCTCTGGTTTCAAAATAGTATACTAGAACAGTAGTGCATACATAAACCCAATGCAAACTAATGCTGCCAAAGCGAACCAATCAGTTCGTGCAAAACAAAAGCAATACAAGCATAAACAACGAAAGAAAAACAAAGACAGCAGCAGCAGCAAAGAAAGAAGCACATTATAAACAGCTGATGATTGATTTTCTTATATAAAAACATCCATTTTTCTTCTTATATTTTACTATTTTGTAACTTTCATATAATAGTGACAAAATCCAAAATTAGATATTCATTTAGCGCAGGATATATCTGATATTTTAGTATATATATTATCTTTGAACGAAGAGTATTAAAGGCTGTAGGTATACCCTAAAGTATTCGCCAAAAAGTTGCCTAATGACCTTAAAAAAATCTGTTTAAACGACCCCATATAAACCGCGCTGTAAGACGTAATTTTACGTCAAAAAAATGGGAAATGTAATAGCTCAATGCCGTTTAAATCGTAAAAGTTTTTTTTTTTAAATTTGTGTGAACCTCTTTTAATGGCTTCACAAATGAGAAACCCTCAATAAAACCTTGATAAAGCAATTTTAAAATGTTTACTCTTATCTGAGCAGAAATTTTGTCAAGAATACTAAAAACTATTTCAAAAAATATGTTAACATGATAAAACATTTCGAAATATTGAAAAGAAATAAGTGACAATTTTTTCACAGCAAAACGTGGATAAAAAATTTTTTAACTGTTTGAATGTCAAAATATTGATAAAATTGAGAAAAAAAAAAACAAAAAATCATTGCATTTATCAAATTTACACACCATTTTTGACACTGTTCTCACTTTTAAATGAAAGTGTTCCTGAAAGCTGAGACAACATTCTATGAAAAACAAAATTTTAAAAAGCATTTCAACTCTAAAAGCTTTTTTACTATTGAATATTTTATAGATATTTTAAGATATTTATATGAATAAGACCGATAAAAACTGTTTTTTTTTTTTAATTTGTTCCGTCTATTTATATATAATTGTAAATATGAAAAATTATCGTTGACCCAAAAAAAACTTAAAGCTAATGTTCTTTTGTTTAGAAAATTACATAATTTTTGAGGTTATGGGTCGATATGGTGACATGCTATGTGTCAAAAATCTATTGTCAGATTTCTGTTTTCGAAAAGAATTTTTTTCTGTAGTAGTAAAAATGTTATTGCGTGATGATTCCACTTCAATTAAAGTATTTCGTGTTGTTTTTAAATTTGACAGTGGATTTCTCTCAATTATTTTTGCAAAAGTTTTGTTTCCTCTCACAACATTTTTCCGCTTTTAATTCTAAAAAAAGTTTACCAAAAACTGCAGCTCGCAGGTATTTTATGACAACACTGTTTGGCAAACTGAATGCACTCAGCCTTAATACATATAAATTGCTTGGAAATGTTACAATTTTTTCAACACACTCAACCCGCTTTTTTACGAAAAAAAAAAGAACAAGTCTGGCAACGACGCGACGTTTGACTGCAACTAGATGAAATGATGAAAAACGCTAATTCATTAAATGGCAGAAACATTCAAGCACACACCCACACATACACACAAGAAAGTCAAGATATGAACCCTGAGCTGCAGGCTATGCTTAGGAGTTGCTGGAATGGAGTTTCATAAAAATGGCACCACTTGAATTTCATACATTTTTATGAAGTTATGAAGTTTGAAGTGGTTGAGCGCCAAAAACTGTCGTGGCATATTTTACACATGAACACTCAATTTTATGGCAATACTAAGCATGTGTTGGTAGTGGTGTGTACACTATATTGCAAACTATGACGGCTCATACGCATTTATATGTGAGCATTTTTTTGCTACTCCTTTTTGTTTTGTCTCCGTACTATACTAAGTCACACTTAAAGATAGCAATAAGTAAGACAGAGAAGTACAGATAAAAAGCATGAAAAAGAAAGAGATGGCAAAAAGCGCAATAAAGAGCGGGTAACAATTGAACATTTTCAGTTCATTCGCTTAAGCAGACAGTGACAAATTTTATGAAGTGCCGCTGCAAGTATGTGCGAGTTGACTTATACGGTTGTGTGTGTGTGTGTTTATTTGTGTGAGTGTGCGTTTTGGCCAAATCTCAAGTGGTCAATAAAGAAAGTGTCATTTGGCCGGAATTGCTTTTGGGCAGTAAATGAAGAAAAAGAATTCAACAAATAGTAAAAAATAGTTGAATATGTTCGCAGCACTGTTCAAGATGACTGCCAAGATGGCAGCAGTTTAACGGAAGTGAAGTTTAAAAAGAATGTGATTTGGTAGTTGCAAAAGTCAAAAGGGCAAACATAATAAATTTGTGACAGCGGTAATAAATGACGCAGCGGTTAGAGTAGGATGCAAAAAGTGCAAATGTGGGGCAAAAACAAGAAGAAAAGGTAACACCATAAATGAAATATATAATATTAGAAGGCCAAATGAGTAACAAAAAAAAAATAATAAAAAAAAATAACTAAAGAAACAAATGTAGCCACAAAAATATTTTCAAATCATCGCCAGCTGATGCGTGAATAACTTTTTAAATAACCTGCATGCGTTACGTTGTGAACTTTATTATGAGCCACGCAGTATTTTTAGCATTTATGACTACATTCCGAGCCTGTTTATCGGGTTCTTATAACGACGTCCTTTGGAGCCTTTATGACCATGTGTTTTTTGCAGCTTAATAGACCTCATCGCATTGCAATAAAACAACAAATTGAAGTAATTTTTTTTTATACAACAACAACAACAACATATGTACAACAGGCTACAGTTTTATGACCCTTAGAAATAAGGTTCAAATTGGAAAGAAAAGCGACCAACAACGGTGGACCATAATCCACAGCAGCGCCACCAAGGATGCATAACGAGAACGTAAACAGCACGCTGAGGACGCTAGAAAAAAAAAAATAAAATAAAAAAAGAGCATCAACAACAACAACAAATGCTACACTAAATTAACTCCGGGTTCTTCTCGAGGTTTCTATTTCATGGCAACAAATGAACAAATGAACAAATGAAGCATTTAAATGGCACCCAAGCGGGCTAATAAGCAACTAACTGAGCGAACGTCAGTTTGTGTGCGGCATTTGTTTAACAATGTAAACGTAATTTTACCATTTTTCCTACATTTGCTATTTTTATGTGTGTGTGTGAGAGTAAGAGTGGGAGTGTGTTTACCCCAACTGTTGTCTGCTTTTGACTGACTCCACCTCACCTCACCTCACCTCAGCAGAGTGATAAAAGTTTTGTTTGTGTGTGTGTGTGTGGCGTAACGTTTTTATTACGCTGGATATGGCTGAGTGGGAGAAGTGTGTGTGAGAATGTGAGCGAGTGTCTGTGCGTAAGCGTGTGCCTGCATGTGTTGATGTAATTTGAAGCTTTATGAGAAGTTTAGATGAAATTGAATGGGAATCCATGGACAAATAATGAACAACAACAAAAAAACAAAAAACAAAAAAAATTTAACAAAACATATCTGCTACTAAAGAAGCACACACACGCATCCATACTAACACTTATATAGTTAAACATATGCGTTAAGTATGTGAGTATAGCATACAAATTACATTTATTTTTTTTATTTTTTTTCTGTTGCAAATTATTTCAGTTTCAACAATAATTCGACAAGAAGCCACCCTTTTATTTTCATATTTATATGTAAATCTGAATTTCATACAACGACTGTTAGAGAGCACAAGACAAACACATAAAACGAAATTGTTGCAAAAAATTAAAAAAAAAAAAACTTGAAAAAGAAGTAAAGCAGCTAAATTATTATCTATTTCAAACATAAAAGAAAATTGACGTCAAATATTAAAATATTTTTTCAGCTTTTGCCCACCCCCCCATTCACAAAGGCAACAAACAACAACAAAAACAGCAACCAGTACAAGAAAAACAACAACAACATGAACAACAACCATTACAACATGTGATATTTTTTTATGAAGTCATAAGCAGTGTATATTGGTGTACTCTGACTGTCAGCCTGCTTGGCTGTATGGCATTTTTTTTTGCATCTGACAGTGGCATGGGTTGAATATTCTTTCAAGGGAGTTTTTTTTACTTTTTTATTTTAATAAAAGATTGTGACCACATTTAATTAAAAATTTATTTAATCCTAACACGCTTTTAGTGTCAGTTTGACACTTTTTAGTGTTTGACACTGCTGACGATTTGACACTGTGAGTCCTTATGTCTTTTTAGCGCTCAATTTCACTAGGGATTTTGGCTGAGTGCTAAAATCCTGTGGCAGCCGTAGGCATGTGTGCTAAATGGGTGGCGTACGAGTTCAAAAACCCCGAGTTCAACCCTCACCTCGGGCAAACTATGTCAATAGAAATAGTTCGGCCGCGACCTCTCCGCAGACAAACTTTAGAGCTCAAACAATGCCATTCAAAGCTTCTTAAGAATTGAAACATTAGCCGTTCGGAGTTACCTGAAACATACAATTGTGTACAATATTTATCTTATTGCGTTTGCACAAGTTTCAATATTATTATTTTATGTTCCAATAACACAATCCGTAAGTTGGGATCTAAGTTAGTTGGAGTCCGTTAATTGAACTTCCAAGAGCTTTAACTTTCAAGACTCTTAGAGGTTTCCACCTCGAAGCCAGTTCTGAGAAGCTTGTGCATATAATTTCAAAATTTTCTCCTTTAAGGCAAGTTCAAACATTTTATGAGCGATTTCAATGTTAGCTCTTGTGAAGCAATTTATCGAGGTCTTGAGAGCATAGCCTTGTAGTTGCCTCTAAAATACTTGTGAGGAAAAGCTGAGGTAAGAAGCAGAGACTTTGAACATGTGATCAAAAAAATTGTGAAAGCTTTATATAGCAAATTTTTTTTTCTAGCAAAGTTACGTTCAAAAAAGGATTTCAGCAAAAATGGTCACAAAATATGTATCTGAACTAATTTTCTTTTTTTTTATGAATTAATTTTGTTTGGGAAAACATCGAAAAACTTCTTTTTAAAATTGGTATTCGAAAAATCAATAACACTGTTGTGAAAACGTAATATTGGTGTATTTCCATACACTGAGGGAAATATGTGTTAAAATTAAATGAAATTGTGTTCATTTTAAACGAATTTGTTTTTGAAATAGAGCTTGAAACAAATTCATTTAAATTAAACACAACTGTTTTTAAAGTTAAATTTAAAACAAGAGTTTTTGTTTTTAAAACAATGTTTTTAAATAAGAAAACAAATTTAAAACAAAAATTTTTAAATTTAAAACAAATGTTTTAAAGCATAATTTTTTCGATGCCATTTTTTAATTTTTTCCGATTTTTTGATGACAGATTCGTAATCAGCGACCCTTGGGACCCTCCGAATACCAAATCTTAACTCCTTTCAATGAAGTTTGCATTTTAAATATTTCAATATTGAAAAACTGAATTAGTTTTTATTTTATTTTATGTTCGATATTTTTCAAACCAATGAAAATTCAAAATTCAAAAAATGTCAAAGAAAGTTTCAAAGAAATAATGAATGAAAAAAAAATTGAAAGGAGTGTATAGTTGAAATTTAAACACAATTGTTTTAAATTTTGTTTTGTAGAAACGCAAAGGCGTTAAATTTATATTTTAAAAATTTTTGTTTAATTTTAAAGTATGTTTTTTTTCTCAGTGTAGAAATTATGTTTTTTTATTTTTTGTTTTTGATCAGAGAGTACTTTATTCCTACCACACAAAAATTCAGAACTATATCTAAACGAGTCGGGTAGCGGTACAAAATAGGTTAAAAAAAAATACTGAAATAAGGTATAAAAAAACCTAAGTACTGAAGTAAGAATGTAATCAATGAAGAAGTGCTGGAAGAAATTACAAATTTCGATAAAGTTTATTTTGTTTTTATATATCTTACATTGTAAGCACGTGGTAAATGTTTTGACGAAGCACTAGTAAGCTTCTTAACAGCTTATATATTGCTTGTAGCGAAGACATAAGCGAAGCTTCAGTAATAGTCCAAGAAGGAATTTGTGAGTGAAGCAATATCGAGGTGATTTAATTAGAGAGTGCTCTAAATGAGCTTCGAAAGCAAAAGTCAGGGTACCCTGATATTTGGTGGCGATTTGAATCTTTAAAATGCTCTTCTGAAATTTCGAAAATGAGTTTAGCTGTTATTCCTTGTCGACACAGAATTGGGCGCTTAGTGGACAATATCACATCCTTCATACAGTATCAATACACCATACCCTGAATTAAATTATATGATAACTACCACACAACAACCACCATACCATATCCATAATAATTAACCAAAAAAAATTGATTCAAAATCTTTAATTAAAAATTTTTCTATTCTCTCTAGAAACTCAAAGAGTGGGTGTGTCATGCTCAATTGTTTAAACCAAAACTTTGTTAATAGTCTTATGTTCACAAGTTTATGTATTGTATATATCACGCCCTTTATTTCTTGATGCATGCATGCACTGATGTACTCAATCGTAACCATTGTAATCATCCTAGTGTGCATAAGAAGTTTGCATATTTAAGTATAACTAGTATCGCCTGGGGTCGAAATTCGACCAATTTATTGATTGCCTATTTATAATTCCTAGTATCGCCTTGGGGTCGAAATTCGACCAATTTATTGATTGCCTATTTAAAATTCCTAGTATCGCCTGGGGTCGAAATTCGACCAATTTTTTGATTGCCTATTTATAATTCCTAGTAACGCCTGGGGTCGAAATTCGACCAATTTATTGATTGCCTATTTATAATTATGTAATGACCGTGGCATGCAGGTCAAGTGTGTGGCTTAGCATGCTTGGAGCCCGGGTTCGATCCCCAGCCGCGGCGAAAAGTTTTTTTCAATAAAAAATTTTTCTGATCGGTCACCACCTCTCTGCAGACACTGGCAAACCTCAGATAGTAAATAATGCCATGTAAAGCTTCTTGAGAACATGAACTTTAGCCGTTCGGAGTCGTTATAAAACATTTAGGTCCAGTTCTCGTTCAATTGTGTGCAATCATTTAATAACACACACAACACAATTGATCATAAGAAGCTCGGTCAAAGTCCTTTCAAGAGCTCAAATGGCCAATTTTTTTTTTTGTCTATTTATAATTATATGCGAGTTGATAAAAATAAGTTCTAGGCTAAAACTCTTAGGCCCGTTAACTGATCTCCGAAGTTTAAATTCCTTAATCTCAGATTTCGTAAACAGAGTTTAAATTTTAAACTCAGTTAAAATTATTTTCGTAACTTATCTCATTTTTATCGGCAGTTTTCTTAAACTCTGTTTAAAAATTTAAACTGAGATTAAAAAACATATTTGAGCGGCACTGTAGTAAAAATTCTACAACTTTGACGTAGAACATCAAAATATTTCAAAAATTTTTGATAAAATAATGCAAATTGTCAGTTTCATTGGAATATTTTTTTTTCAAAACTTAAAATATGTTTGTTTTTTGTTTATTGTTTTTATTTTTTTTGAAGTATGATTTTTTTATTTTTTATATTTTGTTTATGATTGAGAATATTTCCAATGTTCTCAGAGAATTTTTGACAAAATCTAAGTTTGAATTTTTTAAACCTAGAATTTCTGTGTTTAAATTTAAACTTGCCTCACCAAGTTAAACGTAGATTTTTTGAGATGAGGTATCGACGTTAAAATTTAAACTGAGGTTAAGGAATTTTAAACTTTGTTTAAGCTAAACTTTGTTTAAAATTGAGATCAGTTAACGGGCCTTAATTGATTAGAGATATAAAGCTATTTTCTTAAAAAAAATTATTTTTTTATATTATTATTTTGTTCAAAAACAGAAAAACAACCTTTTAAAAGAATTTAATTTTGCCAAAGAAATCATAGGGGGTAGCCTTGATTTTTTGATGGCACGGACAGTTTATTAATTTAGTGTCAAGACAAAATAAATTCACCTAAAATTCGGTATAGATTTTGAAAGAAAATCAAAATTGCAATTGTGAGTTTTTTTTTTTTTTTACAACAAAAATCATTTTTACCCCATATTTTAAGAATAAATCAAATTTTGTGGTTCTTTTTTTAAAAGGAATAATTTAAATATAAACAAACCAAAAACGGTATTTTTTGCAAAATTTTTTTTAAGTTAACTGATAAAACTTAAATATAAAAAAGAAATAAATAAAATCTATTCACAGATAGCGGAATTATTGGCTTCAGAAATTAGAACATTCAATTTGAGACAGTTTTTTTCTCTCTCTTGGCATTTGGTTGAAACACACGCTAAATAAGTAACGACAATATTAAGAAAATTCATTAAAAATACTTTTGGTTAGAAATTTGCTATAAATTATATCACATTTAAAAGAAAATTTAACATACTTTCAGAAAAAATTTGAAGAATTGAGAAACCGTTAAAATTTAATCAAGATATTGACATAGAAAATCAAATTTTTGAATTCAAAACACATTTTTTTACAAATTTTGCAATTGACGAATGGATAAAACTAAATTTTTTTAAGAAATTGTTACTTTAAACAAAAAAATTCAACCAACTCAAAAACTCTACCCCAACCAAATTTCATATTAATTTAGGAGCATTTTTTTTCTCAAAATTTTAATATCTCTCTTAGAAGGTTGGGAACCCCCTCTATCAGATATATCATTTATATATACATTCACATTATAAGCACATCTGGACAACAAAGCCTTTCGAATGATATAAGTTTCATTTATTTTGAGTTTTAATTAATACTAAAAAAGCGTACGACAAACTTTAATGTTCACGTATTAATATATAAGATTATTTACGAACTTGTGACATAAATTTTAAAATATCAAGCATGTTAACAAATATTCCGTTCACATAAGTTTCATTGGGCGTGTGATTTGTAATTTTTATATTATCGTTTTGAGATAATTTTTAATCTATATAAGAAGTTTTATATTTTTAGTCTTGATAGAGTTATACTTATTGTTGTTGTAAATACTGTTTTCTCAAGCTGGTAAAATTAACCTTCGATAGATATAAGTAGAATTTTTTATGTAATGAATTCAAAGCTTTAGAACTACAAAACTCAAAACCAGTTTTGACCAGTTATTTGACGACAAATTGTAAAAGTCTTCTGGTATTTCAAATGGGTTCTTCCCTTTTTCTTTGGAATTTGGTATGCTAGGTCAGTTAGTTCCTTACAAAAATTGTAACTGTCTCTGTTGAGAATCTCTTCAGAAACTTCTCATATACTTCTAAAAATACTTTTATTTTGCCTTTTCTCCATTACAATTGTGAGATAAGTTAATTTGTATATGTCTTGTTGGTGGACTCCCCAAATGCTATCCCCCTAAAACTCGGCGCTACAGGCATGTGCACATAAGCAGAAAAAGTTGACAATTTGCGTTATCGCGAGCGCATAACTTTATGCACAGTAACTGTTTGTTTTTTCTTTTTTTTAATTTTCTGTAACGTTCGTTCGTTTGCAAAAATAGTTTGCAGGCATGTTTGTGATGTTTGTGATACATTCATTTGCGCTTGTGATAATTTGCAACAATTTGATAAGTTTTTTTTTTGTGTTTTTGGTTTAACACTGTTCTTTTTTTATGTCAGTTTTATGTCTGTATAAATTAAAACAGAACTGATTTTTTAATTAAATACTTTTTCATATAACAAATAATTTGAATGTTGAGTAATTTTGTTTGTCCCAGATTTGTGTGCAATTAATCAAGTTTTTTATCTGATTGAGCTGCTTTGGCAATTAATCATTATCACAACATTGAAAATTAAGATCAAGTAGATTTAAATACAAAGAGAAATTTAATTTGTTTTAATTTTAAATATTAATGCTAAAGTAGCATTCGTATCGAAAAATAAATAAAAACTTTAATTAAGTAAACAAAGAAAATAATTTTTTTCACAAAGCAACTTGCAATAAAATATAAAAACGCTGTGTATTAAATCCTCGTGGTATGTGATAAGCTTTTAATTATGTGAACATTTGTTGTTGCTTTTCTTTTGTGCAGCGCTTTTCAAACTTTAATTTTTACCTTTTTTAGTGGATTAAGCGTTTTTTCCTTGACCCACACTTACTGTTACAGCAACGAACACAACAACAGCTTAAGTACTAATTTAATTCTTTGTATATCCGCCATATTTCATAACATTTCTGAGATTTCCAACTAACACTTCCGCTTTTCTCTACGCTGTTGTTATGCCACTTAGAACAGCATAAAATAAAAATTTACAACACCGGAAAAAAAACAACAAAAAACAGCATAAAACGTAAGCACAAAACTTAAAAACAATGCAATGTAGTCGCCAAAAATCTTAGAATTTATGAGCAGCATCCTTCTAAAGGATTCCAAAAACAGATTGTAGATTTTTGCTCTTCTTGTTTTTCGCGGAGCACTCTTTAAATAAGAATTACAAGCAACGGATATGGCATAAAAACAAAAAAAAAAAAAAACAAAAACTAAAACTTTATGTAAATTACTTGGAGTGCAGCTAAGTTTCAAGCATTTTCAACAATAAAAACAAAACAGAACTAACACTGTTCAGAATATGTTGCTAAATTCGCTGCACTTAAATGTTCTTGAAATGTTTTTATTTTGGTTTTTTATGTTTTTAATGGTCCTTGTGATGACATTTCGATAACATATGGTGCTGCAGCATTTTTTTTTTAGTTAATTTTGGCATTTTTTTTTTTTTAGCTTGCTGTTGGAAAATACGCTCTAGTGCCATGAACAGAGTTACCATTGCATTGTTTAGCCTTTGCAGTGGTTTATTTTTAAGAAGTTAAAAATTCAATTTTTTTTTTATTTTCTAATATTTTAAATTCTTAGTCTTCTATGTCTTCATTTTAGCGAAAGCATTTCAAAACTAGATACAATCTCTTATAAGTCCTTAGAATATAATTTTAAAATTATTTGCTCTCGCTTGAGTACAAATTTGTGTCGACAAGGAATAACCGCTAAAGTTGAGTTGGGACAAAGTGGGGTTATTAATTATTTATGGTTGTACCTGTGGTGGCCGTGGCATGCAGGTTAAGTATGTGGCTTAGCATGCTCGGAGCCCGGGTTCGATCCCCAGCCGCGGCGAAAAGTTTTTTTCAATAAAAATTTTTCTGATCGGTCACCACCTCTCTGCAGACAATGGCAAACCTCAGAGAGTAAATAATGCCATGTAAAGCTTCTTGAGAACATGAGCCGTTCGGAGTCGGCATAAAACATGTAGGTTCAGTTCTCGGTCAATTGTGTGCAAACATTTAATAACACACACAACACAATTGATCATAAGAAGCTCGGTCAAAGTCCTTTCAAGGGCTGAAATGGCCAATTTGTTTTTGTTTTTGTTTTGTACCTTGAAAATTAATTGTTTAAGGCCATCAAATCCAAACAGCAAAGGTTAGGGTACCCTGATATAAGGTAGCGAAATTAATCTTAAAAATGCTCTTCTGAAATTTTGAAAATGAAAATGAGTTTAGCTGTTATTCCTTGTTGACACAGAAATATTGTCAAAAATATTTTAAAATATTCAAAAGTTATTAAAAAAACAATCTGAAAAACGATTCTGAGATGTTTTTTATAGTAATAACCCATTAACGTTCAAACCCATGGAATTTTCACTTTTTGTTCGATTATCGCTAACAAGGCGAAATATTAAAAATGTAGTGATGAAATCTCTTTCAGTTTTTAGTGTTTTTTTTTTTTAATTATGTCGTCAGAATTACATTTCTCTTATTTCAAAAAATTGTAATGTGGTGGAAAAATTTCAGAAAATCTTAAACATGAAACCTCAGATGAAACTTCAGATCAATTTGAATTTTAAGAATACAAAAAATCATTTTTGAGCAGAGCGAGTTACAAGTTTAAACGATTCCTATAATCGGTACTCAAACCATTATCATCAAACTATATATATTGCACTATTTCCATCTCGTAACTTTGTCAACAACTGTTGTGTTTTGATATTTTGATATTAACTTATAGAAGGGACTTCTGAGTTTCAAAAGTAGACTAATAGCTATGTTAATGCATGGTCAGTCCTGTGTTCTCCCTAAGTCTAACCTAAATTGTTGTGTATAAATTGCTCTCCACATTACTTTATTTATGGTTACGAGTATGGATAAAATTCAAGTTTTTTGATTATATTGGTCGTAGCTTCAAATATGTAGCTTGTACATCTTAGATTAACTTTGATGAGCTCAGAACTTTCTTTCCCTCTTATACACTCAGAAAAATATCAACTGTAATATTAACAGTCGGCCGCTGTTATTTCAAAACACTGTTCGATTGAATGATTTGCGTTTAAGTAAACAATTTTCTTTGTTGAATGAACGTTTCAAAGTATTTTTGTGCCGTTAAAATCATCTGTTGAAATATTTTTGTGCTTATATTGAATTGTCAATTTTTTCTAAGCAATAGTTTTTATATGTGTTTTGCTATATTTATATTATCGTTGCCATTAGCTCAGTGGATGTGTACTAGACTGTCATGCGGGAGACGTGGGATCGAACCCTAGCTGTGTAAGTATCAAAAATTGTAATTTAATAATTGAAATAATAATAATTCTGTTTCATTAATTGTTAATAGAAAATTGATTAATTGTTAATTGAAAAATAACCTTCAAAATAAAATGCTTACAATCTTGCAACAAAAAAAAAAAAAAATGCAAATTTAATTTTTTATTTAAAAAAAATTATTTTAAATAAAAAAAATGTTTATTGGTCTTGCCGGATTTGAACCGTGGACACTCGAGTACTAGACGCACACTTAAGCACACT
This sequence comes from Tetanocera ferruginea, assembly GCA_958299015.1. Classification (NCBI taxonomy): domain Eukaryota; kingdom Metazoa; phylum Arthropoda; class Insecta; order Diptera; family Sciomyzidae; genus Tetanocera; species Tetanocera ferruginea. The sequence goes on from OY282641.1 coordinate 164,588,243, forward strand.
CGGCCATACATGAACTTTCAAACCAGTGATCAAATTTCAATAAATAAGTTTTTAAACGGGTTTCGTGTTCCATAGACCAACAGTCAACCGAATGTTGATTTGAAAGTTTCATTTGTTGGATGGTATTTAACAGTGAAATCTGTTATTTCAACCCATGATTTGTTTGATAAAACAGCATTTTTTCCCTAAGTGTACAAAATCCCCATTTTTGAACCAATAATAGTGGTAACATCTCATATTATTGGTTCAAAAGCTTAAACAAGAAACTATTGTATATTTTGTAGTTTCTTATTTATTGAAAAAGTTTTGAATTTTAATATTTTTTAAAATTTTTTTAAATTAATCTTTTAAAAATCGGCAACTCCAGTGTCACTCACATTTCAGTCATAGCAGTAAACATAAATTTTAATTCATTTAATATAAAAGATTTTAATATAAAATTAAATGGTTACAATAAGTCTTAGGCTCACTGTTATAAGTTCATGCAAAAAGTTTTATATATATTTACTCATTTCGAAAAAACTTTCTTTAAATGGTGTGTCACTCACGTTTCCGGACGATTTTCATTTTTTGAGTTCTTCTAAAAAATTGCTAAAAATCTGCGTATTGTTTGAGTTACTATAAAAAATAAAGTCATTTTCCGTAAATAAATTGAGTAGAACTTTTTATTGCAGGAAAAAATTTAGTTTTTTCTCAGAATTTTACGATTTTTTCATGCACTGAGATTTTGTCACTCACGTTTCACGTCGGTGTCACTCACGTTTCAAATAAATTTTAATTGTCTTTTTTTTTTTTGCATCGTGGTTAATCTAAAACAAAAAAAAAAAAAAAAAAAAAAAAAAAAACAAATTGGCCATTTCAGCCCTTGAAAGGACTTTGACCGAGCTTCTTATGATCAATTGTGTTGTGTGTGTTATTAAATGTTTGCACACAATTGACCGAGAACTGGACCTACATGTTTTATGCCGACTCCGAACGGCTCATGTTCTCAAGAAGCTTTACATGGCATTATTTACTCACTGAGGTTTGCCATTGTCTGCAGAGAGGTGGTGACCGATCAGAAAAATTTTTATTGAAAAAAACTTTTCGCCGCGGCTGGGGATCGAACCCGGGCTCCAAGCATGCTAAGCCACACACTTAACCTGCATGCCACGGTCACCACATCGTGGTTAATCTGGTGAACTTTATTAAGCATATTTTGTAAACAAAATTTTTTTCTTAATATTAAGGACATTTTTATACAAAAAAGAAAAAAAATTTTTATGTAAAGGATTATGCAAAGCATAATATAGTTAAAAAAATAATTCATAATATTAAAACAACACAAAACCTATTTCAGAAATATATCATTTTAACAAAATTTATTCCGGTCTGCATCCGAATCTGAAAGTCTAATTCGTTGATCCTTACGCTCATTAAAGCCAAAGACCACGTCAAATTTGACCATATGACAGGCCTATTAGCAAATCCGTCGAGGCCAACGGCTTAAAATAATGATTAAATTAGATCTTTTTAAGCTTTGCTCAATTTTTTTTCTTATATGAATCCGGATTTTACTATGATTTTTCTCCATATTTTTTTTCATACGTTTTCGTCATCTTCTTTCATTTCTAATATAATAATAAACAAAAAAAAAAATTATATGTCACTCACGTTTCACTTCTTCAAATGCTTTTTTAATGAAAAATAATTGCGTCTGCTTGATTTTGAAAAAATACAAAATTCACTAATCTTATATAAAAAGTAAATCCGATACATAAATTGTTTCAGCTAATTATTTTCCAAGATAATCCAACTTATCAATAAAAATTGTCACTCACGTTTCACTTTTGAATCACTTTTTTAATTTATTTTTCGATAGAAAATGAGTTTTTTAAAAAAAGTTTTAATATTCACTTTTCAATAGAAAATGTTTCAATTGTGAATATTATATAACTGTGCTTTGATATTTAAATCGCGAAATACCAAATTTCAAAAAATAATAACATACCATTTTTTTTAACTTGCTACAGATTAAAAATACATTCAATAAAATCAGTTAAAATTTAAGGATATTATATGTTTTTTTTTTTCAAATTGCTTTTACGGTAGGAAACCACAAACAATATCCTTAACCTTCCATGTATTTTTATTGAACTTAAAGCATTTTTATTTTTTAAGGTTTAAGTTACTTTTTCTGGATTTGCCGAAATATGATAAATGTGTTAAAAACAACATTTTTTTAGCATTGTTGAAAATTTTGATTTTGATTGAAATTAATATTTATTTACTACATATTAATTATAAACTATATATTAAAAGATGAGGATCAGCTTTCAAATATATCTTTATTGTGTCAAATTTATCTATAAGTTTTCAACTTATCACCATTTTCCTTACGTGCTCTACAAATTTGTTTTTTCAGTTTCTTCTCTTTTCAAGAATTGCCAAGCGTTTATCTTATCTCTTCTCTAATACATATGCATTACATTTGCGATCATAACTTAACTTGTTTGATGGGCATATGTTTGCTTTTGCGTGATGGTAAATGTGTTTGTTGTTACGTGTTTTCAGACATTTGCTATACTTTGTTTTAGTTGTAGTTTTTCTGCTGATTTGACAAACAGCTTTTATACATCCAAGGCCAAGCATATCCTTTTACTCATACACATGCACACAACTTAATGTTCAATTATATACATGTGTACGTGTACAACACAAAAAAGGTGCAATTTAATTAAATCACCTTGTATGCCACGCCAGCGGTGCTTCATTCACACAGACACTTGAGCTCGTTCATTAGCAGCAATAAATGTAGAAATACGCACACACAGACACCTGCACATTAACACCTTTGCAAAAATGTCTACCCTTTTGTGAGTGTGAGTGTGAGTGTGAGTGTGAGTGTGAGTGTGAGTGTGAGTGTGAGTGTGTTCATTGGTGAGTGTTTGTGTGTCCCTGTGGTTTCATAATTTCTCGGCTTATCAGCAAACCAATTGTTCATGTACTGTATATGTTGCCGTTGCTGCTATTGTTGTTGTTGTTGTTGTTGTTGTTAATGTTTTGTTGTTAATGCTGTTGACGTGTTTGTTACGTTTTTATGACTCTCGCTGCCGTAATATGTACGTGACTCTGCCTGACTTGCGGTTGCTTCAGCGTTAGCGTCAGCCTCAGCTGTCAGCGTCAACAATGAATGGTGTCCAAGGGTATCATAAGAATGTTTGTGGCAGCAAGAAGCATAAGAAAAAAAATAAAAACGCACCATTAAGGATAATTCATTCATTCATTAGGTGCACTCACATTGCCACCGACAGACCATTAGGGAAAGGGCATGAGCTAATGTGTCGTTTGGATTAAAATTGTAGAAAATTAAAATCACGCTTATGTTGTGGTTTTCTAACATCGCAAAAGATATATATTTCTTAAATGAATTCAAGGATGAATATGTTTCTTTTTATACCAATTCCTTGACTTTAGAAATGACTCATTTTTGTTTATTATGCTGCTTGTCTTGTAGAAGAATGCTACACATTTTATTTAATGTTGCTCATACGCCGTGTGATACAATTTTTCGAATTCCTTGCATTTTGTTTCGATGTTAATGCATTTTCTTTGCCAATAACAGTTGTTTTTATGGCCAAACTCTCCAAAAAATATAATACATTAAATTTGCAACTTTTTGGCACTTGCCAAGGCAGTTGACTGGCTTCACATGACACCGCAAATGAATTAAAGAAATTTAGTGCAGTCATTGAAATAATAACAGCAACAGCAAACTGAGCAAACATCAGCAATAATAGTATAAACAAGAACAAGAACAAAAACAAAAACAACAATAAACACATGCTGACATGAAAATTCAATTTTCCGCAATTTTCTTTTATAGTTTTGCCGCATTATAATAAAAATGCCAAAAAATAAAATCAACTCACAGTCAGAGTTACCGTCACAGTAAAGTCACAGGCACTAATTTTACAAAATTTTAGTTGATTTTTGTTGTTTGTTTGATAAACGAGCGAGAGTGTGTGTGTGTGTGGGTCACAAACACAGACATATGGCAACACTCAAGTTTCCTCACCTCAAGCTTAAAACCAGTTTTATGCTGTGCACCCACTTATGGTATTTTATAAGAAAAACACACACACACACGCAAACACACAACATTTACATACTCAGCAGCATATATTAGAATGCTCACAATTTTTATGATTGTAATAAAAATAATTCCACTATGCAGAAAAACAGTGAAAAATATACAAAAACTACAACAAACAAGACTAGCTGTTGTCAGTTTGTCCGTCCGTCTATCTGTCTATCTGTCTGTCTGTCTGTCTTACCATTTGTCCGTCTATCTGTTCGAGATGGAATTTTGTGATTTTTGGTGATATGGTTGTTGTTTGTTTTGTTTTTGTTGTCTTTGTGGTATATTATTATTTGCCAGCAGTTTATTTGCTTTTTGTAAACGAAAGAAAGCGAAACGAATTTGAAGTTATGAGATACTTAAATAAAACTATTTTGGTTCGTGCATGTGTGGTTGTGTTTGCATTTTTATGTGTATATTTTTTGGGGTGCTCTTGCAGCAAATATTATTTACAATTTTATTACCAGCAAGCACAGCAAATTATTTTGCGCAATTTCACACACAATTGCGCTGAAAGCATATCACAGTAGTTTTTGGGGCATTGAAAATTTGTACTAGCTACTTGTGATAAACATACAAAATAATTTAATAAACTGAAGGGGGCAAAAAAAAAAAAAAATGTCAAAACCAGAAGAGGAAAAAATACGTGAAAAATGTAAATTATAAAACTTATTCTGGCTTTTATATGCAAACTATGGCAATAAACTTTTTGTGATTAATAAAGGTTTTTGAAAAAAAAACAAAAAAAAAAAAAATTGTGTAAGGATATTTTTCTTCAACAAACTTAATCCCTTGTGGCAGCATATGGCGTATCTGCATAACATGAATTTAATGCAAATAAAAAGGTATTTCATAAGAACCTTTTTTCGAGTATTCGACTTCCAGAATCTCTCATCTTATTTTAAAAAAACCCAACAATTTTGTGGGAGTTGAAAATTAATAACTAAAGATTTTTAACTACTTTTGAAATTTTGAAAATAATTTTCAAAAAATTTACTTATGGAGAAAGTTTGAAAAATTGAATTTTTCAAAAATTTAAGAGTTTACAAATTTTGGTATTGTTTTAAAAATGGAGAAAGAAGAATGGAAAATTACATTTTGCGTTACAAAAGTGCAAGAGAAAAAAAAATAGATTAATAAATATTTTGGTGATTTTTCTCCTTCCTACTCAACCGTAAAATATTGGATTGCAGAGTTCAAAAGATTTCGAATCAGCACAAACGGCGAACAGGCCATGGAAGCACCAAGAACAGTGGCCACAATTTATTGGAAAACTTCACGATTTCGTATTGGACAATCCGAAATTGAAAGTGAGTGAGATAGCTACAGCTGTAGGCATATCAAGTGGGTCTGTGGTAAAGTTTTATACCACAGAAATATTTGGGTGTAAGAAATCTGACTGCAAAATGTGTGCCGCGTTTGTCAAAAATCAATAAAAAACATGAACGTTACGCACTCCCCAACAATGTTTAGATATGTTTAAAAAAATTCGACTGATTTTTGTTTTTTTGCTGATTGTGTAAAACAGTGACTTTGGATGAAACATGGTTCCACCACTATACATCAGAATCGAAGGAATCAGTTCAAGAATGGGCAGGTTCGTTCCAGTGGAAGTGCACCAAAGCAAGCGAAGACTCAATAAACGGTTGGAAAGGTGCTGGCGTATGTTTGAAAAAAGAAAGTCAAACAAACAGCAACTATTACTGCAAACTATTGGATCGATTGAAGAAGGAAATCGCAAACAAACGGCCCCATTTATCGAAGAAAAAGTCATATTTTTGCAAGACAATGCTTCAGCTCACATACCGATCGAAACCATGTTAAAATTGCACGAATAACGCTTTGAACTGCTACATCAACCACCATATTCTCCAGGTTTGGCCCCAACGATCTATGCATAAAATTGAAAACATGGCTCTAGAAAAGGAGGTTTTTGTGAAGAATCTTTAGAAAGTTTACTATTCAAAGGACATCGCAATAATAGAAAATTGTTGGAAGAAGTGTATCGAGCTGAAAATGTAAAAAATTCTATATTGCATACTTTTAGGAACTTAGATAATGTACTTTTTACAGTAAATAAGTATCAACATTCAAACTATTAACACTCTTTTCTCTATAGTATGATAAATCTTGCCTTAAGTTGCTAAAAGTAAAATTTTACAGAAAACTTTTTCATCTAATATTTTAATTCTGTACGTCTGCTTTTTTTTGGAAAACTCTTAAAAAATAGCCATGAAACAAAATGTTAACATCTTTTCGAAAAATATTCCTCACCATTGTTTTAATATGTCCGCAAACGCAACATCTATGTCAAACGTGTATCTTAGTAGTTTTCTTACACTTAGTTTTAAAATGACTTTAATATGAAAATGTTCACTGATTTCAAATCTGATATCAGATTTAAAAAAATAATACAAATGGAATTGCTAAGACGAGATAAGTTGGCTAAAAAAATGAAAATTTGGAAATGGAAGGGCTTATTGCATAAACATGATATGCCACACTGTTTTAAAAGTACATATTTTATGCTCATTACGTTCCTTGATGCATTATCAATATCCGCTGAAAATACTGCTTCCATTACCCGATCAATTTTGGCCGTATACGTAATATTTCTTGTAAGGACTTTAATGATTTCAAACAAATATCCATTTTTTATAACTTTAAGGTCGATTATTTCGAAATAGTTTTTATGTGGCATATCATGTTTCTACAATTAGCCCTTCAATTATAAAAATAGTTGACAAAAAAAAACTTCTACTTATTTTTACTTTCACACATTTTGAGAACTAAAGGCTTGTATTCCTTTTTATTTCTTTTCCTGGCTAATCTCAAGTCTTTGAAATATGGTTTAAAACTCATAATCATCGCGAACGGCAGTTTCGCTTCAAAATTGCTAAAATCCTTTACTTTGAAAAATATTTCTTTGATTGTTTTTATAAAAATATTCAGATGACATTCCCAAAGAGGATGGTTTCATCTAATTTCGGGTATATGAATTTTTCAGTTATCCTTCATACAAAATTTTTTTGTTGAGAATGGCATCAAAAAAAAAGAGATTTATTTAGGTTTTATCCTATAGTTTATGACTAGTAGTTTTATCTGGTTGGCACTTTCGGCAAGATTTCTTTAGAAAAAATGTTAAGAATATATCTGACTCTACCTTTGGTGAACATACCAAATAACAAAAAATTGGTCTTGAAAATTTTTAGGTCAAAATTTCAAAATATTGTGTCTTTTCTCACTTTTTCACAGTTTTTTAATATTTTTTTCTTGCAAAAACTTTACACAAATTTTAAAACATAGGTCTTAGAGTAGGTCTTCCCGGCTCTGACAGTTTCAACTTACCTCCTTATGCCAACCGTCTGAAGTTGATTAACATGCAAACACTTGCAAAGCGAAGGGAAGTTGCCGATGTTCTCTTCATTCATCAACTAGAATGCGGTACCATTAACTGCCCAGAACTACTCCAATCAATATCCTCCTATACCTCTCTTCCACCTTAACTTTCACCGCACCGACTATGGATGCAGTGAACCTATAACCAGAATGCTTCGGGTAACCAATAGATTGATCAGTGAATCCGATTTTCACCTGAGCAGACCACTACTCCGAAATATCCTTCTTAACTCCAACGACACTTCCTCCCCCTCTCTAATGTATTCTTCTTATTAAGATATGGTACCATTGTAAATTAAGATACTCCCTTAATTATAAAATTTAGTTCTTAAGTATTCAAACTGCTTGTATTAAGCTTATATATAAATAAAAAATGAATAGGCTTGGAGGCCATTTGGAAAATTAAATTTATTCGGGTTTTTTCATAAGCTTTACCACTAGAGGTCAAAGCTTAAAATAAAAACATTTCAGCCGCTTCTGTCTTAATATTTTGTTATGATTAATATTTTGTGACCGACATTTTCACATCACATCAAAACAAAAATTTTGTTTTTTGTCGTTTAACATTCATTTGAATGTATTTGTTTATCAAAAACTCCGATATAATGTCTACATAGAGAATTACTTACATTTGTCTTTAGTTCGCGCCATTGTCCAGGTAACCATGGTGACTGCACAGAAAATCCGCTATTATTAATGTTTTATAAGTAGCACTCGTTGTATCTGAGCAAATACTTTGTTTTAATGAATTTTTTTACTCGTAAATAAAATGACTTTTAAGCGTGTGTTAAATAATATTAACAACTTAGTTTTGCCGGCTAGTTTTTATATAGAAATATAAACCTCTTTTGAAAAGCATTTAAAAAATACTCATTTTTGAATTTAAAACATAAAAAAACAATTAACTCATATTTTTTAATGCTTAAACAATGTCCATATTTATCCTGAACAACTAACTATTCCCTACATTTTTCCCTAAAAATTTCCTTCAATGAACTTATCACAGACACGCACATGTGCAGCTCATCACACATTTAAATTCCCCGTATTACGATGTGTGGTGAATACATCAAATTTAACTCAAGCCGGCATTGTAAGCAGTGTGCAGAAGTTGTTTGTTTGAGTGAAGTTATTTTATTTGAAAAATTCAAGAGAAAAAGTAAGTTTAATTGTTGAATAAATTAAATTTAAAAATACAAAATAATATAAATCAAAATTTGAAGTGAACATGTGGGAGTAAAACACAAATAAAAACTCATAGCTTATAAATATAAAGCAATGCTTATAAACTTCGCCACGCAGCACACTAGATGGTGTTGAAAGTAACTAAAACAAAAAAAAATAAAAGCAGTCGCTGCGGTCTAATGCAATAGGCATGCCTGCATTTGTATGTGTGTGTGTGTTTGCGAGTTTGTGTGCTTAAATGTTGGACTGCCAAAGTGATGACATTAATTCAGGACATGTAAGGACGCTGTTGACAAAGATTGTGATTTCATGTTTTATGTGTTTGCAGCGTGTGAGTGCGATGCTCCGTCTGTTTGCTCCGTCTGTGTGAGTGTGTGTGTGTGTGCGTACTTATATTTAACTAAATCAAGTGAGTGTGCATGCAAATGTTAGCTTGTGTGCGCAAGTGTGAGTGCATTTTAGTTTTATGCTAATCCATAAGACGTTCATTCTTCATGCTGCGCTCGTGCCTGCATTTCTGCGACCTGTCCTTGGCACTCCCTTAGCTGGTTGCATCTCACAGCATATCTTGATGCCTTTTTGTTGTCAACACTAACCATTACTATACAATTAAGCACTTGTTTATGCTTATGAATGCAATGCGATGCAATGCGATGCTATGCGAATCCTTTGGCCCCGCTCTGCACTATCTACGCCTCTGCTCCATAAACTAACCCTTCTTCATTTTGCCTTCTTCAGCCTGCTTCAGCCGGCAACAGAGTGCAAATAAGCGCAGACGAAATGAAAAATGCTAAAAAGAAGCAGCAAGGACGAACAACAGCAGCAGCAGCAGCATGAAAACTAAGCTAATGAAGAAGCGAATAAATATTCGGAACAGTAGCAACAGTAGCAACAAGAGCAACAAGAGACAAGAACAAACAACAACAAAAACAAATACAACTTCCACAGATGAACATAAAATTTGCATAGACAAGAGAATCGAGTGCAAGTGTACAAATTTACTAACACACTCATACAAACACACACGCTCGCGCTCACTTGAGTGCATACATGCCAGCATGTTTGTATGTGTGAAAGCAACAAACATTAACCAACACCAGCGCATTATTGTAAGTTGTGTCTGTCTGTTAGTGTGTGTGTTTGACTGTCAGTCTGTTTGTTTGCCTGTTTGTGGGTGTGTTTGCTTGTTTGTTTTTCGTCCTTTTATTCTGATTTGCAGGCAGTTTTGTTTTATATAATTTTGTTGTTGCATTTTTTGTTGTTTTTTGCTGCTGCTCCATTTCATACGCTCGCTCATAAAGCGTACGTGTAGTATTTGTGTCAGCAGCGTTAATGTTTGTGCATGTGGCTGTGTGTGTGCTGGTGTGGCTGACAGTTGTGACATTTTAATGTCGGCTCTACACAGACACCATAAATGTTTACAAGCAAAAACATAAAAACAAAAAAAATTTAATTAAATATCAGTTGCGCCTCTTTTGGACGGACGACGTATTTGACTAAATGAGACTTACTCGGTATGAAAAAAAATATTGTTCACATCAATTATTTGCACTAGTGCTGAAACACACACACACACACACACACACACACACACAGAAATGAATATGAATTTGATGCGATATCAGTTTTGGAAGGGTGGATGTATGTTTGTTGTAATGGTTTTTGTATCTTTTTGACAACAACATTCATAAATGAAAATTGCTAGTAATTGCTATAAATTCAAGTTTTTCTGGCCGAGAGTTCTAGAAGAATAATTAAGGAACATGTCCTTAATTGCAATGATTGTTACTAAAAAAATATGAGTCAAATGTTAGCAACGTGTTTAAAAATGTCGCAAAATTAATTTTTTCTGCATACATATTTTTTGTGTAACTGATGTGACATTTAATTATAATAGTCCCCCCTACAATTCCATAAGCAGGTAGAATAATTTTTTTAATTTTTGTATAACTACAAGCAAATAATTGCAGCTGCGTCCGCAATAAAAAATATTAAGAATATTTAGAAATTTGAAAAATGAAAATATTTAGTTAAAAACAAGTAAAGAAAGTCTAAAGTCGGTCTAGGCCGACTATGAAATACCCTAAACCTACTCTTCCAAAAAAAAAATAATATTATTGAAAATGGGTGTGTCCGTGGGTGGATAAAGCCTATATTTTATATGAATTTAAATGTTGATGAACAATTTACACATACCTACCAAGTTTTATTCCTGTAGCTCACAGTTAATGCCTTCATTGTGCTTTCGCTATGGGAGGGGTGTGTATTAATGGACGGACTACTCCCAATTTTTGAACACACCTTAGTTTTGGTATAAAATACATACATACCAAATTTAATTTCTCTATGACAAACATAATCTTATTTATTGAGTTTTAAACTTTTTGGGTTGTATGGGAGGTAGGCGTGTCCGTGGGCGGATGACGTCCATTTTGCAAACCCATCTCTGTTTTGTCATAAAAAACATACGTGCCAAATTTTATCTCTGTAGGTTAAACAGAGGCTTATTTATTGCGTTTTCAATTTTTGGGTTGTATGGGAGGTGGGCGTGTCCGTTAACGGATAACGTCCATTTTTCGAAGACATCTTTGTGTTTGTATAAAACACATACAAATCAAATTTTATTGTAGTTGGCTTATTATGAGCTGAGTTATGCAGTTTTCAATTTTCGCGTTGTATGGGAGTTAGGCGTGTCCGTGGGCGGATGATGTCCACTTTTCAAAACTATCTTTGCTTTGTTACAAAAAACATATGTGCCAAATTTGAGCTCTGTAGGTTAAACTGAGGCTTATTTATTGCGTTTTCAATTTTTGGATTGTATGGGAGGTGGGCGTGTCTGTAAGCGGATGTCGTCCATTTTTCAAAGACATCTTTGTGTTGATATAAAACACATACATACCAAATTTTATTGTTGTAGGCTAATTATGAGCTGAGTTATATAGTTTTCAATTTTCGCGTTGTACGGGAGGTAGGCGTGTCCGTGGGCGGATTCCAAAAATATTCAATAGTGCAAATCCTTGGGTTCATGTGACCATGTGTACCAAGTTTCATCCAATTATCTCAACTCCTTCTTTTTATCCTGTGTATACGGACAACACACAGACGGGCGGGCGGACGGACGGACGGACGGACATGGATAGCTCGACTCACGTGGGGACGCTGATCAAGAATATATATACTTTTCTATACCGGACTCGCTTCGTTCTATGCGTTACAAACGTTTGCACAAAGTTAATATACCCTGACCTTTCAGGTTTAGGGTATAAAAATGTTTTGCAGCATTTTTTGGAAAAAAAACATTCAATTGACTTTTTAAAAAAAAAAATTCAAATCTTTGCATTTCTGCTCGCTTTTTCATGGTAACGATGTTAAATTTTAAACTTCATTGCACTAAAAAATTTCCATAATTTCGAAGGTATGCCAATGTTTTTTATCTCAAAGTAACAGCAATTTTATTGAATAAATAAAACGGCAAAAATGTTAGAAAGTAAACTTGGAAGATACATTTTTTCAGTTGGCATAGAATCAATTTTATTCAATTCTAAGAAAATGGGCGTATATATAGTAGGGCCATGCCTATTTTTAGCCTAGAGTAAGCAAACAAAATAAATTGTCAAATGTTAGGCTAATGATCAAAACCGTCTGAATCTAGCAATTCTATTGATTTGAACTTAAAAATGAAGATTAGCAAAATTTTTTTTTATGAACCTCGATTTAACCTCAATGAAATATGTTCTATATTTGGATACTGGAAGTGTTACCGTTAGTAAGATAGCTTGTAACACGACTACGCATCAACGATTTTATATAAATAGATAAAGACTTGTTTCTCTTTTCTCTGCTCTCTCCTATTCAGTGACTTAATACATCTTTCAAACCATGCATGCTATTTCAGTATCAGGTGTAACTTTAGTGCAACCACGCCCATTTTTAGTTCAGTTGCCAAGAGTAAGCATACAAACTCAAATCTTACTTTAGTATGAATAAAACCGTCTGAAATGTAGACATTTTATTGATTTGAGGGCAGTGAAAGGGGTGTGGCAACAATTTTTTTCCTATATTCCAACTGGGTACCGAAACTATCTAAAAGAAAAAGAATTATTAAAATTGCTTCTGCCGTCCTCAGGCTTGGCGACGCCAAACATAAGTGATTATTCTTTTATATAATAAGAGTACAAAAGATAGGACAAACAAACTATTGCTATACAGTCCGTTCTATTATCCAATGAAACAAATCTATCTAAGCTACTTTAATAAATTCTATGAACAAGATTTATTATGACGCCGAATACTGTTGGACACGTGTATAGAATAATGATTGAAGTCAAACATAGACTTAACATTGCATATAATTTGAAAACACCACGCAGCGAGAAAGAGTAGCAACGCAGCTGCACATGTCATTTATAACGGTAACTGAACTATGCTCTACTCCTTTTCACCATTCACAGACAAATCAACAAGAATAATAGTGAACATGGAAAACAAAAAACAAAGATTGAGTTAAATAACTCGCCACCATCATCCAGCGCAAATTAATGTCATTCTAATTTTGGTCATGTACGTTCATCTCTTGTTTTTGACGTTGGTGTTGCTGCTCTTTTTCTTTTTCTACTTTTTCTTCTTCATGAGATTGCTTGCATATAAAATTCCATTCAGGTAATGAATGAGAATTTGTGAGGCTTTGTTTGGCAGTCTTTTTTTTGTTTTTTTTGTTTTTTTTGTTTTATAGCTGTTGCAAATGAAGAGAAAGGACACAAAGATTACGCATGTACACTGCAGTACAAATAGCATACACAAACCCACATATACACACATGATATTAGTTCCACACATGCGAGTAATAAATTGTAATTAAGCTCAGGTTTTCAGCCTTGGCTCTGGTATCAAATCAAGTAATAAAGCTTCGCGAATTGGCATCCTGGTGAAGCAATACCTTCGGTCAAAATGAAAAGGAGGCTGTGTTGGGGTGCAACGGTTTATTGAAGTTGATGTTGTTTTTCAATCAGTGCCGCAGGCAATGGGGTACATTAAAACATGTTAAGCTTCCTTAAAAATGATGCATACAAAGTGAAACTTTCTGCATCCGTTTTGGAGATACATCAACTATATATAATGTAAGACATCGTCAGTGAGACGCTCAGTGCGACACCTTCGCACTATAGTTGATGTATTTCCTATTTTCTGGACTACAAGCTACATATTGAGATTTAAATAAAAAAAAAAAAATAAAAAATACCGAACTTAAGTGAAACCCGATTTGAAATGTTACTTCCGTTTTCCTACACGAAAAAAAATTACATTTTAAATTTTTAATAATTGTCAAGAAGAACATGCAATTTTCCCAAAAAAAAACTACTGTTATCTCTTTTTAAAATAGCAGTAATCGCTTTTATAACATCCGCACCTTAAATTTCTTCAAATCTTTAAAAGCTTATAAACTGCCAATTCGGCTTCATAACACAAAAAAAAAATACTGTTGTACATTCATTAAGATTATATAAAAATACGATTATTCAAAATATGAACAAAATCCAGAATCTGACATTATTTTCATGGGTCCGCTTGACGTGAAATGCCCCAAATGCCAATTGTGAAAAAAATGCAGTTTCAAATTTAAAAATTTCACTTTCCCAGCAAACATTTTATTCGAATTTTGGCGGTCTTCAAAAATTTCGAAGTTATTCTAAATGTTTGTTTATTATTACTATTCATAAGAGTGGTAAAAGTGCTTGACTGCCAACCCAGAGGTCTCGGGTTCGAATTCTGGCCAGAACAATGTCCCAAGCTTTAACTTCTCTTCAATTCTTTTCTTATTTCTAACCAATTTAAATTCAAAATTCAACAATATTAACGTCTTGTTGGAGTTTTAGTTGAAACTAGAGATGTTTGTTTAATGAGATTGCTTTATAACTCGGACTGGCTGAGGTAAAGGCATATCAGTATCATCAATATCAGTTTATCTTTCTCCTCATTTTGACTAAATAGGTTTGACACTTGAAACCCTTGGTTCAAAGATAAATATATAATTATAATATTAAAATTTGATTTTCATGCCTCTGTTTTCTTTTTATTTCTTTATTTTCACGAAAATAATGTTGGCTGTAAGCATTCGCTTAAATATTCTACAAATCTATCGCATTCAGATTATAAAGCAAGGCAAGTAAGTATTAGTTTAAAAAAAAGGAAGCCATCTGAATTTAAACCACGAATTTAAGCGATAACAACCAACCTAAGCCAACAACTATGTTCTATAGCCTGCCTGTATTTCAACATGTATTGCTGCCCCCTTGAGACTAATATTTGTGACGCTACTGTATTTTTTCAGATTTCATTGCATATTGAGCAGCATGCATGGCCCTGTATACGCATTCCTCTGCCTATTCGTGGCTTAAAGGGATTTGCGCTGAATTAATATAAAAACACGTTTTGTTACTTAGGCTTGTGCTGTCAGTGCATTGTTTCAATGTATTGTGTGTGGTTTTTCTATGTTTGTGTAGATATGTTTGCAACTTAGCTTTACACATATGTATATATATATATATATAAACATATATATATACAAATAAACATATGCATGCGTATGTGTTATGTTTTATGCTATAAAATGTATTTTTGTGTTTTATTTTGCCTGTTGCTGTTGTTGTTGTTGTTGTTGTTGTTTTTCTGTTGCACCTTTACACCTAAACGCGCGCATATAATTTCTAATTAACTTTCTGCCCATGGAAATTTTACACCAAGTGCGTTATGGGGTGTTTTGAAACAAGGCATTGAAGCAGAGCATAAAATCGTCATCGTAACAGGTTGTGGGTGGAGAAGACGCGGGTTTGGGTTATCTTTTGAGCCCACCAGTAGTGTTACCACAGCAGCAGATAGAACAAAAACAATAAAGGCAACAACAAAAACTTTATAAATACAGGTAAAATAAGACAAAAAAAAAAAAACAACGCGAAAATGCGTTAAATTAAGAAAATGAAAATTTATTTAAAGTCGTAAATGCTGAATAAAACAACAACTACGAACAACGAGCAGTTCATATTTAACATCATTAGGAACTGTCGTTGCTGCCTGGAGCTGGCATTTTTTTCTACAGCATATTTTTTTTTCTTCTTCTTCTTTCTTTCTTTTTAAGTATCTCAAATGAGCAAATTTATGCGTTTGTTTTTCCTCGGAAAATTAAGATGATTAAAATTAACTTTCATCTTTGTAAGTATTTTTTAATATTCTCTTTAGTAATGTGCGTTTGTGTGGGTGAGTGTGTGTTGGTGTATGTGTGTGTGTGTGTGTGTAAGTGTACTTGCCATCTTCTTGCTGTTCTCGGGCATAGATAAATATTTCCAATTTAATTGCGCGCGTTATTTGATCACATTCAAGAACTCATGCAAAAGTCGCAGGCAGGCAGTCGCATGTAAATGTCGCTGCATGACGTAGCGGGGACGGTGAAACGGTGTTGAGCTAGATAGATTGCGTTTGTTTATGTGTGACTTACTCTGGCTTTGATGTAAATATAAGAAAAAGAAAATATATTGTTAAAAAAACTTTCTAACGAAATAGCGAAAATAAATAAATGGAAAAAAAGATGAAAGGAAAACATTAATGATAAGACGAGACAACAAATTACGACAAGCCTGCAAAAATTGTTCAAAGAAAAAACGAATCATTAAATGCTTTTTAATATAATTAAGAACATGTGTTTTTCTTAAATGTCATTAAGATTGTCGTAGCAATATTTAAACTGTTCATCCTTCCGATAATAATGTATCCTGTACTTAAGACAGGGCCGTAGCCAAGGTTTAAAATGAATTAAAGCTACCCATAGCGTTCAAAAATTAATTTAATTTATATAAAAAGAACCAAAAGTCCATATTTAAAAAGAAAAACAAAATAGTAAAAGTTATAAAAATTATTTAAAATAGGATGTGTTAAAATAAGAAGTTTTAAAATTTTTGTTGAATGAATGGACTTTAGATGTAATAAAAACTTTTTAACAATAAATAAAACATACTTCAAAATCACTACAAAGTAAGAAATAATTTTAAATTACTTTATCTATTAATCTTGGTCATATATGATAATTTATTTATATACTTTTATATATTGGAAATCTTATTACTTTCCTTTTTTAATAATTTATTTTATTTTTGTCATAAATATATTAATTATTTTATGACAATAAAAGCTTTGTAGTCGGCGCTATCTTTGTTATTAAATCAACCAAGATTAATAGGTAAAGTAATTTAAAATTATTTCTTACTTTGTAGTGATTTTGAAGTAGGTTTTTTTTTTTTGTTAAAAAGTTTTTATTTCTTCTTTTTAGAGAATTTGACAAATTTTAGAAAAAAGTGTGTAAACTACTTTACCATAATTATTTAACCTCTTAATTTTGAAAATGCCTTTTCAGTCGTCTTTTATTCTGTACGTCTCTTTTGATTTACATCTGTACGTCTCGATATTTATGTCTCTTTTGATTTTTTTTAATAAATTTGCAGGAATTAATTTTATTGTTCTTAAGGAAAATTTCAAATGTGAAACTTTATTCTTAAAAATTTTGTTTTACTTATTTCTATTTTGTTGGTTATTTTCAATTTCTGCCTCTTTTTACAATTTTTATTAAAGTGTCACGCCCTGTTTCGAATCCCGCCTATGTACTTTATTGATCATACTTTATAATAACTCAACCTTGCTCTGCACCAAATTTCTAGCCTACTTTCTTGATCGTATTTTGTTATAACTCTACCTAGTCTTGTATCGTTTTCAGTAACCCAATGTCAATATTGACTGAGATATAGTGTTTTTTCTAGTACTGTCACGCCTCTTTGTCGAATTTCGCCCACTTTGCCATACTGTTTTCAATAATTCTACCCATTCTTACAATGAATTTTTCGCCCTTGTGTCAATATTATACAGTTTTTTCAAACACTGCCACACCCCTTAGACGAATAACGCCCAATTCCTCGGTAGTGATATATTATATTTGTCCCTACATCTGTACTTCATTTCAGTACCCTAGTGTCAATAGTATTCGATATAGTGTTTTCTAATATTGCTACACCCCTTTGTCGAATGACGCCCACTTTTTTGACAGTCATTTGTAGTAAGTGTGCCTACCTCTGTACTAAGTATCAGTACTCTAGTGTCAATATTATTCGAGATACAGTATATTTCATGTATTGACACACCCCTTTACCAAACAACGCCCACTTTACTGAAATTATTTTTTTATTATTGTACCTAATTGTTCCTACCTCTGTAGTAAACTTGAGTACTCTAGTGCCAATATTATTCGAGATATAGAGCTTTTCTAATATTGCAACACCTCTTTGTCGGATAACGCCCACTTAATTCACCGTAGTTTTTTATAATTGTACCTTCCCTTGCATTTTTGTTGAAAATATCAGTACCCTAGTGTCAATATGTACTGAGATACAGTGCTTTTATTTTAGTGACACCCCCCTTTATCGAATATCGCCCACATTCTTGGCAGTAAATTTTTATACTAGCGCCTACCTCTGTACAAAATTTTAGTATCCTAGCGTCAATAGTATTTGAGATACAGTAATTATTATATATTGCCACACCCCTTTGTCGAATAACGCCTACTTTATTTATATTTATTTTTATTAATTGTGCCTACCTGTGTACTTAATTTCAGTAGTGTAAATTTTATTCGAGAAACAGGGTTTTTCCAATATTGCCACACCCTTTTTTCGAATAACGCCCACTAAAGTGATCGTAATTTTTAATAATTGTGCCTGCCCTGATAATTTTGCTGTGAATTTTATTTCTCTAGTGGCAATATTTACTGAGATACAGTGTTTTTCTTATAGCGACACGCCCCTTTGTCGAATACCACATATGGGGTCTATATGTTGACAAAAAATCACGGCAATCAGGCTAGTTCTTAAGGAGTAATCGATGTACATACATTCACAAAAAAAAAAAAAAAAAAAACAGAGAAACCAACCAACTTGAGAACCTCCTTCTTTTTGAAGTCGGTTAAAAAACAGACTATTTTTGATTTAAAACCTACTCCAAATCTACTGCATTAGAAAACATTTTATCTGGATTACTATTGATTGAAATTTGGCACAGTAGTAGCCAAAATTATTACAAAGAACTATGAACACAGTGTGACAAAAAACGTGTCAGTATCGGCAAAAACTTTGATCTCGGTTTATATTGATACCAGGGTATTGAAATTTGGTACGGTGGTAGCATTAGAGCAATCAAAGGGGGGATTTCGAGGTTTAAACCCCCCCAAAAATGATTGTGGTACCTATCAAAATAGGATTAAATCATATGAAAAGTAATAACACATCTTATCAAATGAGTAAAAACCCCAAATGTATATTTCAAATCGATTTTGTTTGATGCATAATTTATTAAATTTTTCATATTTTTTTCTTTCAGACTGATTCTGACTACTTGAGGGGTTTGATTTGAGTTCTCTTTTCAACTTCTAGCTTGGAACCCACTAAAACGACTTGAAATATTTGGATGAAAATTAATTCAAAAGTAATATAAAATCAGAAAGCCTGAATTTGAGGAAAGTGGTTGAGTCCCTCGCAAAATGATCAAAGGAATTTCCTCAAAAATTGTTATTTTTCGTTTTTTTTTTATAATTTTTTAAACACAAATTAACGCAAACTCTGCAGGAATTATGTTTATAGTGAAGTCAGATGATTTAGTAAAAAAATAATTCCAAATGACTTCCGAAACTGGAGCAAAAATTTACAATTCATAATTTTCCAACGTATTTTCCGAATCTGTTTCATAAAAATTTCTCTTAATTGTCAGAAATTTGGGTTAGTATTTAAGTGTTAAATATGACGATATAAAAAGTCGATTTTATAGGAAATTTCATCGTTTATTAAAAAATCAAGCGATTTTTTCATACTGTAAAATATTGATACAAATAGTTATTTACATTTTTAACCGACTTCAAAAAGGAGGAGGTTCTCAAGTTGGTTGGTTTCTCTGTTTTTTTTTTTTTTTTTTTTTTTTTGTTTTTTGTGAATGTATGTACATCGATTACTCCTAAAGTACTTGCCCGATTGCCGTAATTTTTTGTCAACATATAGAGATTATCAACGCGGAGGTGCCCGTTTATGAAAGGGGGCGGTATTCGGAAAAGGGGCGTGTCTGTATAAGAAAAACACTGTATCTCAGTAAATATTGACACTACGGTAATAAAATTCACGATAAAATTACAAGGGCAAGCACAAGTATTAAAAATGACGATCACTTAAGTGGGCGTAATTCTAAAAAAGGGTGTGGCAGTATTGTAAAAACTCTGTATCTCGACGAAAATTGACACTAGAGTACTGAAATTAAGTACAGAGGTAGGTACAATTATTGGAAATTATTATAACAAAAGTGGGCGTAATTCGACAAAGGGGTGTGGCAATATAAGAGAATAACTGTGTCTCGAATAATATTGATACTAGGGTACAGAAATTTATTACAAAGGTAGGAAAAATCACTACAAATTTTTGTAAAAAAAAAAATGGGCGTTAATCGAGAAGGGGAGTGGCAATATTAAAAAAAACACTGTATCTCGATTACTATTGACACTACGATACTAAAATTAAGTACAAAGGTAGGTACAAATATAACAAATAACTGTCAGTAATGTGGGCGGTATTCGATAAAGGGGCGTGTCACTGTAAGAAAAACACTGTATTTCAGTAAATATTGACACTAGAGTACTAGAGTTAATAAAATTCACAGAAAAACTGCAAGGGTAGGTAAAAAATAACAGTCAATGAAGTGGGCGTTAGTCGACAAAGAGGTGTGGCAATATTAAAAAAATCTGTATCTCGAATAATATTGACACTAGAGTACTAAAGTTAACTACTGGGGTAGGCACAGTTATAAAACAATTAATTTCAATACAGTGGACCTTGTTTGATAAAGGGGTGTGGCAATATATAAAATACACTGTATCGCGAATAATATTGACACTAGAGTACTGATATTTAGTATAGAGGTAGGCACACTTATAACAAGTTTTTGTGAATAAAGTGGGCGTCATTCGACAAAGGGGTGTGGCAATATTAGAAAACACTAAATCGAATACTGACACTACTAACTGAAAAAGTACAGACGCAGGCACAATTATTACAAATTACTACCGAAGAATTGGGCGTTATTCGACTAAGGGGTGTGGCAGTGTGTAAAAAACTGTATCATATTGACTTAAGGGTGGTAAAATTCATTGTTAGAATGGGTAGAACTATTGAAAACACTATGACAAAGAGTGTGATATTCTCGACAAAGAGGCGTGTCAATATTACAAACACACTATATTTCAGTCAATATTGACAATGGGGTAGTGATAAAAATACAAGAGTAGGTACTGATAAACACACTGACAAAGACCAGAATAAGAAACGACAGAAAAGCATTTTTCCATATTATGAGCATAAATAATTGGTGTTTAATTAATTTATACACTTTTTTAATATATATCATTTTCTCTAAAAAGAAAGAAATAAAAACTTTTTAACAAAAAAAAAAACCTACTTCAAAATCACTAGAAAGTAAAAAATAATTTTAAATTACTTTTACTATTTATTTCTTGGTCAAATTTGTATTTTTATAATAAATATATTTATTTTTTTATGATAATAAGAGCTTCGAAGTCGGCGCTAATATAATCAGATTTTTTGTGCAGCTGCAACACACATATAGCATTTTAATTAAGATTTAAGAAAAACTAAGATTACAAATTAATACAGCGTCACCCAAGCAGGATATTTACAAATAAAAAAGTCTTAAATAGAGTAGGGATGGCGAAAAAATCATGATTTTACGTCAATGATTAGCGCTGACTTGAAGCTTTTATTATCATAAAAAAATAAATATATTTATTATAAAAATACAAATTTGACCAAGAAATAAATAGTAAAAGTAATTTAAAATTATTTTTTACTTTCTAGTGATTTTGAAGTAGGTTTTTTTTTTGTTAAAAAGTTTTTATAAATAGATTTATTAAGTGGACTGTAATTATAATAGGTCAAATGCTACATTAGTAAAAATTAATTACTCACTAACTGCTCACGCTGACGGCTAGTTTGATTCTGACTCTTTCAATATTATTTGCAATATTGAACAAATACTTCGGGTCTTAGTTTTTTATACCAAGGTGTCAGAAATTGAGTGTTTTATATTTTCGGAAATGAGCCCCATTAGTACTCACCAAAGGATGAATTTTAAGGCTTGCCCCAGTTTGTTATTTTTATAACGAAGTGAAGTTTTTGGGAAAATTTTCATTGTGGGAAGTAAAAATTGCATTTTTGCTGCCCCAAGAACATTGAAAATATTATAGCTCAAGCCTTAAAATCTCGTACAACTGCCTTCCTCCTTAGAACACCGCTACTACTGCTGTACAGCTTCTGTACGTTTAAAATGTCTTCACAGTGCCCGTTGTACATCCGTTTTACAACTTGTTTCTTAAATTTTTTCGTGAGGAATAGTGTACAGTTTGAACTAAAAATTTTAATTTTTATCCGGGGAGAGATCATACTTGGAGAAACAAACTCATTTTTATATACATTTGCTATGTTTTATTTTCTTGCAAGGCTTTGGAAACAATTAAAATGTGCATTATTTCGATAAGTATTCGTATCCAAATAATAAACGCATTTTTGGATAAACAGAATCCGATTTTCAGTCTTGATTGCAAGACTTGGATGTTTTGGTGGAAAAATTATACAACTGAAAACAATTTTTGAAGTATTTTGTAATACTAATAAAATACTATTTATAAATACTTAACTTAAATTTTTAATATGAATGTTTTTTAATGGGTGGGTCGGTTTCAAAATGAATTTTGTTGTTGCCTTATGACATTGTACAATATGTCCAGAATATTCTCCCTAAAGCTTAAGTCAACATTTAGTTTTGCAAATTGGTTGTCATGATTTCCCAAAAAGTAATAATCAATCTTGGTAATATTTGGTACTCTTTTTCAAGATACATTATCTAGTGCTTGAAATATTTAGTTTGTATATTAACAAAAATTAGTTATCGTATACTTTGGTTGAGCCTTCGAAACCTACCTAGCTCATTAACTTAACTAAACTTCTATTTGAAAATATTTCGCCCAAGAGTTGAAACTTATTGCTGTGATATGAAAATTTTGTAAAATTGATTTTTTATATTAGTACAAAATTTGATAAAAATTCCCGCCAATAATAAATCCTCGATGCGCTCCTGGGTAGTATGTAGAATTTTTGCAAAGCGTGATCAATTAAGTAAGTAGGATTTGACGAAGAATGTGTTAGTATTAGAAAAGTACCGTAGCTTGCTCAATATTGACCCTATGATACATACATTTTGTAGATTTTTAGGTCAACACAAGGTATGAAAAATGTCATGTGGGTACTGAAATTTCATATACCGTGCTGAGTAGAATCAGCACACAGTATGAAACAAAAAAGTTTACGGGATTAAACAAAGCGGCTGGCACTTTAGTAAAATTATTAAATAGAACAATTTAAAAATATCAATAAAATTTCAGTATCAATAAATTTTCAAATTTTTTAAAAAATTATCTTTTAATATCGTTACTATTCTATAATTTTTAATATTTGTTTAGAATTTCGATTACCTTATAACCTCATAACTTTCGATTACCTTAACAATGATAACTTACAAATGTAACGACCCGGCAAAAAAGTGTTTCCAAAAGAAAGTCGCGAGTTCCATCTCTTTTACTTTCATACCCAGAAGACATTCTTTTAACATATGCATGTCATTAGAAGGAATGCCTTCCTTATTTTGCTCTAGAAATGCTTCTAAAATTTTTCAAAGGAAGTTTTTTTTTCTTTGAGGTCTTCAATGAAAGAATTCTCGTAGGTATTACCCAGGAAAACTTCAAGAAGACATTGCATGATTCAGAAGATATAAGACAAAATGCTTCTAAAAAAACATTTTAGCATTGCCTTGCACAAGCCACAATGCTACGGAAGCATTCTTGGAAGCTATTGAAAAGGCCTTTTATAAGTTTATGAGAATGCCTCCTGAAAGTACTTTTCAATAAGGCTGATGAGAAGCACAATTAGATTTTTCATGCATGTCAAGTTTGTATCAAAAATTAAGTAGTCATTAGTAGTAACTACTAAACTTTATTCATAATTAATATTCACAAAAACAAAGGCTTTGTACAAATTTTAACAGATACGCTAGCTTCTTAATATTGAAAATTAAGAAATTGTGCCCCAAAATTAAATTGAATTCTCCTTGTCTGCTTGCAATTGAAAAACGATTACCAAGGAAACTCTTGAGACTGTGCCGTTGAAATGTCACTTTGTTTTTTTTTTATAAATGCTCTCTTTTGCAAATTATTGTTATTGTTTGTTCGCATAAAAACATTCCTTTAAATTCGCAGTAATTTTGTCATGCCTGCCATGGAAGTCATTAAAAACTCAATTCTTCAATTCTCTTTGCGTTGCTACTTGATGCAGTGTTGCTATCGCTGTTGTTGGTGTTGTTGTTTGTTTTTATTGAAAATTTTCATTTCTCATTACTACTCATCAGTCGCGCATTGTAAATATTTAATAAGTAATTTATAAAGTTATGCACACACTTGATATTATAATTAATACACACGCACAAATAAACATACTTATATGTACATTAATAATATACAGTTTCATGCACACCCACAAACTCAGAAGTGCTACAGCAACAAAAAATTATTTTATTTAACCGTCGTCATCATCATCATCATCATCATCATCATTATTAATTCGTGGTTACATTGACTTAAATCCTTGCAGCTTAATTGATTGTTGCGCAAACTTTGGCATTAATATTAAAATCTTTGTGATATTTTATAATTTTTATATTAATATTAATTATTATATTTTTAAAAATATTGCCTCTTGCGTTTAACGCTATAGCATAACGTTACTTTTTATACAAAGTAGTAATTAATTTGCATTCTTTTAAGTGTTATAAAATCATGGGAGTGAATATCTTGTACACTGGTTTAAGGTTTTCCATAAAGTTAATGAATTTCCATGAGTTTATTTATTTCACAAATAAATACAATAATGACAGATAAAGTATAACTTATGGCGTTTTCGTTTCTACCAAAAAATGTTGCCTTTTCATTGCCCTTGCCTTTTTTCGTGTTCGATTCTAAAATAAGTGCAAACGGGTGAGTAAATTCTGTGTTCGTTTCTTAAAATGTCACACTCACAGAGGGCAAAAAATGCGCATTTTCTGCCTTGCAAACTTTCTCAGGGTAGATGATTGCCCTGCATATCAGCTGTTTTTAAAACGATAATATTATGACATGCGTGCGTTAGACAAGGATGGTTATATTCGTTTATTTAAGTTGACATTTTTCGAGTAGGCAAAAACATGCACTTTTACAGGGTTGCGGGCAACATTGAAAACATTTTGCACTGCGACAGGGCAACATTTTTTGGTAGAAACGAAAACGCCATTAATTTTTATATTCTAGAAGCAGCATGTAATGTATGTAAGAAACACAAAACCAAAAACACACAATTGGTTTTCGAAAGAGCTTTATAGCTATGAACCTAAAATCAATTATATTTTTTTCTTTTGATCTTTCTCTGTTGAACATATGTTACAATTTATCGGACAAGTTTTTAATAATCCTAATACTTGCCTTTGTTTGCCACTTTTTGTCTTCAACACTGATTTTTCACTTGAGCACCATATAAATCTGTTAGGATATTTATCATCCGACTTTTTTCAATTTAACCTATTTAAATCTCAGCCAACGACATACTGTCAATATTTTTGTGTTAATTTTTTTTAGTTTGCATGGGTAGATAAATTCCTAAAATTCATATTCTTGTTTTCAAAATGGTTAAGGTGTAGCTATCAGTTCAGTCAGTTATTAATAATGTTATTATTATTTTTTTGTCACTGCTGTATGCCGCAAAGTTATTTTAAAGGACATTTAGATAAGGGTGTTCCATAAATCGCAATTAATTTGTTTTTGCCAAAATTTATTTGTTTCATTAATACATCACAAACACCAACGCACACAAACACACGCATTCTTAACAAACACTATCAAACTAACACAACGCCCGAATCATGTTATCGCTGCTGAACACGCTGCCTCCAATGCTGAAGGCTTCTCGCATTACCAAAATCAATTTAAATAATTAGCATTTGTTTTGTGTTTGTATTTATCATTCTTTTGTGGCTTTTCTCTGTGTGTTTTCTATTGTGCTAATGTTTGTGTATGTGCTTGTGTGTTTTTGTATTTCGGTGTAACTCTCGTGTCAAATTGCAATTAGGTGGCAATCCTAACAAAATTTTAGCGTTATTAAAGTTCGATTTGACGACACGTTGACGTCGACTCATCGATGCCAATGGATTGCCTTGGTGTGGATAACAATCAGCAGCGGCGCCATTTTCAGTGTTTCCAATTTTCGTTCACACAAACACACACTTATGCACTACCATAGAGCAAACTAAACTATTCACACACGCACACATCTATGCAAAGTCATAAAATAGAGCTCATTCGATTTAATGTGAAATCAAAATGAAATAAACAATGAAGCACTTTGATGACATTCCTGATAGTGTTGCGTTTTGACACGCAAATTGGCTGAAAGCAAATTGGCCGAAAACAGAGGCGGGCTAAGGTATTATTGCGTTGCATAAGTTCTGTATTTTAGAAAATAACAGATATTTTTGTTATTTAAACAAAAGGAATGGTAAGAGTGCATTAAAAAAGGATCACCAACCATTAGAAAGATTTTTTTAGCCTACTTAACCTCGACCAGCCTGATAAATTTAGATAACTTTAACGGAATTTTGCTGGTTATGGGTATAGATGGTATTTCTTCTGTTCTTTGGACGATGGGTTTAAAACTGGGTCGTTTGAAGGACGTTGAAGAGTCTCTTTTACTTTTGAGTGATTATTTATACCATATCCGACCAAGTCACGAATGTGTAACAGTCACACCGAAAACATAGCATCACACAGTAATAGCTACCGATCTTCATTTTTTTTTGTTTTCTTATACCAATTTACTAGACCATTATACACATTAGCTATGCAATATTGACATGTGGACATCTCCCAAAAAAGGTCCACCAAAAGTGAAGAAAAACATTAAAAGAAAGCACTCTAATAGCTTTTAACTTTATTTTTTTTTTTATTTTGATTAGTATTACTGCTATGTAACTTGAATTTAACTTATTATGATATTTTTATACCCCCACGCGTACTGCGTAAAGGGTATATTAATTTTGTCCCGACGTGTGTAACTCCCATAAGGAGGCGTGGTAGGTATAGAAAAGTATATATATTCTTGAGCAGCATCACCACCTGAGTTGATTTAGCCATGTCCGTCTGTCCGTCTGTCTGTCCGTCTGTCTGTCCGTCTGTCTGTCTGTCTGTCTGTGGACACGATTACAGCCGTAATTTTGAAACTATTGTGTTGAAATTCGATATTTAAGCTTTTTTCTAAAAAACTAAGATCAAGTTCGAGAACGGGGTAAATCGGTTGAAAACCACGCCTACCTACCATACAACACAAATAATGAAAACTCTATAAAGAGGCTAATATCAAAGTTACAAAACTGAAACTCAGTATTTGTGTGTTCTATGTCAAAACTTAGGTGTGTTAGAAAAATGAGCGTCATCCACCCACTAACACGCCCACCTCCTATACAACCCCAAAATTTAATATTTTATAAAAAGGCTTATATTTATGCTTCAGAAAAACAATTTGATATGTTTGTATTTTAGACACATAAAACTAACAAAATTTTCTAAAATCTCATACAAAAAGCTCTCTAATTTAAGATTATTTAACCCTTAAGAATCAGTTGTGGTGGTATTTTAACTTCGGCCAAGTCGAAGATATACTTTACTAGTTTTATTAAAATTTATAATGAACATCTGTACTGTATTTTACTACTGGTGGAAAAATTTGTCGCGTCCGAGATGTCACGTCCGTATTCGTTCTATATCATTTTAAAAAAAGGTAAGAGATAATTCTTATATTTCATAAGTCTACGAAGAAAAGTTATCCTTTGACCTCCATTAATATGTATATTATATATAAAAAAAAGTAATAAAAATTAGCTAAATTTTGCATATTTCTATACGAGCTTAAAAATACTTATTTTTTTTGTCGCGTCCGTTCCATTGAATGATTGCTTATTACTTTGTACTAATTTGTACTAAATCCCGCCAATATTTTTATAAAATGTAGCACTCTTTTATCGCGTTAGAACACTTAAATACATATCGGCTCATTTTGTTTCTTTCTTGTTTTACCAGTAATTAAAACCGTGCGAATGTCGCGTCCGTGCCACTGGGAGATGCCCATATGTAGATTTTTAATATTGGTATTACTAAACGCTAGGACATCTTTTTTTGTGAGGCTTGTCCCAAAAATGTATGAGCCAAAAAATTTTTGGGATAGGGAAAGTGGCGCCGCATTAAGGTCAAAATATCAAAATATCCGAGGCTTTCAGACAAATCAGCCCGCAGCTGCTCAGGAGTCGCCCGCTTATCTGCTGGGTTGTATGGGCGTAAAGTTACGTAAAGTTACGTTTTTATGAAATTTACTCCTATTGTGTCCAATGCTACCAGAATGCCCCTAGAGGATAAATGTTTATGACTAACCCCTATTTATTTATTCTCCCCAACATTTCTTCCGATAACCGATCCACAATAATTTTTTATCCCCAACATTTTTTCATATTTACTTAACCTCTTGCTCCACCTCTTTGGGGGGTTTCCATACAAAAGTACCGTTTCCAGCCATTAGCCTTGTAGCGTCATGAAACGCGTTTTTCTCAAAACTACTGTTTCTAATAAGGTTGACGTGATTTCTCAAGTTCTAATGAACCGATTAACTTGAAATTTGTTGTAGGCTTTCGATATATATATATTTTTTTTTTTAACTCTTATTATGCAAATATTTTGTTGTTTACTATTTTTAAAAAATTAAAAACTTATAAAAAAGGCAAAACACAACTTTTTGTTTTCAAACAGCCGCCATTTTTCAAATGCATTTTTATACCCTAAACTTGAAAAGTCGGGGTATATTAACTTTGCGCAAACGTTGATAATACCTTAAAATAAGTGAGTCCAGTATAGAAAAGTATACATTTAGCCCTGTCCGTCCGTCCGTCCGCCCGTCCGTCTGTGTGTTGTCCGTATACACAGGATAAGAAGAAGGAGTTGAGATAATTGCATGAAACTTGGTACAGATGTTCACTAGACCCCAGTATCTGCACTATTGAATATTTTTGGAATCCACGGACATGAATACCTCCCATACAAAACAAAAATTAAAATCACAGTATAGAGGGTTTGATAAAAGCTACAGAACTTAAATTTAATATTTAAGTGGGGATATGACATTGGCCTTGTATTGAAATTTTTTTTATTATTTTTTTTTATAATTTTTCTATTTTAGATAATATTCTTAAGATTCTTAGAAAAAAAATTGCATGGAAAAATTCATGAAACAAAGAAAGCTAAGCGGCGAATTTAAAACCAGAGGAATATACCCTAAATGATGGGAATAGTACCTAAAAAAAATTTTTCCATGATTATTCTAGGCAAGCCATTGATAGGGTTAAAGTCTTATTTCGGACACAGATATGTGAACTTTTATTTTTCCGACCCGTTCTGTTTTCTTTTTATTATGACAGTGTGTTTCAGATATCAGTTAATTGTTTGCAGAATTCGAAAAATTTAAAAAATTCATAACATTCTTATAAAATATATTACGATAGTTGAAAGGTCAAAACTACTAATTTACACTTTTTTTGTTTAATAAAAAATTGTAAACAAAAATAATTTTGGAAACTTATTCTTCTTATCTAGTCTTAAAAAAATTACAAAAAAATTAAGACTTTGTTACCAATAGGTCAACTTTTTTTTCGACCCGGGCTAGTATAAGTTACCCGTGTCAGGATGCACGGGTTTCTACTTAAAAGTTAAAACTCTCATAAAAGCTTTTTGCTTTTTTTACTTATCTATATATTAAATTTATTTATACTAGTATCGCCTGGGGTCGAAATTCGACCAATTTATTGATTGCCTATTTATAATTACAGTGGCTCACAGCTTATTTCGTGCAGACGATGTCTTAAACTTTGAAATGCTATAACTTGGTAACTAGTACTGGTAATGAAAAAATTTAAACGACATTTGTTTGCTAGTAATTATACATTTAAATATAAACTTTCATTTCTTTATATAAAAGTCTACTAAAAAGATAATAAACAAAAAACTGAAAAAGCAGCAGAATTCAACGCCACAGCTTATTTCGTGCACACTGTTTTTACATGTAAGCTTTTGAACGTGATGCCGTTATTTTCTTTTTCTCGTTCGCTGTTTTTATCTTGACTGATGTCCTGATTCTTCTGATCGGAGTTAACAGTTGTTTTTAGTCTGGACTTAAAACCTTAAGTGCACTAATTGATTTGTTTAAAAAATGGGCCGTCGCACAACAATATAAGAGCACGAAATAGTTTTCTTTCACTTTAAAAAAGAAAAAATCCAACCGCAAATAGCTGAAATAGTAAAATTGAGACCCTCTACAGTGCAGTTCATCATCCAGCGCTTTTTGCAAGAAAATCGTGTGGCTGATAAGGCCAGAAATGCTCCAAATAAAATATGTACAGAAGCGGACGAGCGACTTATTCTGCGAAAAATCGTAGAAAATCTGAGGCTTTAGGGTCCCAAATTGGCCAAGGAGGTTGAGAAGGAGTTGGGCAAGAAATGCTGTGCCGAAACAATTCGTCATCTGCTGCGGGCCAACGAGTTTAATGGTCGAGTTACACGCAACAAATCTTATATTAAAAAAAAAAATCAGCTATGTCGACTGAACTTCGTCAAATAACACGTTTTATATTCTAGGACATTCTGGAATGACGTCATTTTCTCGGACGAGTTTAAGTTCAATATTTTTGGCTCCGAAGGAATGCAATATGTATGGCGTAAGGCTTATACCGAGCTGAACAATAACCATCTCAAGCCTACAGTAAAACATGGTGGCGGCAGCGTAATTGTTTGGGCCTGTATGGCTGCATCGGGCGTTGGAAAATTATTTTTTATTGGAGGCATTATGGACAAGACAATGTACCTAGATTTTATAAAAGAAAATTTGCTTCAAAGTATCGACACCTTGGGCGTACGAGAGACATTTCGGTTCTACCAGGACAACGACCCAAAACATAAATCGAGAATCGTCCAGTCATGGTTGATTTGGAATTGCCCGCATCTTATGAATCCGCCTGCACAGTCACCCGACTTAAATGTAATAGAAATTTTGTGGGCAATTTTGGAGAGTGGCGTTCGCAAGCGGAATATTTCCAATAAAAAATGCATTGATGGAGGAATGGCAACAAATACCCCCAGATATTACAAAAAATTAGTAGAGTAAATTGATAGCCAGTAAATGGATTAAAGATGTAATTTAACAAAATGGCGGCCACACAAAATATTAAAAAAAACAAACATATTACATTTTCTTAAGATTCAGTGGAGTGCACGAAATAAGCTGTGGCGTTGAATTTTGCTGCTTTTTCAGTTTTTTGATTATTATTTTTTTAGTAGACCATTATATAAAGAAATGAAAGTTTATATATAAATATATAATTACTAGCAAACAAATGTCGTTTAAATTTTTTCATTACCAGTACTAGTTACCAAGTTATAGCATTTCAAAGTTTAACACATCGTCTGCACGAAATAAGCTGTGAGCCACTGTATATGCGAGATGATAAAAATAAGTTCGAGGCTATAACTCATAATTGATTAGAGATATAAAGCTATTTTCTCCAAAAACATTATGTTTTTATTTAATTATTTTGTTCAAAAACAGAAAAACAACATTTTAAAAGAATTTAATTTTGTCAAAGAAATCATAGGGGGAAGCCTTGATTTTTTGATGGCACGGACAGTTTTTTAATTTAGTGTCAAGACAAAATAAATTCACCTGAAATTCGGTATAGACTTTGAAAGAAAATTAAAAATGCAATTTTAAGTTTTTGTTTTTTTACAACAAAAACAATTTTTACCCCATATTTTAAGAATAAATCAAATTTAATGGTCTTTGTTTAAAAGGAATAATTTAAATATAAACAAAACAAAAACGGTATTCTTTTCAAAAGTTTTTTGAAGTTAACTGATAAGACTTAAATACAAAAAAGAAATAAATAAAATCTATTCACAGATGGCGGAGTTATTGACTTCAGAATTTAGAACATTCAAGTTGAGACAGTTTTTTTCTCTCACTTGGCATTTGATTGAAACACACGCTAAATAACTAACGACAATATTAAGAAAATTCATTAAAAATACTTTTGGTTAGAATTTTGCTGTAATTTTCACATCACATTTGAAAGAAAATTTTACAAACTTTTAGAAAAAATTTAAAAAATTGAAAAACCGTTAAAATCCGACCAAGATATTCACATGGAAAGTCAAATTTTTTAATTCAAAACACATTATGTTTACAAATTTTACAATTGACGAATGGATAAAACTACATTTTTTTAAGAAATTGTTACTTTAAAAAAAAAACTCAAATTCGAGCAACTCAAAAACTCTCCTTCAACCAAATTTCATATCAATCAAAGAGCGGATTTTTTTCTCAAAATTTTAATTTCTCTCTTAGAAGGTTGGGAACCCCCTCTATCAGATATATCTTTTATATATACATTCTGCACATCTGGGCAACATAAACTTTCGTATGATATAAATTTCATTTATTGTGAGTTTTAATTAATACCAAAAAAGCGTACGACAAACTTTAATGTTTACGTATTAATATATAAGATACTTACCGATTCAATAAAATAGTTTCCTGTGCTTGGAAATATTCTCGAGTGTAAAGTTTTGACTACGTTAAATACTTATTCACCTCAATTTCTTTGGGCGAAATTTCATTCCACAGTGGTCATGCCAACTAAAATTGACTTTTGATTGAATCTCTTATAGTATTTTTTAAACTTTATAATAGTTTGAAAGAAACTATTACCTCGTCAAGTGGTTCATTCAATAAATAACAATCACAAATGTTTATAAACATATTTATTTATAAACATTTCTGCTCGTACATCATTCAATCGTTGAGTGTTGTGAGTTGGCCCCGTTATTGAATTTTATTTGCTTGCCACTCAAATTTTTCAGCAATTTTCAAAAATCACGCACTGAATTTGGAACTGACACTGCACTAGCTGCCAAATATTCATGCCGCGCTCTCTTTCTGCCTCATCAAACTGCTGCATGCAGCTCGTGGGCACTTTAAATGACAATTTTTGTCGCTTAACATGTTGTTGTTGTTTTCATGCAGTTCCTGTAGCTGTTGCACTATACTGTGCCACAGAAATATATGAATTTTCCACAAATTTTCACAAATTTTCCACTTGGTCAGTAGCGGTAGCTGAAATATTCGACCTCGAGTATGTAAAAAAAAAAAAAACACAAAACGCAAAAAAAAAAAAATCAAATTTATATAACTTTTTATGCAAACGAGTGCGCTGAGGCGTTGATGCTGAAGTAGGCTCAAGGCAACAACAAAACTTTAGTGAAAAAAAAAAAAAAACAAAAGCGACAGACAGCTACGTTATCGCTTTTGCGGGGTGTCAGAATCGGACAGCAGCAGCAGCAGCAGCAGCAGCAGCAACGCTTGTGGGCGCATTTATTACGCAAATTTGCAATGAAAATTTGCATACCTGCAGGTTATGTTGGAAAAATTAAATTAATCCAATTTAGTTCTATGCTTTAAGTTAAGCTGGACTTTGACATAAATGTAGCAGTAGTTGTGATTTATTTGAAATATCTTTAAAGTGAAAATGCACAAAATGACATTTAATACAATATTTTGCAATACAATATATATAACGGTGTTGAAAAGTTCATTGTTTTAACGTTTCACTTAACTCGTGCTCGTTATTTCTACAATCAAAGTTTAAGCAAAAAAGTTGCTCGATGCTCAATATGCTGCTTACCACCTTCTGCACTCTCCGCTTTGATTGGCACCAATTTACTTGCCACAAAGAGAAAAAAAATAAGAAAAAAATAACGAATATTTATCGTTCTTTTGTTATTTTTTGATTCCATTTTATCTGTTTCGGGTTACTTTTTGGCATGTTGATGTTTAACGCATAAAACTGGAGTGAGATAACGACAAACAATAAAAAAAAAAAAAATAACAACAACAGGAGTACCAACATACAGCAATGAGAAAAAAAGAAGAACAATTTACGCAAAGAAGATCAAAAAAGTTTTGTCGTTTAGTTCTGCTAAAAGTCCACAAATTTGTGATTTGTAAATTTGTTGCTATTTATTTTTGTTGGGTTTTTTTGTTTTTTTTTTTTTTTTTTTTTGGTTTGCTTATTTTTTATTGTAATGGCAGATTGTTCGTTGCTGTTGTTGTTGTTGTTGTTGTTGTTGTTGTTGTTGCTGGTTTCCTTTTGTCTTTGGTGTCAAAAAGGATTTAATGTCAAATTAAGCTATTCGGTCCTTTTCGAGTCGTTTTATGCGTTGTGTTTGTTGTTGTTGCTGTTCTTGATATTGTTGCTGTTTTTGTTGTTATATGGGCAAAACACTTTTTGACTTTGTAATGAGCAAAAGTTTTTCTATTTTATTTATTTGAAAGTGTTTTTAATATGCTTGAAATTGCTGTTGAAAAGCGCTGGTGGAAAATGTATGTGGGAGGAATTTATTATAATAAGAGGAAAGGAAAAGTTTGTGGGAGGAGAGTATTAAATGGAGGCAGCACGAAAAGGATAACAAAAACATTTATGAGCCAGCTAAAACAATATTTTGCGAGACACATTAAAGAAAAAATTTCAAATATTTCTTTGATTAACCCATACATGCAAACAATGGACGAGTGCAAATGGAACTACTGTGGAACATATTTTGAAAATTCATGTTAAATTATTAATATAATAATTTTTATCAAATAAAAAATTAAAAAAACTAGTTTTATTTATTTGTATTCCGATGTTAACCATCCTAAAATGTTTAAAAGTTTTTAGTTAAATGATGAAACATGGCATCATTCATAACGAAATTTCTTAATTGAAACATATAATTTTATGAATTATGCAGATGTCATCAAAAAGATGCTGATATCTTACGTTTACTCAGACATTCCAAACACCAGCTCAAATTCGCAGAATTTATAACTTCATCACAGATATAAAAAATTTGTTTCGGTTATAATTATTTTTTTTTTTTTTAGTTTAAAAAAGTCCTTTTATATTAAAATTAAAATTTTTAATCAGGTTTTCAGATCTACACTCTCATAGCTAATGGTGAATTCACAGTTAATGGGTTCAAAAATATGTTTCTAGTGAAGATTTTTTCGACTAAATCATGTGAACTCAAAATATTAATAACCCCTCCAGCTTATTTCTAAAGCACTAGATCACGTGTCAAATTAAAATGCTCTTTGACTTCAATTTCCTCTTCAGCCGAAAACTTTTTGAATTACTTTTGTCGAAAGTAGCAGAAAAATAAAAATATTAAATACGATACTACGATGTGCCTTCACGAGATGCTTTGTGTGTGTGTGTGTGAATGTGTATGTTTGCGTGTAAGTGTGTGCAAAGTTTGTCAGTCGAAAAACATGAGAGGCTTTGAAGCTGAAATAATTGAGACAGAAAACAGCAGCAAAGAGTAAAAGTTGAAGTGAAGAAAGTATCTAGATATGTAAGAAAACGTGTCTAGTTTTTGCACCTTTGACAAAACTGTGCGTGGTCGCTGTGTGGAAAATTTGTGGGATATTCGTTTCGTTTGAAATGGAAAAACTTTTCACATCAATGAATATAAATTGAGCAAATTATTAGTTGAGGCGAAAATTGCGACTAATTTGGGAATTCGTAGAACAGCGAGCGACAACGATGGCGATAGCATTAGTAAGCAGAGCTTAGTTAAGGAGCAGGAAGATGTGTGGAAGTAGAGAGAGAGAGAGAGAGAGACAGTTGGAATAAATTTGGAGTTATAAAGAGCTGAAGCACGCTGCCTATGAGCTGGTATTTTAGCGGAAGCATTATAACCATTTTCATTTCCGCTTCCGTTGCGCCTGCAGTTAATGCCACAATTACAACGTAGTATTTTTGTGATATTTGTAGTTTTGGCAGAAAATCCAATTTGGTATAAATTGTGATTCAATTCCAATTAATTCAGTGCAAAAACAACGCAACATGGTACTTAAGCGGAAGCATCGAGTAGCATCAACAGGAAGTATACCAGCAGCAACATTAGCAATAGCTGTGCTTTCAACATATTCTATGTTATTTTCGTTTTTCCTTATCTTTACGTTTTTTTCATTTCATCTACTACTTATTGCTGTTTGTGTTGTAGACGAAAAACATGAGAGATAAAATTTACGTAAATCATTTGACGCCAAGATGTCTATCATGAGCAATAATTCCGGAAAGCGTACAAGCGCAATGAAAACGAAATGAAATGAAGCTAATTAATGACACACACATTCACCCAAACATACACTGCTCTACACTAATGCAGACAAAAGCTCGAAGAAACAATGGCAATGGCAAAGCAACGAGAAAAGAAAAAAAAAAAACAAACAAACAAATGAGTTAAAAAAAAAAAAAATAACAAATGTAGAAATAATTGCCAAAAATTCCGAAAAGCTTAACAAACACTCACACACTCGACTTGGTTTGATGTCTGATAGTCTGCAAGTATAAATTGCTGAGTGTGTATGTGTGTGTGTGTGTATTTGTGCGTGAGAGAGTGTGCGCTAGTACGTGTAAGTAGCATTGTGCTATACATGTGTATGAAAAACTTAAATTAAAATCGTATAAAAATGAGCCAAAAGGAAAAAAAATCTACTCTGTAGTTTACAACTAATTGCAATAAATTAAGTTTCTTGGCTGCTGGTAAGAATGCTTTGCCTGCTTCTTGTACAAATTAAGGGCTTCTAACATCTAACCAGAATATGACCAGAATAAAAACATAACGGTTTCATTACTTTAGGGCAAATAAAACATTTATATGCAATCAGATATGGTTAAATTAATGCGTTTATTTTGAAACAAAATCTTAATAATATTTGCGTTTAAAAATATCTCGTGTTTTTTGTCAAATAAATGTCAAATCTTCTTATATAAAACATCAAATGTTTGTCCCTCTCTCTGTCTGTCTGTCTGTCTCTCTGTTCCGTATAGGCTCGCGCACCGTTTATCCGATTGAGCTGAAATTTGAACACCGAGTAACTTTCATAGAGAGAAAGAACATAGGGGGTATAAAAAAGTGGGCGAACGTATGTGGGCGTGGCACTCTTTAATATCTCCTAAACACCTGGACCGATTTCAATGAAATTTGGTACGAAGGTTCGACTGCGCCCAAAATAAAACATAGGCTTTACAAAATTCCAAAGACGTCCGTAAGAGGGCGCTTTAAGTAGTGCATTGTTAAAACTCAATAACTCCTAAATGACTTGACCGATTTTACTAAAATTTGGTACGTGAAATAACTTGACCCTGCAACAGAATTGGAGTTATTTAAATTTCAGAAAACTTCCGTGAGAAGGCGCTTTATTCAATCAACTATGTTTGGCTCATCCACGTCAAAACCAATGAACCGATTTTGATTAAACTTGGTTAGCATTTGTGTCTGTTACTGAAATAGATTCTACACTCAGAAAAAAGTGTCTCGGAATATGATAAAAAAGGCATCATATTTAGAGAAAAATGGTATAGACTTTGCTCCAGAGAATGCTATTCTCTAATTGTGATACTTAAAATTCTCTAAAAATGATAACAAAAAGGTTCCATTGAATAGAAAAATATATCGTTTTAGAGAAACATACTTTTTTTTTGAGAAAATATATGTTTTTATAGAAGAAAATACTTCTCAAAGTGAATTTTTTATCAAAATATAAGAAAAGGTTTTCATTTTCAATAAAATTTCTCTATAAATGAGAAATTTTTTGTGCGAGAAAAATACTTATCATTATTAAAGACATTGAAATCTTTCCATTTCCTAGAAGTAAAAAAATATTTCTTCGAAAATGTGAAAATTTATTCTAATTGAAAAAAATTTTATTTGAAAAAGAAAAAATTGCTATTATCAAAAAAAAAAGAAATTTTTTACCGGAGCAAGGTATGTGTTTTTTTCTCAGTGTATGCTTTTAAAAGTAGCTATCATTTAAAGTATAAAGATGAAAAAAAAATAAACCGAACAGTATCGACCAAAACCCAAGTTGAACGAAGACAGTCAAAAAATCAAATAGATGCTTAGTATTTTTTAAAATTGGAATTTTTTGAGATAAAATTGCATATTACGCATGCTAAGAAAAACATTAAGCGCATTTTTCTCGAAATGACTTTTCAAACTGCACGCAGGAAAAAAATTTCTCGGAATATGACTAAAAAGGCATCATATTTAGAGAAAAATGGTTTATAGTCTAAAAGTCTATAGACTTTGCTCCAGAGAATGCTTTTCTTTAAATGCGTTCCAAAAAATTGACTAAAAATGATTAAAAGCTTCTGAAAAAAAGAGAAATATTTAAAAATATATAGTTTTTAGAGAAAAAAGTTTTTATTTTTGAGAAAACATTTGTTTTTATTGAAGAAAAAACTTCTTATAGTGAATTTTTAATCAAAATATAGGAAGAATTTTTCATTTTCAATAAATTTTTCTCTATAAATAAGAATTTTTTGTGCGAGAAAAATATTTATTATTATAAGAGACATTGAAATATTGTCATTTCCTGTAAAGAAATATTTCTTTGAAAATGTAAAAATTTATTCTAATTGAAGAAAATTTTATTTGAAAAAGAGAAAATTGGTATTATCGAAAATAGAGACATTTTTCAGTGGAGAAAGTTATGTGTTTTTTTTTTTGAGTGCTTGTGACCATTTTGCTCAGAAACCAGACGTCAAATTGAGACGTTGAATGTGTCTATTTTTTTAATCATGTCTGGCAGTTACAGTTTTACGGAGATTTGACTAAACACTTTCGACGGATAGAGGCGGCAAAACCCCAAAAAACTCTAATATAAAAAATTTTAAATTTAATTGATAATTTAAAAAATGTTAAAATGAGAGCAGTTTTGAAAATAGTCCTTTTTCTGTGTGCGAGGCATTACCCCGAGTAACATCGGGTTACATCCGCTTGTAAATATATAAATTGTTTAATCGTGGTTTTTATAAACGTTTGAGCTGAATACTAAACTAGTTTGAACCATTTTTAAAAAACTGAAAACTCTGTAAAATTGTGAGAATATAATAGAACAGGTCTACAAAATTTGATCGAATTTCTTTTGCAGAAACAAGACAATACTTTACAAAGGGCATTTTTTTAAGGGAGTAGCAACGCTGAAACCGAATCCAGCCTCAAAAATACTCAGAAATATTTTCAAACCAGGTTTTTGAGATATCAAAATCTATAAGTCGCCCATTCCACGCATAACGCAATATTTTTTTTCAGAAATTGACCTCATGGCTTTCGATTTGTTAAATTTTTGGGCTATTGGTTCCTATTAAAATGCTAAGAACATAAGTTCATTTAGTTTTTTTTTTAACGCCATTCGTTGAAAAGTTATGAACCTCTCAATTCTGTAAATCGTCCGAAAACGCCAGAATTAGGAAATTTTCAATTAATTGTATCTACGTCAATTTTAATCCAATTTTTATTAATGATGTACCGTTGCAAAGGTATT
Organism: Tetanocera ferruginea; assembly: GCA_958299015.1. Lineage (NCBI taxonomy): Eukaryota > Metazoa > Arthropoda > Insecta > Diptera > Sciomyzidae > Tetanocera > Tetanocera ferruginea. Next base: position 164,627,630 of record OY282641.1, read on the forward strand.
GAAAAGAGTCTGAAAGAAAAAATTTAATTTTAAAATTTTGGATTTTAGGATTGTCAACATATTTGAAAATGATGTATTTGCTAATTTCCCAAAACACGCGTAATTTTTTTTCGATTTTTTATTCATTAAATTTGAAGAAGAATGTTGCCTTGTATTTAAAAGCAATTTTTTCTTTTATATATTCGGTTTTTCCTTTTATGTAGTCGAAAAACTGGTCTTATCATATCAGAAATATTACACAGCAATACCAACGCACAGAGGTGCACGGGCGAAATTTGGCGGCCAAAAATCGTTTTTCACATTTCACTGTTTCCAAAATATTATGATGTAGTATATTTTAGCTAAGAAACATGCAAATTTTTAAGTTCTTTGATCACTGGAAACGTATTGGACGGCGTAAAAACAAAAAGGTCCATTTTTATTTTTTTTTTTGTGTGAATTTGAATTTTTACATATTTTGTTGAAATTTTTAAGACGTGTAACTTTTTAACGTAGCAACATATTTTAACAATTTTTTTGTTAAGTCAGTAAAATGCCTTATAAAAAATTTCATTACAATTTAAATTTTTTTTCACGAAATAACTATAACCGCCATTCACCGCCGGAGAGCACTTTTTTACAAAATAAGGTGGGCACCTTATTTTTATACGACGCAGCCCTAACCTATATGTGTCGTTTGCGGAAGTGTTAACATTAGCACGAAAACGTATTGATCATGAGTTTTTATTGCCATAATTATGCATTATCATATATTTCATGACTCCGTATGTTCGTCTGCCCGCCTGTCCGTGTGTTCAAATGTCGAAGATGTGAAATTTGCCTTTCAAAAGGAAACTGTGGAAATCATTAAGGAAGAAGTAGCGGCTATTTATATGCAAATAAACACTTTGGAAGATTCCGTCTTCATTTTGAACGGGAAAAATATCAGCATTCACCATAAATTGTCTCACAATGGTCGATAGTAAGATAACGCAGGTTTTAACTGACACGAAATATACTCGATCGTGTATTATTTGTGGTGCTTATGGAAGCGAATTAAGCAAACTGATGAGTGCCAAAAACTGGAATATACATTTGGTCTTTCACCGCTGCATGCCAAAATTCGCTTTATGGAGTACATTTTGAAAGTCTCGTATGACTTGGATTTTGGTGGAAAGGACACAATTAAAAACTATGCGAAAAAAAACCAAATTCAAGCTGAGTTCCGCAAAGTGGGATTCGTTGTTGACACCCCGAAGTTCGAACTAGCAGCAGCCACAATGGTAACACAGCCAGGAGATTTTTGCTGATCCCCACACCACATCAAAAATCACTGGAATTGATGAGGTCTTCATATCAAGGTTGCGAACCATCTAACAGGCTATTATATGGGTGTCTTTGAAGACATTTTTAAACAAAATTCCACTTTGGCGTGCAAGACATTTTGTTGAAATGTCTTCAAGGGCGGCATGCGTCAATATATTGCATAGTATAAACAAAATCATACGTTCTCCGTGCATGGTTGTTTTTTTTTTGTGAGAGAAATTTCATTTGTTTGCTTAAAATTTATTTATTTATTTGTTGCTGACAATATAACAACTTGTCTTTCAGAACGTAAGCGTTCTCTCTGAGTATGGGTACTTGGTCTTCGAGACGGCTTTGAAGACTTCGTCTTTGTATTTTAGTAAATATTCTTAAGATTCTAAGAAATTCTAAATTTATCTCAAAACCATGTTTTTCGTACTGGTTGAAGCACTAGCGGGTTCATTTTTTGACGAAATTTTTTTTGTTTTTTTTTGTATTTTTTTAAACTTGATTCGCTATTGTATGACAAGAGCTTTTTTAATTTTTTTACGATTTTTAAAGTCAATATTTTTTTCGAAAAAACACACTTTTAAGTTTGGAAAATCACCAAAAATTAAAAAAAAACTTTCTGTCATATGATAACCAATTTTGTTAAGATTTAAAAATGTAATTTTTCTCCAGATCGGACCCAGCGTTGCAACCACTAGGACCCGTTTTTTTCTCTGCCGCCAGTTTTGAGCTCTATAAAGCCATGTTGTAGTGAAAAATATATATTTTTTTGATATACTATTTTTTTTTTTGTAATTTGTTCAATTCTCTACAAAAACGAAAAAAAATTTTTGGAAAAATGTTTGTTTTTGACTGAGTTATGAATTTTTAAAAAAGGTATATTTTCTCTGCGTGAATCCTTAAAAAAAAAATAAAGAAAAGAAAATAGCAGAAACAATATCAAGTTCTCTGACAAAAGGCAAGTAGGGGAAGAGTGACATGAAAGAGCCAGTTTTAAAAAAGTTACAAAATATATAAAAATAATTAATAAAATTATAATTCTTGTATCAAAAGTATTTTCTCATTCATTTATGAACGTAATACCATGAAATATTTTCCAAAATCAACAATATTCTTGGACCTGTAGCCATTTATAAAAAACATGAAATTCGGCTCTTTCATAACACATGGGCATTGAAAGAGCCAACCAAAGTTTTGAAAGAGCCATCTTCTTATTACAAGACTAAACACGAAAAATAACGAATATTTTATTAAAAATATTAATTGTTATTATAAAAAGTATTGTTTTTACAAAAACAAATTAAATAAATAAAAAAATTCAAAACTAAAAACAAAAAATAGTTAGAAAACTTAAAAATATTTTTAGCAAAAAAATTAAATCGCTTTGAAGAAAATCTATAATAATAAGACCTATTCCAAAAACAACATAAGAGGTTTAAAACACTTAAAAACATTTTTGACAAAAATAATTTAAACTTTTACGCTTCTTCATACCACCGCAACCCAGCTCTTTCAAAACATATTGTCCAAAGAAACATAACCTCAAAAATTAGTATGAAATCAAGATTTTTCCGGCAAAATAAATATGTTATTGGTAGGCCTAATATATCCATAAAATTATAGTATAATAATATTACTGTTAGTTTTAAAGGTGAAGACGTCACAAAACAAATGAAATGTTCTGAAAAACTTACTTAATGATGTAGAAATCCAAAATACGATACACCATCGTCGTTTATAATCAGTGAACTGTCAAATGTTCGAGGGTGCCATATGGCGAGCATTGCTTCTTAAAAATTATAATTTAAGAAGCATTCGTATGAAAACTACCGCGCAAATCAAGATGGCTCTTTCAAAACTTGGCTCTTTCATGCCACTCTTCCCCTACATATTTTATCATTTAGTTGCAAAAAAAAAAAAAATTGCTATAAACCAATCCTACCTCCCATACAAAGTGCTGTCATCCATATGGAAAAAGCTTTATAAATACCATAGTTGTTGAGATATTGTCTTGAAACTTGACACACACCCTTCTCCTCTATAAAATAAAAAAGATTTTTAAAACTGATTCAAATTGGATATGAACCACGCCTACAATGCGTTGCATAACATTTATAAACATTTAAAAAAAAAACTAAATTTCAAGAACTATTTTGATGCCTCATGTCAAAGGACTAAGTTTTTTCTTCATATGCCGAAAACTGTTTACAAAAATGTTCATTCGCTTAGAAGTTATAAATTTTTGACCGCCAAATGCCAAAAAACTCACTTTTTGCAACTCTGTGCAACGGTTGTAGCTATATCTTAAAATGCTCTAATCTTTGGTCTTTTTCAAAGCATCCCCTGTGATTGGCGTTCAATTATTTTGACATTTTTTTTTTTATATACTGTTCTGCTCTAGAACAGCTAAGCAAAATTTCGAAATACTTTCAACACTTCGCTTTCAAATTCGCATTAATATTTCAGATATTAGCTGCTGACTATTTCAGTTCAGTTTTCATTAAAAAATTTAATCGATTAAATTTTTAACCGTTTTTAACTCTCTTAATTGTTATGTTTAAATATCAAGTTGCGGTAGCTGCTGTCATAAAAATTTGGGAAAAAAAAATTGTTTTAATTAAAAAAAAAATAACAAAATAAATAAATTGTGTGATAAATTTTCAGAAGCATTAATTAATTTTTGTTGTTGTTGCTGTCAAATAATCTTTTGGACTCGAAAATAATTGCAAAATGGCGGCTGTGCTGATGTTGACAGGTCGGGTCAGTTCAGCACGATGGGTGAAAGCACTTGAATGCAACTTGTTGCAAATACAGCAACGTGAGATCAAAATCTATTTATAACAAAATAAATATGCCTGCGGCAGTAACCGAAATACTTGCACACAATTGTCATTTTATCGCTCACACACATGCACTCAAACACACATATTCTTGAGCGCATGTATGATATGAATCATTTACGCACACAAGTACACATGACGGCGTCAAGAGCTGCTGCATCAGCACCAGCGACATCTGTAATTATGCAACTCAGGCATTTAGTTGACATTTAAAATGTTAACATTTGACCTAGCAGGCTTGGCTGATTGTTGGTGCTCGACATTTCAAATTGTTGATAATAAAAATAGCAAAAAAATAACGAATGAAAAAATAAACAAAAGCAATGCAAGTACTTCCGGTGCAACAAAAACTAGTACTGCGAGCATAAACAATTTCAATATGGCGTATTTCAACAAAATGACACACTCATATACAAACATAGCAGCACCTTTACTACGTTTACTTGCTGTAAGTGCATGCACGTGTGTGTGTGTGTGTGTGTTTGTGTATATTTGGCAATTGCCGCAATTGACGGAAATTTATAATATTCTGCGTTTGAGTGTAAATTATAATGATTATTATTTTAGCTGCAGGACATGCACGCTTCGCCGCCACAGGGGTCAGAATAATTTTCAAATTAATTTTATTTTCAGCTTATTTGCACAGCATTGGAATTAGTTGAGGCCAGCGTCAAAGAGTTAGAAGGAAAAATTTAGTTTTTAGCTAAATATTGAGATGCATCATTTTTGCATTTTGCTTTTATGTAGTACAAGCTCATTGGGCTGCGCTACTGAGCTGGAAATAGTTTATAAAATTTGCTGAATTTTGACAGTCAAACATTTTGTTATTGCATATTTGCAACAGGATATTAGAAACAATATGAATTTTAATGGCCAACATGTTGACAGTATGTTGGTCGATGTCAACATATATTAGCGATGAAGATAAAACAACTAAAGTTATTCAAATAGTTGGCTGAAATTAATAAATTCAGTGCGGTGTAGGGTGCGGCACTCACTTAATTATATTTCAACTAGCTAGTAATTCAATAAAATTCATGGTTGTGTTGGTAAAATGCAAATAAATGCAAGATACATAAATAACGAACATTCATGAGTGGAGCATCATAATAAGCTTTCTTTGTAGTTTTTGTGAAAAAATGGAAATTTAAAAATTTTTTTGAAAATTTCAAAAGTTTTTTCACAATGCCCAAAAAAATAAAATAATGCTAATGTTATTGCATAGCTTAAAATAAAATTAGTTGAACATAAAATGTTGGCTGTACACAGTAGATTTCTTTACCAACTTTTTAAAACTCATATCTGTGAGCAGTTTTGAAAATAAAAATTGAGAATTTCAGCTTTTCAAAAAACTTGGACCAAGCTTCTAGTGATCAAATGTGTTGTGATTGTTGGACCCACAAATTTTTATGCCGACTTCGAACGGCTAATGTTTAACGATCCTTGACAAAAATAGTTGCATCTAAAAATTTGGTCTCAGGTGGGTTTTGAACCAGGGTTCTGTCGATTTCTAAAATGATGGTCTATATTTTTCTGATGGAATTATTTTTGCATTTAGAAAATGACGACTACCCAAATTTGACAATTTGACAATGGCTTTGTAGCGTTGCCAAGCCTTTGCTTTATTTTTTTTTTCTAACTTAATATTAAAAAACTCTGAAGAGAACTTTATTCATCTCTCACTCTTTTTCACACATCATCTAAGTTACTCCCACCATAAACTTTGAATCTTCTTCAGCTGTTTTTGTGAAAATAATATTTATGTTAACAACAAAATTAAAGTCTTGTTATATAAACATAATTTTTACAAAATATAACAACAACACATAAAATTACTTACACTTGTTACAACATCAAAACTTGGGCCACCACGCAGACACGCGAACAATTTAATCTTAATTGAAATCTTTCAGCAATTAACGCAACTTTTCTACAATAACAAAAAATTAACTATTGTTAAAAACACTTAGAATAAATTTTAGTCATAAACACCTTTTTGCTTAAGTTGTAAACGTTGTTGTTTTCGTTGTTTCTGAGTGTTCTTGTATTTGGTTTTTGTTTCAGTTTGAGTTTGTTTTCTTTTTGGTTGTTGTTGTTGTTGTTGTTGTTTGGGGCGTGAATGAGGTGTTTATTATGTAAATTCCAAGATAATGAAAACTCAAGCCGGTTAAACATTGAATTTGTTATTGTTTTAGATGTTGTTTAACATTTATTAAGGTGTGTGTGTGTGTGTGCGTGTGCGTGTGAAGGAATGGGTGTGTGCGTCAAATATTTATACGCATCTGGCAACGCTTCTACGTTGGTATTTAAGTTCATTTGCAAAGTTAAATTAATTTGTTGCATGCACAACGTGCTGGTGGCAGCGCGGGCGAGTTGGTGTCCAAATAATGACAAAAGTTTAGGGCCCTGCAGCAACAAATTGCGGAAAACTAAGCAACAACAACACAGGCACTAATGAGCTGTTCTTAATGTTGTTGGTGTTGCTGTTGTGTTCCATGTGTTATTTACGTGCTGTGAAACCCTTTAGAAGTGCCAGCAAAATACAAGAGCCTGAGATGGATTCTAGCTGGAGTGGCTGGAGTTAGTTAAGCTCATCAGAGAAACATGAGAAAACTTTTGGCGTATTTTGTCGTTGTTGTTGTTGGCTGCAGTTGCGCTGATAGCTGCAGAGTTGTTGACTTGATGGCGCATAATAATTACCAACAAGCAAAAGATGCAGACGGATGTACGACGTCAAGCAGCGTCAAAGTAAAGAAAAATAATGAGCATGATTAAACAACACCAGGAACTCGCTCCAATGCGCACATGTTTAAGTGCAGAAAACAAACAAAAAAAAAAAAATAAAAACCAACAACGCCAAGAATTGATTAAACACGATCAAGACCTAATCAAAAAGTTTCCACTTGTTGGACGGAAGTTATGGCAGTGCAGACGACCAAGGCATTAGAAATTGCGTGATACTAAGACAAGCAACAAGTAAGCAAGCAGTCATACATAAATGAAAACTATGAAACATTTCATAAAAACAAAAACAAATTTTCAATATGTAAGCCAACAAAAAACTAAATAAGTGTTGCACACTTTGCTAATTTTCTATAGTAATCTTAAGTGTAGTATATTAAGAGGAAGACGGTGAAGAGCAATAATGAGCTCTAAAGCAGCGAAGGGATGTACAACTAATTAACTGCTTTCAAAAAGTTTTATTGAAAGTTAATGATAAAAGTTCACGAATGATAAAAGTTGTGCAGTAAAGCCGCAAGCTATTGCCTAAACTTAGTCTTAAGTAAGAGAAAATGAAAAATTAAGTCTATTTGCTGTAGAACAAGCGAATAAATCATTTGTCAGCATAACTAAAAAAAAACAATTATGAAAACTTAATACACTTAACTTAACATTTAACATTTAACATTTAACATTTAACATTTAACATTTAACATTTAACATTTAACATTTAACATTTAACATTTAACATTTAACATTTAACATTTAACATTTAACATTTAACATTTAACATTTAACATTTAACATTTAACATTTAACATTTAACATTTAACATTTAACATTTAACATTTAACATTTAACATTTAACATTTAACATTTAACATTTAACATTTAACATTTAACATTTAACATTTAACATTTAACATTTAACATTTAACATTTAACATTTAACATTTAACATTTAACATTTAACATTTAACATTTAACATTTAACATTTAACATTTAACATTTAACATTTAACATTTAACATTTAACATTTAACATTTAACATTTAACATTTAACATTTAACATTTAACATTTAACATTTAACATTTAACATTTAACATTTAACATTTAACATTTAACATTTAACATTTAACATTTAACATTTAACATTTAACATTTAACATTTAACATTTAACATTTAACATTTAACATTTAACATTTAACATTTAACATTTAACATTTAACATTTAACATTTAACATTTAACATTTAACATTTAACATTTAACATTTAACATTTAACATTTAACATTTAACATTTAACATTTAACATTTAACATTTAACATTTAACATTTAACATTTAACATTTAACATTTAACATTTAACATTTAACATTTAACATTTAACATTTAACATTTAACATTTAACATTTAACATTTAACATTTAACATTTAACATTTAACATTTAACATTTAACATTTAACATTTAACATTTAACATTTAACATTTAACATTTAACATTTAACATTTAACATTTAACATTTAACATTTAACATTTAACATTTAACATTTAACATTTAACATTTAACATTTAACATTTAACATTTAACATTTAACATTTAACATTTAACATTTAACATTTAACATTTAACATTTAACATTTAACATTTAACATTTAACATTTAACATTTAACATTTAACATTTAACATTTAACATTTAACATTTAACATTTAACATTTAACATTTAACATTTAACATTTAACATTTAACATTTAACATTTAACATTTAACATTTAACATTTAACATTTAACATTTAACATTTAACATTTAACATTTAACATTTAACATTTAACATTTAACATTTAACATTTAACATTTAACATTTAACATTTAACATTTAACATTTAACATTTAACATTTAACATTTAACATTTAACATTTAACATTTAACATTTAACATTTAACATTTAACATTTAACATTTAACATTTAACATTTAACATTTAACATTTAACATTTAACATTTAACATTTAACATTTAACATTTAACATTTAACATTTAACATTTAACATTTAACATTTAACATTTAACATTTAACATTTAACATTTAACATTTAACATTTAACATTTAACATTTAACATTTAACATTTAACATTTAACATTTAACATTTAACATTTAACATTTAACATTTAACATTTAACATTTAACATTTAACATTTAACATTTAACATTTAACATTTAACATTTAACATTTAACATTTAACATTTAACATTTAACATTTAACATTTAACATTTAACATTTAACATTTAACATTTAACATTTAACATTTAACATTTAACATTTAACATTTAACATTTAACATTTAACATTTAACATTTAACATTTAACATTTAACATTTAACATTTAACATTTAACATTTAACATTTAACATTTAACATTTAACATTTAACATTTAACATTTAACATTTAACATTTAACATTTAACATTTAACATTTAACATTTAACATTTAACATTTAACATTTAACATTTAACATTTAACATTTAACATTTAACATTTAACATTTAACATTTAACATTTAACATTTAACATTTAACATTTAACATTTAACATTTAACATTTAACATTTAACATTTAACATTTAACATTTAACATTTAACATTTAACATTTAACATTTAACATTTAACATTTAACATTTAACATTTAACATTTAACATTTAACATTTAACATTTAACATTTAACATTTAACATTTAACATTTAACATTTAACATTTAACATTTAACATTTAACATTTAACATTTAACATTTAACATTTAACATTTAACATTTAACATTTAACATTTAACATTTAACATTTAACATTTAACATTTAACATTTAACATTTAACATTTAACATTTAACATTTAACATTTAACATTTAACATTTAACATTTAACATTTAACATTTAACATTTAACATTTAACATTTAACATTTAACATTTAACATTTAACATTTAACATTTAACATTTAACATTTAACATTTAACATTTAACATTTAACATTTAACATTTAACATTTAACATTTAACATTTAACATTTAACATTTAACATTTAACATTTAACATTTAACATTTAACATTTAACATTTAACATTTAACATTTAACATTTAACATTTAACATTTAACATTTAACATTTAACATTTAACATTTAACATTTAACATTTAACATTTAACATTTAACATTTAACATTTAACATTTAACATTTAACATTTAACATTTAACATTTAACATTTAACATTTAACATTTAACATTTAACATTTAACATTTAACATTTAACATTTAACATTTAACATTTAACATTTAACATTTAACATTTAACATTTAACATTTAACATTTAACATTTAACATTTAACATTTAACATTTAACATTTAACATTTAACATTTAACATTTAACATTTAACATTTAACATTTAACATTTAACATTTAACATTTAACATTTAACATTTAACATTTAACATTTAACATTTAACATTTAACATTTAACATTTAACATTTAACATTTAACATTTAACATTTAACATTTAACATTTAACATTTAACATTTAACATTTAACATTTAACATTTAACATTTAACATTTAACATTTAACATTTAACATTTAACATTTAACATTTAACATTTAACATTTAACATTTAACATTTAACATTTAACATTTAACATTTAACATTTAACATTTAACATTTAACATTTAACATTTAACATTTAACATTTAACATTTAACATTTAACATTTAACATTTAACATTTAACATTTAACATTTAACATTTAACATTTAACATTTAACATTTAACATTTAACATTTAACATTTAACATTTAACATTTAACATTTAACATTTAACATTTAACATTTAACATTTAACATTTAACATTTAACATTTAACATTTAACATTTAACATTTAACATTTAACATTTAACATTTAACATTTAACATTTAACATTTAACATTTAACATTTAACATTTAACATTTAACATTTAACATTTAACATTTAACATTTAACATTTAACATTTAACATTTAACATTTAACATTTAACATTTAACATTTAACATTTAACATTTAACATTTAACATTTAACATTTAACATTTAACATTTAACATTTAACATTTAACATTTAACATTTAACATTTAACATTTAACATTTAACATTTAACATTTAACATTTAACATTTAACATTTAACATTTAACATTTAACATTTAACATTTAACATTTAACATTTAACATTTAACATTTAACATTTAACATTTAACATTTAACATTTAACATTTAACATTTAACATTTAACATTTAACATTTAACATTTAACATTTAACATTTAACATTTAACATTTAACATTTAACATTTAACATTTAACATTTAACATTTAACATTTAACATTTAACATTTAACATTTAACATTTAACATTTAACATTTAACATTTAACATTTAACATTTAACATTTAACATTTAACATTTAACATTTAACATTTAACATTTAACATTTAACATTTAACATTTAACATTTAACATTTAACATTTAACATTTAACATTTAACATTTAACATTTAACATTTAACATTTAACATTTAACATTTAACATTTAACATTTAACATTTAACATTTAACATTTAACATTTAACATTTAACATTTAACATTTAACATTTAACATTTAACATTTAACATTTAACATTTAACATTTAACATTTAACATTTAACATTTAACATTTAACATTTAACATTTAACATTTAACATTTAACATTTAACATTTAACATTTAACATTTAACATTTAACATTTAACATTTAACATTTAACATTTAACATTTAACATTTAACATTTAACATTTAACATTTAACATTTAACATTTAACATTTAACATTTAACATTTAACATTTAACATTTAACATTTAACATTTAACATTTAACATTTAACATTTAACATTTAACATTTAACATTTAACATTTAACATTTAACATTTAACATTTAACATTTAACATTTAACATTTAACATTTAACATTTAACATTTAACATTTAACATTTAACATTTAACATTTAACATTTAACATTTAACATTTAACATTTAACATTTAACATTTAACATTTAACATTTAACATTTAACATTTAACATTTAACATTTAACATTTAACATTTAACATTTAACATTTAACATTTAACATTTAACATTTAACATTTAACATTTAACATTTAACATTTAACATTTAACATTTAACATTTAACATTTAACATTTAACATTTAACATTTAACATTTAACATTTAACATTTAACATTTAACATTTAACATTTAACATTTAACATTTAACATTTAACATTTAACATTTAACATTTAACATTTAACATTTAACATTTAACATTTAACATTTAACATTTTCTGCGTTTAAGTGAAATATGTTCTTTTTCCTGTCTCTTAATATATTGGATAATTTTGTTAATATCTGCTAAGGTTTTGTCCTTCATTTGAAAGCACTTACCTAAGGATGTTTTTATGAAGAATTTTCCTTTGAGTTCATGGCAAGACGAGGCAGACGACTTACATTTAGCTGAGCTTCAAAAGAACCTTTCAATCATTAACATCCATTAGGAAAAGTACTTTTCTTTGACCACCAACAGCACCAACAGTAACAGAAGCAGCAGCCGCTTTATATCAGCTGCTTCCGGCAGGAAGGAAGGAAACTAATTTATGCAAAATGCCTTCTGGCAATGAGCCAGTTAAGCTTTTTAAAAGAAAACCACTTTATATGTTGACATTTTCCTTCATTTTATGTTTATTTTGTCATTTAATCAACTGCTGCTGCTTTTGTCTTCTTCGACAGCGTCTTTCACTTCTGCAGTTTATAGTTCATTTTCAATCCATCCAACCGGTTGCATGGTCTACTCATCATTATCATCAACATAGACGATTTCATACACCAAATCATTCACATTTAAATTCATTGCCCACATTTTAGTGTTTTGTTGCCTTTTTCACTTCGCTTCTTTCACATTGGCTCGGTCTACTTGAGGGAACATTTATATCTTCTCGAACTGTCTATTGCCTGGTGTACGTTTTTGTTACCCTCACTGCTGATCTGACTTCATCATTTACGCTATCACAACAATTTCATGAATATTTTAAAAGCGTTGTTCGACCGAGCGGGTAAAAGGTTTTGAATTTCACAAATTCGTCAAATACCCAGAAAACAAAACCAACAAAAAAAAAAAAAGAAACAGAAACAGAAAAAAATAAACAGTAAAAAAAGAGCCGAAGAATAAAGAAAGCTGAAAACTTAAAACCCCGCAAGAAAATTGTCTTAAGTCGTTATGTAAATAAATGCCTTTTTTCTCAAGCTTCTGCCTTGCACTTCGGTACGAAACGAATACTCGTACAATGAAAAGAAGGAGCAAAAAAAAAGAGAGAAACAAAAGAAATAAACAAATAAAACTCTCGAAGTGCTGAGAAAAATAATGGTAAAGAATAGAAAATTGTTTTGGAATCGAATGGCATCAATTTAGAGGCTTATGTTGTGGATAATATGCGGAAAACCTTTTTTCATTTTCTCATCTTCTCATCTCAATTTTCTCGTCTAAAAGCGCAACGAATGTGAGTAAATTGAAACTTTTGTTTGAACTACTAATAAAAGGGATTTATATGGAAATGAGCAACATTTAAAAATAACAATACAAAATGAAGACAATATCCAAAATTCAATCCGTCAGAATTTATTTAAATTTTTGTTAACATTTAAATGTGTGACAGATGACTCGTTGACAGTTAGAAAGGATGATGTAAGCGACATCTTGTATGCGACAAGAAAGTCTTCATATAAAGAAGCTAACGTATAAATATTACAAGATATCTTTTTAAATTTTGAATTTTTTAATTAAAGAAAGTTTTCCTTTAATAAACATTTGATTCAGGTTGAGTTGGGTTAACTTAACCAAACTTGGTTCTGAAAACGTTCGTTTTTTCTTAAACATTTAAGGATGATTCATGGAAAGAGCTCTAATTATGCCACCTGGCTAATTGGTTTTGTCGTCGTTGTCTTAAACACTAGAAAAACGTAGTTATTTCCATTAAAATCCAGCTAATTGTTTTATTCGTTCTTACCTCCGCCTCTCGAATCATCATCATTAAACTTTTTTTTTACTAGTTTAACATTTTCTGATTGAGACCTTAGCACTTTTTTGTTGTTTCTGTTGAGGTTTGATCGTTTCTTTATATTTCTTTGTCATTGTTTAACAGCAAATTACCTTTCTTACGTACGCCTTAAATGCTTCTTTGTTTTGTTTTGATTTTTCGTGTTTTTTGTTTGTTTGACTTTTGTGCGAGTTAACAAAACGTTCGGAGTCACGTTAACATCTGATGAGTCACGCAATTATTTAGACATTAAAGTATGTTAAATCAAATGCTTTCAGTTATTTGCGGCTTAACAACAAGTTTAATTCAAGAAAGAAGCTTCAAGAATGCTATAAAATGCTATAAAATGTGTAGCATACTTTTAGGCATTCACTTGTAAGCGTACAAAATAAACTTTATCGTGATCTACTAAATAAGGATTGTTAGTGGATGTTGATTTTTAATTGATGATTTATTCAATTAAACAAGAAATTTTAATTGACAAACGGTGCTAAGTGCTCCGATTTTTTATTCATTATTTAAACTGAAAAGATTGGGACACAAAAGATAAATTTTTCTTAAGCTAAAATATTATAAACTTTTCAATAATAATTATCTTCGAGTTGGCAAAAAAACATCTATAATACTATTGATCATAAGAAGCTTGGACAAAGTCATTTCGGACAGTAATAATGGTCATTTCGTTTTTGTTATTTATTTTATTTTTTCTGTATGGGCATTTCCGCCAAAAAGTCAACCGAGACGAAAGAATTAAAAGTTCCTGATAACAGTGTTTGATGTCTTATTCACATAAGGAAACAATAAAATTTAAGTAATTAAAATATGCAAAGAGCTCAAATGTGAAATATTGCTTATTTTGATATTTCTTTGGTATATCTTGTCTGTATAACAGTTATTAAACAGAAACATAATGCATTGACTTTTGCTTGCTCAAATCTTTCTAGGAGTATAAAGAACGAAAAAACAAAATCATAAGTAACCACGCAATGAAAGACAACGGTAAATTTTTGATTTGCGTTTTCGTTTAGTTCGTTGTCACGTTGGACATGCAAAAAGAACATTTTTACTCAGTGCGTCGGAAGAACATGCAGTAAGCTGACAAAATAATTGTCTTAAATTGAGTTTATTCATGCGGCTTTAAAAAAAAGTGAACCGGTTAAAAAATAAAAAATTTGTGTTGTTTTAACTTGTATAAAGTTGGTCACGAGCGACAAGGTAAGTGAGAAATTCATAATTAATTTTTTTGTTGCTTACATAGATCAATTATAAATGTAAATACGCACTTAAGAAATTTTTATTTTAAATGTAGATGAGCACAAACAACGATGAAAAAAACAAAAATAGATGTTTATTATACTTACACAAAACCATACTCATGAAATTTTTTTAAGTTTTTTATTATTATCCCAATAGGCAATTAAACCACGCTCTTCGCTGCTCTTATGAGGACTTCTTGAAGGCCTTCTTTTTCTCCACAAAAGACACAAAAAACCTTTTTTCCTTCAAAAAACTGACTTTTCATATACTTCAGGGCAACTTTTTCGATTAAAGTTATAATATATATCAGTTTAAAAATATGACACAATAATGGCCCTTCTTACTGCTTTATCAAAGATTACAGATTACAATTAATCTGACTTAAAAAAACATAGGAGAGAAGATGAAATCATAAAATATATAATAAACAGAAAAAGATAAAAAAAAAATATTTTTTCAATACTTTTTGTTTACCCCTTCTTTTATCCATTCTTAAGAAGTGCTTCTATAAGGCCTCTTTAGAGTCGCGTCAGAGAAAGGCCTAGAAAATTTGCTCGTTTCATATAAAAAAGTTTATGGGCTTGGATATGAGTGTGGAAGGTCTACAAAATCGATATGAAGGCCTGCTAGTAGCGCTTCAAAGCCCTGCTTTTGCCCACTGGGATGTTTGAATATTGGGATGTATATTTTTGTTGACTTATGCATAGTTTCTTTATTTGTATTTCATTAAAGAGCAGGAAAAAAAACGATGGTTATCGGAAAAAGTTTCACGTGTGACATGTCACGTGCGACCATCTCTTTTATTGAATAAAAAAAATATAAATCCTTTATGTCTACAATGCTAGCCATTTTTAAGAACCATCAATGCACAACACTAAAAAAAAAACATAAAAACATTGCTTCCCATTTCGCTGAAATCTGCGTTTGAATTTTTTGCGACGAAGTGGTTTCTGTTTTTGGTCACGTGCGACCACCGTGGTTTTTTGCTAATATCTTGAGAACTAAAAATGATCCAACATATCAATACCAATAATTAAAGGGCTAATTGAGAGCTATAAGTCTTTTTTTTTAAATTTGTTTTATTATGACATTTTTTTCACTTGAAATATGTACAACAGTCACGTTCGACACCATGGAAATGCCCATATATTTTCTATTCTATAGTTTTTGTGAGAATCTAGCCTCTATTTTCTGCTATTCTCAAACATCTCCGCTAGCAATCGATACGGTTGGTTGATGCTAGCGAGCTTCGTGCATTTTTATTTTTTTTTTATTATAATGGCATAATAAAAACGATTGAACTATAGCGATTGAAGCGCATCAATGCATATATTGCACTTCGTCATATCGTCTGACCATCTATCAACAAATCTCTCATGCAATTAAAACTATTGACACTTAAATAGTCAGTCAAAAAACGTCATGAGTTCAGTTAACTGCAAATGCGCGAATAACAACAACCAGTATGACGGTCAGGCCACATTAAAATGACGCACAATGTCATACTTAATTGACAGCTGGTCAAGTTTTGTGTCAACAAAAACGTCACACAAATCAAATAACAAAATAAAATAGCGACATGAAGAACTAAATCAATAAAAGTCCCCAGCCAATGCCATCAAATGATGCACAATGACTGACATGTTGGCGTGACCGCATAGCTTTTGATGAAACAACTTAAATAATAATATTCTACTCTGTATCTTTATTAAATAATTTAATTAAAAATTTAATATTTTTTTAAATTTTGATACATATTTCATATAAAACTTGTGAAAAACAGTGCATTTTAGAGAAAATATTTATGAAAGGAATTTATATTAATTAATTTATTTTACAAATGAAATAAGCTGTTTAATGTTCCAAATATATTTGAAATATTAATTAAAAATATTAATATTTTACGTTACTAAATATGTGGTTTTTTTGCCGTATTAAATTCTGAACATTTATTAAATAATTTAATTAAAATTAAATATATTAAAATTTTTGGCATACTTTTCATACAAAACTCACAAAAAAAAAAACAATGAATTTTAGAGACAGTATTTATGAAAGGAATTTAAATTAATTTATGATTTCATTTATTTTACAATTGAGATTATGTAGCTGTTTAATACTCGTCATAAATTTGAAATATTACACTGTGGGAAAAATGTGTTAAAATTAAATGAAATTGTGTTCATATCTAGCGAATTTGTTTTTGAAATAGAGCTTGAAACAAATTCATTAAAAATTAAACACAACTGTTTTTAAAGTTAAATTCAAAACAAAATTTTAAAACAATGTTTTTGTTATGAAAAACAAATTTAAAACAAAAATTTTAAAATTTAGCTTTTCCGAGTTTTTAGTATCAGATATAATACTATATATACTATATATTTATATGCTTATATGATATTAAAGTAATATAAAACTAATAATTCAAATTTAAAAATAATGCATGTTTAAGTAAACATTATATGCTTATTGCAATGAATTAGCGTACTTTTCAGTGAACATAATATATTCAAGGCAATCAATGAATGTGCTTTACGCAAACAATTTATAGTTACCGTAAAATAGGAACATGTTTTTTTTACAATTGAACCTATGTTTTTTATAAACAAGTTCTTAAACATAATTATATACTCTGCTAACGATAATGTTTCTGGTGAATATATTTTTTTCTGCTATATGATTCAAATTTCTATGCTGAATACCGCGTATTCCCTTAAACATATTGTCTGTCAGTCACTTTTTAGTCACTCAAATCATCATTGTGTAAATTCTAAACTTGTAAGCTGAATGCATTATTATCATTTCTTGAAATGCTCTTTTGTCATCGCCACCCAAACGTGCCATTAGGAATTCCATCAACTAAACTCTTTACCGAAAAAACTTATATATAACAAAAAAAAAAAAAAAAAAAAATTAAAAACTAACCAAGAAATGCATTTCCGCCACTTCAGTTTCATTTCCATCTTGAAAAGTTTGCGCTGAAAAGCTTTTAGAACAGTTATTTGACACTTTTTTCTACAAGCAACTGAATGCGACAAAACTTTTAAGTGTGCAAATAAAGGAAGCTTTTAATATTTTTGCAGCGGCGTAAAACATTTAGTTTCTCGGCACTAAAAACCTTCATATTATAATGCAATGAGTATTGTTGTTATTTATGTTGTTGTTGTTGTTGGTTTTGTTGTTAATGTTGTTACTTGAAAATAAGCGTTTTATTGTAACGAAAAAAAAAAAAAAATAATTTAATAGCTTTGTAATAAATTCAAATTAATAAAACATCAACACCCAACTAATTGATTAGAAATAATTTTTAGATGAACCTCGTTTATTGTTGTTTCTGTTGCATGTGCTGTTTAAAAAGCGCTGTCCATCTCGCTTCAGTTGAAAATTATGTTAAAATTAATTTAATTTTTTAAAAATGCGGTATTTAATTGTTCACATGCACATAATTTATGTTTATAAATGCTATTATTGCATTCGAGTTTCAGTGAATGTGTACCTTAATATATAAAAAAAAAATTATAAAATTTAGTGCAATAAAAAAAGTTGGTTTTAAATGATAAACAAAATAATTAATTTGCAAAAAAGCACAACAACATGTGCGATTGCGGTGATGCCATGAAAATGATTTGTCTAATTAGAAGCACACGAGATGCAACTAAATGAAAAATAATTTAAGTAAAAAAAAAAATCAAATCTGATTCCATGGGCTTAGCCGGGAGGTTTGTTATTTTTTTATATCTTTAAATTTAAAAAAAATTAGTTACCTTGTTTTAGTTGAGGTTTTTATGTATAACGCAAAAAAATTGTGGAATAATACAGGTTGGTTTTTGAAACAGAAGTTCGTTGATTTGAAATATTTATGTGTATTGACGCAAGTATTTTTTATCACATCAGTTATACAAGCATAATTTTAAAATGGAAACTTCAATACTTTCTACCATAAAATAAGAATAAAGCAATACATTATCAATGTTTACCAAATGTTTGTAATTCTATTTTTTGTTAACGTGATATCTGAGTTGATTTATTAACAAGTCAAAAAACAAATGATGTGATGCAGTAATTAGCATGGTCTCCTTGAAGTTGGTCGGAATCCAGTTTTGGGCAAGATATAAAGGAGTACACTTCTACTTAACCAATTGCAGTCACATGAAGTATTCCTGATCAATGCAAAAAAAATATCTAAAAGAAAAATACACAAAAACATGAATATTTCATAAGCCTAGTGTTTTATGTTCATAAAGTGTGTGAACCAAAAAAAAATTTACTAAGTTTCTTGAAAACCACAAGGGGAACATGAAGTATTCATAGCTTTTGTGCATAAAATCCATAAAATTAATGTACAAACACGAGAACAAGAACAATTCAAGAGATAAATCATAAAAATGCACGAACCTCATGTAGACATACAAAGGAAACGTGAACTACTTTATAAGTTTAGTGACCAAAATTCATATAATCAATGCACAAATACAAGGGCAGCAAGAATAATAAAAATTTATAAAATATATATACAAATACGAAGAGAAAAAGAACAGTTCATAAGAAAAAAGTGAAAAATGTAAGAAAATCATATACTTCTACAATGGAAGCTTAAACTCGTTTATGCATTTGGTAATCAAAATTTATACATCCTATGTATATTAGAACGGGTCGGTCTTCACCAAAAAAAAAAAAAAACCTGATAGACTGAGTTCCTTGGATTCGTTTTAAATAGCCACCACGAAAAAAATTTCGCGATCATTTAGAGTCATCTTTAGAGTTTTTTTTAAAAAGAGCCTTTATAATTTTTTAACGTTCAGCTGCTGATATGCAATTTTTTGCTGTAGCTATTCGACAATTTATTGTGATTTTCTTAGTTTTTTAATTATAAAACGTGTTTAATTAAATTGATTAATCATCAAAAGAAGTCAATATGACAAATAATAAATTGCCATCAATAATTTCATAGAAATACTTATAAATGATTCAAAGCATAAAAGTAAAACTTATTTAATTTTGATAATTAATAGAACATTTTACAAGTTACTTGTATAAATCTGTTAATATATCGTTAATATATCTTGCACATGAAATGCAAAACTTTGTTCTTAGTTTTCTACATTTAGTTTTCGTTAGTTTTACGCATGTATTTTTCTCGGTGTATTTTTCGCAAAGAATTTATGAGAATTGTACCTTAAAATCTAATAACCAATTAATTGCTAAGCATATTATTGCTAAAAGTATCCAAATTTTTTAAATTTATACAACATTTTTATATAAGCTTTTTTACCCTCAAAAAATCGGAAATCATCATATATTGAAAAACATTTTATTAATTTGTCTTAAAAAATTTTTCAAATTATGCATAAGTGCATTGTGCATTTTCTTGCAAAATTCTGGAATCTTTTAGTATTATTTTTTTCGAATCTCTCAGGCAAATTTCAATTAAGTCTTAAATTCGTGATGATTTTTGGAACTTAAACGTTTATTAGCGACAACACAAATGGCAAAAAAGTAATTAGTTTATAGCAGTTTATATATATCCAAACATATACCTTGATAATTTTTATTTGCATCTTGTGTGCATGCATGTTTGTACTTCTAACGTACTTCTAAACTAATTCATGGATGTTTATAAAACCTATATCAGACTTTTCCTTAAACTAGAGCCCATTTTTTCGCCCACTATTCACACAAACTCGTAACAACTACATAAAAATGACTCAATTAGGTGGAAATGTTCATATAATACCTCAACAGTTATTCTTAAAATAAGTATGATACCCACGATAGAAAAACATTTATTGTTCCAGAATCAGACAATATAAAATTTTTAAAAAATCTTAGAATTCTTAGAAATTTTCTTAGAAATTCTTAAAAACTTTTTTTTTGTGATATACGTATACTGAGACAAAAGTACACTAAAATTTAAGGAAAAACCTTTCAAACTTAAACTAAATGCGCACGATTTCTAGCCGGCGAAAATGCCTTTTTAATTAAAAGAAAATGTTTTGAGTCTTATTTTTAAAGAAAGCTGCATTGATTTCTTTCCGGCGAAAATGTCTTTTTAATTGAGAAATTGAGAAAAGAAAATGTTTTGAGTCTTTTTTATAAAGAAAGCAGCATTGATTCTAATGACTTGTCTCTTATTTTTGAAATGAAAATAAATTCTTTGAATATTCAGTCGTCATCAATTTTAAAATATTCCTGCTTGAAACGAAAAAAACATCGAACTTAATGAAATTTTATTATTGTTTTTTAAGTTCAAGTTCAGCCGAGTGTGCTGGCGTTTGAGTCTAGGAACTCGACTCACCTGGGTCCAATTCCCAACACGAACACCAAATATTTTTTTTTTTTTAATTAATGTTTTTTAAGTTAAACTTATTTTGATGGTTATTTTTGACGAAGCAGTTAATGTAACAGAATTAGAATTTCAATAATTAAATTTTAATTTTTGATACTTACACAGCCAAGATTCGAACCCACGTCTTCTGCGTGACAGTCTAGCACGCTTCCATTGAGCTATTGTGAGATATTGTAAATATCTAATAAAATATAAGTCTTATTGAATCATGCTCACAACCGAGAGCATCATGTGTTATTGCTCATTCGTATATCATCGGCAAGAAACGATTTCCTTTTGTAGCATCAAAAAAAAAATTTAAAGAACATTACTTTTAGTTTTTTTTTATAGTTAAGCAGATTCCTTACAAATAGCTTTGAAAAGTAAATTACAATAAATTTAAAAGAAAATGCAGTAAATTTTTTTCTCGTTGTAAGCATTTTTGTTAAATAAGAATTATATCTTTATACCCCCCCACGCGTACTGCGTAAGGGGTATGTTAATTTTGTCACGACGTGTGTAACGCCCATAAGGAGGCGTGGTAGGTATAGAAAAGTATATACATATATTCTTGCTCAGCATCACCCCCTGAGTTGATTTAGCTATGTCCGTCTGTCTGTCTGTCTGTGGACTCGATTACAGCCGTAATTTTGAAGCTATCGTGCTGTAATTCGATATATAAATTTTTTTTTAAAAACTAATATCAAGTTCGAGGATGGGCTAAATCGGATGAAAACCACGCCTACCTCCCATACGACCTCAATAATGAAAACTCCATAAAGAAGCGAATATTTACGCTACAAAACTTAAATTCTATTTGTATTTGGTATTTGTATAGTCTATTACAGAACTCAGGTGTGTTAGAAAAATGTGCGTCATCCACTCACTAACACGCCCACCTCCCATACAACCCCAATATTGAATCCTATATATAGAGACTTGTGTCGAAGCTATAAAAATAAAAATAAACATTTTTATTTGAACATAAAAATTAAGACATGAGAGAAA
The DNA here is from genome assembly GCA_958299015.1 of Tetanocera ferruginea. Classification (NCBI taxonomy): domain Eukaryota; kingdom Metazoa; phylum Arthropoda; class Insecta; order Diptera; family Sciomyzidae; genus Tetanocera; species Tetanocera ferruginea. Next base: position 164,650,243 of record OY282641.1, read on the forward strand.
AATGGGCGTAATCCACCCACGAACACGCCCACCTCTCAAACAACCCCAAAATTTAAAACTAATAAATAGGCTTCTGTCGAAGCTACAAAAGTAAAAATATATATTTACTATTTTTATAATAAAATTAAGATGTGTTAGAAAAATGGGCGTCATCTATTGATGAACACGGCCACCTTCCATACAACCCATAATATTGAAAACTCTATAAATAGGCTAATATTTAAGCTACAGACCTGAAATTGGGTACTTGTGTATATTATATCAAAATTGAGGCGTGTTAGAAAAATTGGCATCAACTACTAAGGAACACGCCCACCTCCCATACAGCCCCTAATTAAAAACTTTTTAAAAAGGCTTGTCTTTACTTTGCAAGAAAACAATTTGATATGAATTAGACTTAGATTAGATTTAGATGAATTAGACGTACTCAAAATAGTAAAATTTTTTAAATCTCATATGAAAAGAGCTGCAATTTAAGATTTTGTACCATTGCGAATCGCCCGTGGGGGTATTTTAACTTCGGCTAAGTCGATGATATACCTTATTTGTTTTACTTTTAATAAAACAAATACATTAATTTTTTACTCGGACAAAAAAGTTATGCCAAAGTTAGTATTTAAGTTGACAATCCAAGGCTGGGTACATATGCTTTCATAAATTCATTTTTTTTAAAATGAATACTTTTTTCAATAATGAAGATAATAAAACGATCTACTTATTTTATCGTAGAAGAAACTAAATTTTAAAAATTTGTTTTTTCTTCTTTCTTATAAAACAATTCAACTCAAACTAATTCAATTCGAATATGGTCGCGTACTCTGCTGGTACAAATATATATATATATATTATATTTATTTAAGAATTTATTATTATTTTCAAGTGAAAGCTATAACATCACAAATTTAGATATAATAATAACGAATTCATTTATATTCAGTTTTTGTTTAAATTAATAGTTAATTGATGATGATAGTTGATGATAGTGATGATAATTTGAAAGTATTGTGAAATTACCAAACAGTAAACATAAGCTGTCAACTATCTTGGGATCAGTAAGAGACATAAATCTGTCTAGACATTTTCAATGATAACTTCGTGCACATCAGTTGAACTGCGTGGCAACATTAATTAAATTTGACTATTCCTGTTCCAAATAAACCGATACTTAATCAATTAAAATTGAATTTCGCAAAACTTTAGTTATGTTTTAATGTGTGACTTTTAAGAATAGAACCCATAACAAAGTTTAATTATGCTACGCACTTATTGTAAGTAAAATAAAATATGGAAACCCCCATCGGAATTCCATGGTTATTGTTTCAATAGTTACATACATAAACAAAATAGTGCAGAAACCATAGGTGAGGGCTTTAAAAAAAGGATTTTCTGTATGAAAAAATAAATTATAAATTAAAAATTTGTAGTTTATAGCTGTAATGCTTTCAACTGGGGTGTTTGTGGTTCTCCAGAAATGTTATGGCTTGACTAACATATACAGCCGTTGACAACTAATTAGAAACGATATCATACTTGCTGCATTTTATCGCACTGGACATGCGTTTGTCAATGTAACGGTCTATTTTATTTTTTTATTTCTTAATTTTCTTTTATCTTTTTACAAGAACAATTTAACTGACTATTCCACAAGTAATTTATTGCAGCAAAATCAGTTTTAGTAGGAGAATATAATTTATTCCATTGACAACTAATTATAAATGATTTGTTAACATTTAAGTTTTTAAACTTTTTATGCATAATTTCCAAATATTTCGATAAGGTTTTATTACTTTGAAGTGTTTATACATAATTTCAACAAAAAACTGTATAAGTAAAATTTCATAAAATGGAAAAAGCCAAGAGATGCACGCCAGATACCAGCAAGGCAATTATTGAATTGAACAGTGGTGGGCTATCATACGGATCAATTAAAATGCTTAAAAAACATTATTTTTAATGCTATTGCTCATCTTCGAAAATATAAAATCACGGAAAATGTATCACTCCAAAAAATACCGCGCAAAACTTCAGTACATATTGATCAAAAGATTGTCCGACTGTCAAAATGTGATCCAAGGAAGAGCACAGCATTCATTCAGCGTGAAATAGTGGATGAAATTGGCGTCATTGTATCAAAAACAACTGTTGCACGGCTTTTAGTGGAAGCTGGCCTTCATGGAAGACTTGCTCGCAAGAATCCCATGGTGAAAGGCTCACAAAGAAACCACCGAATTGAATTTTCCAAAGATCATGTATCTTGTCCAGTAAACCAGTGCAAATACTTGTTGTGTGGAGTGTTAAAACAAAGATCAATCGCATTGATACTGATGGTAGAAAGAGTGTCCGACACCCAAAAGGCAATGAACTTGATCTAAAGTACACAACTTCGGTTGTTAAGCATGGCGGTGGATCGATCTTTGTTTTGGGGGAAATTTTCTTGGAATGGCATTGGTCTAATTCACTGTGTTTCTGGCACAATGAACAACAAAGAATATATTTATAATTTAAGAATTGTTATGCTGCTTTGAGATGAAGACAATGTCCTAGTGATTTGGTAATTTCAGCTGGATAATGATCCCATGCATGCGGCAAGACTGACCAACAAATTTTTTAATAAAATTGCTTTGACTGTTCTTGACTGGCCATTGTCAGGTCCTGATGTAAATACCATCGAGCATTCATTGGACCATTTCAAAATTGCCGTAAGCACACTAAACATAACAAATTTGGATGATTTTTTTAGCAAGAGTCAAGGAAGCTTGGTGCGTTTTTGGTTAAACGATGCCAAGACCTTATCGTTAATGCAAAGACGATGTATTGTAGTTTTAAAGCAAAATGTTTTCCAACAAAATATTATACCCTAAGTATCATTTTTGTTAAGTTTTAACATATTTCACTACTTGTTTTTACCTGAATTTAATGTATTTTGCAAGCGTTTCTAATTAGTTGTCACAGATATATTTAAGGTTTTAGAATAAAAGTTTCTTTTAAACCAACTGTACCATTAAAAACTTAAGATATATTCGTGTAGTTGCAGAAATTAGCAAGTCAATATGGATAATTGAAAAGTTAAAGAAGAAATTGAAAGATGTCTTATAATAAAAATATCGTTTCTAATTAGTTGTCAACGGCTGTATGAGTTTTTTTGGTAGTGTTGATTCATGTTAAAATGAACAGTTTGATGCTGAATGAAATCAAACTGGCGATAACTGTTGAAATGAGTTTTGTTCATTGTAGACACACACACACATACACTCACATACTCACTACCCAGTCGGCAATGACAGCACTTCGAAGCGCTACTAGCTACACTCAGGGAAAAAATGCTGTATTATCAAACAAATCATGGGTTGAAATAACAGATTTCACTGTTAAATACCATCCAACAAATGAAACTTTCAAATCAACAGTCGGTTGACTGTTGGTCTATGGAACACAAAACCCGTATAAAAACTTATTTATTGAAATTTGATCACTGTTTTGAAAGTTCATGTATGGCCTAGTGTGCTAACGTGTGTGTCTAGTACTTGAGTGTCCGCGGTTCAAATCCGGCAAGGCCAATCAAATTTTTTTTTTTTTTATTTCAAATATTTTTTTTAAATATATTTAATGTTGTTGGGCTATGGCCGTGAAAATAAATACAAACAAATTTTTGTTTATAGCTTTATTTTGTTCCCGATATTTCGGCTTAAGTTGCAAGCCATCTTCAGGGGCATAACAAAATTATAAAATAGTTTTAAAAAGTTTATTTAAAAATTTTTGATGAAACTGCGTCCAGCAGTTGGGAGTTTCGTCGTCAACGTTTTTTAAATAAAAAATTAAATTTACAATTTTTTTTTTTTGCAAGATTGTAAGCAATTTATTTTGAAGGTTATTTTTGACCAAACAATTAATGAAACAGAATTATTATTATTTCAATTATTAAATTACTATTTTTGATACTCTCACAGCTAGGGTTCGAACCCACGTCCCCCCGCATGACAGTCTAGTGCACTTCCACTGAGCTATTGGCAACGATAATATAAATATAGCAAAACACATTTAAAAACTATTGCTTTGGAAAAATAGACAATTCAACAAAAACACAAAAATATTTCAACAGATGATTTTAACAGCACATAAATACTTTGAAACGTTCATTCAACAAAGAAAATTGTTTACTTAAACGCAAATCATTTAATCGAACAGTGTTTTGAAATAACAGTGGCCGACTGTTAATATAACAGTTGATATTTTTCTGAGTGTATTAGCTACTGATAGAAGCACTTCTTAAGAATGGCTAAAAGAAGGGATAAACAAAAGTATTGAAAAAAATTTTTAAATTCTATGATTTTATCTTCTCTCCTATGTTTCTTTATGTCAGATTTAATTCAATCTATAAACTTTGATACAACAGTAAGAAGGGCCATTATTATGTCATATTTTTTAACTGATATTTATTTTACTATAACTCGAAAAAGTTGCCCTGAAGTATATGAAAAGTTAGTCTTTGAATGGAAAAAAGTTTGTTATGCTGCCTTTTGTGCAGAAAAAGAAGGCATTCAAGAAGGGCTCATAAGAGCAGCTAGGAAAGGATGTGTTTGGCCTTCAAAAGTAGCAGTCAATGCAGGCCTTCGTTTGAAGAGCGCTGGCTTAATTGCCTATTGGGTAACTCAGCGCAGTGAAAACACCAACGCTTGTTTTCACACAATCACATAATATCACACTCAATTCTAAAGAACATTCATTGAAGCACAATCGTGGTTAACATGAAGCCGAAAAGCAAATTCATTCCAATACATTCAGGCTTAGGTAAGTAATCCCAGCAGGAATTTAATATCAATTCAATAGAAGTATTTTATTTTTGTATACTTAATTTTGTTTTTTGTGTAAATAATATATGTGGTCATCCATAAAAACAAAGTTAATATTTTTTTTTGTACCCTTTGTGTTAACTTGGTTAACCATTTCATTTAAAGTCAATGCAACAATGCCTGAAATTTCTGCAGCTTATGTGTGTTTCTGTTAATTCACTGTTTGTGTTATATGTGTGTGAGTGTTTTTTTTTTGGCCATAATATAGAAAATTGTTATGATTTACTTTGCTTCATTCCTACGGGCGCTGCAGATAACTAGCCGGCATGATTCTTGCCAAAACCCTGAAGCATATTTTTTTCGCATTTACTTGTATATTTTTATTTTCTGCTGCTCATTGGCAACATTTCAACAGAATTTATTGCCACAAATTTTTCAACAACTTTATCTTAATGTTTTGTTATTTTTTTGTTGTTATTGTTGTTGTTGGTTTTTGTTTTTGTTGCGTCCACCTCCAAGCTGGGACAGAGCGCGGCTGCAACAAATGTTTTCGCTGTTAAATTGCCCACAAAAGCATAACTTTTCAATTTAGCTTGTAGACAGTTCTAGTTCGAAACTGTTTGTATGTGTGTGTGTGTGTGTGTGTGTGTGTTTGTTTTAGCTTCTCTACGTTTTGTTGCAAATTATCCAAAGACCTAGGACCCAAGTTCCAAGGACCATTAGCCGAAGTGACAAATGTTTGTCTTTCAACATGGAAATGTGAAAAATCCTCACATTTAATTGAAATAACGTCATTAAGCGAGAATTTGTTGGCTCCAAACTTAATTGTGTGCCCGACTTCAGTGACGTAGTGTATGTATGAGCGTGTGTGTGTGAGTATGACTGTGTGATTCTTTTACATGCAGTCACTAAACATTAATGCAGTGCAAAAAAAATAACATTTATAATGGACGTCGACGTAGCCTGTCTGCTGGGCGTTACATCGAGCGCACAACGAGCAGCGGAATTAGGCAACGCCACTCAGATGGCGGCAACAGCGTCAACGTTTTGCCAGAATGCTTCATTAAACATTTGGCAGTCGCCCAAACAATCTTCCAAAGACACAAAAAAATACAAAAAAAAACATATTCCAATGAAAGAGTATTTCATATAAATTTATTTGCACTTTTAGACAGGAAGAAATGTGTCTACATTATTGCATCACAAGGACTCTATAAAAACGACACAAAATGTCGAAACTAATGCTTAAAATTCACTAAAAGACACTTTTCATTAGCGTCAGTCAGACTTATTGAACTGGAGGTTGTGTCTGACAATTCGCAGAACTGTTGCATTTATTTATATTATTTTTTCCCTACAACTGTTTATTGCAATACATCCAACTTTCACACATATTAAAGGCTTAATAAATTTTGCATAAGCAAATTAAATTTTTTGTACAAAATACAAAAACACACACTATAAAAAATACTGCTTGTGCGTAAATAAAAATAATTAAGAAAAAAAGCTTTATAACATAGCATTCTATCAATTTAATTGAATAAATAAAAGCTTGGTAGGTAAAAAATTTTGTAAAACAAAAAATAAATTGTTTGTGCAAATTAACGAAATAACTCATAGTTTGTTTGGAGCAAATGAATTTGTTTAATAAAAATCACTACCGCCATTGATATTAAAAAAAAAACACTAAATAGCTTTAAATGAAAAATGAGATAATTTTATGCTGGCTATAAAAAAACTTTAGGGAGCTGATAATGTTGCAACATAACTTTTGAATATCTGAAATTTCAACAATTTTTTTACACAAACAAACCTGACATAATTTTATTTAAATCGGAGAAAATATTCAATAGGTTTTAAATAAAAATCTTGCTTGAGCTGAAAATCAGTTTTAAAGTGATAATTTTTGTTTATAACATTAATAGGTCTTTTAGGAGGAAGGCAAAGCTTGTTCTTTAATTGAGGCGAACAAGGTATTTTTATGCATGAACGAATCTAGCAGTAGTTCAAAAAACGATGATCAATAGTGCGAAATTTTTAAAATTTTTTAAAAATAATGTCAAAAATATGTTGAACTTTGGCACGTCGCTGCGAAAAACATTAATATATAAAAATAAATGTAAGGGTTTAATTTTTATTTTTTACTTATTATTTATTTTTTAGTATAAGAGCCCTTCCTTTGACATGTCCTATCCAAAATAATTAAGTTGCAGATGATATGGCAACATTTTTACATTCACCTTTAATTACAGTAGTCGTCAATGTGCCGTTTCTGATAAATATTAAATTAATTTTGAGTGCATACTTTCAGGCTGATAGTTTTTTCGTGTATTAAAGAACCTTTTAATAGCAAGAATGAACAGTTTGAGCGTTGTAAGGTGCGGAGCCAGGCTGAACAGGTTCTGATTCAGTTGTTGGATACGATTTAAGAAGCACTGTATTTGCAAGGCAGAATTATCTACAGTTTGATGCATAAAAGTTGCGAAAAATTACGCTAGTCTTCATGTCCTAAGATTTACAATGCTTAATTTTGAAACAGGTTCTGGTTGAACAGGTTGAACAGGTTTAAAAAAACATAGCAAAGATAATTATGAACAGTTTAGAGTACGATGCTTGCCTTTTGTATATTAAGATATAGCCTTGATGCCCAACAGAACCTTACATTATTGACAAAATCCATTCTTTGGTCGTACAATATAAACAAAAAAAAAAACAAATTGGCCATTAAGCCCTTGAAAGGACTTTGATCGAGCTTCTTATGATCAATTGTGTTGTGTGTGTTATTAAATGTTTGTACACAATTGACCGAGAACTGAACCTACACGTTTTATGCCGACTCCGAACGGCTAAAGTTCATGTTCTCAAGAAGCTTTACATGGCATTATTTACTCTCTGAGGTTTGCCATTGTCTGCAGAGAGGTGGTGACCGATCAGAAAAATTTTTATTGAAAAAAACTTTTCGCCGCGGCTGGGGATCGAACCCGGGCTCCGAGCATGCTAAGCCACACACTTAACCTGCATGCCACGGTCATGGTCGTACAATATAGTTGTGCAATAATTTCCCTGCAAACTTGTTCCACGGCAATTTTGATCCGTGTAAATTTAAAACTAATGTGCGCCGTCATTACTCATATTTTCGACCCTTCCGAATCAATACATGCCAATATATACATGTATTGTACCAATATATTTATAAGGTGCATCCCCTGAGCATTGATTCAAGTTAAAAAAGTTTGGTTCAAAATACACTTAGATTTCGAAAAAGAATAAAAATGTAACAATAAGATTTTGCAGAGTCCGGATTCAAAAAATTTTTTTAAAGAGTATTTAAGAATGACTCTCATACAAAATATCAACAGTACAAACATATATATTTTGCGGTATTTTGCATATTTAGTCTTAAATGCTAAAGTTTAAATGTTTTTTGAATTTACAAAGGTTGCATCAGGTATCCAAGGATACATGGACCGAAAGTAATTTTTTTAATTCTTAAAAAAAAAAAACTCAATATGAGAGAGGCATTGGACAATCACTCTAATAAATACTTGAACGTCAATATAATGAAGAAATTTCAATTTTCGACAGATGATGAAACGATTAAGCTATTCGATAATAGAATGATTACACGGTACAACACTCAAGAAATCCCAAGAGGTTTCTCAAAGGTTTCTTAAGGTTTTGGGTTCGCTGAATCTGAATCTGAAGTCAGAATTTTCGGGTCAACCTAGGTTTTCGAGCTACAGGGGAGGCATAACCCTAATCCCCTACTGTTAATGAAATCAATATGACCGACCCCGATTATTTTTTCAAGAGGAACATTTTTTGCCTTGGAACCCATCCCCTCCGACCCTTCCGTATGAGAGTTTCAATACAAATTTTAAGATTTTTGTATATATTTTATATGAAAATTTTAAAAAAATAAAAAACAAACTTTATTAATAATCAAAGCTTGCTTGGAATAATTTTTTTTTGTTTTTAATAAATTTTATTAATATTATTTATTTTTGTTATTTTTGAATTTAATGTTTAGAATTCTACATAATTATAAATAGGCAAACAGAATATTTGTCGAGTTTTTTGTTTGAATAAAAAAGTTCATAAAAAAATATATGAAAATCATAAAATTTGTATGGAAGCCCCTATACGGAGGGGTCGGAGCAGATGGGTTTCAAGACAAAAAATGTGCCTCTTGAAAAAGTAATGGGGGGGGTCAGTCATATTGATTTCATTAACAGTAGAGGGTTAGGGTTCAGCCTTCCCTATAGCTTAAAAACCTAGGGTGACCCGAAAATTCTGACTTCAGATTCGGATTCAGCAAATCCAAAACGTAAGGAAACCGTTTTGAAACCTCTTGGGATTTTTAAAAACTTCAGTTTTGTTGTACAGTGTTATTATATGATAAGAATTTTATCATCAGTTGTAATGTATTTCTGAAGTATGACTCAAAAGTTCTATAGTGTGTAATAAGATAAATAATTCATTTAGTGAAGTTAAGGTAAGCCTTAAATTCGAAAAGTTTCGTTTAAAACTACAGAATTTTGTCAGTTGAAACTTTATATAAGAGGCAAAGTTGCAATAACTTGCCTTATGAAGCTAAAAGAAGCTGTTGCACCAGAAATTTGTACCATTCAAGATTTATTAAGCTGACTCACCTAAAAACAACAGCATTTCTTCATAATTTGCTGAAATCGTCGAAAAGTTTTAAAAAAAGTTAAAAAAGAGATTATTGCATTAAAATAAACAGTACTCATATCAATTCGCTTCACAAACTTCTTCTAACGTTGACATCAATTCTAATTTGAGTAAAAAAATCTTTATTCGAACATCAGCTGAAGCTTTTCGTATGTACCTCATAGAAGCTAAAGCTTCGCATTATGCATGTAAAAGAAGCTGTAACCTTCCATTAAATATAAGTCTGAATCCTTTCGTATGTTTCGAATAGAAGCAGTTCTTAATTGAAACTGTATCTTCAGTCAAATCTGAAGCTTTCGTTTGTACCTAAAAGAAGCTGTAGCTTCGCACAATGCACGTAATAGAAGCTGTACCGAAGCTGAAGTCTCTTTTATTCTGTGTACGCTTGAATAATAAAGATTTAAATTGGTTAGTTATCAATGCCCTCTGACTTTGAGATTTATTTTTAGTTAATGTTTGGGACATAAATTCAATCCTTTTTATAAACCTGCCCCCCCCCCCCCCCCCCCGCAACACCCATCGACTAGCAATACAATCAATTCTTTCCGCACAACATTCATAATAAAATGCATAAAATCGCTTCTGATTCGAATACGTTGCAGCATTTGAATTTTTATTGGCTCAAAAGGGCATTAAAAGTTGTTTTTTTTTTACATTTTATTTTGGCGTGGTTACACATTTTTTATGACCTGAATAAGTGGAGGGAGGTGGGTATAGAGTTTGATATGAGGTCTGCAGAATGTGATAAAATATGAACTAAATTCCAAAAGTAATGTGGAGTGAAGCAGATGAAGAATTGCAAAAATGTTATAAAACTGATGAAGAATTGAGATTGGATCGAATTGCTTTATACAAGCGCCCATTTAAAGGGTGAAGTCAAGAGTGGGTTAAGCTTAACTTCCGGCAGGTTTTAAATAAATTATGCGCGGTTCGAGCACGTTCTCTTCCAATTTGTTTGCGCTGCAAAAAAAAAAACAAAGTAGAATTTGATAATATAAAACCAAACTGGCATAAAAGAATCAAAACAATGGATAAAAATGAAGAACATCAACATTTCATTTATAACTGCAATATTTTTTGATTTCGATAAAAAAAAGAAATAATTTATATCCACATAATTCACAACTCGTTGCATAGAACGTGACTGAGTGCTGTTGTTGCTGTCGATGTTGTTGTTGCTATTGTTGTTGTTGTTGTTGTCGTTGTTGCTATTGTCTTTTTTGCTGTTTTTTGCTGTTGGTTCATATCTACTCTCAGCTTTCTTGTTGCTACATCTTTATTGTTGGTCTACTTTGTGTAGCCAATAGCGGAAAACCACAAAATAATGAACAGAAAATTACCCGACAGGAAATTTGGCATTCGTCCAATCGATTCGGAGCTAATTTCAAAGCATACCCAACAGGCGCACGTGGCATCTTGACGGAGTAAGGTTGAAGGGTGTGGCATACAAACTATGAGCATAACTAGTAGCACAAACAGTTGTAGTAGTTCATATCCGCAAATATGGCAGCCGCAAAATTTCGCCCTAGAGCTAAAACGAATCTAACGGAAATTGGTTGGACTTTGTGTTGGCAAATTGGTGGCATGATTAGAGTTTCGGTCAAGAGAGATAAGAGAGAACTAGTAGAGAACTAGCATCAGGCAATCGATGGCAATAAAAACAAGATAAGGCGCCAACGTAGTAGTAGTGGTTTCCGGCTGTTGAGCCGGAAACGGATATGAAACTGAAGAACACGTTTGATTTAAACATTTAAGTTTTAAAATTTTTTCTAATAACGATATGATTAGAATCGATTTTGTGATAAATGGGAATTAAATATAAAATAGGATGGGTTATATTTCGAGAGGTCTCAACTGATGATGGGCAAATTTTCGGTATTCGAAATTCGATTTTATATTCGAAAATACTCGATGCTGGTTTTTATGACTTTTTGTTATTCAACACTGCGTTTTTATACCCTAAACCTGAAAGGTCAGGGTATATTAACTTTGTGCAAACGTTTGTAACGCATAGAACGAAGCAAGTCCGGTATAGAAAAGTGTATATATTCTTGATCAGCGTCACCACGTGAGTCGAGCTATCCATGTCCGTCCGTCCGTCCGTCTGTGTGTTGTCCGTATACGCAGGATAAGAAGAAGGAGTTGAGATAATTGGATGAAACTTGGTACACATAGTCACATGGACCCAAGGATCTGCACTATTGAACATTTTTGGAATCCGCTCATGGACACGCCTACCTCCCATACAATGCAAAAATGTAAAACTGCATAACTCAGCTCATAATTAACCTACAACAATCAAATTTGGTGTGTATGTGTTTGATATCAACACAAAGATGTTTTTGAAAAATGGGTGTCGTCCGCCCACGGACACGCCCACCTCCCATACAACCCAAAAATTGAAAACGCAATAAATAAGTCTCTGTTTAACCTACAGAGATAAAATGTGGCAGGTATAATATTTATAACAAACCAAAGATGGTTTTGAAAAATGGACATCATCCGCCCACGGACACGCCTACCTCCCATACAACGCGAAAATTGAAAATTGCATAACTCAGCTCATAGTTAACCTACAACAATAAAATTTGATATGTATGTGTTTTATACCAACACAAAGATGTCTTCGAAAAATGGACGTCATCCGCTCACTGACACGCCCACCTCCCATACAACCCAAAAATTCAAAACGCAATAAATAAGCCTGTGTTCAACCTAAAGAGCTAAAATTTGGCACATATGTTTTTTATGACAAGACAAAGATGGTTTTGAAAAATGGACGTCATCCGCCTACGGACACGCCTACCTCCCATATAACCCAAAAAGTTGAAAACTTAATAAATAAGGTTATGTTTGTCATAGAGAAATTAAATTTGGTATGAATGTATTTTATACCAAAACTAAGGTGTGTTCAAAAATTGGGAGTAATCCGTCCAAAAACTCGCCCACCTCCCATAGCGAAAGCACAATAAAGGCATTAACTGTGAGCTACAGGAATAAAACTTGGTAAGTGTACATTTTTCATCAACATTTAAATGCACATAAAATATAGGCTTCATCCGCCCACGGACACGCCCATTTACAATACAAATTTTTTTGTTTTTGAAAAGTGGGTTTAGGGTATTTCATAGTCGGCCTAGACCGACTTTAGACTTTCTTTACTTGTTTTAAATCTTTAATTATATGAGTTTATTAAAATAAAGCTTCATTCTATTTTAAATTTAAGAAATGCACTCATTACGAGACAAAAAGTTCTGTTTTGAGCATCGGTGAAAAAGTATCGAGTATGCAAAAAGTATCGAGTATTTAGAAAAAAGTATCGAGTACTAATGAGTATCGAGTATGCCCATCACTAGTCTCAACCTTTTAAGGCTCAGTTCCAGTCCAATTGCTTTGTTCAAAAATTACAAACAGAATTTTGGTTCAAACTGCTATAATCGTTTTGAGGACCATACCTAGTAACTCTGAAGCCACTTTACGTAGTAGTTCTCTTTTTATAGTATAAAAATTGAACTCTTAGTTCTCTTATACTTAAAACTTAGCATTTGAGCTGATGAGCTTCTGACAACGGTTATTTTGAAAAATGGTTTAAGGTTGATCGATTAAATTTATTTATGTTCGGTTCTCTACAACCTAATGAGATGGATTTAGTTGTTAGCTTTTAAGCTTCAATTAAAGAAAATTTTCTAAACTGAGTGAGGTACTCAGTTTTATTATTAACAAAAAAGTTGCCGCAATATATTGAAAAGAATACAATTTTATAAACTCAACTTTTAAATTAACAAAAAAAAAAAAACAACTAGGCCATTTCAGCCCTTGAAAGGACTTTGACAGAGCTTTTTATGATCAATTGTGTTGTGTGTGTTATTAAATGTTTGCACACAATTGACCGAGAACTGGAGCTACATGTTTTATGCCGACTCCGAACGACTGAAGTTCATGTTCTCAAGAAGCTATACATGGCATTATTTACTCTCTGAGGTTTGCCATTGTCTGCAGAGAGGTGGTGACCGATCAGAAAAATGTTTTATTGAAAAAAACTTTTCGCCGCAATTATTAAATACTAATATGGTATAATGGATATGGAACTACGGAATGGTCTTAAGTATTCGTTACCATAAAAAGATATAAAACTAAAGAAAATGACTTGAGCCATTTCAACTTTCAAAAGACTTTGACGGAGCTTCTCAAGTTGTGCTCAAGTTGGGTTGTGTGTGTTCTGCTTTAAAGCATATGTTATGTGTGTGTTAAATGCTTGTACAAAATTGATCGAGAATTTAACATACCGTTGCATAAAATTGATCGAGAACTGGCCATACAAGTTGTATACCGACTCGAAATGGCAAAATTCCTCAGAAACTTTCTTGTTAGATGGAGATTCGAACTCGGGTCTGTCGATATTCGAGATTCGAGGTTTACTGGCTCGCAAACCACACACTAAGCACGTATTGACATGGCAACCTTTGTAACTTATATTATCAATCTTAAGAAAGGTTATAGATTTTTCATTTAAAATCGATTTTGGTCCCCAGTACAGATCGCAGCACAATTAAATATGCTGGTAAAATTACTTTTCAACGAAAAATATCTGCTCCGAGGTAGAAACAATGTAAAAGGAACGTAAAGAGAAAAATTATTTAAAAAAAAAATTGACATCTTTAAAATTACCCAAATTTTGGCGTTTATCAAGAAAATTGCCTTCAAAGATGAATTAAAAAAAAATATTTTTTTTTTCATTTTTAAGCTTGCATCACCTTTTCTGTTGTGATTTTATGATAACTGTTTTGAAAGATAGCATTTCAAAATGCTGTCTGTTTTAACTGTCAGAAGTAACAGTCATACCTAAATTGGAGCGTTAGCGTCTTTTAAATGTCAAAATTTTCTCATGTTCGAATGTTTTGTATCTAGCATACCGAAATAAACAATGCGCTAACGCCAACCCATCTGAATTTCCAATTTTGACAGAGCGTTAAGAACAAATTCTCTGTAAATGACAAATAAAAAAAAATCGAAATTGTTTTTTTCACATTTTATAAAATTTCTGATTAATGATTCTACAATAGGTAATAGGTTCCAAAAGTAACATATCAACAATATTGGTATCTAAGCAATATTATGGGATCTTTTGGCGCTTTGGTAACAGTTCTCTTAACCACCTACTTCTGTCGAACAAGACCACGAAGCCGAAAAAAGTTGCGAAGGCCTCATCATGAATGAAAGCAGTTTTTTTTTAATTTTCTTTAAACACTACATAATTATTTGACATATAAATAAGATTTCGACATTTAAACATAACGCTTCAATTGCGGTATGGCGCTTACCTTTTTTGAGAAGCGTTAAATAGCACAACGCCTAACGCTCCAATTTAGGTATGACTGTAATTGTAACTGTAAGAATTTGAAAAAATCAAGAATCAGAAATATCATAAACTAATGGGAATTATATATTTATTTATAAATATATTTATAAATGAAATTTTTGAGTAATTCTTAACGGAAATTTTCTTATCATTCGTTGAAAAAGAAAAAATATTATGTTTTCAAAGAGATAGAATGCAAAAAATTTTGAATATGTCGAAAACTCGAATCAAAAAATCGAATTTTTTATTAAAAAAAAAACGAATTTAGAAAAATTGAAAAAATTCTGATCTCGAATAACCCGAAACATGGTTTGGCAACCCTAGTAAAGTCTAATTAACCGATAATAATGAAATGATTTGTCATAAAACAAACCACATTAAAATGCAACAATAAAAAAATAACAAAAGTGGTCTTTCAAGTTGATTTTTTAGTTCGTCAGTTCGATTCATCAGTTTCTTAAAATTAAGTTTATGTGTTAAAAGCAACTTTAAACTTTTTACTGATTTCCAAAACTTTGCAACATAAACAGTACAATTTTTGAGAATTGTGGCTTTTGACGTCATTAACCAGTGAGTTTAAAAATTATTTCACCATGTGATCCCCAAACAACTCTCACCATCACGACGACTAAAAAATTTTAATTGATTATCCGGGTAGTATGGAAATTCATAATCGTGCCATGATTAACCATCAATTTCTTATTTAGTTGATTAACATATTTGAATAATAAAATAAAACTTTTAATTGTGTTTTTTGTTTTTTTTTTTTTGTCAATGAACAACGTGCTGTCGTTAATCTCTGTTCTGTTATTCTAAAAGCCGTACTCTTTAGCAAAATATAGAAACATTGTTTTTAAACGTACTAAAAAAAATTAAAATCGTAGAACATTTGTTTTTATTTTGAAATGTTTACCCCCAGAGATTTGCTCGAACGAAAACTCTCGCTGTCGTGATCTCTCTAGTGATTGTGAGCCAAGTTTAACTGATAATAAAAGCTTGCTGCTTAACAAAAAACATCATGGAATAAAACAAAGCGCGAAAAAACCCGTCCAAGCAGGTTATCAAAACATTCAATGAATCTAGTAGTTATCATCTTGAACAAGCTTAAGAAAAATTTTAGTACGCTACAAAAAGTGCCGCGGCAAACATCTGTGTTAAGCGCTGCTTTAGGAATTGTATCGTCTTTAAGATGCTAAAGTCTATTTTATTAATTTTATGTAGCACATTTTGTGTTATCTACGCTGCGCGCACGCGTCGCACCAACCACATTGTTTCCGTTGAGGTGGATTTGCCGTGGCAAATAAAGTTTTCCTTTCCATTGATGGGAAAGTTTGAGCCACTTTCACTGAAGGCCAAAGTACGGAATCCAAAGCAAAAACTCGACAAAAATATTGAATTTATGTCACAGAAGGAAGGCTCTAATATTGTATTTATGAATAAGACTCCGCTGCAAATGGCAGTTGAAGACGTGATCTATGCCGATTTGGAGTATAAATCTGGTACGCAGAGCCCACCAATGTTTATAGCATTTAATTATGTTATCAAGAGTAAGTAAACCAGCAGCTGATTTCTGACCAAGTCATCTGTTTAATGCATGCTCTCTTATCTCTCTTATAGACAAGCAATTCGATGTTCTCTACTTGAATACCGAGGTAGAGTACGATGCTAAGGCTGAGGCAGATGCAGCTGAAGCCAACGATTATGCGGAAGATACAACTGTTGTGTCGCCTAATGCTTGGAACACTACACCTAAGCCTGTAGCACAGAGCACTACCACTCAATCTCCTCCAGCACTTGCTGCAGCACCTATGCAACAAGAAAGCGATTCTATTTGCTTTACTCAGGAAGAACTGGACATGAGAGAAGCAGAAAAGAGCTATTTGGATGCACAATTGCAGGTTGCACTAGATATTGGCAAGATTGGAACACGTCTTGTACTCACTGGCAATTTGCCGCCTGGCAACAATGCAGCCGATGCTATACGTGGGCTAATTACGGACAAGTTGCATCTGTCACATTTGAAGGATAGTATTTTACAGGCGCGCTTTTTGCAAAAGGAGCTGCTGTTCGAGGTGGCCACGCCAAAGCAGAAAGTGGAGATACTGACCTTAGCACGCGTACTCTTACAACGTAGTCCTTATAAAATTGAAAGCACCGATCGTGACGTCTTCGAGATTTCGCAGCTAGCACGTGGTAACAATCTGCATTGAATTGTAAGCATAGAAAAATACTTCCTAAATAAAACAAAGCGATTAACACGAAGAAGCTTGAGAAGTAATGAATTTTTGGCGACATTATTTTAATAATAGAACACTAGCAGTTTTTTTTTAAGTGAAGTCAGCATTTGTGTGTGAGTTTTTTTAAGTTTAAGTTCTGTTGATTGGATGATTAGTAAAGTTATTTTTTATTTTTGTTTGCCAGGATTTTTTTAAATTAAGAAATATAAATAAAAAATTCTTAAAAAAAGAATGCACGAACTTTTTATGATCAATTGTGTTGTGGACCTAAAGTTCATATTTTATGCCGACTTCGAACGTCTAAAGTTCATATTCTTAAGAAGCCTTTACATGACATTGTTTACTCTCTTAGGAGTACTATTGTCTGCAAAGAGGTGACGACGGCCGATCAGAAAAATTAATTTCTAGTGAAAAAACTTTCTGTGTCAGATGGGAATTCCAACCTGGGTGTGCTGAGATTAATTGGCTCGCATGCGACACACTCATGGCCACAGCCGCTCCTTATGAAAATGACTTCCCTAAAAAAAAAAATTTTTTTAAAATGATTTTTTTATTTAAAACTTTTAATTTGGCTGATGATTTCCAGAGTTAAACTCTCGAGGACCATCGTCTATTTCACTTACATGAGTTCTATCGTTGGGTGTAATCCACCCATACTCATTTAGTATCTGCGTTTCTCATCTGTCAAATGAGACTATAAAATAATCAATTTGTTTTTAAGAATGAATACCCAACAACTGAAAAACAACAATATTTTATATGCAATTAATATAATTTTTTTTATATAATGGTTTACTTAGAAACATAGCAATTAGAGAAAAAAATAAAAATATAAAAAATGCATTCCGCAAAATCAGTTGTTACCTTTTTAGTTTTTACGCCATGGGTCTTTGGTTAACTGATTTGGAAAGCTGAAAATGTAAATAAGATAAAGTTATTTAATAATTATTTTTCGGCACAAAGTAAAATTTTTGTTCAAAAGTGAGCTAAATACTTACAAATTTTAAATACTCATTACAGCTGCTAAACATATCAGATTAGTTCGTATCTGGCAAAGTTGATTCATAGCAGTACGTACAGAGAGAGTAGGTCTGACTTTTGCAAATATAAGTGATTTCTTTTGATTTTATATTAGCAATCACATAAAATATTTCATTACTGATTACTATCGTGGGTGAAAAACACCCACAATTTTGAAACGCCATTACTATCGAGGGTGTAAACCACCCAAGCCTTTTAATAAACTGGTTTTATGTAAATATAACCTGAGTTTAAACGAGTAAATAATGCTTCTTAACCTCAATAAACATTCAAATGAGGATTACATTATAATTTAGTGATGATTTTCATGAAAAATGATATACTTCTCCAAGAAATTCAGCCTTATGGGTGGATTCCACCCAGGCGATAGTCTTCGAGGGTTAAGTGCTTGACTTCAGAGATACTAACACGAAAGATAAAAAATTCAACGTGATTCAATTCGATGATATAAATTTGGGATATAAGTGAATAAACCATTGACCGAAAATAACTGTTATTTTACAATTTTTAAATGTAAAAGACACAATGAAAAAATTATCGAAGAACTTTTTCAAATATACCATTATGATACAAATAGTCTCAGATTCACGAATATTAAGTGCCTTTTAAATTTTCGACTGATTCTATAAAAGTTAAGAATTAACTGTTATTTTTTGCCTATTATTTTTTCGGACAAAAATAACGGTTAATTTTGACTTTTATTTTATCGGTCAAAAATAACAGTTATATTATGACTTTTATTTTTTCGATCATAAATATCAGGCACTTTTTATTTTTTTAAAGGCCGCTTGACCAATTAAAAAACTATTGATACCATATTGATACCATATGAGACGAAAATAACGGTATCAATAGTTTTTTTTGGTCGGTAAAACAGCTTTTGAAAAAGCACAAATTGCCTGATATTGTTGACTGAAAAAATAAAAGGCAGAAAATAACTGTTATTTTTGACCGATAAAATAAATGTAAAAAGTAACTGTTATTTTTGCCCGAAAAAATATAAGGCACAAAATAATTTTTATTTTTGTCGGAAAATATAAAAGTTAAAAAATAACAGTGACTTTTTCGATAAAAACCAATGAATATACAGCTAAGAGTTATTTTTCATAGTATTGAAAAATTATTTTTAAATAAAATTTTGAATATGATTTTTTCCTTTTCGAATTGTTAACTTAAATTTTAATAAATGGTGTTTTAGAGACTTTTATATACTATAAGCGTCGCAACAAAGTGTACACCATATTTTTGAATACTTTTTACTTTATTTCAATAATTAAAACAGTGCAGTTATAAGAAAATGTAGAATTTTTGGAATTAATGTTTTAGGCTCTTTTTATAGACTTACTAGAACCAGACATTATTTTAAAACAGAAATTCACATAATTCAAAAATACTCCATTTTTTTCGAGTTAAAACAAAGTGTACACTTAAAGTTGAAAATATAAGAAAATAACTTTAGTCCAATTATTAATATTTTGTTTATTTTCCTCGTGCTGAATTGACATCTTTCAACCGTCTCAGCATGGATTCCAGGAATTTCCTTGCTACGTCTGACGAAATTTTTTGCCATTCTTCAAGTAAAATGGCTTTCAACGAGTCCTTGCTGGTTATCTTCCTCTTTCTTATTTGTCTATCCAGCTGTCCCACAAATGTTCTTTCGGATTCAGGTCCGGTAATTGTGGGGGATGATCCAGCTGTTTTGGAGTATTGTACAGTAGGCCAGATCGAAATTTAGATTTCGCCGGACACCGACTCAGAAGTTGGAGGGACTCTAAGAAACTATTTCTGCATCATTTTTTTGTTTTGGCTCCCTTAAACCCCTTTTTTGGCCAAAAAATCAAGTTTTTTGCATATAACTTTTTATACACAAATATTGGCTTAAAATAAAATTTAAATTTTTGGTCTTTACAAACTCTTTTGAGACCCCAACATTTCGATATTTCGTCTTTTTCGAAAAGATATATTTTTTTAACCCCCAAAATATATGTACCTATTTCTCCTGGTATTTAAGCTTAGTAGAAAGGTATTAAGCTATTCTTTTTCGATGTACCTTATGGTGTGATCAAGCTAAAACTAGGTGCCACAATTATATAAAACGTTGTAAATTCATATTCAAAAGGATTTTTTTTCAGCTAAATATTATTTAATTGGCATAATAACTGTTCGATTTTGACGAATCTTGGTATAAATGAGTTTTTAGGCACTGGAATCGAATTCTGACAACCGTTTTTAAGTAAAGTATGCAACCTTTATTCAGAACTGCAAAAATAAAGTAATAAAATATGAAAATTAAAAACGGCTCAAATTTTTTTTCAATATAAAAGATTTTTCTGTAATTTTTGATGTTTAATGTTTTTGAAAAAAATCGAAACTCTTGAATATCATAAATAAAATATAGTCGTTTTGTTCAGTTTAAAAACTGTGTAGATATATTTAAACAATCTTTAAAAAAGCTTTACATAGAAATATAGGTTTGGTATTTCCAACAAATACACATCGTATTTTTTATAATTTTTTGATATGACTTTGAAGCTCACAGAAAAAATTCCCCTGCTCAAGTTTATGATACAGACGGACCAAAGCAAGCAGATTGCGTTGATTGCTAGAATGCTTTGTAAATGTAGAATTGGGTTTGTCCCGCGGCCTGAACGTGCTCTATTTTGTTATAATATTTTTTTTATTTTGAATTGGGTTTAAGTGTTTTTTTTTTATTTATAGCAAAATTTTCTTGTTAAAAGGAAAGAATTTATTTAAAATATGTTTCTTGTGTAAATCAAAAGAATGCTTTTAGCATTTAACTTAAAACGTATTGAAAAAAAAACTGTATTTAATAGAAATATACGATAGCAGTGCATTTCAATAAGCTATTTGAAATTGCTTGAAAATACAATCGAAATGTTTTGTTTAAGTAAATTAATTCATCCAAGTCGGCCGTGAATTGAGTTGAAGTGAAAAACTAACTACAGTGATCTTCTTACTGCATGTTTTTGAAGAGTACCTTCCCTGTCATCGGAAGTAACAAAAAAGTAATTATATTGAATCTAAAAAAAAATATTTTGTCAGCTCTTAGCAACTTTTCAACTTTAAAATTATTCTTGAACTTTGTCTCATTTTAAAATTCTACTTCTTTGCAACCGATTTTATTTGAAATATTGTTGGTGAAACCAAAGCTATGCTTGAGTTGTTATCTTATTTGCTTAAAATTAGTTAAAAGTGCATTGAAAGCTTTAACGGAAATTGTTGACGTTTTGCATAACTTTATTATGCGCTGCAACAACACTGGCAGCAATTTTTTTTTTTACTATCGTGTAACTTAATCCATTTTCACAAAGTTCGGACAGCGACTGACAGCTGGCAGGTAAGTATCTGACAGCTGAATAGAATAAGAAAAGTAGATGTTGACTGAGCTGAGCACAAACGAGAGGACAGTCGCTCAAAATGCAAAGCTGTAGAAATATAGAAAATTAAAAAAAAAAAAAAAAAAATAAACTTTATCTAAAAAGATTAACTGCAGTTTTATATTGGCAGCCAAGTACATGCAAATAGGTGTGAAGAGAAAGAAGCCATTTGAAGTATCCCAATGTATCCCATTTGAAGTATCCCAAGCCAAACAAGCTTGGAATAAGCTTTAAACAAGCTTACAAGCGTAAGCCTCAAGCTTGGATAACGATTTCATTTACTATTGTAGAACGCTTACATGTAATTGTAGGATAAACGAAAGTGAACCCTTGGAATAATATTCCTTACTTCAAGCTTAATCCAAGTGTTGTTCAATTTTTTCCGGTTGGGAATTGAACCTTGGATGTCCAAATCACAACAAATCAAATAACCAGTGGCTTACCAACTAAGCCACGGAATGAAAATTGTTCGCGAGTGCTAATTGATATGTTGAATGTAGCACACTTGGAAAAAGCTTATTAAAACACTTATATCCAATTGTAAAAACAACACTTGGATTAAGCTTGAAGTAAGGAATATTATTCCAAGGGTTCACTTTCGTTTATCCTACAATTACATGTAAGCGTTCTACAATAGTAAATGAAAGCGTTATCCAAGCTTGAGGCTTACGCTTGTAAGCTTGTTTAAAGCTTATTCCAAGCTTGTTTGGCCGATTGGGCTTATGGCTGCTGAGCGAACAAAATGAAATAAAATACATTTATGTATGTATATATGAGAGCATCACAACTTTGAACAGTTGTGAAACTATTACCGTTGTCAGCGTTATCTAAGTATGATTGCAAAACACTTACTTGATGCAAGCCTTTCCAAGTATTATTGTACATCACTTGCTTTTTGTGTTTTACGCAATAGTTATACAAAGCAACTTGGAAATTTATTACGCGGGCAAATGTTTTTCAAGCGTGCTTGGATAAGGCTTGCTTTTTTGTATTGCATGTAAGCTTAATCCAAGCACTATTTCTAAATGGTTGATTGGGATGTATTGAAAGCAGCAGCTGCCTGGCTATTTGCTGAACGTGTGTGCATTAAAGTGAGTACCTAAAATATGCGTCAGAATTTTTTTTTTTTTTGTACATTATTTTCAAGCTTTAAAATAAATTCATTCAAAAACACACACATGTAAGTCTTCAATTCAAACATACACGTGCACTCTTACATTCACAAACGCACACAAGGCATACATCATAATCTGATTACGTCACAGCAATTTAATTAAAAACTTACAAACGAGTGAGCATGAAAAAGTTAGTATTTTTTTTCATGTTTTACTTCATATTGTTTTCATATCTTTTGTGCTTATAATTCTATTTGTTCCTGTGCTCTTTCTACTTACACTCCCTTTCTTCTTATTTTTTTTTTCTCATCATCTTTGTATGAATGTTCATATGAAATGCAGTTTTTCTTTAGCTCATGCTATGAAACTTAAGTAAAGCTAATTTAATTAGGAGATTGTCAAAGTTTTTCCAAACTTATTTTGTCATTGTAGATATATATGTATGTATGTATGTATGTTTGGGAGCAGCTTATGTTTGCCAGATGAAAAGTTTTTGTGTGTATGTAGTAGGTAAGTTTGAGGATTGTGTGTGCATGTGTGTTTGTCATTGTGACTGTCAAGCAAGCGTTAAGTCGACATGTTTCAATTAATACGCCAACACTTTGTAGCTGTTTTTCTGTTGAACTTAAAGTAGTTTTTTTCCCAAAAAAGTGCGAAAAGTAGTTAATATTATTAAGTCGGATAAAAGCGTTGAGTTGCGGCTGTAACAGTTAGCAGAGAAATTTTAACGAGCTATGTTTGTTCACAACATATTCACGGAAGGTCCTTGTGACTTAAACAATAAAAATGTGCTTTCAAGAACGCATACAAACAATATGCTATCAGAGAAGTAAAAAAAAAATACCATCTTTCAGAATATCATTGTTTTTAGAATACATAAGGTTTTTCAGCACATGAAGACTTACTCAAAGTTTATGTCAACGAAGAAGCGTCTTTTTTGATCGAAACATATATTTTGGAACGAAAATTCAGCCACAGATAACCTTGCAATCTTTTACGCAAACTGTTGCTGAATAAAAAAAATTTATTAGAATGAAATTGCATGTTAGTTAAAGTTCCAGCAGACAAGAATGTGCAGATACGACTATTGAAACTTATTGTAATCTCCAATTTCACACTGATGGCTTCAAAATGGAGAACAGCACAGGATCAGGTGTGAGCTGTGAAATGCAACAGATTAAAGAATTCAGATCACTGAAGAATTTTTCAGGCAGAAATTTAACCGATTGAAAAAGAAGCACCGATTGAAAGAAGTGGTGACCGTGGCATACAGATAAAGTGTGTGGCTTAGCATGCTCGGAGCCCGGGTTCGATCCCCAGCCGCGGCGAAAAGTTTTTTTCAATAAAAAATTTTTCTGATCGGTCTCCACCTCTCTGCAGACAATGGCAAACCTCAGAGAGTAAATAATGCCATGTAAAGCTTCTTGAGAACATGAACTTTAGCCGTTCGGAGTCGGCATAAAACATGTAGGTCCAGTTCTCGGTCAATTGTGTACAAACATTTAATAACACACACAACACAATTGATCATAAGAAGCTCGGTCAAAGTCCTTTCAATGGCTGAAATGGCCAATTTGTTTTTTTTTTATACTCTAAACCTGAAAGGTCAGGGTATATTAACTTTGTGCAAACGTTTGTAACGCATAGAACAAAGCGAGTCCGGTATAGAAAAGTATATATATTCTTGATCAGCGTCACCACGTGAGTCGAGCTATCTATGTCCGTCCGTCCGTCCGTCCGTCCGTCCGTCTGTGTGTTGTCCGTATACACAGGATAAGAAGAAGGAGTTGAGATAATTGGATGATACTTGGTACACATGGTCACATATACCCAAGGATCTGCACTATTGAATATTTTTGGAATCCGCCCACGGACACGCCTACCTCCCGTACAACGCAAAAATTTAAAACTGCATAACTCAGCTAATAATAAGTCTACAACAACATAATTTAGTATGTGTGTGCTTTATACCAACACAAAGATGTCTTTGAAAAATGGACGTCATCCGCTCACGGACACGCCCACCTCCCATACAACCCAAAAATTGAAAACGCAATAAATAAGCCTCTGTTTAACCTACAGAGCTAAAATTTGGCACATATGTTTTTTTGAACAAAACAAAGACGGTTTTGAAAAATGGACATCATCCGCCTACGGACACGCCTACCTCCCATACAACGCGAAAATTTAAAACTGCATAACTCAGCTCATAATAAGTCTACAACAACAAATTGTGGTATGTGTGTGTTTTATACCAACACAAAGATGTCTTCGAAAAATGGACGTCATCCGCTCACGGACACGCCCACCTCCCATACAACCCAAAAATTGAAAACGCAATAAATAAGCCTCTGTTTAACCTACAGAGCTAAAATTTGGCACGTATGTTTTTTATAACAAAAAAAAGATGGTTTTGAAAAATGGACATCGTCCGCCCACGGACACGCCTACTTCCCATACAACGCGAAAATTGAAAACTGCATAGCTCACCTCATAATTAGCCTACAACAATAAAATTTGATATGTATGTGTTTCATACCAACACAAATATGTCTTCGGAAAATGGAGGTCATCTGATCACGGACACGCCTACCTCCCATACAACCCAAAAATTGAAAACGCAATAAATAAGCATGTGTTTAACCTACAGAGCTAAAATTTGGCACGTATGTTTTTTATGACAAGACAAAGATGGTTTGGAAAAATGGACTTCATCCGCCCACGGACACGCCCATTTACAATTAATTTTTTTTTTTAAAGTGGGTTTAGGGTATTTCATAGTCGGCCTAGACCGACTTTAGACTTTCTTTACTTGTTTTTTTTTTTAAAAAGAAGCACAGGTTAATCACAGAAAAATCTAACCCCCACAAAGGTAGTAATTTTTGTAGATAACCAAGTGGTTATTAATACTACACCGTCTTCGACCTTTTTACACTACTCGGCCGTCTTCGTTTTACCCCTTTGAAAGTATCCGACCGGTCTTAAAATTTTATTACAGTGAACTTAAATCTAAAACAAAAAAAAACAAAAAACAAATTGGCCATTTCAGCCCTTGAAAGGACTTTGACCGAGCTTCTTAGGATCGATTGTGTTGTGTGTGTTATTAAATTTTTGCACACAATTGACCGAGAACTGGACCTACATGTTTTATGCCGACTCCGAACGGCTCATGTTCTCAAGAAGCTTTACATGGCATTATTTACTCTCTGAGGTTTGCCATTGTCTGCAGAGAGGTGGTGACCGATCAGAAAAATTTTTTATTGAAAAAACTTTTCGCCACGGCTGGGGATCGAACCCGGGCTCCGAGCATGCTAAGCCACACACTTAACCTGCATGCCACGGTCACCACTTAAATCTATCGATAAAAATAATTGCATTCAGCAATAAAATTGCATTTTTAACAAAAAATAATGTTTTTTTACTAACTTTAAAAAATGAAAAAAATTACTCCGACGTCGTCGTTGGACGATTTCGTCCACCGGTCATCTTTGACAGCACCTTACTGACAGACAAGGCGACGTTTACTAGCGACCTTTGGGAGAACTTCCTTATACACGACAAAGTATTTTTTAGTAAGGGTACCTTCTCTGTTCCCCCTCCTCTGTCAGATATACAGCGTTCCAAAATGTCACTATAAACGATATCGCCCAACGAAGACGGCGGAGGGTTAAAGTACTTGAATGAAAAACGACCAAAGCCCGACTGTCTTTGTAGAACGGAATACTAAGCAGTAGAGCTGGCACGAACCATTACCGATGTGAACAAAAGAAGCATCAACCTCAAAGCCAGTGTTAATGCCAACATAAGCTGGATTTCCAGAAGTGACTACTTTATATCAAGAAGGCTTTCTCCAGAACTAAACGACTACAGAACTAAGAGCCTTCTGCTCTTGGCTAAATGGGAAATCCGGATACTGGTAGGAATCCGAATAGGTTACTGGTCTATAGGTGTGACGGTCAATCGGATTGGAATCACAGCACCAGACTTTTTTCGAAACTGTAATGATCCGAAAGAAATGGAAACAATCACCCACTTGCTGTGTTAATGCCCAAATCTACAGAATCGTCAACTTCGATACACAGGAAACGGATTTTTCAAAGATTTAAAGCAGCGAGTGAACACACTATTGTAAGACATATGGAAGTTTTCCAAGAACACGGGATGGTTTTTTGAACGAGTATCAATAAAAAGGTATTAGGATTATTGGGTTTCACAACCAAATCGGTAACAGATAATCAAAACGGATTCGTAATTTATCAAAAGGTCCCACGACCCTTTTAACTTCATAGTTAAAGTAACAAGTTACAGTCAAATCGGGTGTTTTTACTTATGAAATACAGATTCGGTCTTAGTCTTTTAAGCAAAAAATTAAAAAACAGAAAAAACAAAACAAACAAACGTGCGTCAAGTTTAACAAAGTAGCTCAACAAGAAGTAGTTCAGTAAAACCAAGACTATCTGGTTTAGTATTTCTAGAAAAGCAATGTAATAAGAGAAATAATTGAAATTTTCAAGTGAAAAAAGTCTAGATAATACCAAATATTTGTCGTTTTTCTAGATAATACCAAATATTTGTCGAGGGTGGAAAAAACCCACTTTTTGATTATAAAACTGCTATCCCTAACCAGAATTGGGATTACCTGTATGGAACAATCTGTGAGTTCGGTATATCTGTTAACTTGAGAAGACTCTTCAGGATGATGTTGAGCAATACTTGCACGAAACCTCTACGAAACCTTCGAGGTTTCAGACAAGGCAACCCGCCATTATGCGATTTTTTCAATTTCATCATGGAGGGGATCTACGAAAGACAGGTGTACATCGCAACGGCACCATATTATACAAAGGTATTCGACTTCTTGCGTACGCTGATGATATCGATATTATCGCCCAGACAGAGAGATTTTGCTGCTACTATCGGCGCTATCGAAAAGTAATTTTGATACAGCCAAATAGATGCAGCCGCTCTTGGAGTGTTCGAGAGAAAAGCTCTTCGCAAAGTCTGATCCTGTTCAAGTTGACGACGACTTTCGCATTCGAATGAATCACGAGCTCTATGACGGCATTGACTTAGTTCAGCGTATAAAAATTCCACGACTTCTCTGGCTGGGTCATGTCTATTGTATGGATGATGAAGCTCCAGCTCCGAACACTGGTTGTCATGGTCACCTAAGTAAGTAAGTTATTCAGATTGTGCTATTAGTAGGGGAAGAGTGGCATGAAAGAGCCAGTTTTAAAAAAGTTTCAAAATATAAAAAAATAATTAATAAAATTATAATACTTGTATCAAAAGTATTTTCTCATTCATTTATGAACGTAATACCATGAAATATTTTCCAAAATCAACAATATTCTTGGACCTGTAGCCATTTATAATAAAAATGAAATTCGGCTCTTTCATAACACATGGGCATTGAAAGAGCCAACCAAAGTTTTGAAAGAGCCATCTTCTTATTACAAGACTTAACACGAAAAATAACGAATATTTTTTTAAAAATATTAATTGTTATTATAAAAAGTATTGTTTTTACAAAAATAAATTAAATAAATAAAAAAATTCAAAACTAAAAACAAAAAATAGTTAAAAAACTTAAAAATATTTTTTAGCAAAAAACTTAAATCGCTTTGAAGAAAATCTATAATAATAAGACCTATTCCAAAAACAAAATAAGAGGTTTAAAACACTTAAAAACATTTTTGACAAAAATAATTTAAACTTCCTTTACGCTTCTTCATACCACCGCAACCCAGCTCTTTCAAAACATATTGTCCAAAGAAACATAACCTCAAAAATTAGTATGAAATCAAGATTTTTCCGGCAAAATAAATATGTAATTGATAGGCCTAATATATCCATAAAATTATAGTATAATAATATTACTGTTAGTTTTAAAGGTGAAGACGTCACAAAACAAATAAAATGTTCTGAAAAACTTACTTAATGATGAAGAAATCCAAAATACGATACACCAACGTCGTTTATTATCAGTGATCTGTCAAATGTTCGTGGGTGCCATATGGCGAGTATTGCTTCTTAAAAATTATAATTTAAGAAGCATTCGTATGAAAACTACCGCGTAAATCATGATGGCTCTTTCAAAACTTGGATCTTTCATGCCACTTTTCCCCTAGTCTTAGACTGTAGGGATTTAAGACAATTAGTTTATAGTAGGGCTCTCGATATTTTTCGAGCTTTTTTCGGGTATCCGGTTACCCGGGTATGGTCCGGGTAACTTGAGCTACCCGGGTAGCCCGGGTACTTGATATACTCGAAAATCGAGAGCCCTGGCTTATAATGAATTATAATTTTTACATTGAATGTGTGTAGTTTTGATTTCTGTTACACCAATCAATCAATATTTGTGAATTAATAAATTTCTGAGGATAATTTTGATTTCAATTCGTTCAATTCCTAAATAATAGTTCATATAATACGCTTAAGTACCAGAATTGAACATTCAAATTCATCACAATTCGTAGAGCTAAAGTTTTGTCCATCAGTTCTGTACCATTAAAGAATTAATGCCTTTGTTGGTAATAATGGAAGTTGGCAGCTCAATGTGAAATCAATGTTACTTTGGTTTGCGTCGCCATAAATACGGGATTTAACTTTGCTTCATACCCACCCTAACCCGCTAACAGAAATGTCAACACAAATGCCTAATGTATGCAATCGCACAGCATTGAACCATTCAACGATGGACGCTAGTTGATGTAGCGCTTTTATGTCCTTTTCAGTTTTTTTTTTGCTTCTATTTTTGTTTTTGCACCATCATTCGAATACATATTGAAGAATTAAGAGCGAAAACATTTTGATTTTGATTTTGAATTTATGCAGCACTTGTGAAAAAGGATTTCAGCGGAAGTGACGATGCATACAAATAGCGGCCAGATCAGTTCAGTCAGCTCTAGTGAGTGTGAGAGTGAGTGAGTGAGTGAGTGAGTGAGTAAGTAATGCCATGTTGGTTCATGGTGGTTGGACCGACCATTTCTGATGGCCTGTCCTTGTTGATGCCTGTCTCCGTTTGATGCTGGTTGTCACCAACATTAGCATAAATGCAGCTTTTAATTTGAATTATTCATGAACGACGCCTGGTAACGCCACGCTGTGGCCACTTGTGGCATTTGACATCGCGCGCGCTAAGTGCCGGTACAGAGAAAGAGATAGCAAATAGATTGGTGTCTGTTGGTATTGATGGTTAAGCAGAAATGCTGATGCAATGACATGTTTTCTATTAATGGTGGATTGTATAAAAAATTCTTTTAAATGTTCAGCATCAATTTTCTATCATCGAAGAAGGAGCAAAACAAAAAAATTAAAGCAAAAAGGAAGAAAGAACAAGTTTCAAATACAACGTGAATTATTTTTAACTAGCAATACCCGGCGCGCGTTGCTACGCCTTAGGCCACGTGCATAGTAAATGCCGATTCAGACTGCCTGCCTGTGTCCGCAGAGTGTGTGAAAAAGCGAGAGAGATAGATATTTGTATCTCATTTGTTCACACAGATTTCAGCTTGCCTGTCTGTCTGAATCGGCGTTGAAAATGCACGCAGCCTTAGACAAACACATGTACTTCATCTGTGACTTCAGAACCTATTCGATCAAAAATGTAGCTTGTAGGGGAAGGTGCACCCACTTGACCAAAGCTCAGACCAGTTTTCTATTAGAAGGACATTACCAAATGGCAACTCCATTCGGAATTTCACTGATCAGCGATTTTTATTTCCAATGCTATTTGCTATTAAAAATTTGGCTTGTATGGGCGGATTCACACCCCGTTTTCCAATGCCCGTGCTATATTTCTTGTCGAAAGACATTTCCAAAAATTAAATTTATACTGAGTTTAAATATAATGAAACATTAAGTACCACAGCTATTCGATATTAAACATTTAAACTATGTTGATGGTGTCACGACCCAATTTCCAATGCTTGCTGGATTTTTCCAGTGGATGGACACGACTAAATGTTATATTCCTTCCGAGTTTCACAAATTTGTGACTTATGTTTCTTAAATTATACTGAAAAGTTTGAATGCCTTAAAAGTGTCACGCCCCTTCTGCAACGGCTTTAAAATTTTACCAGTAAAACAGCACGTGAAAATTGAGGTCAAATACAGAATTTTGGAGCTGTGCAACATGTAATTCTAAAGCTATTCGATATCGATGCCAAACTTCACAGGAGCGCTCTGCAGACTTTGCTAGAGTTTCCCTGAAAATTTCATAACAATTGGTTTAGCGGTTTTGAAGTCTACTTGTACATACAATCATTTTAATATGCAAAGAAGATATTAACAGCTTGTTTAAAATATGCTTAACTTACGCATCCTTTAAACACTAAAATATGCGTCAAACATACGTTTTCGATGCGTTTTACATGCGCTGCGTAGCTTATGCCAGGCTGTCTAATATAATGGAAAACCATTCAAAAGTTGAATTATAATATTAAGGTTCAACTAAAACTACTGGAGATCAATGCAAATGCATTATTTATAATGCTATTATAAAAAAACAGAGAAACCAACCAACTTGAGACCCTCCTCCTTTTTGAAATCGGTTAAAAATAAAAAATATGCTCCAATCACAATAACTCTTTTAATGTGCAACATTTATTAACACGCGAAATAAAAAACTTTGAGGCTTCTGTTTGGAACAAAATCGAAAATCCAACTAAATTAAAGAAGTTATATTGGTATTCCTCTACATTTATGGTCATCATTTTGTTACAACTTCATTTCATAGTACCAACCTATTTGATTTTAAAAAAGACGTTGGAAAATAAAAACAAAAATTATTTTCTGATGCGTCCAATATAAACCTATTGAAAAGTTTAAAGGAAATCTATTTTATAAGGTTGTATGCATGAACATAATTTCTGCGCAGATGAACACAAACAATGACATATCAATGCGACATTTCAGATCGTACTGAGATCCTCTGAGAAGCATTTGAGCATATTCAATGGAATATTTGTATACTGAACAGTGTTGCCATCAAAAAAATTTTCATATCGAAACTTTTGCACTCTGCTCGTCGGATTTTCATCGGATCTGTAAAATTTTCAAAAACAACAACAACGTAGATCAGAAATCTCGTATTTGATTATGATGAATCCGAAATTATTAAAAATAACGAATACATTTAAATATAAAATTCGTGATCCCTTCAGAATTTTTAAAAAATAGAGAGAAAACACCAATTAAACAAAAACAAAAACAAAATTTTTTACCTCGTCTGGAAGTCGAACCCATGTTCCCAAGCGCTTGTTTTAATAAGCAAGCAAATTACACAGCTGTAAAGTTATATATTTATACATATAGTGATTCGATTATGAAAAAAATCTCGTTTCGAGCATGAAGTTTGCATTCTCCTCCCGCTCTCGGGTTCATTAGCAAAACGTTTTCGAACTTCGTTTTCGAAATAAATATCTGCGATTTCGGATTCACCTCCAATTCGAGGCAAATAAGGTTTATTAGGTATATTTAAAAAATATTATGCTGATATATATTTCAAAATACTATTCGGCACACATAGTAAGAGTAAAAATAAAATGAAATAATCATCATTCCTTACATTGTCATTAGTTAAAAGAGATTTCACACAGATGTTTTAAAACAAAGTGTACAGTTGCCACCAATTTTTTTATCTTGATTTTTTTTCAATACATATACTTAAAGAAAAATATTCAAAATCGGACGTCGGATCAATTTTTTTCTGAAATCGTAACATTTTGATGAATTTCGACCATGTATCGGATCATCGGATTCAAGACCGAAAATCGTAACAAATACGAAATATCGGACCATATGGCAACACTGATACTGAAATAACTACAACAATAAAAAATTTCATCCCCCATTTCATGGTAAGATTTTAATATATTTATATTTCTCTCTGAGCAAGAAGTTGACTGCAAATAAAGTAGCTAGTGTTGCCATAAAAACAAATTTTAAATCTGAACTATTGTATAAAGCTTTCAATCCGTCGAGATTGTGTTATTGTCGATGAATAACATTTGCAATAAATAACAAAATAATAATTTGGTTATATATCAGGCATAAGAGGAAAAAGATTTTTTGACTGTAAATATGTATAAACAATTCAAGTCTGAAAACCATAACAAATACGATGTCAGATTGTTGGCAACACTGCTCAACAGACCAAACTGAGAGCAACTCCCGACACAACATGGCAGCCGTGCTGAGTTACTCTCACTCACGCATTGGTTTTCTGCTGCTTGTTGTGCTGCTTGTACAACATTAGCATGAATTAAAAGACATGAATTCTTAAATAATTAAAGAAAAAGTTTTGTAAAAAACGTAGTACCCTATTTTAATTTCGCTTATCATAGCAATTGAATAGTGAAAAAATTATAAAAATCGGTTCAGCGGTTATTGAGAACACGTCGCCGCAAATCCGTGAGTCTCCTTTTATATAATAGTATAGATTAAAGAGCATTTGAGAAAATCAGTGAAATGCTTCAAGAGTTTTCAGTGGTTATAATTCGTTAATGAAGTCACAATGAAGAGAAAATAATTTTTTATATTATTATCTACAACAACAATAGCTGCTGATGCTGTGAGCACAGTGTTGTTGGGGTTGGCAACAATTTTAATTAATCAACGAATGCTTAACGTAAGTTTTATATTCAGCCAACAGTTTGGTTGATTTTATAATTTACTCAATGTTGCAATGATTTTTTTAGGACATGAAATGAAATCAAATGAAAAAAAAATAAAAATGAAAATGAAAAAGCATGAAAGAAACGCAAGGCTTTTGTTACAAAATGTAATTAAAAGTTGTGACAATTATTTGCATTGTCTGGGATTTTGTGCGATTTTAATTAAACCTGCACCAGCACAGATTTTCACAGTTGTAAAGAGGTTTTGTTTTTTCATAGTACGTGAAAGCAACTTTATATTTGCACAGTGGAACTATGAAGCACACTTGATGTAGCACATAATTAAATAGAAGTAATCAGCAGCAAGGACTGTGTTCTTCAAAATGTATGACATAATCATTTAATGGATATTTCAAATCTAACTCACACCACCCTTGCCCGAGTTTAATAATGGACTCATTTTGCTTTTGCCTCATCATCATTTTAAATGTAGTTAATCGATCGGTTGCATTAAAATCAAGTTAATGAAACTTTGACATATTCATGTACTCACCGTGTCAAAAAAAGAAAAAAAAAAAAAAATATCAAAAGCAAATTCAGTCAAATGCAGAACAAATGTTTACAACGTTCTAGTCATCATCATCATCCGAATCAACAACAATAACTACTACTACAACTACTACAAGAACAACAATACAACCACAACTATATGTTTGTTTGTATGTATGTATGTATTAATGTATGTCCCTAATACCCAGCGGCAATCAAATAAAGTGCGAATACATACAGAAAACCACTTTTCGTAATTGAAGTGGGGTTAATGTAAGGCATACGTATATAAATATACATTCACACACTCACACAAACATGCATGTATATGAGAATAGGACATGCTAAGCACCTGCCAGAGTATGACGCGAAGGTGGATGGGTGCGCGGTGGTCAGCATTGTTTTGTAACAATTTAAATAACATTTGTTCTTGGAACACTTTGAAGCAAACAAATGTATGAGTGACTCAAAGTAACCGAATGACAAAAAAAAATAATATACTGAAGAGAAAACATAAAAATGCAGCCACGTGCGCACTACGACAGTGGAACAGGCAGAAAAGTTAAGCTGTTAAAATTTGTAAGCCTGAGTGTTAAAAAAATATCTTTGAAAATGAAGCAAAGACGAAACAGAAGTTCTCGTTTAGATCATCAAAAAAATGTTTTATCAATTTTTTAAAAATTTAATAATGAAAGAAAGAAAAACCAAACAAACATGTTTGCATTCGTCAGGAATTGAACCTGCAATTAATAATCTTTCAATGCTTTATGTACTACACGACCACTTTACACTAACTGGCTATCGAACGCATTCGTTCTTTCGTTTCCTGCAATTCTATTGATAGACGAAAGGATCTTACATACTTACTTATATAGAGCTTAGAACCTTAAGACGTTTTTGGCTCATCTAAAAATTTGGGTCAGCCACTTTTGTCGTGCGCTTGGTGGCGTCTGTTAGAAATTCCAATCATCGTCAGGTTGTCCAATACCTCGTCTTTCTAATAGAGATGAGGTCTTACTCTTCGGCGTTGATTCCACTGGGAACCAAAACGAATAATTTTTTCGCTGAAAAGTTGTCGTAAATTTTCTCGACATGACTTAGCCAGCAAAGTTTTTCAATATTACAAGGATACTAACAAAAGTTCGCTTACTTGCTGTAATTTTATAAATTTTCAATAAATCAAAAATTAAAAACTATTTGTTATAATCTTACAATATATCACTCTAATTTTCAGAAAGATCGGTCAATATGAAGACAAGAAAACGTAAAATTAGTGAAGCAGTGTCAGTGGATATTTCTGTGTCAACGCAGCAAGAAATTCGATTTGCTATTCTTTTTGCCATTTTTCTGTGGAGGACGAAGTTCAAGAAGGCCGTCGAAAATCTGCGACTGACGATGTAAGTGCATCGCTGGTGAAGTCTAAAATTGACCCAGGAAATGATTGCTGAAGAACTGGACTTTAATGCCATGGCTGTATCGCGAATATTAAAAAATAATCTTGGACATACGAAAAAATCTGCACGAGGGTTCCTTTTTTTTTAAATTTTAACTGAAGCTCAAAAAGAGGCACATGTGCGTTTTGCTCAATATTTTCTTGACAAATTCAAAAATGGAAAGTCTTCCACTTTTCAGAAAATTGTAACAGGTGATGAAGTATGGTTTAACAAGTACGATTCTGAAACCAAACAACAAAGCATGGTATGGAGCCATGAAGAGCCAGAAAGTGCAAATCCATCCGTTAAAGTAAAGCAACAAAAGTCAGCAACAAAAGTAATGATGTCAGTTTACATCACCGGAGAGAAAGTTGTAGCTGCTATTCCTTTGGAAGAAGGTCAGACGGGTACTGCCAAGTTGTGTACTTAAACTTGCTTACCAGAAGTATTTCAAAGTTTATTAGTAAAACGCCAAAAAAAGAAACTTTGCCGATACTTTTTACATCAGACAATGCTCCAGCGCACACTGCTAGAAAAACAAGTGACGAAATTCGACCAGCACCTTATTCCCCAGATCTAGCACCTTGCGACTTATGGTTATTTCCAAAAATAAAAAAAAAAAATTTGCGAGGAAGAGTCTTCAACAGCAATGAGGAGATAATAAATGCAGTCAATAAGGAAATTGCAGAACTCCAAAGAGCCGATTTTGAAGACTGTTTTTCAAAGTGGATTTATTGAAAAATGTTTAGAAATAAATGGCGGTTACGTTGAAAAAATACAAAGAGATGAAGAATAAAGATATAAAATTAAAACATTTTTTGTTTAGTTTTTTCTTCTCTATTAAGCGATCTTTTGTTAGTCCCCTCGTATATGTACAGTAGCGGTCAAAATAATAGTAGTGCCAAATATGAAAAGTGATCAAGCACGTTATTTTGTAAACAAGCCTTTTTTACTCGCCTTAGCTGTTATATACCGTTAAATGGTGAGTATACAATCTGGTGACCTGATCTTGTTAACAACAAAATTTGTGCGGTTAAAAAAGTAGTAGCGTTTTATTAATACATACAAAGCATTGAAAATTTCGCTAAATTACAGTACAACTTCTACAGTCCGGTCATGCGCCAATTTGGACTCTCCAATAATTCGGACACTGCCATAATTCGGACAGTTCCAAATTATACCTCTACAATCCGGACAAATTTTTTTTTTATGCAAAAAGGCAGTTATTTTTATTTCGCACACTTATTAATGTATGGATGTATGGAAGTTATCAAGTAGGATGTGCAACTGTTGCACGAATGTATTTAGTTATTTTATTATTTAATTTATTTATTTATTTAGTCTTGTCGTTACAGCAGCGATGTTTTTATTAAATATATGTTGAAAGAATTGATAACTTTGTTTTATTTCATCAATTTTGCTTCAAAAATATTTACTTCTATAGTCCGGCCAACCTCGATAATCCGAACACCCTAAAACTATATGTGTCCGGATTACCGAAGTTGTACTGTATATTAGAAATACACAAAAAAGTAAGTATTGAGCCATTTTCCATCAGTTTATATAAAAACAAAATTTAGTTGTGGCGTATTTTTCTAGAAATGGTACGAGGAAACCATTTTTCTATTGAAAAGCGGGAATTGATAAAAAAATTAATTTATGAGAGCAAAACATACCAAGAGGTTGAAAATATGTTCACCAACCGCGATTTTCAATGCTTTAAAATATAATAAAAAACTAGAGACACGTGGACGCAAGACAGTTATGACGGTGAAATTGATTGAATGAGTGGTACGGTACTATAAGGCCAATCAATTTGCCTCTGCAGTACAAATATAAGAAGAGCTTAATGTAGAGCAAGTATTCGTACTTAACTCAGACTTCTTACGGAACAATATTTGAGTACGCATGGTCCTCGTTAAGTGCCCAATTTATCCAAGAAGCATGTTTAAAAAGGATTCAGTTGGCAAGAGAACATTCTTTGTAGCCAAATGAAAAATGAAGGACGAGTCCAAAATTGTAATGTACGGTGGTAAAGGGTTTCGTCAATATGTTCGAAATAGTCAGTACAACCTGAAGTAAGCCACAAAAACCATTAAGCACGGTGGTTTTAAAATTATGGATTGGGCATGCTTTTCTTTTTATTATGTTGGTCCAATTTATTGTAAAGAAGCATTAGTAGATCAACATCTTTACGTCAAAATGTTACAGGAAACTATGCTCCCGTATGCAGAAGAGGAGTTGCCGCTAAAATGGGTTTATAAATAAGATAACGTTACGAAACATACGAAAAAACTTGCAAAGAAGTAGTTCTGGAACAATCGGATCCAGCTCTTCAAGTGGCCTACTTAGTTGCCGGATTTGAGTCCGATTGAAAATTCGTGGTGTGATTTTAAAAAGAGCATTGCTGACTCTAAACCTTAAAGCAAACAGCAGCTTTGGAAAGAGGTTGAGCGAACTTGGTACTCCATACCTATCAAGACATGTCCGGATATTGTGAAATATGCCTCGCCCTTGCAAACCAATAATTACTTACAAAAGTAAAACAACTAAGTATTAATTGCAAGTAAGAATTACAATTTATGTAAACTGTAAAATTAAT
This sequence comes from Tetanocera ferruginea, assembly GCA_958299015.1. Classification (NCBI taxonomy): domain Eukaryota; kingdom Metazoa; phylum Arthropoda; class Insecta; order Diptera; family Sciomyzidae; genus Tetanocera; species Tetanocera ferruginea. The sequence continues at coordinate 164,688,078 of OY282641.1, forward strand.
TACCAAATTTTTTGTAATTTTTCTATTTGTGTTGAACTTTTTATAATCACTACTATTTTTTTGACCAATGTAATATGATGCAAGTGGCAAATATTTTAAGTTATTTTGAGCTGCGAGCTTGTTTTAGTTCAAAGTTTTTGTTGAATAAATTATGAAATGTAGAGAATACTAATTTTTAATAAAAATAATTAAATCCGATAACGTGCGAGTTTTATTTGAAGTTTTTGTAGAATCATTGTGGACACTACTATTATTTTGATCGCAGCTCTATGTAGAAAGGATCACTGAAGCTTATATTCGAGCTTAAAATTTAATAACGACTGATTTATGTGGAAAACCATCACGACAACTGTATTTTTAAATTGTCTGAAATAAAAATTAAAAAAAAAACACCTTCAAACCTATTCCACTGTGCAATGGCGTATTTGCAGCATTAAATTGAGTCCGACACGCAATTCGTTCATTTTGTTTTGACGCGGCATCGTACCGGATGTCTAGTGTGACTTAATGTTCCCCAGATGACACCTTTTTTCCATTCACTTTTCGTAATTTTTGCTGTGACAAATGCTAAAAATGTTTACCTTTGTGGCCCGTTTGTTCTTCTGTTATTACTTGACTCTGTCAAACATCGTGCAATAAAAGTGAAACATTCAACTAATTTACTTTTGTTTTTTTTTTTGTTTCTTTTTTGAACCGCCCCTCCAACAATTGCAATACAAAATAAAATAATAAAAGAAAAAAAAAAAAAACAAAATACAACAGAAACTGTTATTTATAACATTGCGACTTTGATCGCATCATTTAAGCTATGAGCGTCAAGAGGGGCTGGAGGTGTGGTGCGTTAGGTTAATTTATAGAATTAAGAGCGCGCGTTTTTTGTTTTTTGTTTTTTTTTTTGCTGTGTAGAACTGCGATTGTAATCAGCAAATTGATTACCGCACAAAAGCAATTAGACGAAACTACGTACCCGACTCCGACTCCAACTCCAATTTTGGTTTCGAGTCGGTTACCCAATCTGGTCGGCTTGGATTTCATACGTATAGCGGATCCTGGGCTGATCGAATATTGTATGGGACGCAGTTGAAATGCTTTAATGTTGCTTTTGTAATTTGTTGCTGGTTTTATTGTTGTTGCTGCTGTTGTTCTGATATTGATGTTAGATTTGCTTTAATTGTAATAGTTGTTGTAGCTGTTACTGTTGCCATTATTATCGTTGTTGTTATTGTTGTTGTTGTTGTTGTTGTACTTAGCATGCAATTAAATTTTGCTCATTGGAATTGAACATAAAATCGTTGAATTGCGTTACGCGGTTGCAGAGCGCAAGTAATTAAGTTAATGAATGTGGTTAAAGTTACGCTATAAAGCGGATTTAAGCAGCAAATATTGAGCTAGGCAGGGTATAGCGGAAAATCAGTCCAGGGGCGTTAAAGAGTTCAACTGGCAATGTAGTCTACAAATTTAACCAGCGAAGTACTAAAAAATAAAAAAAAAAAAATTGATTTTGATTTAAACTTTTTAACTACTTCAGATAATCAAAGGTTTCAAGCATAAATAAACTTTTTAGGCATTAAATCTTGTTTGCTACATTTTTGAACTACAACATTTTCTACTCCTATTTTTGCCAACGCCTACATGCAACATGCAAGCAGCAATATTGCGTGACCTGCTGACTTTTTTTTTTGTTTTTTTTGAGTTGATTTTGTTGCTATAACTCAATTGTTTTAAAATTTCACTTAAGCACACTTCAATGATAAAAATAACAACAACAACAACAACAACAACAACAACAACAACAACAACAACAACAACAACAAAAACTAAATCAGTACTACAGTAAAAAGTAGCAAAACTTTATTATGTGTTGTCTTAAATAAGTACAAGTCTTTGTTTTTTTTTTTAACTGTAAATTTTTGTTCAGCTCATGTTCATGTTTCAGAACACTTAAAAACACTTTTCACCTAATAAACGATACAAAAACAACAACAACAACAAGGAAAACAACAAATTGCAGGATAAAATAAAAGTCAGGAAACCAAAAACATTTTGTGTACCTACTTTGTACCAACTAAATAGTAGTTATTTTTAGAAAACACAACAGTAACAATAGCAACAACACTAACAACAACAACAACTAGCATTGATAGGTGCGGCTTTTGACTTAGTTTTTTAACCCATTTGAAGGCATTGACAGAATAAATAGATAAAAAATAATACCAAATCTGCCATAAATGTGAAGTGTGTTTGACGTTTCCCTGAAAAAAAGTGAAACGTAGTAAGTTGTTGAAACTTCAAATCAATGGGCAACAATAGCAAAGTTTTCAAACAAATTATAATAAACTTTTTCAAATTTATTAAAAAAATGAAGACATGAATGAAGACATTCAAGGTTATGCAAAACATTGAATGATATTTCAAAGTGCATTAAGTGTATTTGTCCAAAAGAGGGTCAAGCTGACTAAGCCTGTAACTTTGTTTTTATAATAGAAGAGAAAATAAAGTATAAATTTTTGTTTTTAGAAAAACTGAACGTAATAATCTTTTTTCACAAAAGCAAATTTTAAAGAATTTAAGAAATTAAGTTATGCTAAAATGAAAAGCTCCTAAAGAAATTAAAAAATAAGATAAAAACAGTTAAAAAACGTTTATTTTTCTCTAAGAATAAACTTATAAGTTTAAAGGATATTTAAATTGTATAAAAAATTTTAATTCTGCTTGATACTACCTTTTTTTTTAACCAACCCACGGACACGCCCATTTACAATAAATTTTTGTTTTTGTTTTTGAAAAGTGGGTTTAGGGTATTTCATAGTCGGCCTAGACCGACTTTAGACTTTCTTTACTTGTTTTTTACTGTTTTTCTCAAAAACAACTTTGTCTTTGTGGGAGAGGAAGATGTCTTTTCATTTTCATACATTTTTTTTGGCAGATCTGCACAACCACATATAACTTGTGAGACCTCTTGAATGTAAAATTCGAAAAAATTATTTAATTCGATACGCCCTACTACTCATAATGTCGAGCATAGTAACACACATAGCTGTTGCAATATTTAATTGCAGCCCATTATAGCCCGTAATATTGTTTTTTTCGGGAGGGTGTGTTTGAGTATGAGTCACGAGCATGTTGACAGCCGAGTCAAAAATTGAAATAAAACGCGTAAATTTCATGTTTTTTTTTTAAAAAAATGCTATTTCAGATGTAGCTTCCAAAATTAAGAAAAAATCCTTAATAAATAAACAAAATTGGTAAGACTAGTTAAAAAAATGGGATTTTTTATTATTTTTATTAAATTAAAAAAGTTTTTGATCCTACCAAGTGTATCAGCAGACTTCAATTTTAGCTTCAATCGCGAGCAAGTGAATGTGCAATAAAAATTAACCAGTTCCTTTTTTATATATTTAACCTATAACCTAGCCATGTCCTTTGTTATGTATAATATACAAATTTTTCAGTAATAAATTAAGTTTACAAAATAATATTGATTTCAGATTTTTTTCAATTAAAATCTTTTAAAACTGAAATATTTTACACTCATTTCAACACTCATAAATAACTCACTTCATATTAAATATTTCATTGAAAGAAGAAATAACTATTTAAATGATCTAAAAATATTCTCGTTAGATAACATTGCTTGCAATAGTAACACACTAGCCTGCTTCAACAAACAGTTATCCATGAGAACATTCCTTTTTTTTATTATTAGTTATCATAAATCTGCATTCTTTGTTGCTGTCAATCAAGCCTTTGTTCAAATAACGCAAAATGAATCCGTTGTGTGTCGTCTATAGATCCTTGAGATCTCTGAACAGACAATACTTGCTGCGGCTTGCCTTCTTGCTATTCTTCTACCACTTCCGTTTCCTCTATGGCAGCCATATTGATACCCATTTGACAATAAATTACATAGTCTTGTATTGCATTTAATTATTTTGTGTTGGTTGTGCATGTTGTTCCTTTCGTTGTTGTTGTTGCTGTTATGTTTGTTGTTGCCGTTATTATGGCTGCCACTGCTACTGTTGTCGGCATCATTGTCGTTCTACGTTATCGTTGTCGTTGTCGTTGCCGTTGTCGTTGTCGTCGTCATCATCGTCAGACAATAATAATAATTTCTCAGCCATCTATTTCGACCATTTGCTCATTCATACATTTTCAATTTGGGAAAACTGTCTTCATTGCAGTCAATCTTTAGCAGCATTCATCTGTCCATTCATCTGACTATCTATCGGGTCATATTTTCATGCATGTGTCCTTCTGTCAGTCTAGGCGGTTAGCCTGGCAAACATCGACACAGCTCAACTTGGTATTCGTTGCATTGTCTTGTTTCCATTGTTATTCTGCAGCAGAGGTCTAATGGCTGTCATTTCCGCTGTTCTCTTATACTTCACACCCGCGCTCTGACTCTCTCTCACTCCCACACGCTTTTGTCCACTAGTTCTGTTGCTGTCACAATAGCTTTTCCTTTTGAATATAGATTACCTAATATCAATTATTCGTTATACAGCGTGAGCGTCACGTGACCATGTAACGTATCTCACTTGCTGCTGTTGCTGCTGATTCTGTAGAGTTGAAGAGCTGTTGCTGCAAGTGCTCTTCTGCCTAAGGACATTCCATATGCAGCATTGTGCCTTGTCATCAATACCAGCAGCGATGCTGGCAGCATAATAGACAACAACAATATGAATTGCAATGGCAATGGCAATGGCAGCAACAACAACAGGCAGCAACAACGATTAATTTTGCTAGCTATTGTGCAGCTGTAGATAGCAAAATTGTATAGAAGCGCTACAAACAGCAACAGCAACAAATCATAGAGTTTCTAAGGATTTCCATATGACGTCTGTTTGTATGTATGTCTTCAGTATGTTGATTAAAACATTTTCATTTCAGCTTGAAATTTGTTTGAATGTGTGGAATTGTTACAACAACAATAACATCAATAACAACCAGTCAACACAAACACCAACGCAACAGCAATTTGTAGTGTAATAAATGTTACGTAAACCACGCTTTACTAAACTGTAATTGTACACTGTGCGAAGAACATCAACCTGTGTGATAAACTATGGGAAATTGTTGATAAATTGCATTCAAAATCGTTATTATCACCAAATTTGAAAACAAAATAAAATATGTTTCTCAACAAAGTGTGAAATGCTTAAAAATTTCATATTAAATTCATATTTTTTCCAACCGAAAATGGGGTACACTGTGACCCATTTTATAAAAATTTTTGAAATTCAAGATTTTTTCCGACATATATTTTCATTTGTTGCTCTTTTTTAAATTATTTTATTTGCTAAGCAATTTTATTTTCAGTTCGGAATGACTGGGGCTCGATTCAAATGACCATGGGTGTCCCCATCTGAAAATAGCTGAACAAAAACTATTTCATATGTATGAATCCAGTTTTTGAGCTGAACTTTAACAAATATTTTCATAGTTTTGTTAATTAATTCTGAGTGCAGTTTATTTATTTAGCCTAGTTTATATTTTAGAATATTCACTGCTAATCCGAGAAAAAAATGCTGCCAACTGCTTAAAAGCTGCTTAAGACCTTAGTTCTGACCAAACATGGCAAGTCAGAAGAAATAATGGATTAACAAAACGCCTTTCAAAGAGTGCGGAAAAATTCTGAGTGGCATAAGCAAAACATATTTTCACACACATACACACACATACTCACCATTCTGCAAAAACATTCTCATGTTTATACATCCGTTTTTTTTTTTTAATACACATATTCATACAGAAACGAAACGTAAAAAAAAATAAATAAAAAACACATCCGAATAAAATGGTACTCATGAGAATTAACACTACATAATTCACAATGCAATTTAAACAAAAACAACAATAACAACATTCAAAAAATAAAGATAACATGAACAACAACCGTAACAGAAGCAACAACAAAAGGCAAAACAATGTGTAACAATATAGCAAAAATGTTGTATCTCTCAGTACTTTATTGTTTTCAGCCATTAAACTGGCTCGCAGTCACAAGAGGAAGCACAGCAACAATAAAAAAAAACAACAACAATAGCTTTGCATACGGCTACACGTTTTTATGGCTGCCATACATGCCAGTTTTTTCCATTTTTTCGGTGAGTTCCTTGCAGCAGCGTATGTGTTTCTTTTTGTGGGTGTGTTCCGGGTCTATCGCTTGCATATTTTTATGCAACAAAAGTGCATCTTGCAACAGCAAAAAAAACAAAATACAACACAGAAAAAAAGTAATAAAATACAAAACAAATGACCAAGCAGAGGTAATATTAAAATAAAATGTTAAAACAAAAAAATTGTGGGAAAAAAAACCCCAAAAAAAAACAAAAACCACTCCAACGCTCAATGATGAACGAACGCGTTTTGTTTTACACTTCACTGAATTGTAATAAAAATGAATTATAGCACTGTTATTTCCCACAACAACATCAACAAAAACAACAACAACAACAACAAAATCGCCATTTTTATATTAACAAATGCAAACACTTTCAGCAGATTAAAATTTTTGCATACTATAGTATAGTGCCAATAGGCTAAAAGAAACATTTTTAATAAAAGCAAAGCAGTTCAACGAAACGCTAACGGCTATTTTTGAAGTATTATAAAGTTTTTTTTGCAATTTTGTTACGACGGAAAAGTAATTCCATGAGTAATATTTGTTTTTTTTTTAAGAAAAATATTGTCATATAATTGTATGAAAACTCTGGGTAAAGGCAATTGAATGAATACACAGCTTATCCCGAGGTGCGCTCTACAAAACAACAAAACCCATTTTAAAGTATTTTTTTGATAAAGGCTTCTTTACTATCATCTAAAATAATGCATGCAAAAACGTCGTAGAATTGGAGCCAAATTCTTAAAATATCTCGTTGAGGGCGAGGATTCATTATATCTGTAATGCACCAAAGTTTCATGTTCATCTGGCCCACATTACATATGGGCATCTCCCAGTGGCACGGACGTAACATTCGCACGGTTTTAATAACTCGAATAACAAGAAAGAAACAAAATGAGACCGAGATGTAGTTTAACGGAATGGAAAGGACGCGACAAAAAATATAAGTTTTTCTAAGCTATGCAAAATTTAGCTAATTTTGAGAACTTTTTTTATAAATAATATACACGTTAATGGAGGTCAAAGGATAACTATTCTTCGTAGACTTGGGACATATGTATGGGACAGGATGTTGACGATAATAGAGCCATTGTAACAGGCTTATTTCTGTTTCTTTTTTAGACCGAAAGAAACTGTCTATTTCCATTCCGTGTTAGAAATAGAGAAGCATTTCTTCTCAACCGAGAAGTAGGCGCGGTATTTAATTTTTTCTGTATACGTTTTGGCTTGCACCTGAAGAGATTGTAAGATAATGTTACTGTCTTCGAAACTGTTCTAAATATATCTTTGTAAAAACGAAATTATATAATTCATCTTCTTGGTCTCTCATTGTTTGTCTTATACTTGAAAAGATTGCTCATATTGGTAATGAGCCTCTTCCTCTCCTCTTAAAACCGAATCGACCTTTTGATTATGTAATGTTTTCAGTACTTTATCTTGTTTAATACATTTAAGAACTATACCTATTTATAACATCAACATATATTAGTACTCATTTTATATTTGGAAAAATCATATTTTAAAGTTTTGAAAATTATATAAGGTGAAAATAAAACAGAGTCGCCAATCGGTGTGCTCGATCATTTTTGAATATGCTGAAAAAATTCTCGAAAATTTGCTTGAGTTTGAAGATTAGGGAAATGGCTTTTTTTGTTCCTTGCGAACTTATTTTGCGTGGTAGGAGGGTTCAAATACGAAAAACATAGAAAAATCATGAAAAATATGCATTTTTTTAAAAAGCTTTCTTAACCAATGAAGATAAAATGTTGAAAATTCTTTAGTTTGATTATAAAAAAACCTTAAATCTTAATATTTTTGTCCAATTTTTTCAATAAAAGTAATAGCTTTTTCAAAGGAGACTAGTGCAAATTGAATTTTTCCCTCAATTTAAGACAATAACCTTGATTTTCTATAAATTCTACAACCCTTTAAAGCTTGTAATAGTCAGATATTATAAAAGTGCACATTTTAAGAATTTAATCGGCATTCATATGGCTTATTCGGCTTTTTAAGGTTAGCTATGAAAAACTATTTTTGAGCAAAATTAAAGATTCTACTTTGTATTGGTGCTGTTTGAAAGGAAAATATATATTGCATAGCAAAATCATTAATAAAGGACGTCGCCAATATTTTGTATTATTCTTGTTTTTTGAAGTGAAACTTCTTACACCGTGTATACAACACTACAGAATAAAGTAAAATTATGTTTTAAGATTTTTTACAAATTATTTTGGTTTGTGTCAAGACTAAGAGTGGATTTCATACCTTGTCATTTGGCAGTAATGTTATGAAAAACGTTCAAATAAATACGATAAATAAAAAAAATATTCTAAAAAACTTGTAACTAGTTTCTTTTCAAAGGTTGTGGTATGCCCAGACGTTCCAGGGTCCATCTAAGGGATTTTGCAAAAAATTAAATAGTTTGAGTTCGGTTGGAGTCGAAAAGACGAAGCTTGAGTTGTGGCTGGACCCGAAAAACCGGAGCTTGAGTTTGGCCGTAAAGTAACACAGTTGGTGAGGTTTAGTGGTTTGGTCGCAGTTATTTGCATATTGTATTAACAATATAGCAGTAGGTCAACTGGTATGTTAAGCAAACTCAACATGACAAAGTTGTCTTTTTAACAATACTTATTTATAACTTGGTATGAACGACATGAGAACTATACCAACAGCAGCAGTGACCCAATTTAAATCACATGTTTGGCTACATTTCTGCTAAATGAGTTTTGTGTATTAGTGTGTTTTGTTTTATTACGTTTATCTAATATTAATTTTATTTCTTTCTTATTTTAACTTTAATGCAATTGTAAATATTCTATAATTAAAATTTTTGAAATGACAATTTCACGTATTAAAACAAAAGTATTTAATGAGAATTTTTAAGTGTGATTAGGAATATTAATCTCTTTTATCGGGTGCAATAGAGGCTCAGATGTGTCTAAGATAGAATTCGGACTTAGAGCCGGTATAACCTTGAAAAAACCGGGTCTTGTTAACCCATTCCGTTTACCAGACTAGCGCCTATACGGTGAAACTTATAGATATTATAAGATACTTAAGCGCCCATCAAAGCCTTTTCTGCGGTAAATTCTAACCTCATGCTGGTTAAGCAGTGTTAAGAGGAATTAGCCAGGCTGAGTGTCCAGTTGATGTTACTATTATTTGAGTACGCGGTCACGAAAATATTTATGGAAAGCGAACAAACTAGCCAGGCCTTTATACAGCCTTAGCAGAATTCTTAACTTTAATCAAGATCACGTGCTGATATAGCTTGAGTAACGGTCAGCAGTACGGATTATTGGTGCAATGGTGCTCGCCAAACTTATGGGTTGCCAAAATGTAGACTAAGTAGACTGAAAAAACCCTTCTTCGACAACCTGGAGGAAATTTCATTACGATCAACGTGATCCACGAGGATCAACGAATTACTTTTATTCCTAAATCGCACTAGATATCTCTATCGTCCTACCCGAGACTAATGTAAACAAGTAAAGAAAGTCTAAAGTCGGTCTAGGCCGACTATGAAATATCCTAAACCCACTTTTCCAAAAAAAAATTTTTGTAAGTGTCCGTGAGCGAGTTCATGGACGGATTACTCTCAATTTTTGAACACACCTTAGTTTTGCTATAAAATACATACATACCAAATTTAATTTCTCTATGACAAACATAACCTTATTTAATGAGTTTTAAACTTTTTGGGTTGTATGGGAGGTAGGCGTGTCCGTAGGCGGATGACGTCCATTTTTCAAAACCATCTTTGTCTTGTCATAAAAAACATATGTGCAAAATTTAAGCTCTTAAGGTTAAACACAGGTTTATTTATTGCGAAATCTATTTTTGGGTTGTATGGAAAGTGGGCGTGTCCGTGAGCGGATGACTTCCATTTTTCGAAGACATCTTTGTAGTGGTATAAAACACATACACACCACACATTTTATTGTTGTAGGCTTATTATGAGCTGAGTTATGCAGTTTTAAATTTTTGCATTGTATGGGAGGTAGGCGTGCCTGTGGGCGGATTCCAAAAATATTCAATAGTGCAGATTCTTGGGTGCATGTGACCATGTGTACCAAGTTTCATCCAATTATCGCGACTCCTTCTTTTTATCCTGTGCATACGGACAACACACAGACGGACAGACGGATGGACGGCCGGACGGTTATGAATAGCTCGACTCACGAGGTGACGCTGATCAAGAATATATATACTTTTCTCTACCGGACTCGCTTCGTTCTATGCGTTACAAAAGTTTGCACAAAGTTAATATACCCTGACCTTTAGGTTTAGGGCATAAAAAGGTATAGTGGCATCGAAGTGGCTCAATAGAACCGAATTATACTGCTCGTAGTTGTATCGCAACTCTAACCAACCAATCAATTACTGAAACCAATCAATAAAATATTTCAGCCAATCAACTTTGAAATAACTTTGATCGAGCTTCTTATGATTACTACCGAACTGTTTAAAGGTTAGATAAAAAAACCATAGAAACATACAAAAGTACTGTTGTTTGTCAAAGTGTTAATAAAAGCTATTACAAGAAAAACAAAAACAAAAATAATAATCTTTTTCATTATTCATGCAGTCAAAATTTTTGATTTATATGCTTTCTTTTAGCATTTAGTTGAGTTTCAATTCTAAAGATTGACATGTTTTTGCTAAAAATTTTGTTTTGCTTAAAAAAAAGTAACATTTTCGACTCAACACAAAAACTTGTAAATAGTTAAAAACGACAAATACACACTCACACGCATATTTCACGCCTATAAATAACAAACTTTTATCCAAACTATTCTGAACAGAAACATCAACATTAAGCCTGTCAATGTTAATTCCGTTGATGTTTTTTGGATGCCACGGCGCGCAATAAATCGCATCAATGCCAAAATTTACGACTATTTACGAAATGGGCAACATTCAGATTTTTTTTTTATTTTTTTTTTTTTTTTTTTGCCTGCTGCTATGAACACATCGAACACATTGATGTGTTGTAAAAACAAGCAGCAAGGGTGAAGCTGAATCATTGAAGCGCTTAAATTTTAGCATGTGAAATATAAAATTTTGAAGGCAACTTAATGCTCGAGTCTAGTTATAATAAAAAATCATATCGAAAACAGATATAAAACATAAAATTAAACTAAACTATGTGCTGGTGTTGTGTTTGCTTAGATGGTACAAAAGCCAGTCATGATCCTTAGCAGTGCATCAAAGTGGAATAATATAAAATTAATATTCTTATCAATTTGCCAACACTCATGTCTCAGCTAAAGGCTCTGGCTTAAGGACGAAGCCTGTGAACAGCGCTCATTTTCGCCAAGTGTGGTGATAGACACTCGCACATGAAGCACTGAATGTAGATGTACGCTTAAAGGATTAAATTGAAATTGAATTTGATAAATTGTTAAGCCAGACATTTAATATGCGGTCTTGAATGTGTTGCAGAGCTTAAGCAGGATCATGGCTAGTGTTGAGTGAGCTACAACGCATGGCGCTAAGTAGAGCTGCTATAAGACGATTAGAAAAAGTGGACCAGCCTAACCCGTTTAACTAGTATTTATTGATGCGGCATAAATTTATTAAATATTTGTCAATTTCATTTTTTTTCAATGTCAGGATCATATTTAATTCAAGCTTTTAACTTATGTCTTATCCTTTTTTTTTTAATGCGATAAAGTGTCACACTCCAACTATTATTGCAATCATGTGTGAAATAGCCATTTTTACATGACTAGTCATTGCATCCTTTTAGTATATCCTGTTATCACTAAAATAAAGAATATTTTATGAGGGAAAAAATAATTTAATATGATGCCAGCGCAGTCAGCATGCTGATGAAATTATAAACCCGTTAACAACGTTGCCACAAACTGTCGGACGCACTCACCTACGTGGAAAAGTCAGAACAGCGTTTCTACTTCACTCAAGTAATCAGCCATGAAATCCTTCCTATTTGTCTCGTCATCAAATGCGCATAAATCCAATTTTTATCAACATCATCATCTGCAGCAACGTCCGTTCGAAGTCCTTCGTCTGTCGTCTCCAATGAATGATTTTTGGACGTTTGCGGTCGCCCGTGCAGAGTCTGCCACGTACAGCATGTGAAAATTCAGTTCATTCGCGTTCATGTCGCCGTTGTAGATGGCTTTGATGCGAGACGCTTTTACAAGTGGCAGGACTTATGGGCGGAAGCAAGATTTGTTAAGCAGCGCATTACGATTACGTTTTAATGCTGTCATTTGGAGTTTATGTGTGAGCAGATGGTGAAGGAGGGCTAGTGGTTCGTATGGAGGGCAAGCAGGAATGTGAGAGAAATGGTGAGTCAGAGAGTTGGCGTCAGACAGAGCTCATCATAAAGATGCTGACTTTGTAGTGAGAAAATAAGTGCTAAGAGTGAAAAAAACAACATATTTATGGTTGTAAAAATTTTCACAGTCTTTTACAAGCATCTCTTAATTTAGCTGGAATTTGCTTTCTGGGCCAAAAAAACAATGAGCATTTGAGTTTTATAGTGAGGGGACTATTGTTGCGGAAATATCATTAGTTACAACAACTTTTAACGAAAAATGTTTTGACAAATATTTCATAACTTTTTCGTGACCATTTAACTTGGTTCTAATTGGATGTTTTTAAGTTATACCCTAACTTTTTCTTTTATTTTAAGGACTTAACGACAATATTTTTAAAAGAAAGAACAGGCGTGATTATTGGCTACATACACTGAGAAAAAAACACATACCTTGCTACGGTAAAAAATTTCTCTATTTTCGATATAGAAATTTTCTCTTTTTCAAATAAAATTTTCTTAAACTAGAATAAATTTTCACATTTTCGAAGAACTATTTCTTTACTTCTAGGAAATGAAAATATTTCAATGTCTCTAAAAATGATAAGTATTTTTCTCGCACAAAAATTTTTCATTTATAAAGAAAAATTTATTGAAAATGAAAAACTTTTCTTATATTTTGATAAAAAATTCACTAAGAGAAGTATTTTCTTCAATAAAAACAAATGTTTTCTCAAAATTAAAAAGTTTTTTTCTCAAAAAACGATATATTTTTCTTGTTCATGGAAGCTTTTTACCATTTTTTGAGAATTTTTAGTATCGAAATTAGAGAAAAGCATTCTCTGGAGCAAATTCTATACCATTTTTCTCTAAATATGATGCCTTTTTTATCATATTCCGATAAGCTTTTTTCTGAGTGTAGAAGTATTGCGTTTAACTTAGGTTTCAGTATTGTTGTGGTGCTCTCAGAATAGATTTCTGCTTTACTCTGTTGACTTAAAGCAACGGACGGAGGGAAGAACCCATGTCCCATAAAATATGTCAGTTTTTAGATTTTAACTTTTGCAAAAGAAAACTCAGAACGGCCAGTAAGAACTCTTTGATGCAAAAATATATCTTTATTTTTAAGAAAAAAGAGTTTCTTTCGCAAACAGGGAGTTTTTCGATCCAAATCTTTTCAGCACGTGCAACGTTTTTGGTACACTTTTTGGGATATACCTACAGCTTTTAATATTAATTGTTCAAAGATAAATTCTATGTCAAAATATTAGTTACATGGCTAGTGAAACAAATATTTAACTAAATATTATGTGACTTCTTTATTAAAATCGCAAAATAGCAAATTCAAGAAAGTAAAATTAACATTTTTGTTTGAAAAAAATCATGCATGTAATCTTTAGCTTCTCATGTTATAGTTGATGCTTTCATTGGTTTGATTGTACTTGTCATTTTTTATATTTGTATCATAGAGTGCCTACCGACCTTTAGGATTTGTCATATTCCAACTGACAAATATTATCTGTCATTTGGTATTCATTCGCCGTTTGCCTTATCAGATCACCTAGACTTTATATGTAGTCAAATACAACCGTTTCTTGTTAAGGGGTATAGTTTTTTTTTTTCATTATCTGCGTACCGCATTTAAAAGCAAACACATATAAACTAAGCCTTGCTTAATTATAACTTTTCGTTTTGGCTATAAATTTCTTTGTTCTTCAAACTATGCGAAACCCTTTCAAGTGAATAGTTAATTGTTCAAATTTCTCTTTGTGCTCTATTCTCCTCAAAACGTCTTTGAATTCACCGCCTTAAGTCACCTTTAATAATAATAAATTTAAAGTGTCTGTCAAAAAATTATTTGCTCAGAAGTTCTTAGCTTTTGTTATACTTCTCATGTAACGGTGTCATTGTTACAAAAGCTGTAACGTTTCATCAACTTTGTAAATTGTTGTACCTTTTTAATTCCATCCTATTACAAGTTAAGCTTAAAACAAAACTTACTTAAATAATTTATTTTAACTACCCTTAGTAGGTCGTTTACTACTCACTAACTTTCGTCCTTTTCTGTTTTTTTTTTTTATTTTTCGATTTGGTTTTTTTTTTTTATTTTGGTTTTTTTTAACCACAAAAAATTGCGCCTAATGCTCCATAAATAATTCACTTTACTGACGAAATGTTGTTGCTTTTCGGGTTTTCTTTTTGTTGTGTTTTGTTTTTTTTGCTTTGGGGCCAAAAATCTACTGGTGAATGCGTAGTAATCAAAGCACTGGCAGAAGAGCCGCAGCAAAGCCCGCATTTTTGATCCCTGAGGCGGCCATCAGCAACATTTCACTTATTAAAAAATTAATTAGACTTGTTTTTGCGATGTCGTTGCGCTGGTACCTGTGAGGATATTACGGACACATATACAGGCAAACACAAACTCACACACACATACACTCACTCAGGCAGTGAGTGCATGCAATCCTCTGGGGGTGGGACTTGTCGAGAATACTGCGGTCATGGTCACTTTTGGGAATTACTTTTATATTTACCATTGTTTTTTTTTTTTTTTTTTTTTTTTTTTGTACAGAGCAAATAAATTCACTTTGTTGTGGCTTATTTTGTTTTTTTTTCTGTTTATTTTTGTTATTTTTATTTTATTCTATTACTTGCAGCGAATTATGTACTTCTCTAGGCTTTGGTGGTGGGCGGTTAGGCAGGGAGTTGCTAATGCTTGCTCACAAATTTTCATTTAATTTTTTGTTTGCCTTGGTTTTCCACTTCTTCTTCTTCTTCTTCTTCTTCTTCTTGCTGTATTTGTAAATGAAATTGTCAAGCATTCTTTTCCCGCAGGACCTTAGCAAAATATTTCATGTCATGTATGCTGTGGTTAAACTTCTAACTGTTGTTATTTCTGTGGCATTATTGTTATTGTTGTTGTTGTTGTTGTTGTTGTGGTTTTATGCGGTCGTTTGCTTAATTAGACGTAAATTTTCAATTTTAATTTATGCTCTCTTTTGTTATCTTGCGAGGTCAAACTAATTGTCCTTTGAGTTATTTCTTCGAGCAAAAACTCAAGTCACACAAGCATTCCTTTGCAGCAACATTTCCAAATTCTCGAATTAAGATAGAAGTTTACGATTAAATTTTCTCAGAAGTACCTTTAATTTTTTTTTTTATTAATAAAAAACAAAAAAAAAAAATTGCAAACAAAGTAAAGAAAAACACTTAATTTAACGGCTTGAGTTTGCATCGTTTGGCATTTATATTCAAATCGAGTTGTAATCGTTGCATATTTAAGTGAATTTGAATATTTTTAACATAAACACAAACAAATACACAAACAAACACACAAGCCAACATTAATGGTTCAACTATAGAAATCCAAACACACACCCACACAAAGGCATTTGCAAACAATAGCAGTCATCGATATACAACTTGGCAGGTAAAAAACGAAAGAACTTTCATGGTATATGTTATAAAGAGCAACCAAATTGGTCCCAGGATATTCATGAAATTCGATGAAAAGGATCAAGTATCAAAAGTTGAAGCAACACGTTCATTTAAATGTGGTTTTTTTTTTGCTTTTTTCAGATGTGGGTCCTGGGCCCAGCTACCAGGCAAAAACAAAAATGTGCAAAATACAAAATACAAACAAGTGATGATGATGGAAAATTGCACCATATATTTACAGATTAATTTTTATTAAATTAAGTAAATATAATGTAGGGAATAATCACAAAACTGGCGAAAATAAGTAACCAGTTCAACTTGGTGTGCTTTGGTCTGAATATACAAATTTTATCTTATGAATGATATAGTATACGTAAAGTTCAACTCATATAAATTTTTTTGAAAAACAAAGAAAAATGAAAGAAACATAAATCATTCAAACATCTCAAGATACCTTTTCATGAAGACATTTTTCATGTGATACAAATAATTTCACTACATATCTACCTCTAAGATAATTTGAGTGAGCGAGTGAACCCATGGAACCACTTTTTGGAAAAATGTGTATGTAAGCATATCTCTGAAATGGATTGACCGATTTTAAAATATCCTTTTTCTCATCTGCTCTACGTTTCTTAAATTATGTTCTAACGAAGCCCACATTTGGTAATTTTATTTCAGGAGTGGGCATGAGAGGCGTCAGTAAGAGCAACACCCTTATTTTTAAAGACGAAAATTTACAAAAAATTTTTTACACAAGTATTATTATTAAAAAACTAGCTGGTACCCGTCGCGTTGCTGCCGTTCTTGTCCAATGCCTGTTCCAGATTGTCAATAGACAAACTCCACTCTAAGTTTCAATATTCTTTGACCATTATTTCCAAAGCTATTTAATAAAAAAATGTGTCTTATATGGGTGGAGCCACACCCCCTGTGCAATGCCCATTCTAGTCTTCCAGTAGCAGAACACCACCAAATAGTTACTTCATTCTGAGTTAAAATGTTATATGAATTTTTCTTCAATAGCTATTCTGTATCAAAAATTCGAGTTGTATGAGCGTAGCCACGCCCCGTTTTCCAATGCCAGTGTCTTTTTTATAATTGAAAGACCTGACCAATCAGTTATTTCAAACTGAGCTTTACTGTTATACGACATCAAGTTCCAAATCTATTCTATATCAAAAAGTTTAATTGTGTGGGCGGTGCCATGCCTCCCTTTCCAAAGATCGCTCAATTTGGACAGTCGAAGGGTGCGTGTCAACAGTAAGTTCGTACCGACTTTCATTTATGTGCGATTTAGAACGAAAGTAAAACCGAAAATTTGTTTTCTTGAAAAACTGCCACGCCCCTCATGGGTAGGAAGATAAAAAATACTTTATAACCTATTCTCATACCTACTTAATATATAAAAAAAATTTCTTTAAAATCGGTCTAGCCGTTTCGGAGGAGTTCATACACTAACACCGTGACACGAGATTTTTATATATTAGATAAAGAAATTTTAATTAAAACAAATGATGTTTGCATGAACATAACATATGTATTAAAAAACAAAAACATGCTGTATTTTAAGTTTTTAATTCAATTAAAATTAAGTTTTATCTCTCTCGGATACCATCTCAAAAAAACGATGCGTCTTTTAATGCTATCCACGAATTGATCCAATTTTTGAGTTCTGCTAAAGAGCCAAAGTGCTTATCTTCAAGGACATGCGTTGAAAATAAATAGTAGTTGGAAGTGGTAGTGTCTGGGCTATACGGTGAATGGGGTAGGACATCCCATTTCAGCGTTTAAATGTATGTTTTGACCGGTTGCCAAACTTTTGGCCGAGAGGTGTCATGTTGCAAAATTAACTTGTCGTGACTTTGATGCTATGCTGGGTTCGAATTCATCAATTGAGTTAGATAGAGTTGCCCTGTGATAATTTCACCCGGTTTAGCTGCTCATGGTACACCACGCCCCGATTGGTCCCACAAAATAAAGAGCATGACCATGTGACTGTGAATATTATGCTTTGGCGTCGATTTTGGAGTCAAGATGGGCGGTTTGTATGATAACCCAGAAGGAAATGGTCATGTATAGGAATGTGTTTTAGAATGCACCACTCCTATGAACTATACATTTCAGAACGCATGATTTTTTACACGGCGATGTCATAGGAAAATCATGCATCCCTTTTTGCATTCCTAAAGAATGCAAGAAATATCATATAATTTTATCATGAATAAAATCCTTGCTCATAAAATATGTGATTTTTCCTACATGGCTAAAGAATGTATTTAAAAGTGAATGCTTTTCGAGTCCGTTTTTATAATTTATTTTATTTGTAGTTATAACAGAAAAATTAAATGACACTTGCTTTTTTTTCAAATTTCACAGTTTCTAATTTACAGTTTTTTTCACTGACAAAAAACTAAAAGTAAACAATACTTTCATTCAAAATAAAAAAAGTTCGCATTCTATGATATTTTACTCGGTCATGTATCTCTTTTGTCTCTTTTTTCAACGAAGAATTCATGCGTTCTTAAAGTCATGTATTCCACATTTTCCTTCTGGGAAGTTGCGCTTGGGTCTTTCACAATGAACTATTTTCTCATCACAAGTCACAATACGTTGCAGGAATCAATTTATTTTTAGCCGTTGGAGTAGCTGTTCACAAGTAAAAAAACGGACTTTAACGTCTCTTGGTTCAATATATATGACACAAAATATCCTACCTTTTGGATCATGACTTTTAAACGAACAAATATGACTTGTTGAGTTACTCCAATTGCTATTGCGAGTACTGTTTGCGTTTGGCACGAATCTTTAATTCAATCAAATTTAGCCTTCAATTCAGCATCTTCAAACTTTTGTGGCCGTCCTTCGCGCTCTTTGTCATCGGTATTAAAATCACCACTTCTAAACCGTTTTAATCAAAACTCACATGTGGAAATCGATGAAGCATGTTAATCATTAGATTTTCGCAGCATTAGCTGCATTTTTTTCCACTGAAAGTAAATTTTACCGCAAATTGCGTTTTGTTGCCACAAAAGTTATTATATTCGAAGTACACAAAAACTATGTTGTTAACACTAAAGAGAAATGACATGTACTGAAAAATAAAGCCTAATGATGAGGTTTCAAAATTAAGTCGGATGCAACATTGTCCGATTCGATTTAATACTAGTGTTGCCATCTCAAAAAATTCTATATCATTTTTTTGTACCAACAGATATTTGATTTTTAACAAAAAAATGTCGTTTACTTCAGTGCTTCGTCAATTGTGGTGAACACAGATATTACTTTTTAGTATTCAGTGTTTCTCAAGCGTTTTGAGACAATTTCAGAAAGTTAATAAAACTGATATTCCAGAGCTCGTTAAGCTGTTTTCAGTTAATTAGTAGCAGCTTCTGAGCCGTTGAATGATATTTTATTTCAAAACAATTAGAACCGAATACAATTTTGATTTCCTCACATCGTTATTTAAAGTAAACAGAAATCGATTTTTGAGTTTATCTTCCAGTAAGAACTAAAATTCACTGGATCGATACCTACTTCTAAAAATAAAACAATAAAAAAGGGTATTCAAGTTTTGTAAGGGTATTTTTATTAGTCTTAAAACTTTGTGATGACATCAAAAAATATAGCAAAATTAAACTTTATTTTGCGTTACAAATCCTTACAATCCATCTGAATACTATTTTGCGCCTTCCAAAGCACTCGAGTAATGTATTATGTAACAAAAAAGATTCAAATAGTTTCATATTTTATGTCCTATTGGGCCAACTGATAGTCAAGGTATTCCATTATTATCATGCAAACTGAAGGTATTTCTTTTTTGAAGGCAAGCGTAGGTATTTTGTAAAAAAAAAATTATTTTTTTTTTATTATTTTCGAAGACCTGTGCAGTTGAGCTCAAACTTAGACTGTCTATAACCTTATTTTCAAATCATATGTGTTGAGGTCTGTACCAAGTCGTATATATTTATACACACACACACACATACCCTACCCGAAAGTTAATCGAATTTCGAGCAGATGCACACTCATTTTTATGCATATAATTTACAGACTTTCCTTTATGTTTCCAGCTGCCAAGTGTTATCCTGCAAGTTAGTTTTTATGTACATAGCTATTTGTATTTTGTAGCGGGCAAACTTTTTTTTTTACACCTGTCAATGCTTGAACACACTCAAATAAATGCTTATTTATGCTCTAAGAAATGTTTTCAAAATCCACTTCGTACCGTTACTTGTGTACGATTTCAACCAAACGATGTAAATAAAAGTCAAAGGTTTTTCATGTTTGATCCTTGTTGGTTTGGATTTTGGCAATACAGCAGCATTATTTCCCGAAAAAAAAAAACTAAATTGAATTTTTATGATAATCATTGAAAAAGGTTTTATAGCTACCATAAAAACGCTGCTTAAGGCAGCGAGAGAAAAAAAAAACAGCAGCGGAAATAAATAAAATATAAACTATTTTAATTTTCTGGCTCCGTTCCACCCACACTTAAGTATGGATAAAGTCCTTTTTTATTAACAAATTTTTGAACTCATCGAATTTGCTTGCTACACAATTTATTTTGATTAAACGCACTCATACGCACTACCAAACGCTGTAATTCAATATTATTGATTTATTCATTTATTTTTATAGCAGGCTTCAAATGCTCTCGAGCTTAATACGAGTACCTACCAATAGCTTGAATTGAAAAAAAAAACCGCTCTCAATAAATTACCGAAAATGACATAAATTTAAATTTATCCCTGCCCGAAGCAACTAATTGATGAATGTAAGCTGATAAAGGCCCATTTAGGAGACATTCTATCCGACTCTTACGTCCTGGACTGTGTGCTGTGTCATGTCACCCTCAGCCAGGCATGCCATTCAATCATTTGCCACGACATACCGACGCGTCGTTCTGCTACAACGAGTAGATTTAATTTTGAAATTTTTACTGCGTGTCGTGTAATAAATCACATGCAGGTTCCGGCATCTCGTTTCAATATCACAACGTTCCTCTAGGATTTGTTGAAAAGTTGCCGATACTGATATTGAAGGTAAAGCATAGGCTGGTTGGTGTAACAAATACCGAATATTGAGAGCTTTAAAATTTAAGCTGCTTTATAACCGCGGCAACTAACAGGCTGAGGCATTTAATTGGCTGAAGTTACAGCAACACCGAGCCGGAATGCGCATTTCTAACGTATTCTCAAGGTTCATTAGCTTGGTTTTGAAATAAAGCAACAAAAAGAAACCAAAAAGCCGAATTTGTTTGAATAGAATTTCAGCGGAGTCACATAAATACGGGCTGACAGCTACTTCCTGTTCGCTGCCATCGTCATTCATGCTCGACTTTCATGTCGACTTGTGATTAATATGAAGTTTTTTTTTTTTTTTTTGAGCCTAAAATATCAAAGATATAAATAAATTTTAATAACATTTTTGTTGGCAGGTTTGTTTTTTCTTTGATTCTCCTTTATTGCTCTAGGCGCCGTTTTCAATTTGGCAGGCAATCAATACTGGAGCTATGAAAAAGTTATTGATATCGTATATAAATTGCACTTAACTTGGCTAAAACAATACCGCGTTGCAGAGGTGAATATTAAACACTTTCATGACTATAATAAAAACGGAGTTGTTTTTGTTGTTGCTGTTGTAACTTTTGATGCCTCAAAGTGTAACACGAATTGATTATGCCAGGTGAATATATAAAGTTAAGGACTCATATTTTGAGTTTTGTTTAATTTTCTTGAATGTGTCGAGAACACGCTAGAATTTAAGTGCGCCCAAAAAATTCTGCCATTCGACTGTTTATGGGTGCCGCCTATAGAATTGTGTGAGAAGTAGTTTAAAGCTTGCAATTGATTGCATTTGTTTTTTTGAAAGGTTTCATATTTCATTAAAAATAAGAAACATATCAGCATAACAGCTCGTGATTGACAGTTTGCAAAATTGGCAATAAATCAAGTTACCATTTGGTTATTGAGAACTTAAATAGAAGTTTATTAATCACAAGTTTTGAAGTACACACATATTGTAGAGATAAACATCGAAACATCAAAAACAAGTAACATATCCTTTTGGAGAAAATAGAGTTTATTTCTCTAACGTGACTGGTTCAGGTGAATTTTTTTAGAAAAAATTATTACTGTACGTTTATTTTACATATTATTATATAAAAGAACAACATTTGAAGAATATTAAAAAAAAATTAATGTTGAAAAATAGAGAGAAAGAACGGCTTTATTGTAGATCTCCGCAGGTGATCCGAAAAAAGTTTTTGTGCGGTGACCAGCCAACAGTATCACTGGATCACCTGAAACCAAAAAAAACTAAAATGCTTTTTTTAGCTTATAACTTTATATTTGTAACCCCGTCGAGTGTTTTTTTAGTTTTTCAATTTTTGGTACCACTTTTAAGTCGAAAAAAAACGAAAAAAAAAGAAAAAACTTAAAAAACCTCGACTTAACTAGAGAGCTATTTAAATGCAAAATACGTGTACAAAATTTCAAAACTATCGGTTCAGTAGTTTTTTCTGTAGGCTGGTCACTGACTTTAAAAATTACATGTTTGGAAAAATCGATTTCAAGTTTTGTACACGTAGGTTGTGACGTTCGAGAAACACTTACTTAAAAATTTATATCTTCGTCAGTTTTACTCGGATCGACTTCAAATTTGGACACAATATTCTTGATATTTTGTGCATTTATATAAAAAATTATTGATTTTTAGATTGTTAACTATTATTAATTTTTTTAAGTTTATTCAACATTTTTCCACTGACTGAAACTTTCAAATGTCTTCACTTACACTTTATCACCTAATTTAATATCCTAGTGAAGTAATTATAACGGAAATCCTTGAAATGAATATATCTCATAAAAATATCGTCTATAATGTTATTCGCGTCGACTCTTTGCTTGACAGATTTTACTTTATTTAGCACGGGACCAATAATTTTTAAAATATTTTACTTCAATGAACTTATCGTTAACAATAGCTCAGTGGAAGTGTGGTGGACTGACATGCGGATGACATGGGTTCGTATTCTGACTTTCAAAGTATAAAAAATTGTAATGTTCTAATTGAAGTTCTTATAAGTTCGCTTACAATCTTAAAAAAGTGTTCGTCAAAACATAACGTTTCATTTGTATTTTGAAAGTAAATTATTTAAAAAAAAAAAACAAATCCTTTGCTGGACGCGTCGGAGAACAAAAAAAGAACAGTTGAGTATGAACAACCTATGTCGGCACCCACGCCTATACTAGAACTTCGCAAACAGTAACTAAATTTAATTTGTAACGTATATCGTGTACTAAAGACCGGCTATTGGAGATGGTCCGAGGTGCTTTTCACGTGGTAGGTTCTACATCAGTTGTTTTCTTCGTAGGTCAATATCTGCGAATAGAAAAATTCCAGCATCGAATCCAGCTGACGTATAGATTTTATTGTAAAAAATATTCCGCTTCATGTTTTGGTTAAAGAATCTAGGAGAAATGAATCCGCTTAATCGAAGTGTCGGGATTACATTCGAACTTTGAGCGTTCTCTTATTACTAATCTTAAGTCTTATAGTCGAAACATTTTAATGTTGTATCCGAAATATAATCGTACTAAGTTCTCCAATGCCAGTTAGAACATGCTTCAAATTTTTATCCTGGGGTTTTTCCAGGAATTTAATTACCAAAATATGATAATGATTAAATTTGGTTGCGAAAAACTTTAATTGCATTTAAGAAGAATTTTTTTAAAATATGGCTTAATAATATTCATATTGAAATATGAAAGAAAGTATCTACAAACGGAACAGTGCTTGGAGAAGATTACTGATAATGTGTAATTAATGTATGTAATTAATGTTAAGTCAGATGCATACATAAACAAACAGAAAACAGTGAACTAAGGCAAAAAATAATATACAACATCAGGAGTCAAATTGTTTTAATAAATTATTTTTTAAAAAATATAGATTTTTATTTTTATTTTGATGTAGAATTACGCGCAGTTTTTATAGGGATATTTTTGACAATTTTTTCAAGGACATGTAACGCTTTTGTTCACTATTTTAGGTATACCTATAGGCTTAAATATTCATCGCACATAGATACAATATGTGCCAAACTATCAGTTAGATGGCGAATGAAACAAATATTTAAATTTGAGTTTTGTCACTTCTATGATGAAGTCACAAAAAAACAAACTCTTCGAAGAAAAATTCACATTTTTGTATGATTAGATGAGTTTTTTGCAATTTTATTTCTGATTCGTGCGTGCACTTGGGGGTAAATATGAAGAATGTAACTGGTGATTTATGCGGCTCTCATTTGATGTATGCAGTAAGTCTTATGTTAGTTTGCTGTCGCCTTGGCAAGTGCAAGAGCATCAAACCAATAGTCGTCGAAAGGATGCCCGAATACTGGATCAAGCTCAGATTTTGAACTAGTACGAACAAAACGTGGTGACCGTGGCATGCAGGTTAAGTGTGTGGCTTGGCATGCTTGGAGCCCGGGTTCGATCCCCAGCCGCGGCGAAAAAGTTTTTTCAATAAAAAATTTTTCTGATCGGTCACCACCTCTCTGCAGACAATGGCAAACCTCAGAGAGTAAATAATGCCATGTAAAGCTTCTTGAGAACATGAACTTTAGCCGTTCGGAGTCGGCATAAAACATGTAGGTCCAGTTCTCGGTCAATTGTGTGCAAACATTTAATAACACACACAACACAATTGATCATAAGAAGCTCGGTCAAAGTCCTTTCAAGGGTTGAAATGGCCAATTTGTTTTTTTTGTTTTTTTGTCACGTCGCCTCTAGTATTTGTTGATATTGATCTTTTAAATAAAAGTTTTATTTTCTTCATAATAATTCACATGAATGTAAAATTAATAGCTTTAACCCTCTCATGCCCAATGTTGCCTATAGGCAACAGTAAATTTGGAAAATTTCATCGAAGAAACGTTAAAAAATGTGATTGATAATGGCGAAAATATGGAAGTTGATCTAATTGCGGAACTAATTAGCAGAGAAAATGACGGAGCAGAAACTGAAAATGGAGAGGTTATACAGGAGGTGATGGAGAAAATTGATTTGCAAAGTTTGAGGTGGAGGAGTCAAGAGCTTACGGATTGTAATACCAGTTGGAAAAGCGAAGTGCACAGCAGTGAAGTGAAACAACCAATCGAATATTTCACCCAGTTCTTTACAGATGAAGTCTGGCAGAAGATTTGTGACGAGACAAACTTGTATGCGGTACAAACTAATGGAACGGAGTTAAAATGTAATGTTTCTAAAATAAAAAGATATGTTGGTTGGCATGGGTGCAAAATTTCAAATTGATGGCTGTTGCAAATGCATTGCCAAGAAATAGATTTGAAAAAATTAAACAATTTTTTCATCTAAACAATAACTCTGTTCAGCCTCAAAAGGGTCAACCTGGATATTATAAATTATACAAAGTTCGCCCATTGCTGAATTTTATAAAGAGAAAATTCAATGATATTCCCCAAGAAGAATTCCAAAGCGTGGATGAGAAAATGATTGCATATAAGGGTAATTAATTTAATGTACATATATAAATAGCTTTCTATCTAATGCAGAAATATATTTTTTATTAGGTCAACACAGTTTGAAACAATATCTGCCAAACAAGTCCCACAAGTGGGGATTCAAAATGTTCACTAGGGCTGGTGTATCTGGCATAATGTATGACTTTACTCTCTACATTGGAGAAGGAACGTGTGAGTCTTTTGGTTTGGGAATATCATTAGACATTGTTTTAGCTTTAGCATCCAATATTCCGATGAACCAAAACTTCAAATTATTTTTTGACAATTGGTTTACATCAATAAGCTTGATGATTGCGCTACGTCAACAAGGAATATTATCCGTTGGGACAATCCGAAGCAATCGTTTGAAGAACTGTGCTCTCAGCAGTGAGAAGGAGCTTCAAAAACGAGGACGGGGTTCAAGCGATGTTAAATATGAGGCAACGCACAATTTGATTGCTTGCCGTTGGTATGACAACAAGAGTGTACAACTGGTTTCCAACTATACAGGTAAAATCCCCATGAGTGAGTGCAAGAGATGGAGATGCAAGAGAAAAGAGAAGAAGTTAATGACAATATCTCGTCCAGGTCTGGTTGAATGTTATAACAAACATATGGGAGGTCAACCACCGCTCAAACAAATGGTATATGCGCATAGTATACTGGTGTATAAATTCTTCTATAGTAAATAGTTGGCTGTTGTATCGCAGAGACCTCAAATATACAGACGGCGAAGTGAAGCATATACCACTAATAAAATTCCAGTTGGACATTGCTAACGAGCTTTTGAACGCAACTCAAACAGCAGTTTTACCAATCAAAAGGGGTCGCCCAACATCTCTTCTTTCAACGATGGAGTCAACTCCGTCATCACCAGGTTCTATACCATCGGCTCCATCATCACCAGTTCTTTCGACGGAGTTCTTGCGGATTATTTTATTGGGTATGCGGTCTTTTATACCCAATAAGATTAGAAGCATTAAACCAAAAGACCACTCCTGGTTTAATGAGACTTGCAGGATTGCAGTCAGGTCCAAAGAGGAAGCCTTTCAGAATTGGCGTTCTAACAAATATTCTGATTCTAAAAGCTTCGCATTGAGGCTAGGAATCGCTGTAATGCAGTTTTAGAACGGGAAAAGTTTCTTCACGAAACTCGCATAAGAGAACAGGTTCCTCCTGCCCAAAGGGGAGTAAAAACTTTTGGTCTTTTGTTAAAAGGGTAAAGAATCAGACATCTTCGTCGATTCCAACTCTTTTAAAAGATGACCAAATCTTCACAGACTCGGCTGATAAGGCAAACCTGTTGGCTGGTTTGTTTGCACTGAACTCCACTGTCCCGGCTAGCAGTCAGCCACTGCCCTTTATTGAAAGAAAATCTTCTACAATGCAGGAGATTTATTTTCGAACAATAGCAGTAAAACGGGTCCTTGCAAATCTCAATATAAAAAAACCTCGGGGCCTGATGGCATACCACCACTTGTGCTTCTACCCTGGCTCGACCTTTGCGAAACCTTTTCAACATCTCCTACAGGACAGGAGTATTTCCATCTTGTTGGAAGATCGCAAATGTCCAGCCAGTACCAAAAAAGGGCGATGCCACGAACCCTGCAAACTACCGACCCATAGCGATATGCTCTACGCTCTCCAAAGTTATGGAGAGCGTAATAAACTTCAACCTCATGAACTATCTGGAGCACAACAATTTGCTTAGTGACCGTCAGTATGGTTTCCGCAGGACACGCTCTACTGGTGACATGATGGCATACCTCACTGAAAAATGGAACCAATGCGTTCACTTATTTGGTGAGAGTAAAGTTGTTGCTCTGGATATTTCTAAGGCGTTTGACAGAGTGTGGCATAAAGCGGTGATAACTTTGCTCTGTGGATCACGTGTTTTCTGAAAGACAGATCTATACGTGTCGTAATTGATGGCATTTCATCCAGCGAACGCTCCATCGATGCAGGAGTACCGCAGGGTTCAGTTTTATCACCTTCTTTGTTTTTGGTTTTTATCAACGACCTTCTGTCGTTGAGTTGACTCACAACCCAATCCACTCGTTTGCAGACGACAGCAGCATTTGTCATTCTTATTCGTTCAAAACACGCCCGAGCTCTTTGGAGATTGAGAGAAAGAGGCAAATTATGAATGACACACTCCTTAATGACTTAAAAAAAATCTCCGAGTGGGGTCTTGCCAATAAAGTAGAGTTTAATGCAAGTAAGACCCAGTGTAGCCTGTTAAGTCACAAGCGAGTGGATTGCCCCTTAGCTCCCCTTAATATGAACGGTGTGGATCTTGTGGAGTAAGCAGCTCTTGACGTTCTGGACATATCGATCCAATCTGATCTTCGTTGGAATGATCATATATTCGATGTGTCGAAAGAAGCGGCCAAGTGCCTTGGTTTTTAAAACGGTGCAAGAAATACTTCACTCCAACTGATCTTCGCATGGTCTACACCTCATATATTAGGCCGAAAATGGAGTACAATACGCACATTTGGGCAGGGGCTTCAAGATCATATTTGGAACTCCTGGACCGAATTCAACGTCGTGCGATATATCCGATAGGGGATGAAACTATTTCTTCCTCTCTCAACTCTCTTGGACATCGACGCAATGTTGGTTGCCTAAGCCTTCTGTATATGTACTACCATGGAAAGTGTTCAAGGGAAATTCATGACCTGACGCCACCAGCTCGTGTGTTTTCTAGGTCTACTCGGGCAGCTCTTCAAGCCCATCCTTATACCATTGCTTCGTTGCCCAATAGAACATCGCATTACCGAGACAATTCGTTCTTCTGTCGCTCAGTAAAATTGTGGAATAATCTTCCTGCGAGCGTTTTCCCTGACAATTACGTGCTGTGCAAATTTAAATCAAATCTTCACCGACACTACTCTACTTTCCCACCCTCCCACTAAACTATCACCCTTCTTCCGAATTAACACAATGCTTTCGCATTTATAGGGGGCATCCCCTGAGCGTTGATTCAGTCTAAAAAAAAAAAAAAAAAATCGGCTCCATCATCACCAGTTCTTTCGACGGCCTCAGAATCAAGCTCCCGCAAAAGAGCGTATGTTGCAGAACCTGCCAAATCCACACGATTTGTCAATATTGGTCACTGGGTAGAATGGGGTGCAAAAGGTAGATGTAGGCTATGCCACACTGGTTATCCGCGCTCTAAATGTAGCAAATGCAACGTATATTTGTGCTGTAATCCACAAAAAAAATGTTTTGTATCTTTTCATACTTAAATTTCAATAAAAAAAAATACATGTTTTCTTAAAATTTACCACTATTGCCCAATATTGCCTATAGGCAACATCCTATAACTGACGAACCAGGATACCAAGGATTTTGAATTTTTTGTCAGTTCATATCTGACTCAAGACTAACATATATCATGCATAAAAAAATTTTTAGACCCGCCCATTTTAATTCAGGCATGAGAGGCTTAATAATTTTGTCCAATTATTAAGAATTATTACTGAGCTCGAGGCAGGGGCGGATCTGGAAAAAATCTTGGGGGGGTGGGGGGAAAATTATCAAAGACACACATTTTCAATTTGAGAAAATTTTGTCTTTTTACAGATAGACAAATTGTACTTTTTTGAAATGAAATTATTGAATTGCTTAAGAAGCATTTTTCCCAGACACATACATGCACATTTCCGTATTTTTTTATTTTTCCCTTTTTCTGGAATAATATCTTAGCGAAAAGTAAATAAAAACTCTTAATTTAACTTATTAGAAAAACTAAAATATTTATTAAAATTTCAGAGATTTTCTACCAAGTAAAAAAAGTATTTGTAAATTCGTTGAAAAATATCAACGATACAATGTTGAAGTTACTACCTTGACGCAAGTGTTTGCTTTACATATAATTATATTTTGTTTTTGCAGATCACTGCAGATCGAGTTATTCTATAAGCAAAATGGTCCTACTCTTCTCGCATCGCTTCATAAAAACGGCAGATACACGCAAATGACGTCACTAAACAATTTTACTTTAATAAACAAAACAGTTACTTTAATAATTGTTGAAATCAATAAAAAAACTAAAGTTTAACAATGTCTCTGATCATTTTTTTGTAGTATTCTTTAAAAAATAGCCTTCAGAATCGCTAATGTATACATTAAAGTACGCTTAAACTGTGAGCACAATTATTTTCTTCAAATAAAGTATTAAAAAGTAAAGTATTTAAAAGTTCTTGGGGGAGGAGGAGTAATTGCCCCCTTTACAACCCCCTTGTATCCGCGCCTGGCTCGAGGTAAGTGTGGTTGTGAAGACAACAACTAACAACAACAAAAATTCTGAAAATCAAGTAAGACTACTGATAAGTTGGCTAGCGATCAACGGAATGGCTTTCTAGTATTATGAGTGAATACTCAATATAAAGTATATCTGGTTACTATTAGTTGTTGTCTTCATAACCGTACAAGACCTGGAGCGGAATATAATATTGAAAAAATTAATATTAAATTTCTATTAAATTCATTTCTAGACATGCACAATACACTGCTTTGATGTAAATAAATCATAGAGGTTGATACGAAATACTTTCACTTTTTTTGTTTTACTTTTGGTTTTATTACATTACTTATCAGCTTAAAATGCACTACTTTTTATTGTATTTTTATCATACTGTAAATAATTGGAATAGCTTTGGGTGTCATTTAGCGAATCGTGTGGAAATTTATCATGTTTGCTAGTAGGCATGATACTGTTGAAGCGTACAGTTCTGACATTAAAAATAATCAAATTTGAATCTGTTTGCTTTAAGTTCGTGCTAGAACAGCATTAACCAGAACTTCAACATCAACTACAGCAATATAACTGTTAATAAATAAATAAATTAATAAGTAAAATGAGTGATTTTTAATCACGTTAATTGCATTAAAAGTCACTCATACGCAACATAGCTGCTGCTGCTGCTGGTGCTGCATAATTAGCACACTTATTCCATGGGAACCTTCTTTACAAACTTATATTAACGGTGACTAATTTGTGTGCTTTTCATTTTGAATGCAGCACGTTGATGACAAGCAACAAGCGACAAACGTCAAGCTAACCTCAACTGGGTATGTAGTGCTTTTAGTGCAGCAGTCAAAGAGGTCCTTAATACTGCACACGCCAATTAATTCTCAATGCTCATTAAATTTTTCTTTACCTCTGACTTTTGCTTCTTACTTATTTGCTTAAGCAACGCTTACTTGTGCTACAAGGCGTATTAATTGCTGAACATGAATAGCAGCAGCAGCAGCAGCGTATAGCCAGGTGGTGGCCACCCTATGACAGGCTGCCACAGGCTGCCTTTGCATTTGCATTGCTGCTGTTGCACCAGCACTAATTGGCTTGATTTGCTTTGCTTTGCGCACGGCCAGCGCTGGCAAAGGCAAATCCAGCAATTCAATAAACATATATAGAGCTGTTATACACTGCAACCCTGTGTCTTTGTGTGTGTGTTTCTTTATGCAACAGTTGATTTAGTAGCAGCAATGCAAACAGGAACATGTTGGTGGCGGATTTTATATTGTTCATAAACAATGTATTGGGCGTAGGTGTGTATCAGAAGGTCACCCCATAAAACAGAATCAAAGACAACAATTTATACCTCATAAAATTTACATGTAGAAAACAAGGTAGAGGCATTTTACATAAATAAATGAACAAGTTTTCTGAAAAGAACTTTTTTGCTTGAGATTGCAAGGAAATTCAATAAAATAGGAAACGGAAACTCAATTAATTTAAAAGGAAATAAAATCAATGGCACATAAATACAAATAAATACCAAGAAGTTGTAGACGAAGAGGCTCTGCTTGACAACAAACAGTTGACAACGCACAACAAGAGCAGCAACAACAATATATTGTAATGCAACATCCTGGCATCGCCTACGCGAATCTCTTGGCAGGCATCCTTGAAGCAAACTAAAGTAATTGAAATTGCAGTTTGAAGGGAATAAATAAACAAAGCAAAGCGAAGAAAAAAAAAAATAACAACAAAAATTTAATTTCTTTTGCTGGCTGTTTGTATTTGTGTAAATATCTGTGTTCATATTATGTACTTGTGTGTGTTTTCTTATGGGCTCTTTGAGTGTGTGAGTGTGGGTGTGTGTGTGTAAAATAAGTAAAAATTGAATGCACAAAGATAAACAAACACAAACAAGTACCTACGAATACACTGGTACATGACATAACAATGCAACTCAGTGGGTGGCGCTGCTTCAAGAGGTTCAGGCTTAGCACTAGGTTTTCTTCCCGGACAAGTTCTGCCAATGTCAACCTTGGCAGTATTTATCTTTGCGTCAAATTGTTGTTGCTACACTGAAAACGAAGTTTTAAAAGAATTTATTGCATGGTACGCGAAGTTTCAATATTGAATATTTTATAAAACCTTGTTTGTATATTTTTGGTACGACATAAGCGAATTGCTGCATTTGAATTGCAGTACAACAAAAACTTGACTATGTATGAATTATTTTTGTAGTAACCTTGCAAATATTTTCAATCGCCTGAGAATCTCCAGCGAATTGCTTGGAAGATGAAACAAACGCCGGCGAGGTCTTCTGAGAGTCTTCCGGGTATCGCCGAATGTAAGCAGCTGAGGCCATAAAAACGATTCGCCGGGAAGATTCGCCGACGAATCGTCGAGATAAGGCTTAGGCGATTCGCTAGGAAGAGTCACGAACGATTCGCCGAGAGGAGTCTTAAGCGATTCGCCTACGAATCGCCGAGAAGAGTATTAAGCGATTCGGCAGGAATTCGTTCACGAATCGGTAGAAAGGGTTTCAAGTGATTTGCTGACAAGACATATCAAGTGGCCAAGACCTCGCTTTTAGAGGTCGTTTGCGATTTGTTGCAAAGTTGTTGAACGATTCAATTCGTTGCAAGTTTAAACAAGCAGTTCCATGAAGTTACTTACAAGTTAAATTTTTTGATTTATTTAAACGATTTTTCAGAGCCTGCTCCATATTCCAATGATAGTTTTAGAAAGTTTTTTAATAAGCCATCTTCCAACGATCGCCAGAATGAGCGAAGGAAGATTTTGAAAATTTTTTGAATTGCGCATTCATCCCTTGGGCGATCGAAAAGCGATCCATCTTCCAACGATCGCCGGAATGAGCGAACGAATGAAGATTTTGAACATTTTTTGACAATCGCGCATTCATCGTTAAGGCAATTGAAAAGCGATCCATCTTCCAGCGATAGCCGGAATGAACGAAGGAAGATTTTGAAAATTTTCGAGAATTCTTCGCTTCGGCGATCGAAACGCGATCCATCTTCCAAAGATCCCTTAGGCGAATCGCTAGCGCGTCGCCATATGATCCAATCTTCTAATTGTCTTCCAAATGTTTGCAGGGAAGTGAATAAAATTTAATTTCTTAACTACTGCTCGTATATTTGTTTGCACAAAAAATGTTATTTTGAGATTCAAAATATTGACAAATAAAAAAATATCGGATTATTCTTGAGCACGGGGTATTGTTGGATAGTACGATATTTTTTCCTAGTAATGCTATGTAAATAGATAGTTTCAACCAATTGTTATCGACTCATTAAATGCTTATCTACAAGTATGCCGAAGAAGGAAACCACCAAAACAGCCCATTGTGTCGTTTTAATCGAGGTGTTCACTAGACTTGTTGGAAAAAAGAAATTGAAGGACCAGAAAAACACAAATTTTGTCAAAAAAAATTGCATGGAAACCCGCACAAAATGCATGCAGTTAAGAAGAATATAAAAAGATCTTATTTTCTTAAATTTCTTTTTAAAAAAGCATTTAGTTTCTGTTTAAAATTTTTTTCTTTTTAATAAAAAATATTCAAAAATTTATTTATGCCTAAGCATAGTACTCTGTTCGGCTTCACGTGAAATTCCACTCAAATCTCCATACAAAAATGACAGCTGTGAAATGAGCTTTAATATTTCACAACATTTTCGTCAAAGCTGTACTATGCTTCGCTGCGGAAAATTTAGAACTATATTCCGCAACATGCATCTAGAAACATTTTTTCACGGCAATTTAATTGAACCGACCATTTAATTTGCCGGGAAAAGGGACAGTTGTCATTTCATTTAAGAAAAAAAGTGCATTATATTTTTGCACTATTTTTAAAGTTTTGCAATTAATTTTTGCAGTTGTTTGCGGTGTTAACGGTAGCAAAACTTCGCAGCTTGCAGACTGTCATAAAATAATAACTTGTCCTGCTTTACAACAAAGTAGATCATGCTTATGCATAGTCGTATAAATATTTTTTTTGTATTTATATAATCACCACTTTTCTGCTTTTCCTCTAATAAATTCTGGCTGTTTATTTACTTCTTGTCGAAATTTGTAAGCTGATCATTGCAACAAAATATGTGTCAAAATTTTCACGCAACAAATAAATAGATGTTGACAGCGAAATTCCACGCAAACGAACATAGTACTAGGCTTAAAAAAAAAAATACATTTTTTTTTTTTTCTACTGTCCAACTATGTTCATTATTGAAAAATTAAATTTAGTGCACTCTCAAATGTAATTTATAAATTTTAGTGTTTTTTATTAAAAGAAAAATGTAAGGAAAAATAATTTGGAACACCCTGTTATCTAAATAAATTATATAAAAATTCCGATCTTGTTACAATCCTGACAACTGCATACTTTTTATGGGTATTCTCGTTAAATTTTTGTCGAGCAGGTCTTTAGTGATTTTTGCTAACAGGAGTACACTGCAAGAAATATTTTTTTTTTTTGTTTGTCGACTAACTTTTATTAACTTTTTATTAACTTTTATTTCAGACATTCCAATTTGAGAATATTTTAAAATTCATAACTTTCTTATTAAACAATATATTACAATGTTTGGAAGGCATTAAAAAATTTTATTAATTTTTTTATTTAAAAAATGTGTAAATAAAAATATTTGGAACACCCTGGTTTCTAAAAATAATTATAAAACATTAAGATCTTGTTACAGTCCTCACAAGTGCATGCTTTTTTGAGGGGATTCCCATGAACATTTTTTCGATCAAGGCTTAAAAACATTCTTGCTAACGAGAAGTACACTGCAAAAAATATATAATTTTTTTTTATTTTCTCGATCCATAAAAACTCTTATAAACACCGGCATATCAACTTTTTTCAATTCGTTTTAGTGTTCACTTGATTTTTAGTGTGATTTTTCACTTTATTTTATTAGAAATGATTTATTCTTTTGTTTTCTTACACAAATAAAAGTATTTCATCAATAATTTTCATTTTTTAACCATAACAACTGTCCAATAATTCCCCGAAGTGATTTCTCGCAGTACAAAATCAAGCTCTGCAATTTTAAGAAATATAAAGTTTTTTTGCTATTTTTTGTACTCTCGACCTTTTTTTTTTTGAAAGTTCTGAAATCATAAAAACAAACATGAAAAATAATTTAAATAAAATATTTAATTTTAAAAAATTTCAAGTTAAGTCGTAGTATGGCTTAGCGATGAAATCTTTTTGTAAACAATTTCAAATTTTCATCTTTTTATAAGCAATGTTGAAAATAAATATAATAAGTACTTATATCTTGTTTTCCATGCTAACCATCAAGGAATAAGAATTAGAAGAAGGAACTGAATCTTTTTAAGAAAAATAACTAAATTTGTATGTTACTTAAATATACTTTAGAAGAAAACAATTAATCCACCTGTCCCCTGAGTTACAAAATTGAACCATGTTACATAAAGAATTAGTTTTTATTTTATAAATAAGACAGTACATATCTTTTAACAATGAATATTTTTTTGTGTAAACATTTGTGGACTATAAAAAATTAAAGAATAAAAATGTTTTATTTCGACATTTAAGGAAAAATCTTACTTTGGCATCTCCGCATAAAAAGATGAGGAAGTAACTATATGTCAGCTCATTTAAAATACTTTTTTAAATACATCGCGCTTCTTTGGCATTCATGCCAGGCTCGAACTATATATAACGTTGATATCCTTATTTTGAAATAAATTCAACAATTTCTAACATGCCCTGAGGCAGCAACGCATAAATACACCCTTTTCAGTTAAACGCTTGATTTTATCCTAATATTATTAAACATACGGCAACCCTTGACAACTAAACATAATATTTTGCACATTGTTAAGCGGAAACATGCTTATAGAGGGTGTGCGCAAAAAAGGGTCAAACTCAAAATTAAATATTTCCGACATGATGCATGGCAAGAGTAAGCAAAGCATATTAAGTATTCCTGTAAAAAGAAAAAAAAAGGTTAAAACATGAGCAAAATTGTAGCCTATGCAGCATCATGATCATCTTGTAAAATGTGTTATAAACAAAAAGCTTAAGGCAAGGTGTTCGTGTGCTCTTTATCAAATTTCTTTTCTCTGTTTTTCTTTTTCTGAAGTGTTTTAAAAGCTTTAAAATGTTTCCAAACGTATAGCACGAAGCGATACAAAATGCAGGCCACACTATCGTAACATATTCTACTTCCGGTACTCATTCATGTTGCTGCCAGCTGCATCTCTTGACAAGTTTTAATTGTCACTTCTATGCTATGCTTTTCATGTGCGTGCATGTCATGTGATAAGAAAAAGAAAACAACAAAAAAAAAACGAAACCATAGTTTTCAATAACAATAACAACAATGGAGTTGTACGGAGCTCTGCAGCTCCGTCGGATGTCGGAAGTCAAAACCAACATAAACCATTAACGGCTCTACTTTCATGTGCAGGTGCAATCATATCGCATTTCTATGCACCGCAGGGTGCTGCACACATACAGACAAACCATATGACACACACACATGTTGTCATTAAATTGAAACGCATTCTATGCATTCGCATTGTTACTGCGTGTCGCTTTTCACATTGACCAGAAGTCAAAAGTTGTGTCGTAATGATGTGGGCGCCAAGTGGGTGTTGGGTGGGATGTGGCAAGCACATTTGTTCAACAACTTGGTGCTTCATTGTAGCATGAGTTGCATTGTTGAGCACGTTGCAGGCGTTCTCATATAACGAGTGACAATGTGTTGATTGCTACATAAAGACAGACAATAGCTAACAAGAAATGGACGTAGAAATGCATCTAGAAAATGAGTAGTTCGCAGAACTCTGTGTTGAAGAAATTTTATTTTTACTTAAAAAAAACATTTTTTATATTCAACTTTTAAAATATTGCTTAGTAAAAGCCTACACAGCCTAGAGCTACACCAGGACCTGTCTGCTACAGCTTATTTCATATTAAATTTATTTATGTGCCTACTCCAATGGGCTGTCAGTCACAAGCCAATGTCAGTGGAAACAATAACAACAACAACAACAACAACAACAACAACAACAACAACAACAACAACAACATTGCTCTAAATAATTACATTGTCAAACACATTCACCGCCATTTTATTGCAAGCCTTACTCTGAGCCCCGCCTATTTTCTCCGCACATTTACATTGGGGTCAGTCAGCAGAAGAACGACAAGTTTAATCATCAAAAAATAAGCAACAAAAAGCGATTTAAAATTTAAATTAACAAGGAAAATACAAAAGAAAACAAAAAAACCAAATCTGTGGTAAAAAAAATTATCCATTAAAATGGCTGCAAAAACAAGACCTGCTGGAGAAAAACTCATTTCCGTGCCCCAAAACTAACGTGCATCCGACTCGCAAATCGTTTTAACCTGTCATTATTTTTGTGGAATATGAAGAAGAAAAAATAAAAGACTCAGTACTTGTATTTATTTTTTGAGGCTTCTTAATATAACCAAGTTAACGAGCTGTTGGCCAGCAAGGACGACCCTCATGCTGAAGTACCAATTGCTTGCTGTAGCCAAAATTAACCGCTATGACGCTTCTCTTAATATGCATGGAATGAGGTGTAGTGAAGCTGGTGCTGCAGTTGGTCGTATTGCGATTTCTGCTATAGCCAAAAGCATTCAAATAAAGTAGCTTGTGGTGTGGCTTAAAATTTTAGCAGGGTAGTTTTTGGCTGCCAGAATAGGTTTTTAGTATTATTATAAAAAATAAATTCAACCTTAATTTGAATTTATGAAGTTATGATTAAATCTTTGGCATATAAGTTATAAAAAAGTTAATTTCTTCAATATATATAGATTTAATATATGAAAAGTGCAGTTGTCATAAGATAATTTGTAGACTATGATTTTGTGATTTGTGTACTACTTAGTTTTGAAATTGATTTATAAACATAGCGTCACAAAAGTTTTGAGGTAAAGGTGGCTTTCATTCAAAGTTGTGATAGAATTTGTGGGTGTTGAGTATCACTTTGACAGAGTAAACTGAGAATGTATACACTGTATACTATACACCAAGCAGAAGCAACTCCCTGTGTCACAGTGTTTGACGCTAAATGTGCTGGGGAAAAGAAGAAGCTAAATAGTGTTGAGTAATTGTAAGCAATATTATAATGGTCTGCTATATTGGGTTTGTTACAATTTTTTGGTCTTGAATCCGATGATCTGATATATGGCCAAAATTCTTTAATATGTTAGCATTGCAGAAACAATATGTCCGACGACCGATTTTCTTTATTTTTCTTGATGTATATGAAATGATAAAACTCGGTTTTTTCAACTGGGTGCAGTGGTTGTTTACGATGAAAAGTCAGCACTTTTTTTGCAACTTTTTAATAATTTTTCAAAAACTTCACAACATCTGTATCAAAAAAATTTTAGTTGGGGTCCTGCCAATGATGTAAAAAACCTAATAATCAGACTACTAAGACTGCAGGTAAATTTCCAACTTTTGAAAAGGCACACAAAAACACCGAGACCCCCAACTTAATTTTTGGTCGCGAAATATGGTTGCATACTGAGTTTTTTCCAATTAAATCAAATTCTCCATATGTTCACGATTGAAAATTTGTCACTTTTTTACTCTTGTTTAAGCTTTATTTTTCATTTATATGTAGAAAAAAACATTGAAAAATGTTTCGAAATTAAATTATTTATTCTTTTTCAACTGATTTATAATAACAAATTTGTTACATATTTTTCGAAATTTTTTCATATATTTCGAAAAAAAAAACAAAATTTATCATAGTTTTTGGCTGCAAATTTTATTCTTGTATGGCGATAGATCAGCATAAATCAGTTAATAACGTAAATACCAAATTTAAATTCATTTCGATGTCTTTTTCTACATATATAATAAACAATTTTTTTTTATTAGCTTTGAACCAAGGATTTCAGGTGTCAAACCTATTCAGTCAAGTTTGCCTTGGTTCGGAAAATGGGGAGATAGATAAGTAAGAGAGAAAGTGAAATCAAGAGAAACAAGTGTAGAATGTTGTATGTGTGGCGGAGCGCTATATCAACATGCGATTTTGAATCTGAGGCAAGTGTTATGCCTTTACCTCAGTCAATTCGAGTTATCAAGCAATCTAAACTACAACTTCCAAGGTCATATATATTGATGAATTTTGAATTTCAGTTGATTAGAAATGAGGAGAGAATTAAAGAAAGGTAAGAGCGTAGGACCATGGCTAGACCAGGATTCGAACCCGGAACCTCTGGGTTGGCAGTCAAGCACGCTAACCACTCGACTACCGAGGCCCCAAATATCTCGAGAATTTCTAGACTAAAAAAAACTGAGTATGTCATCGTATTCTACGACCAAAACTTAAGTTGGTGTGTCTCGACGTTTTTGTGCGTCTTTTTTAGGTCCCTACAGTGTAACAAACAAGTATTGGAAGAACATGTAAGGAAACTCTTCAGTTGGTCTAGCCCAACTATGTAATATTCTAAATTTACTTCAAATGTTAAATGCTATAAAAGGTTTGTGCACTCTTGAAGGCTCTTGCTGACGTGATATAAAATAAGTCAGTGCTTTTTGATGGAATGTAAACTCAAATTTTATTAATATATTGAATGACAAACATTCTTTTTCAAAATACATACACAGGTTAATTAGAAATAGGATGATGATAACTCCTAATGATGACAACTCCTATTTCCAATAGATAAAGTTTTCTGCCTGTAATTCACAGTAGTATGAAGTGGCTCCAAGATTATACTCTCGAAAATCTCATTCTGGTCTGTTTTCGGTGTTATGTATGGGTTGTTATTTTTTATTTTAAATCAGTTTCTTTACATCAGACGACAGAGTACTTTTGTGAACGATCTAAAGGTAGGTCTTTGAGTTATGTTTAGGGTGTCATATATTGTTTTTTTAACTTACCGTTGCTTTATTTCTGCCCTACTAAAAACAAAAAAAAAAAACGAATTGGCCATTCCAGCCCTTGATACGACTTTGACCGAGCTTCTTATGATCCAATTGTGTTGTGTGTGTTATTAAATGTTTGTATACAATTTACAGAGAACTACATGCTATATGACGACTCCGAACCAGTGTTGCCAGAGAGCCGAATTGAAATTTACCACTATTTGGGAAAAATTGCCACTTGCTGAGAAAATTTGCCTTTTTCTAAAAAAAATTACATAATTTTAAATGATTAACAGCCGTTATAACTCACTTCACTACTTCCATAATAAAATATTTCTAGCTTTGCCAACAACTTTTCCAACACTCGATATGTATGGGACTTCTTTTATCAACTTTTCCATTAACTTTTTTTAGGAACTGGTCACAGCTTTCTGTAACCGATATTTTTTTAAGCAAAATTGTATGCAATTTCAAAACATTTCATTACTTCTTCTTTCTTGTTGTGTTTCAATTAATTCCTTGGTTTTTAAGTTAAAATTAGCAGCAAACCCAAAATGAAAATATTCCTACATTTCTTATTTTTTGGTACAAAAGGGGACTCCCAATAATAAAGGACTGCTTGTGAGTACGTTCAGGGAGGTAATAAAACTGAAAAAAGCTTAAAATATTTGGATATATAAAAAAAATAAATGTATTGCAAAATTTGCCACTTTTAATTAAAAAATTACCTTTTTTACCTCTGCCCAAAAAATGAGTCAAAAATTACCTAATTAAGGAAAATTTACCTCAATCTGGCAACAGTGCTCCGAACGGCTAAAGTACATGTTCTCAAGAAGCTTTATATGGCATTATTTACTCTCTTATGTTTGCCATCGTCTGCAGAGAGGTGGTGACCGATCAGAAAATTTTTTATTGAAAAAAACCTTTGCCGCGGATGGGAATCGATCTCGGGTTCCGGGAATGCAAAGCTACACACCTAACTTGCATGCGACGGACACCACAACCATTCGTTCTGCCGTACTAGTAACTATACAACAATTTGCATGGTCATTATTTCAGTACACTAAGGGAAAAAGTTATGTAGTCAGTACAGAGACAGCTATGTAAAATCTATTCACTGCAACTTGTATGAGAACGCAACAAGAGCAGTATTTACTGAGTAAAGGGAGCGTGTACTGACTACATATCAATTTATTCACTTTTTAAAATGAATAAAAAATGTATTCAATACATCATGTTATGTGTTGAATACATAGCAGACTTCAATAGATACAAGCAACGTGTACTCAATCAACGTGTTATGTAATTTTTTACAAAACCTTTACTCAATATATAAAATATAGACTCAGTACACGTCCCCTTTATACGATTGAAGTGACACATTTATTCAGTACATAAAATATGGACTCAGTACTCGTATCTGTTGCACATCGGCAAACGATTTTGCTGTTTTATGTCATTCGTTTCTTGATTTTGAAATAAGCAATACCTCTAAAGTCTGTAGAAAATCAGAGCGGGAATGAGTTTATCCACTGTACTCTAGAACAAAAGCGATGATTGGATAAGAAATAAATGGCTGGGTTTCTATAAGTAGTTGGCAATTATTTTGTGAAATCTAGTCATTTCTTTATTAATTTATTTATTGCATGTGTTGAGAGGGTGATTTACGCACAGATATTATGCATGAACTCATTGCATAAAATTATGTTTTTAACATAAGTAATGAGTAAATGATGTATGTACTCATTATATAAATGTATGCACTAAAAATATGTAATGAGTAAATAATGTATGTACTCATTGCATAAAATTATGTACTCCAAATATGTAATGAGTAAATTATGTGTGTACTGAGTCAATAATCTATGTAATACGTACATAAGATCTTTACTCATTACATAAAATTATTTGTAACAGTTTGCGATGAGTACAGTGTGCATGTACTCACCACATACATCCATGAATTCACGACACATATTTATGCGTTGAGTACATAAAATTCTTTATTGACTACAGAACCGCTTTAAAGCATTATGTAGTCAATAGAGATTTCAACATGTACTCAATACATGAAAAATGTAAAATTTTTGTGTGCAGAAAACTATGCGATGAGTACATAAATTTATGTATTGAGTCCATAGGTTTTTCCCTCTGTGTAGATAAAGTAATGTCTAATTTCATGATCTATATATTTTAAACATCATAACAAACATGAAAAAGACTGCTGTGGGCAATCTATGATAAAACTCAGCATATATCATTCTAAACAATAAAAATTTTTTTATATGATTCCTGAAAAAAATGCAAAAAAACAAAATAAAAAAACATGGAAAAATAATCTTAATATATAAAAGACAAGCGTCCTGCTCCGTGCTGTATATCGCTCAAACTGATTATAGTCTAAACCAGTGATGCCCAGAAAAATTATTTGAAGAGTGCTACAACAATTACAACAAAAAGACAACAACAACAAATCTTTGGATTCGTGGCACAATTTTTCTACCTACAAAACCACATAAAAACAACAACGCGCATAAAATCTACATCTGCGCTAGCGCAAAAGTTCATAAATATTGAACACACAAAATAACAACACGAATCCTTCAATGTGCGCAAATACAACAATAAAGTAATAAGAAGCTGAAAACTTCATTCAGCGAATTACAACAATCATTGCAATATTGAAGTTGTTGTAAAGAGTGGAAAGAGTGGAGCATGTTAAAAACAACAACACGAATGCTGGCAGTGC
The DNA here is from genome assembly GCA_958299015.1 of Tetanocera ferruginea. Lineage (NCBI taxonomy): Eukaryota > Metazoa > Arthropoda > Insecta > Diptera > Sciomyzidae > Tetanocera > Tetanocera ferruginea. Next base: position 164,730,355 of record OY282641.1, read on the forward strand.
CCAAGCAAAATAACAAAAGGACATACAAACAACAACACGAATGCTGACCGAGCCCAAGTGCTTAAGTTAAGATATCGTTATTTGAAAAAAACAACAAATCAATAAGAAGCAATGATTTTACTTCAAACTGAACTCGTCGAATTACAAAAATCATCAAAACGTCGAAGTTGTTGCAAAGAGTGCAAAGAGTGGAAAGAGTTAGGCGCTGGGCATCCCTGGTCTAAACCAGAACCTGTTTCGCTATTACAGTGCTTTTTATATGAAAAATTGTTAGCCTAAAAGTATGCACATAAAATTTATTTTATATTTATCTGTAAGGACACACTGACGACGACTGGAACAAAACAACATTTGAGGTGAATGCAAAATGCAATATTGTCTGCTACTTAATTTATTTGAATACGACCCGTCGTATGACGCGCTTCTATACTCTTAGTTTAGAATTCTTAAAAAAAACATATTCTTTAAGAATTATATTTTGAGCTTAATGCCAAATAATTCATGCAATAACAGGTTTGCTACAACAACAAAATTCTTTTCAGAAGAACCGAGCAGACTAGACCATGGTTTCGTCGGACGTTACTCCGACTCATCAATAGTCTCTGTGGTTCATGCAGTTCACTAACTTTGAGAACCTAATAAGTGCAACTGCCACAAAAACAAAAAGGAATTACCCAGACATTTTTCACTTTATCAAAGTAGTGTTTTTCTACTCTTTTCAAAAAAAAGTTTCAAAAAAATAATATCTACGAAAGCAACAAATTACCGATACCGATGTTAGAACTGTATCTCGCTGTTAATCGGACTTATTCTGTTATTGTTAATGAAAAATTTTGAATAGATTTAAATCGTTTTTCTAAAACTATCATTTGTAGTTTATCGTTTATCATAAATTTTTCTTTGTACTTTATTCAAAGATTATTTCTGACATAGCAGCCTTGAGCTGTTATCTTTCAGCTTTAAAAGGCAGTTTTTTTCAATAACTACAGCTATTTGGCCAACATAATTGTGCCAATAATGCCGATAACAACAGAGAAAGTAAAGAAAAAAAAAATAAAACTATTTCATTCATCATGAAATCTTAGCGATTTTCTGTGCCGAGCACGCTGAAGTAATCGTTTAACAATTGATTTCAATTTAATGGTTCGTTTCATTTTGTATTGTTGTAAATAACAAAAAAAGAAAAAAAAATAAAAAACAACTAACGACAAGAACAGCAAGAACTGCGCTAACCATTTCTTATTTGCCAGCATAAAACACTAACAGAAGAACAACAACAAAACTGTCCAATGTGCTGCTTTACTGGTCAAATGCAATCTACCGTCGTCAAGGAACTCATTTATGCTGAGTGCTGATACAGCCGCTGCTGCAGTTGTTGGACCCACCCTGCACGGCGCACTTTTACCGAATTACCAACTAGCTACCAAAAATACCACTTAATCAAAATCTGCAGCTCATGGCACGCTTTGTTCACCACTTGTCGATGCCAGGTGGTGGCCAGCAGCGCAGTCGTTTGTTTCGACGCTGTGGTCGTTGGTCGTTGCAATGCGCTTGGCTGGTTTCCTCTGCCTGATCAACTTCCGTTTCCGCCATTTGTAGAAACTGAACATTTTTCGGATGGGATAAGAAATTGTAAATAAACAAAAGCAAAAAAAAAATCAACAATAAAACAAAACCAGCGTGGTTTTGCGTTGTGCGGTGGACAAAGATGCAGAGGTAGAAGTTAGAATAACCTACACACTATTTTTTTTTGTTATTGTTTTTTTCTTTAAATTGCTTTGAGTTAAGAAATTGAGGCTATGAGAAGAAATTGCTTCCGGTTGTTTGTTCACTTGTTTCTTCTGCGGTTATGATTGTAATTGTTGGACTTGTCTTTGTTTTTGTTTTTGTGTTGTTGTTTTCTTGTTTCACTCTTAGAATTGCGGAAGTAGTTATGTTGTACTCTGTGTGTGTGTGTGTGTGTGTGTGTGTGTGTGTGTGAACAACTAAGCCTGCTACAACTTATTGAATTGATAAAGTGGGCTGGTGGCCTAAAAGTAGTACCAACAGTTTCTGAGGATTTCCGTCTTGTGTGCTTTATCTTTTGAATTGCTGTACATTGTTCTCTCAACTTTGGCTTATATTGTTTCGTGTTTTTTTTTTTGTTTTTACTCTATGTTCTTATTTTATTTAGAGAAAAACATTAGTTTTATTTATAATTTAACTTCCAACTGTTTAACTTTAAATTTATGCATTTCGCATTTAGTTGGTTTTATTTTAACATAATTTCTCATATTTCTACTCATATTTAAGCAATTTCCTTAATATTTCTTTCTTGCATTTTCAATGTATAAAAGCTAAATGAAGCTACATTATTTGACCTCATAAGCATTGATTATGTCTGCATTTAAAGGGTTCAATTTGCAATTTTATTATTCTTAAGCAAGGATAAGCAGTATCCTTATAAAAAAAAAAAATTCATAATTCATGAAGAGAAAATGCTTCAGCGCTCAAAGATCAAACTCATTCGCATTCGTTACTCGGCTAGCTTATCGCATATTTTGCAACATTTTGTTTTGGCCCTCAACTCATGTGACCTCATCGCCTCTCATTCTCATCTGCTTGCCTAGGTCATGTTAACAAAGCATCAACTGCTTGTGGCCAATGAATGGTGTTTGTTTCGGTTGCGCTACCCGGAATTTATCTCTGTCGAATTTGAATTTAGATGAGCTTCAGTTTGATTGCGTTATCCAAGCAGATGCTGCTCTTTATTCTTACCAACTCTAGGTTTCATCTTTTTTTTTATTATTTTTTCTTTATTTGTCGTTCGCATGTATTGTGCTTTTTTTTGCTTGAATTATGAATTCCTAAACTGGAATACATAAACAACCGGAAGGCACACATGTACATATATAAATGTATTGAATATGTGGATGTAATAAAAAAAAAAAGAACTGCTTCGTTTTTCTTTCCTGTTTAATGCTGTATCAATTCCCTCGACCTTGCCAGGCAACTCTGTCACCCACCCAGCGATGTCATCCACCTGCATATAAAATATGAAAATCTATTTACTGCCATTAGTTATTTATCGATGTGACAATATTTCAATTCGAAAATTCGATATTATCACACACACACACACACACACTCACAAAACACACACGACAATTTCATACCAATAGACAATGTTTAACATTGGCGCTCAATACCACAGTTTTTCCACTTGGGAAGGAATGCTTGTATATTTTTATTTAATACACTTTGAAGAGCTCTCTTAACAGAATATAGAGTGGAATCGTAACTTGATTCACGTGGGAGTTGGTATGGAATGCGTTCTACGACATTTGGGCAAAATTGTGAAATTCGATTTGATAACAAATCGAGCGAAATAAATTGAATTTTCAATGCAAATCGAGTGTGCTTAAAAAAACAAAACAAAAAAAAAAAAAAAAACAAAAATCTCGTGATATGTGAGCGAAGACAAACGCAGAGAGTTGTGAGCAAAGGTAAGATATTGCAACTTAGCGAAAACTGAAACAATTTATAAAATAAATCATTTGATATTTGGAGGAATTAAAATAAATACAACAACGACTATGGATTATTGTAAGGCGATAAAAGATATTTCGAACGTTTGTTAAATATTTTGAAATATATACTCGTAGCATTCTTGCGAAAAAACTTAAAAAAGAGCTATGTTTTGCATTCGGTTTTTCATTATACTTGTTTGAATACAATTTTTTTTTTAAATCCAATTGAAAATTCGTAGCAAAAACTTGTTAAAAGCAGGCATGCACGTTAACGTTAATTTTAACGGTAACCGAAATATTTTTTTTGTTTCGTTGAAACGAAATAAAAAAATAACGTTAATTCAAAAAACGAAAAATATTTATTTCGTTTCGGAGAAAACGATATAAAATTTTTTCGGTTTTTTCCCAATCAACCGTTGAAAATAACGTTAATTTCAACAAAAAAATTTCGTTTTTTTTTGTATCAGAAGAAATTTTTTTTAGAATAGGAGCAGGCATGCACGTAAACGTTAATTTTAACGGTAACCGAAATATTTTTTTTGTTTCGTTGAAACGAAATAAAAAAATAACGTTAATTCAAAAAACGAAAAATATTTATTTCGTTTCGGAGAAAACGATATAAAATTTTTTCGTTTTTTTCCCAATCAACCGTTGAAAATAACGTTAATTTCAACAGAAAAATTTCGTTTTTTTTTGTATCAGAAGAAATTTTTTTTAGCATAGGAGAAAATTATAGAAAATTTTTCGTTTTTCAACGAAACGAAATTTGCTTTGATAAATTTTTAACGTTATTTAAAAAACGAAATAATTTTGATAATTTATTTTTCGGTTTCAACGAAACGAAAAAATTTTGTTGATTTCGTTGTGCATGTCTGAATAGGAGAAAATTATAGAAAATTTTTCGTTTTTCAACGAAACGAAATTTGATTTGATAAATTTTTAACGTTATTTAATAAACGAAATAATTTTGATAATTTATTTTTCGGCCTCAACGAAACGAAAAAATTTTGTTGATTTCGTTGTGCATGTCTGGCTGAAAGTCGTCTTTGATCACATTTGTGAAACAATTTTGAAACAAAAATCCCTCATTTTGTGGAATACTTCATTAAAATTAACTTATTTTCTTTCGTTTTTTGAAACCTAGCCAAAAGCTTTAAATTGGTTAAGAAATGTTAAATGCTAATGTGCAACAAACAATAATTGTGGAAAAGGGCACGATATCGAAATTATAGAAAAATACCAATTGATGAGAAAATAGAGAAAAATACGCCAGAGCGGCGTATTTCATTCAATCTTTTAAAGAAAGTTGTCACAGTCAATTTGCTTGGAGAAAAAAAAAAAACATCACAACGAATCATTACAAAAATAACAATAAAAAATTCGTTTTGACGTAGAATTACGTCTTACAGCGCGGTTTGTATGGGGTCGTTTCAACATTTTTTTTCAAGGCCATGCAACTTTTTTGACGAATACTTTAGAGTATACCTACAGCCTTTAAGACTCATCGTTCAAAGATAATATATATGCTAATATATCAGATATATCCTGCGCTGAATGAATATCTAATTATGAATTTTGTCACTATAATATTAAAGTTACAAAATAGTAAAATATAAGAAGAAAAATGCATGTGTTTATATTAGAAAATCAATCATCAGCTGCTGAGGCTGTGCCTGCTGCTTTCTTTGTTTTTGTTTCGTTGTTTTTGTTTGTATTGGTTTTGTTTTATACGAACTGATTCGCAGGCTTCTTCATTGGGTTCTTGTATGTACTTCTTCTTTATTGGGTTCTCCTATGTACCACTTAGAAATGAGTGCTCTATTTTAACACAAAATGTCAATCACAACCTCTTTTCAACTCAGTCAATGAACTCAAACTGTCAAACTTAACGAAATAGGTTTGTGATCCGGTTAGATTTAACTCTTATGAAAAAACGAGTTCGATCTTATTTTGTTTTATGCTTTTACCCAATAGATGGCGTCAAATTTTAATTTTTGTTTTTAATGCAACTTCATTTGGATCCCACATCCCACTAGCACTAGCGAGTGTAGCTCACAAACTAAACATCGGACAGAGACGAAAGTTTAGTTCGCAAATCAAACATCATACAGCAACGAAAGTGGCACCAATGAACAAGTGCTCAGATATAGTTACCATACGATTTTTTTAAAAATCGGGTCTTAATTTTATTTTGAAATTTGTAGTTAAACTGACTGTATCTCGCAAAACTATATATTGTGCAAAGACGAAAGTGGCATCAATGGAAAATGTATTTGCTTCGCCTTCTTTTCAACTAAGTAAATAAACTCAACCTGTGAAACTTAACGAAATGATCTAAAAATTTGACATTTTGCTTGTTTCTTTTTACTTGCTCTTTTTATCATGCATACTTTTAACTTTTTCTTTGTTTAAGTCTCGATAAGCAGTCCATAATTGAGTGTTATTAATTTATGTGTTTATTTTCGGAGATAAATAAAAAATACGTGCAAAATGGACAAAACAATTGGACCAAAGAGACAGAGTAGAAGAAGTTACAACTGAAACGGAATTCTATGTCTACACTTACGATACTATCAAAACTGTTTATTTTTGTTTTCACCGCTATACCAGCACTTCAAATATTTTCTCTGATTTCTGGAGTGCAATAAGTTAAGAAGCTACTTTAGGAAAGATATGATAAAACCAATGCGGAAGTATAAGTTTATTTTACAACTGAGTGGTGTTTTTATAGTTTTAAGCACTTGACTAAAATAAAAACAATCACACAAACTAAATATTTATTGTAACATTTAAAACATATACATGTTCTTCTTTTGAGCGCATTCCGGTTTCTCACTATGTTTACCGTTCTCGATATTCGTAATCGATATTTTTATGAAATTTTGACTGTCATTCTAATAGTATATTTTTTTGAGAATCGATCAAAATGTTAACTTCCAAAGAAACCCAAACTTTGGAAGCCCAAAAAAAATGTATGATCGAACTTGTCGCCATAATTGGAATTTGGCGACAAGCGGTAATGGTGGTGACCTGATGAGGCAGAAAAAACTCTTGGAGTTAAAGCGTTTTTTTGAAAGAAACAAGTAAAGAAAGTCTAAAGTCGGTCTAGGCCGACTATGAAATACCCTAAACCTACTTTTCGAAAAAAAATAATATTATTGAAAATGGGCGTGTCCGTGTGCGGATGAAGACTATATTTTATATGCATTTAAATGTTGAAGAAAAATGTACACATACAAAGTTTTATTCCTGTAGCTCACAATTAATGCCTTTATTATGCTTTTGCTATGGGAGGTGGGCGTGTTCATAGACAGATTACTCCCAATTTTTGAACACACCTTACTTATGGTATAAAATACATAAATACCAAATTTAATCTCTTATGACAAACATAACCTTATTTATTGAGTTTTAAACTTTTTGGGTGTATGGGAGGTAGACGTGTCCTTAGGCGGATGACGTCCATTTTTCAAAACCATCTTTTTCTTGTCATAAAAAACATACGTGTCAAATTTTAGCTCTGTAGGTTAAACAGAGGTTTATTTATTGTGTTTTCAATTTTTGGGTTGTATGGGAGGTGGGCGTGTCCGTAAGCGGATGACGTCAATTTTTCGAAGACATCTTTGTGTTTCTATACAACACATACATATCAAATTTTAGTGTTGTAGGCTAATTATGAGCTGAGTTATGCAGTTTTCAATATTTGCGTTGTATGGGTGGTAAGGGTGTCCGTGGGTGGATGATGTCAATTTTTCAAAAACGTCTTTGTTTTGTTAGAAAAAACATATGTGCCAAATTTTAACTTTGTAGGTTAAACAGAGGCTTATTTATAGCGTTTTCAATTTTTGGGTTGTATGGGAGGTGGGCGTGTCCGTGAGGGGATGACGTCCTATTTTCAAAGACATCTTTGCGTTGATATAAAACACACACATGCCAAATTTTACTGTTGTAGGCTTATTATGAGCTGAGTTATGCAGTTTTAAATTTTTGCGTTGTATGGGAGGTAGGCGTGTCTGTGGGCGGATTCCAAAAATATTCAATAGTGCAGATCCTTGGATGCATGTGATCATGTGTATTAAGTTTCATGCAAATATCTCTACTCTTTCTTCTTATCCTGTGTTTAAAAGGGTTCAATCCTACTTGAGTGAAGTACACGCAAAGAAATTTTTCGTTTATCGTAACTGAAAAATTCACCAACTATACTTCGTTTGGGAACTGTATTTGCTGCAAACGAGTATTCAGTTGTCATCAACTTAAAAATATTCTTGCTTGAAACGAAAAAACATCGAACTTAATGAAATTCCCAACAGCAACACCAAATTTTTTTTTTTTTAATTAATGTTTTTTATTATTATTTTTATTATTCTTATTTTGACGGTTCCTTTTGACCAAGCAGTTAATGAAACAGAATTACAATTTCAATAATTAAATTTAAATTTTTGATACTTACACAGCCAAGAATCGAACCCACGTCTCCCGCGTGCCAGTCTAGCATGCTTCCATTGAGCTATTGTGAGATATTGTCTAGAATGAATTTTTTATTTACTTAAGCTGTAAACATTCTTGTTTCTTCGTTTATGGCAAATATTTTACATTTGTCATCAACGAAAGCGAGCTGTGTAGCAGTTGTGTGACTGCGCTTGTGATTCACAGTTGTGTGTCTGTTTGTTCACACTCTTAAAATACTTCCTTTTCGTTGATGGCAAATATTAAACGCTTTTCATCACCGAAATCAAGCAACTTTTTTTGTCAGTTGAGAACTACTCGCTTATAACAAATTAATTTCTTTTCCTGCAAACAAAGTTTTCAGTTGGAAAAAACAAATTTTTCGGTTGCTGCAATTTAAAAATCACTGCCGTTTATGACAAACAAAATTAATTTCTTGCAACTAAATAACGTGTTTCCCGCAACTAACCATTAGTACGCCAACTGTTCAAACGTTTACAAACAATGATTTGAAGCATGAAAAACGAAGTTCGTTTGCAGCAAACTGTCGATAAACGTTTTGTTTCTCTGCGTGTAGGTTTGAAAGCTGAAGAAAATAAAAAAGAACATATATTTAAAAAAACAACTGGGGAAAAGGTAGTGGAATGTGATTTTTTCTCCTTTTTTTTTTGTATAACATTTAGTTTTGTTATATTTATATAGGTTTATTTATATAAGTACAGACCGTATAGAAAAGAATCAACCGTTTTGAGTGGAATAGTACAATGGACTATTGTATTGGACTACCGATTCTAATGTATTAACCTCAAAGCAAATCAAACAAACCATTTAACATGGCTTGGTTTTTTTTTTTTTTTTGACTCAAAGCTTACCGCTAAAAAGTTTCATCATGTCTGCAAGTCAAAAAAAGTCGTCCTGGTCTAGACCTATGTGGCGCACACCAAATCTGTAGCTATAAAATCACAAACTTAAACCAAAAATGTCTCTTACTTATAACACTTAATTCTCTAATTCATCAACTTAACCATAAGCTTCTTTAAATAAATTCAATAATAAAATAAATGAGTTATTTTTAAATTTTATTTCAGCAGGCCTTGGTAAAAGGATTTATTTGCAAACCTCATCTTTACCTTCACACAACCTAATAACTTTCCACAAACCATTTGCACTCCCTTGAATACGTTGCGTAACTTTCAATGGGTCTGGTGTAGGTGAACCTCTCACTTCCAATGATGGCTAATTCATTGCCACCGCAAAGTATGCTCGTGCCATTGTGCAACATCACAGCATCACCATCAAGCTGAACGTGCCAATCATTAGAGACACCACCAGCAAAAGAGCTATAGATGTTATATCTTAAACCATTCGGTTGCTTTCCTTCCGTCGGATTAATGTGTATTGGACGAGAACTATAATGTTTGCTGAGGAATGTAAATTCTAATGGATTCTTCTTAATGAGCACTCCCAGTACAGCAGTAGTAGGGACATTTGTGCTAGAATAGACACAGACTCTATACGAGTTTAAACACTCTTGCATATATAACTTCGTGCCATTTGCCAGTTTAAGATACATGCCAACATCACCAGCGACTAAATGTTGTAAAGGTCCAGATATTAAGTCATCTACTTGTTGTTTCTTCTCTGTGGATACTGTGTTAATATAGTCAGAATCTTGCTGCATTTCGGCAAGTTGAATAATAAATTCTACTTGAAACTGGCCACTGATCTGTTCCTCGTTATTCAGAGCAAGCATTGCATCTATATTTTGACGCACATGAGTTGAAATATTGCCCTCTGCTGACAGTAGTTCCTCAATGGGCAACACCCAACGTACTCTTTCCACCATTTGACGGACAGTGAGGTCAGAAAGCGTTTCATTGCTCTTGTAAAGCTCATTCAAGAGAATCTGCACAGTAGAGTTTGCACTATTACAGTCGTTAAATATTACTCCAGCCTCAAGAATTTCAGCACCTTTATCGATGATTATGTAATTTAGAGAACTATAACGTCTGCTTAGATCATTCAGCTGAGCTGCATGTAACTGGAAGTTACTATTATTGATGAGAGTTTCCATTTCATTGTAGAGTGGAATGGCTTTTAGAGGATCGTTTAGATGGTGAACTTCGTCCATGGCTTCATATAAACCAATCAGCGTATCTGCCTGAAGATCAGGATCATTGAAGATCAGTCCCAACTCTAGCACCTTGTTAAAGTTGTCATAGTTTTTATCGTAGACTTTTCTGCTAAGATCCCGAACAACGTAGCTACAGCCGTTGTTGTTCTGTAATTGAGCCGTGGCGGTATAAAGCAGCGTGGGCAAAAACAGACAGAACGTTGTTGTTAATGATTTACTTGTTGCAAACATGTCGATCGTTAATAATGAAATTATCTATCGCGTTAATAGCGAGTTGCAAAGCTTTTATATTGAATTCTTGTTGTTTTATCTTATCGCCTGCTGGCTTGAGTTTATCTTCAATACAATCAAGCGATAATATTGTTTAGAATGAATGAATCAAAACTACCGTTGAATATGACTAACTGCTTTTTTAGTTATAATAAAACGGTAAATTTAATTCTAAGTATATTAAAATCTTTGATTTGCAATCAAGTTGATAAGATTGCATGCACTATCTCATTTACAACAGCAAACATATTCTTTAAATTTGTATTTCCCTAAAATAGTTTCATGAAAAATTGTTGATTGCAAAAAAATGAGAAATTGCTGATTGCGAAAATTAACTAATTGCTTAAAATCAATTTTGAAAATGTCTCAAAAAAAGCTTCTTTAAGGGGGTCTTCTCATTGAGGAACTTTTTTTTCGACTTTTTTTTGCATTTATTTATAGCTTGGGTAGTTGTGAATATGCCCCTAAAAGGATTTTTAGAAATTCGAAATACTTTAGAAGATACAGTCTTTTTTGTGAAGCAAGGTCTTCGTCAAAATGAGCTATTTTTTTTTCGCCTCATTTTCGAACGAAGCGGCATAAAGTAACCACCGAATTCTGTTGAAAATGTTTATTGTTAGGTAAAAACGTGCTTGCACACATATTCATACAAACATACGAATACACATTTCTGCTTATTTTAGGGGTTGAAGCATTTTTTGAGTCCAGGTGTACAACTGAAAGCATCATTTAGTTCAAACTTTAAACGCGTTTATCTCGAAACCACGTTTTTCGAACTGGCGGCCATGATATCGCCAGTCCAACTGGACCGATTTTCATGAAACAAAGTGGAATCGACGCAAAATTGTCACCATTCTCGGGTGAACCTCGACCATAATTTTAAAAAATTTTTTACTATTTTTTTTTACACTAAACTACAAAAAAAAAGCCCGAAATTAAATTTTTTTTTTTGAATGGCCGCAATTTTGTCAAAAAAAATCACAAAATTAAGCTTGAGGTTCACCCGAGAATTACATCTATACTGATTATAACCCCGTTTTTTTTTAATTTCAGACGCTCCGGAGACTCGGAATCGTGGCCGCCGTGACGACACCTTTTTTTTTCACCACCAACTTTGAAGTCTCATTACTTTTTGAACAGCCCACGTATCGAGGCAAAAAAATTTTTTTATTTACTTTGAAACTTTTGTAATACAATAAATAAAAAAAGTTTTCAATTATTCTTTGCGTTTTCAAATAAGAATTTTTTTAAAAAGGGTCCAAAAAACGGGTTTTGAATGAGAAGACCGCCTTAAATGATTTATTAGTAATTAAAAAAAAAATGTTTTTATTATCAAAACTAAAAGGCTTATATTTTATTGGTTATAAATGTTTTAAGGTATAAATTTTGCTTTATGTGATGAGTAAAATAAAAAAAAAAATTAAATATGAAAAGAAAAAAGAAGTCTTGCAGGGTTTCAACTATGATCAATTACTAATAAAAATAGCAGATGTGCTTTTTTACTTTTGTAAATCCCAACGAAATTTAATATTTAAATGTTTGTGTTTGGTTTTTCTTTTGTTATTAAGTAAAGAAACAAATAATTACAATAAATAAAAAGAGCCGACAATCTTTTACACACCTTTTTCTTGAACGGTATGTTTTAATGGTTTATTTATTTTGCAAAATTTCTTTGAAAATACTTTCTCACTTCCTTTAAAAGAAACCCACACATAGCTATTTGCTCGAAAAACTGAAAAATTGCATTTTTATGAAGCTCTAGTTTTAATTTTGCTGAACCTCATCACAAGATACGTAAAGAATGCAGTTTCACTTCAAGTTTATTAATTTTAGTTATGTTATGATTGTCGCTGCAAACTATTCAACCTAATGAGCCAACCAATATTTTCATACAAAAATTCTATTTTATTTTTCCTATATGATTTCTCATCTTTTGAATTAGTCTAGTTTCTTAGAACTTTACACTAAGGAATTCTCCTAAGCTCCACTTTGGAAGCACAATGAACAAAATCAACGCTGCATACTTTAGGGAATGCTTAGAACAAATATGCAATTTTTATGAAAGTTTCTCTAAATTAATTGGAAACGTGCTCTTACAACACAGTTTTATGCAAATTTTTAATTCAAATATTATATAAAAAACATTGTTTAACAGAATGTTAAGATATAATTAACAGATTTTTGAACAATCTCAGACATTTTACAAAAGACATAAGAGCGAATGCCCTTTTCATTGGTACCACTTTCGTCTCTGTCCGATCGATAGTTTGCGAGCTACACTCGAATGAATACATTTTTATATACATTTCAGAAAAAATTGAATACCCCGTTTTTTAAAAAAATCAGGTGGTAGCTACTTCCAAAGCTGAGTGAATAGCCTTTACATTGGTGCGACTTTTGTCTCTGTCCGATCCATAGTTTGCGAGCTTCACCTAAAAGAAGAACTAAAATTAAAAATATGTTAATTTATCCTATAAAAAAGCTCTAATATTAAAAAAATGTATATTTTCTTAATAAATTTATTTTTTTAAAGTTTTTATATCCCGACAAGCATGAAAAATAATTTTCTCCAAGCATGGACAAAAAGTGTTCAAGCTCCACTTGATCTCCAACTCATATCTTCAAATCAACTCCAACATCTTGGAGTTGATCTGGAAATTTGCTTGAGGTGTCTAAGTTTTCAAAGAGGCAATACTGTTGAAGTGTCAAAAAATAATAAAAGCTTGGCAGACCTGTTTGTTTCGGTTTTTGTGTTTATTGTTATTGTATGAACATTTGTAACTTTCACAATTTGAATAAAAGTGAATTTTTGAATTAAAACAAAATATTAAAAGTATATTTAGTATAATATATATGTAAATAAATTAATTTTTAAATAAATTTTATATGAGGAAAATAATAAAGCGCGAAGTGCAGCAAATTGTTGATTTGCAATTAGCAGCATCTGGAAGCACCTGGTACTTCCACTGTTGCAGAAAAAGCTATATTGCTTGCTGAATATGATTAATTTTAAATAATTTTATGGAAATGTGTTATATAAAGTTTGAAACTATTTTCAATGATTGAAAAAAAAAAAATAATTGGAAAAGCTTTCTCTTAAAATACTATTTATATTTTCATTTCGGGTTGGAGATGGTTTAGAGAAAAACATTGGAGTTCAAGTGAAGATCCAGCCTTATCTCAACTGGAGATTGAAGGTTCATTTCCTTAGAGAATGGATTGGATCTCAAGTGAAGGTCAAGTGAATATCCAGCACTGGAGCATGGAGAAACGAGCTGGAGCTCCACTTGAGGTCAAGCCAATATCCAAGGTAAATTTTTATTGGGATTTAACTCTCTCTATATGCCAAATACATACTTTAAAGTATTTCTACTTTAAGGTATTAAAAAGTCAAAAGCTTTCAAAGTTACTTTAGTTGAAACATGCATTTTTATACTAATAACACATGACTTTATTTTTCGTTATAAAGCTTAACCCAGCTTTCTACCTGCAACTCAAACTTAACTTTCTCTGCAGACAGCAGATTTTTCAGTTCGTTTTTCAAATTTCTATTTTTTTAAAAATTTTTTTTTTATTTCGATCGTTTTTCAACGTTCAACTTGTGGCAATTAATTATAAAGTTGTAGATAGCGTAAAATTTCAACTTTTACTGTTGCAGAACGTTCGTTCCTATCAAATTGACAAGCTTTACATAACACACCAACGCACACGCATACATATAGATAAAAGGTACATACGTGCATGTACACTGATATGTTAGCTACTAAAGTTTCATGCAGACTCTATTCATAAATAAATTGGTAACAATTTCAAAGTTCTTAACTTAGAGCACCAATTATTGCATATGCAATGGCAATGACGGTAGATACAAATACAACAACATAACTGCAGCAAAAGAGACATGAATGCATATATATTTTTGGCATTTATGTGTGCGTGTGTGGGTGTGTGTATTTGTGAAAATGTGTGTACTAAAGTTACAGTTTAAGGAGCTTTGCTTTGACGACACCAAACGAGAAAATTTCGTCTAATTAGTGTGCGTGAGTTATGCCATGTTTAAATGCAGAAGAAGAGCTTAACCCTTCAATGACATACTATATATTTTGCAACTTAAAAGACACATTGATGAGAGCATAACTTATAACTCAAACAAGAAAAGAAAAAAAACCAACTTATCGCAGGCATTAATACAAGATATTTTCCGACAAATTCATTAACACGTTGACTGCCGACTGCGAGATAACTCGTAGATTGCGTTCCCATCTAGGGTGCCAACTACGAGTTATCTCGTACTCACTAAACCTGTCATTTTTCGTTGTCACTCGTTCTTGGCTTCTGCGTAGCGATTTCTGTTACAGAAGCTAACTACGAGATAATTTGTAGGTTCTTTTTCTCCTAAAAAATATCATTTTTGCTTTTTGATGATACCTGTGATCTAGAAAGAGTATTTAGTAATATAATGTGAAAAAATCAAATTGTTATTTTTCCAAGTTTTCTGAAAATTGCCGCGGCAGTCAACGTGTTAAAGAGTTTAATTTTAAAGTAGAAACCAATTGATGTTCATTTTGATAATTTACTTTTAATTCGCTTTCAAAAAGGAAAATAAATAAAAAAATCGTTTTCAGGTAAATTTTCCTCTTTTTGCCTAAATATATTGAATACTTTTTTCAATAAGTTCGAAGTTGTCCTAAAACATAAACCATAACTATCTTTATCTTTAAAGGTTTAATAACGCAACTGATATGTATGGATTCCACATCTAGAAAGTTGAAAAAAAATCCCTAAAAAGTTGAATAAACCAACCAGAAAGCTTAAAGTTTCCACTTTTAAAGATAAAAGTCTGGCAAGAACTTGTAATTTGTAACAATTCAGGTTGTAAGCGTGTAGTCCTTGTGGTTGACAGTTTACAAATATGAGAATCTTTATTAAGAGACGTGGAGACAAAACTTGCATTGTCCGATAGTCGACAATGCAACATTTTTGTCGTATAGAGCATTTTTCTTAGTTCATATTTTTACATATTTCGACTGTGCAAATTTGCACCCGTGTGTCATAAACGGGTTAAGAGTGAATCTTTTTGTTAGCATTTCGGTAACAAAACTTTTATTTTAGCAAAGCTAATTAGTTTTATATATGTATATTTCGTCGAAAAATGTTTATAAAATTTTAATGTAATTTTTACATGAGTGATTCCGAGTGTAAGAATTCAATGGATGTGAGTATTAACTGACGTGTAGCATAAGTCTGAATAAACAGAAATAAACACGCACAGATACATTTTAATACAGACCACTTTCAGCGCATACAACAGCCTAGCAACAACGAATACGTACGTGATTTTAACGCAATCGCCAGGATTGCGTTCTGTTGTTATTGCTTGAGATCAGAAATATACTCAAATGGAAGGAGAAATATTTTATTTGCACAAATAATTGAATAAATTTTGCTATATAATTTGTTTTGTTTGCCTGATTGCAGAACAAAAAAAAAAACAAAAAAAAAGCCTCTAAATAGACCATTTAAGTGATTTATGCAGCAACGATTACATAGCAAGGACACGAGAAAAAACAGACTCGGTTGAATGGGCGGTTTTGTGGTCTGAATTGACATAATTTTGTCGCACCTAAAAATGGTGACAGTAGCAGTCCATAAATTAATCCCATCGATGGGAGCGTCGATTTTGTCTGCCATAAAAAATGTATAGATAGAAAAAAATTGCATATTATTCCAGTCAGGGTTTAGGGCAATAATAAAGAAAAACAAATAAACAAACAAAGTTAAACGCTCATATAACTACACTTAGCTGCTTATCACTCAAAATAAAACTCATCTTTTCTGTTTGTCTGTGTGTTTGTTTGTTTTTCGTCTGTTTGACCACTAAACAAATCTAAGTAAAGGCAGTGGATTTTTCAAAGAAGTCATAGTAATATGTTCACACATGAAACATTCATTAGTAACTTAAGAACTGTTATATTATGTCTTAGATAGAAAGTTACTGTTATTTATAAAAACTACGAAAGATCTGATGAATTTCTGAAATTGATCGCAAACTTTCATTTGGTAAACATGAATATCTGAACTATTGATTAACATAATTTCGTGCTCGGATTTCGTAACTTTGCATTTCGTTCAACACATATTAGATTGTACACAGGTGTTAACAATAAAATATAAATAAAGTAAAATATTAATTCTTATGAATTTAAAACAATTAAGTTCAATTTCACCCTGGTATTGGCATAAAATCTGAACTCAAATGAAAACGACAACTGAGTGATCAAAATTGTTAAAATAAAATACCGTCCAACACCGTGTGCATCAGCTTGTACTTGTTCAAAATATCTTGGCTCACATGTGTTATTTTTGCGGTTGTTTTTTTTTTTTGTTTTTTTTTTTATTATTTTGTTGCTCAAAGCACTGCAATAACATTCAGTCATAGCTCGTTGAATCTCGTTTGCATCCAATTCAACGAGCATAACCAAAGCCACAACCATAACAGGGACTGGCGCGACGTATACGGCAATGAATCCACTGGCTGCCTTATAGTGACGAGTTTTGATATCTTGCCAAAAATGGCAGTACACAGGAAATGAAGCACTTTACAAACCGGAAGCTAATATCACAAATTTTTCCATTGCAATGTTGGACGGATGGAAGAAAAAACAAACCCAAAAAAAAAAAAATCGAACTAAACTTATTAAAACGGAAGTGTGTCATTTTATATCATTTTTGTTGTATGGCATGCATTTATAAGCCAAGAGAGCATAAATGCCAAAATCCAAAACTTATGTTGAAAAAATATGAATATCGCTATATTTAATAGCATAGCTATGCGATGTTAACATACCCTTAAAGCATTATATATTGCTTTTGAACAAGTTTCAACAAATTTTACTATTGGCTATGCTGAAATTTTCAAGCTTCTTCTGTTGTTTTGTTCTTTGTTCACCTTTTAACCGCAGCAACAGCCTTAAGTTTATCTATCAAATACCAGATACTTTTCTTCGCTCCTGCTCATCTTTTTTCCACACCTACTCGTACCACTAACTCACAGCTGATCTTTGCTGTAATGTTTGCAAAGCTGCTTTGCGTTTTATTAAAAAAGTTTTTAAGCACACCACCGCAAAAACCGCTACTGCATACACTGCTTTACATCCGCTTTTACTTCCGTTTCCGCTCTGCTTTGACTTTCTAAATAATTTCTTATTATTTGTTTTTTATTGCTTTCACTTTGCTACCAAAATTAAAAAGAATGAACAAAAAAAAAAACAATAAAAGTTAATAAATACACACACACACACACAAACATATATATAAAAAAAGAACATGGCGCGTTGCGACGACCTCTTTTAAGACTCAGGTTCTTGGCAATTTCCGCCATTTTTTCACTTGCTTGATTTTCATCAGACAAGCACTGCATGCGCCGTTTAACCGATTCATGGATTCAAAATTAATTTCAAAACTTTTGCTCTCAAGCCGATTTCAATTTTATTTATTTTATTTCATCTTCTTCTTCTTCTTCTTCACTTGGTTGATTCTTCATTTATTTTATTTTATTTTATTTTATTTTGATTTTGATTTTGATTTTCATTTTATTGTTTGACATGGCCAAATGTATTTTTATTGCTTTTTTGGCAACGTTCTAGCGCAGCGTAGGGAGAGATTTAATAATGTTCAGGCTCTCTTCTATTGACTCAGGCAGGCTGGCTGGCTGCAGGGACAAACAGCTTGCCGCACACGTAAAAAGTGCTACCAACTCTGTGTGTTTATTTGTTTAGTCAAGGTTTTATTAACATTTTAGAACGTTTAAACGCTGGATGACTCTTATGAGCAGCATTTTTTATAATGTGTTGTTTTTTTTATTTAATTTGTACGCTGTTGCTAAAGATTTTTATATTTTATGTGCTTCAAGACACTTGTAGGCATAAAATTAAAAAAATTCAAACCATTTTTAGGCTGTCAAAATCTGCTTTAAGCTTTGCTCCTTTATGAGTGCTTTTTTTATAAATATCAAGCATATCATGATTTCATCAAATAAAATGTCATGTTAGGATATGATTTTTGGAAAACTGCTTGTTCGGCAACCATCGCTACACAAGAACTTAGTGTAGTTCTTTAAGCAGTTATTTTTATTTCGTTTATTTTAGAAAAAATTACATACTTTTGCACAGGACTAACTGATATATGAAGAAAACCTGTGTATTCTGTGTTTTTTTGTAGATTTAATAGAAGAGTCTTCAGAATGTTTTTATGTAACAAATGCTTGAGAGGTATTTAAGAAAAAGATTGTCAGCAAATAAAGGCCAATTAAGAATTTGTTATTCTATTTCTTTTTTTTTTGCTAGAAAAATACAAAATTCTTAAATGTCCATTTTTGATACATAAAACAAAGCTTGAAAAGCTCTTCTATAAACAACACTTCAACATAAACTTCAGACGAATACCCCGGCTACCGTGTATGTCTGTCTGTTTCTTGAAATTGACATCATTAAAATATAACTTCTTTGACTTTTTTCTTATTTTTTTTTTTTTTTTTTTTCTTCAACATTTTTTGTTAATTTTCCGTTTTTACTTTTCCGCTGCCACTGGCCATCGTTAATTTCAATTTTTTTGCTTTATGCTGCCATGCTTATGTCTTGCCTTTGATCGATTTTGCATAAATTTTAATTAAAACAATGTGCTCAAGTAGTATCCTGCAAGTACTGTCGTTGCATGCACAGCAACGTCATAATTGATGGGGCACCTCATTAAAAAGTAATTTCAAGTGTTGCCACTTTTACAAGACCTGCTCGTTAAGAAGAGGGCACAAAATAGTAAGCAGTGAGTTCAGAGCGTTCAGAAATGCAAAAAAAAAAAAGAAAAGAATCGCATGTCCTTTTAGGCGTATGCGCTGCTAATGATGAATAATTGCTTTGATGCGTCATTTTAATGATGAGCTAGAGTGAAAAAGGTTTAAGAAAAACATTTCCGCGTCGTTAAAGTTTATGTTTCTTTATGTTATAAACAAAAGTTGCCAACATAATATGCAAAAGTTTGCCTCAGTCTATCGTCTAATCGCGTCTTAACGTCTAAATTCAATACATCAATAACGGTCAATGAACAGACAGCCATTGTGAGTGTGTGTGTGTATGTGTCGAGGTCGTCTTCTCCGACAAGCTTATAAAAAATTCAGTTGATTGCTATAATTCATTCGTTGATTGAATTGTATGCGTTACAATGGCCGCTCGTTTCATTTATTTATGTATTGGCTATGCTATCAATTGACCTGAAAGGACACTTACGTGTTGTTGTTGTGACTGTGGTTGTTATTGTGGCCAGTGATACCCAAATCAACCACAACTTGACATAAAGTGTTTTTAAATTTATTGCTGGTGATATTTATGGGTATTAAAGTAAAGTATTGAAGTAGGTTCTGCAGTTTTATAGTTTTGCTGGTTATGAATTGGAGTTTGGAGTGATAGCTTTGAGAGGAAGCTAGTATGAACTGTTGGTTCAGAAAGCATTCAATTTGTTTCAATGAAAAATAAAATGTTTGGGACATGCAGGGAAAATAACTTGAAGAGAGCGTGAATGTATTAATATCTTCTTCTAATATATAAAAATCTCGTGTTAGGGTGTTAGTGTAAAAACTCCTCCGAAACGGCTGGACAGATTTTAATGAAATTTTTTTTTTGTATATTCGGTAACTATGAGAATAGGTCGTTAAGTATTTTTTACCCTCCTACCCATTAGGGGCTTGGCACTTTTTCAAGAAATCAAATTTTCAGTTTTACTTTCTTCTTTAAAGCGCACATCAATAAATCTCGGTACAAACTTACTATTTAGTCGTGCCCTTCGAATGCAAATTTGAGCAATCTTTGGAAAGGGGGGCATGAAACTACCCACACAATTAATTTTTTTGATATCGAATACATTCAATAATAGTCGGAAATACTCGAAAACTAGAACGGGTATTGGACAAGGTTTGCAGCTCTGCCTATAAAAGACAATTTTTTATATTTAATAGCTTTGGAATCACAGCTTTGGATCATAGATTATTGAAACTCAGAGAATAGTTACTATTTGTTCGTTCTTCAATTGGCAAACTGGAACAGGCATTGGTCAAGGGCGGCGGCAATGCGTCGGGTACCAGCTAGTGAATTTATAAAAACATGTGTCTGACTAAGGGTACTGATAAAAATTAAAAACTATTTCAAAAATATTTGCAAAATATAAATATTTATTTAACTCATATAAGCTTAATAGAAAAGAATAACGGTCAAGAATATTGCAGTAATTTTTAAACCACTCGTTGGACATATGTGTTGTTTATCCTGTTAGAGTTAGAAAATACTAGAAACTTTTTTATTCAAAACTCAATTTAAATTTAATAAATTGGGAATAAAATTTGAATTTTAGTACCTAAGAATAAGAAAAAGGTAATAAAAGCTGCATTTTTTACTATGTTTACATTTTATACATGCTTTAGCAAGCAACAGATTAGCTTGAGTTTAGAACTCGCAACTCTAATGCGATGTTTGCATCACATGACTTAACATTTTAATGGTGAGAGTGGTCGAATGTGAAGTGTTTTCATAGAAAATTTTTAGCCGTTGAAAAAAATAGCGTAGAAATTCACAGAAGAAGCATAGTTTTGCTTGAGTAAAAATCTTGAGATCAACCTTTTTGCCATGTTTTTTGATACCTGAATACGAAAAAAATTATGTCAATAAAACAATTAAATTAAATATTCTTAAGTGCAAGACAAGGTCACCCCAAAAGGGCGTAACCCTAAAAGAATGATACAATTGTAAATTAAGATACTGCCTGTTAATTATAAATTTTAGTTTTAATGTTTTTATTTTAAGTATTTATACTGCTTGTATTAAGCTTATCCAAATAAACAAAATAAATAAAATTTTTACCACACCGCCATTGTAAAACCTAGATCACAAAAAAACAAAAAAATAAAACCAAAAACCACATTGGCCATTTCAGCCCTTGAAAGGACTTTGACCGAGCTTCTTATGATCAATTGTGTTGTGTGTGTTATTAAATGTTTGCACACACACAATTGACCGAGAACTGGACCTACATGTTTTATGCCGACTCCGAACGGCTGAAGTTCATGTTCTCAAGAAGCTTTACATGGCATTATTTACTCTCTGGGGACTGCGAAGAGGTGGCGACCGATTAGAAATTTTTTTTTTATTGAGAAATCTTTCGCCGCGAGTGGGTATCGACCCCGGGCTCCGAGCATGCCAGTTCTCACACTTTACCTGCATGCCACCTGGTCGCCACCTAGATCACGCTTAGAGTAAAATTAAGAGTACTAGTATCGCCTGGGGTTGAAACTGAATAAATTTTTTATTTGCATATTTATAATAACATATGTATATCGTCACCTAAAATGAAAAAAAAAACGTAACCACACTTTTTATATTTTCAAAGGAGAAACCGAAAATGTCATAGAAGGCAAAACATATTTAAGATGAAGAACCAATCTTAGTTCAGAATTTTTAAAGTTAACTGATGAGACTTACAATTAGATAAAAAAAATAAAATCTATTCAATCATGGTAGAGGTATTGGCTTGTCAGTTCAGAACATTCAATTTGAGGCAGGTTTTTTTCTCTCTCTTGGCATTTGGTTAAAATAAAATTAAGAAAATTCATTAAAAATACTTTTGGTTAGAGCTTCACATTAATTGTTATTTTAATTTAAGGAAAATTTAACATGCTTTTAGAAATAACACTGGTTTACAAATAACGAAAAGTTGTTTGTACTTTGAATGCCACTATCCTTTTCTCATGTAAAATCGGTCACTAATTCCGAAAAAAATTTTTTTTTTTTTCTGTCACTCCGTTTTCGAGATATTGCCCACTGTAGGGTTTTCAACGAAAAAAAAAGTTGGTTCCACTTAATTGCATATATCTCCTGAACCAACAACAGTAATCAAACAAATGATATATCAAATAAAAGCTAATGAAATTTCTTACAAACAATGCAAACATCATTTTTTGGTCGAGCTTTTAGTTTTGGCGGAATTAATTCAAATATCGGGGATTTTTTTTATTTTTCAGAAAAATTTCCAAAAAAAGACAAAATAGTTGCAAATTTCGTTAAGAAATCAAAATATTTTGTTGCTTTTGATATTTTTTACTAAAAACCTTTATTTTTCCAAAAAAAATAAGCTATTGTTGAAGAAAATCTATTGAGAAATGAAAACGTTGTGTTCAATGGAACGAAAGAACCCAAATTGTGTGATTAGCAATTTATGCATTTGGACTTATTTTATTGCCATAAAAAAAATGAGAATTAAAGATTGTTGTTATAAAATCATATATTCTTAATTTTTATTGTTCTGTTAATAATTTACATTATTCGTCGCCCATCATTCCTTTGTCCCAAAATCCTTGGTACCGATTCTCAATTACTTTCATCTGTTGGTGGAATCTTTCCCCATGTTCGTCGCTCTCGTCACCGAGATGCTTCGCTTTCTTTGTCTAACGCCTTGACAGTGTTTTTCATAAGTCCAAGTTTGATGTGCAACGGTGGGAGAATTATGTTTTCCTTTTTGACGAGTGGAACGTTTTTGACGTTGCTCTCTCCAACTTTCGACTCAATTCTTTCAGGCCAGTCCTTATTGTAATAGTGGTGTTCACGTGCTCAACTATCCCACTTGCATAGAAAACAGCAGTACTTTGTGTAGCCACTCTGTAAACCACAAAGCATACCAACGACTTTGAAATCAGAACATATTTTCCAGTCGTGTTGTTCATATTTAATACATGTCAATAGCTTCGCCATTGTTTCGTACGTTTCCTTTGTGTTGACTGCATGTGCGATCGGAATCGATGGCTTTTTGTTTCCTATATGAAGTAATACCGCCTTCAAGCTCATTTTGCTGCCATCAATAAAAAAACGCCACTCTTTGGGAATGTACGGCTGACCAAAGGTATTAAATAAGCCATGAATATCTACGCAATAGCAGATATTGTCATTCTTAATAAAGTGTATAGCAAACGGTTTTTCACGATTTCCTTAACATTGGGTCTCAAAAAGTTGAATTGTTGCATACGAGAAGCATGCAATTCCGATTTTTCCTTTGACAGTTCCAAATCTCTTATCCAATCATTCAGCTGCGCTTGCGATAAAAGGTGAGTTGTGTTTTTAGTTGTAATAGTACTACCACCTGTGGTTCCTTCCGACTCCACTGAATCTACGGATTTTCGATTGTTTTCACGTGTTGAATCGGGACAAGTAGGATATGGAACATCGTCAGAATGAGATACTGGCAATGAAACATTCGGGACAGTGGCGTATATCACTCGTTTGTGTTTTCCAACACCAGTCACTTTGGCCAGACAAAAATAGCAATCGTTTAGGTGGCAAAACGGTTGTCTCCAGATCATCGGAACATCGAATTTCATGTATCGTTTTTTACCCGAGCTCCATTCAGACAGTATTAATTTGCACGATTGACACAAAATACTTGGCGGCCATGATTCACCAATGTTCTCAGCCGCAATACCAAAATAATGTAGATATGACATTTGGAGTAAATTCGTAAAATTGACTCGTTTCTTTTCGAAAGTAAATTCACCGCACACGTAGCAGAAAATATCTGGGTAGTTTTTACACTGGAATTCTCGCAGTCTTTTACTCATTTTATTTTGAAGTATATCTTACTTTTTCCTTTCGTTACAAATTGTGCGTCCCTTTGTTTGCCACGTTTTTTAATATAATGCATGAATGTTTTTGCTTTTATACATCTCGAAAGTGCTGCAGGTACAATATAGGTAGGTAGGTCCACGACTTAGAGCGCGACCGCCGAAACTGTCAAAAAAACACAAAATAAGTATTCACATGGCATAATAAAAACAGGTAGGCTCTCTTTCGAAGTGTCGAAATCAGACGTTTTGCTGTGACGGTTTCGACGGTTGCACTCTCAGTCGTGAGCCTACCTGTTTTTATTGTAGCCTGTTTGTTCTTATCTGTTCTTTCGCAAAACTCTTGACTTGATTCCTATGAACAATAAAAATGAAAAATAAAAAATTATAGTACAATAACCCAATTTATTTATATGACAATAAAATTTGTAAAAAAAACATAACTTGGGTGCTTTCGTTTCATTAAACACAACTTTTTCATTTCTCAATAGATTTTCTTCAACAATAGCTTATTTTTTTTTGGAAAAATAAAGGCTCTTAGTAAAAAATATCAAAAGCAACAAAATATTTTGATTTCTGAACGAAATTTGCAACTATTTTGTCTTTTTTTGGAATTTTTTTTGATATATAAAAAAAATCCCCGAAATTTGAATTTATTCCGCCAAAACTAAAAGCTCGACCAAAAAATGATGTTTGCATTGTTTGTAAGAAATTTTATTAGCTTTTATTTGATTTATCATTTGTTTGATTACTGTTGTTGGTTCTGGAGATATATGCAATTAAGTGGAACCAACTTTTTTTTTTCGTTGAAAACCCAACAGAGGGCAATATCTCGAAAACGGAGTGACAGAAAAAAAAAACAAATTTTTTTCGGAATTAGCCACCGATTTTACATGAGGAAAGAATAGTGGCATTCAAAGTACATATTGGCTGTAAGCCAGTGTAATTTAAAAATTTGGAAAACCATTAAAATTCGACAGAGATATTGACATGTGAAATCAATATGTAAAATGCAAAATATTTTTTTAACAACTTTGAAGTTTGATTGCAAAATATTTTTCTAACAACTTTGAATGCATTAAACTAAATTTTGTAAAAAATTTTTAGTTTTGAGAAAAACTCAACTTTGACCAACTCAAAAG
This sequence comes from Tetanocera ferruginea, assembly GCA_958299015.1. Classification (NCBI taxonomy): domain Eukaryota; kingdom Metazoa; phylum Arthropoda; class Insecta; order Diptera; family Sciomyzidae; genus Tetanocera; species Tetanocera ferruginea. The sequence goes on from OY282641.1 coordinate 164,755,507, forward strand.
CTCTCTCCCAACCAAATTTGTGAAAGAGTGGGTATTTTTACAAAAATTTAATTTCCTCCTTCAGATATATAATTTAAATACAGGGTGTTTTTTATAGGTAAAGAACTTCAAGTTGACAACACTGTCTTAACTGGCGGCCTTTTTGTCAGCTGTCAAGTGATTTGTGTTTACTTTGGTTTGGCATTTTAACTTCAAGCTCACTCTTGGTTGAATGGCTACTTCAATAAACAAAACTGCCGAATTTGAAGTGAAGATAATCTTCAAGTGCATGTTGAGATACCATTACATTCAGAAAAACTGACTGTTTGGTATGCTTTATGATCTGGTGGAATCATTGGTCCAAATTTCTTTAAAAACGATACTGGCCAACACGTTGCAGTCAATGGTGATCGCTACAGAGCTACAGATTGCTGACTTTTTCATTCCTCAATGAAACAAGCATGATGTGTAGAAGCTGTGGTTTCAACAAGATGCCGCAACATCCCAGCAAAATCTTCGCTTACATGTTATCGAAAAAGTAATCCAGAAAATTTCATTCATCGCTTACCCTCTCGCTTACAGAACCTATTATTTTTATACAGGCATGTCATTGGAGGTAATCGATGAAACTTTCGCTTGACATAGAAGTACATATGTATGAGCTTATAAATTTTGCTGCATAACTACATTCCACATTCCAGCTTCAAATATTGCGCATTAAAATAATAAGTTATTTTAAATTAGTCAATTTCTTTTTTAAAATGAGAAAAATGTTTTTATTTATTATGTGAATTAAAAGACTGATATCATAAATTATAATTATAAAATCTTTAGTTAAAATAACACAATAAGTACAAAAAACTAGATTAGAAACTTAGTCACAGATAGGTATTAGTCTGCAAAGACAGTTGAAGATAGATCAAAAAATATTTAATGACATCATTTCATTCATCTCTCTTCGTTCTTTTACTAAAATATACAAAAACTGATTAGCATGTTAAATGATTAGTTCAAAAGTGGAAAATTACCGTGAGACATTAATTATGGTGCACTTTTTATTTTCTGCATTTCGTTATTTTAGGTCGTTTTTATTAGGGGTATTCACGATTCAGTGCAGTTGCCAGTGTAGTTGAGGACTTGAGAACTTGTGCACTTAACAAAAACAAAATATACGTACGTCAAAAATCTACACAACTACATTTCTACTATTGCCTTAAACTTGATGACTTGAGCAGTTGTGTAGTTGTGTACATTGAAAAATTTGACAGGTTTGAAATAGTGATGCAACATTTAAGAGTTTAAGTTTTAATTACTTGATAAATAATAATCTCATTCAAATTATAATAATAATCTCAATAAAAATTATAAAAATAATCTCAATTCAAATTTTGGTGTGCTCACGAAAACCTAACTGCACAACTGCACAAGTCCTCAAGTCCTCAACTACACTGGCAAGTGCACTGTTGTGCAAGTGAATACCTCTATTGTTTTGAATATTTTTAAAATATTTACATTTTACACATTTTTCTAAAAAACATTTGATGCTTTTGAAGTAAAAAACAAAAGTCATACAAAGAATTTAAATAATCTAAAAAAAGCAAACATTTGAAAAACACAAAGGCCTGCCATTACTAACTGTAACATACAATATAATTCATTATTGGTCCATCGGCATTTATGCAATGCGTTTTAGAATCGAATACAAATCAAGTTTTTACGAAAAATTTTGCTGGGATGTCACACAGCACGTGACACAACTTATTTACTGAAGGCCATTGAACCTCCAGATAAAATTACGTCCGAGCCAGCCAGCCATAGAAGTCATATGCCACAAATCATATTTTACTTATAATGCCAAAAGATTATCTTTTCAATAAAGTAAACTTCATGTTTTTTACCTCTAAAAAAAACAACCTTTATATATACCGCACATCTGTGATACAGTACCTTTCAAATGATATAAGTTTCGTTCGAATGTGTTGTCTAAAAATTGAGAAAAAGGAAGTTCAAGTTTTGTGCAAGCTTATTATATTTACTGAATAACGTTTGGTCTTATTCGCTCACGTATCTAGAAGAGTATCATATATATATTTTGAAGTATCGAATAATAAGTTAACGGAACTGACTTATTTTTTACGATATATCTTTTACATTTTCAGTTCATAAAATTATATTGCGCAAACCTTTATACGCAAGACTTTATCCGCCGGAAATATTTGTATATCGAAACAGAAAAGTTTTTAATTTTTCTTTATATCGTGCCTTTAACCTTTATCTCTAAAAGGTTGAAGTTTTTATATATGTGGTTCCAAAACTTATATATGTGCCTATAAAAACTTGCCGTAAAAATAAAAAAACCTCAGCATAACGTCATTCAGCAAAAGTGATCATCAGTTTGTGCTCTATCAGAAATATGCCATCGTTGCTCTAATGCAAAAAAAAAATCTCAATTTGTTGAACTGTGTAATTACAATTGATGTTATTTGAAGAGTTCAAACAAATATTTGCTGTTTAATGTATATTTTTGAATTAAAACAAAAAACAAAATTCGCAAAACAAGAACCATATCGTATGTTAATGGGTACAAAACGGATATTTAAGTATGATTAAGCAAATTGCAACAATAGCACAAAAAACATAAAAAAACAACAACAACAAACACAAATAGTGTAGCACATTTCCGCAATTTTATGAAAATTAGCATTTTTCACATTAAATTGAATGTGGTTTTTTGTTGTCAGATTTACAAATTGTTGAAAGGACATTTATAGCCAATTATTTCATCAGAGTGAGATGGAGCGAAAACCATGAAAATCATTTATCTATGGTTAAAAAAAAATTACTATAACATTCACTTTAACATTTGATTTAGATTTTGAACGCCGACTACTCAAGTAGTCTCCAATAATAATAATAAATAAATAGAATAATAATTTACTTTTATACTTACAACCGGCATTTTCATTACTGTTGGCTACAAAACTTCATATTTCTTATGCTTATGAAGGGTGAAAAAGTTTTCATACATTTTTATAATTCTAGCCGTAATGTTGTCAAAAAGATTAGCCAGCCAACAAAATGACTTTTAATGGAGACAAACATGGCTATGGCTGGTTGCGATTGAGGTTGCAGCAACAAAAAGCAAACCGTAGCAGAGCGAATCTTAAGTAGCGCATCCTGCCATAAGCTGGCAAATAAATGAAGCTTTTGTGGAAGTGTGTATGCGTATGTGAGAGTGTGTGTGTGTGTGTGTCTTAAAACTACCCAATAGGCAATTAAGCCAGCGCTCTTCAAACGAAGCCCTGCATTGACTGCTACTTTTGAAGACCAAACACATCCTTTCTTCGCTGCTCTTATGAGCCCTTCTTGAAGGCCTTCTTTTTCTGCACAAAAGGCAGCACAACAAACTTGTTTCCCTTCAAAGACAAACTTTTCATGTACTTCAGGGCAACTTTTTCGTTTAAAGTCAAAATATATATCAGTTTAAAAATATGACATAATAATGGCCCTTCTTACTGCTGTATCAAAGTTTATAGATTGAAATTAATCTGACATAAAAAAACATAGGAGAGAAGATAAAATAATAGAATTTATAAAAAAAAGAAAAAAAATATTTTTTTCAATACTCTTTGTTGACTCCTTCTTTTAGTCATTCTTAAGAAGTGCTTCTATTAGGCCTCTTTTGAGCTATTGGAGCGGAAGGCCTGCGAAATTTTCCCACTTCATATAGTATAAAAGAAAGTGTAATTGTATATGAGTGCGGTAGTACTACAAAATCCACCGGAAGCCCTGCTAGCAGCGATGTCATTGTCTACTGGGTAAGCGGAGGCCAACTCATACACTCGCATGTATTGGTGTTGTTTGTATTTTTCATGTTGCAGTGGTATTAAGTGTGTTGTTGCTGTTGTTATAACTGTAACTTTACATAACATAGTCTTACGAAGAAAAACAGGGGGCAGAAAAAAACAAACTCATAAATGCATTGACAAAAAAATAACCCACTAAAAAAAAACTGAAGAGCTTATTTTCGTTACTTTTGTTCGTAAAGACCGACAAAAAAATAAACATGCAGCAGAAAGTAACAACAACAACATCAAACAAACAAACAGACATACAGACAGACAGTCAGGCAGACACAGAAACATACTCTGCAAAGTATTCTAGTTATTTCAAACATTAAGCAGACTTTTAGCTTGGATTAAACTTTGTCCATGTTAATGTGTAGCACAATGTAATTCGTGATTTTTATGAGCATATTTTTTATATATCATTCTTTCCTTACTTCAACAACAACAAAACGAACAACAACAGCGGGGGCGCCACGTAGTGATCCATTATGTGGACGGAAGAACGGAAGTAAAACGTTGCCAAACATTTAGCTAGATAATCCGTTGAGGTAAGATTTGCCGCTAGTGTGCGTTTATTTTGAACAACGTATTTTATGGATGGCAAACAATTTTGTTCATGGAAATACATATATATTTTTAACTGCATACTTAAGCGGCTTTTTGACAAGCGGGTTTTGTTCAAAGCAAAAGCAACAATAAGTATAACAACAAAAGTTGTTGACAGCACAAGCAGATTTATTGACATGCTTGGCAACTTTATTCTTTCTATACGACTCATTTAGGTGCTTTGAATGTGTAACTATGACGAACTCTTAACTTTTTAAGATAAACAAACAATCTATTTAATTCGAGTATGCTTGAAAAAAAGAAAAATTAGATAACAAATGTTAACTTGAATGGTTTTTCCGTTGAGAAACTCTTTTTTTTAAATCAGATTTTATTGCCATGACAGTTGCCATATTTATGTGTAAGTAAATTGAAGGGTCGATCTAAACAAATGTAATAAATCCTTTTTTTGTCAATTATTAGTAAACATTCTTAAAAATATGACAAGTGATGCTTACAACAAAATTGAAATTATTTCTCAAGTTTTAATGCTTAAATGTGACCCTTTGCTAACTAGCTACTTTGATGCACTCAAACAAACTGGAACGCTTTTCTATTGAAAAATATTAATTCAGTTTTTTGGAATTTTAATTTTTTTTTTTTTTGCTATTTTGTTCTAAATAAGTACATACATACTTTTCTCTGCTCATTTTTCTGATATCTTTTAAATATATCTCATGACTTGGATACACATTAACATAACTTGTATGCAGGTCTCGAATACACTCACACTTTAAGCCATAGAAATTATTTAAGTATTTTATTTACATTTACAATATCTTCAGGACATATACCCTGTAATCGAAGCATGCATGACTTAAAACATTGACTTTATTATCCCACATCAAAATTATTTATAACTGACAGCTGCCTAGCTTATGACGTTCTAAAATTGACAGCTGCTTCAACATGACATGACATGCGCTGCTGTCATTGCTGTCAGAATATTCAATATCAAGCACATTAGAAGCTATATAAAATTTGTTCATAAATTTAAATAACAGTTATTCTAATATGAAATCCTTTTCAAATGCTTCAATATTTCACATATATATCAAAAACAAAACATGGCAAAATATTAAATGTTGACAGTAATTTGCATATGTTGGCAATGCTGTGCCTAGTTTTGAACACACAACATGTTGCTGCCTGACTGACTGGTGGTGAGAGCGTGTAGCTTAATTTTAGCAAAAATTTGTGTTTTTTTTCAACATGCAGAAGCAACATGCTCTGTACTTGAAAGATATGCTCAGATATGGCAGCACCATATTGTGCAGCATATTGAGCAGACATGCTTGGAAAATAATAATTATTCTCTCAATTTTTTTCAACGAAATATAGACTGATGTTGCAAATAGTAAGAACTGAGTTGACGTTGTCAGAATTTGTCCCAAAGTTGTGTGCTATGCAAATTAAGTTAAAAAAAATTTTAAATGACATGCGATGTTAATAATAAGAAATAAGCACATCCTTCACTGGGAATAAAATGAATCAATCAAGTAGGCACGAGCTGGTTCTTTTTTTATTATATATGTAAATAGACGCAACACTTGGCCCTTTGGGATCCAATCAGCGCTTCTTTTCATAAATTTCGTTTTTCTATTTTGCTCATTTCAATTTGATTGACTCTGATTTTGCATTTGTGGTGTGTTTATTTCTTTTGAAATATGGGTGGCAACACTTGTCACAACAAAATTTTGTTGTCTAAGCTTTTGGGTTCATAAAAAATAACCAAGTCAGCGTGTATTTAAATCAAAAACAACTTGATTTTGGTATTATTTATGCATGTTTAAGAGTTGGTTTTAAAGATAACAATAAAACGCTAAATGCAGTGAAGGATATATAAAATAAACTGCCTACCAAACTTTGTCTAAATAAATAACAGCCAGCACAAAGGATCATCTTTAGACAACGTTTGTTGCTATCAACTTTAGTTCGCGCTGTTTTTAAAGTTTTGCATTTGCAACAAATTATTTTATTTACATTATTTTTGTTTTATTTTCCAAGCAGAACAATTGAAATGTTGATGAAAAGTTGTTGTTGTTGTTGTTGTTGCTTTTTTGGACACAGAGTTACTGTAGGCAATGTGCACCAGCACTCAGATGTTGCAGCTCATTTTGGAAAATCTGCCACTTTGCGCGGAATTTTCTAATGAAATTCTTTGTTAAATTTTGTTAGCATACTTTCAGGCGCTTTTGGAAAAGCTACTTTGCCAAAAAAATTGGTTAAAAAAGTTAAAATCTTTCAACTGAGTTAAAAAATATTTCAGTTTTGAAATTTGAATCAACAGCATATTTAAGAAATTTTCAGAGTAAATTTCTAAAGGGTGCCTCAAAGTGTGCATTATATTTCATAGGCAAATTCTTAATGGATCAATTTTTAAAGACTTCTAGCTAAGTTTTAATTTTTGTTTTTTTTTTACTTTTGTACTGTTTAATTGCTGCTTTTAAGTATTCAAGTCATTAAGAGAGTATCTAAAAATAAGAAAGCCCCCGAAGTATGCTATATTTTTGAACGTATTTCTTCTTAACAAAAACACAGCATCCATAAATTTTGATGTTCTCGATATTTAATTAACAAAAAAGCCGCATATGACAGCGGACTGACAATCAGCTACATAGCTCGATAAACGCACGATAAAATAAATAAACAAACAGAAGCAAGTTGTTGTCTCTCAGTTGAAAGGCTGAGCTGACAACGACTGGAGGTGGCTAAAAAATTCGAAAAATATTATAAAGATATATATATATAAGTTTTTTGATTTAAAAATTTTTTAATTTTTGTTCCTGAAATAAACGTTTTTGCTGTAGCAAATTAAGCACAATGCGGCTCATTAACGCGTTGTTGCTTGTTTGTACATTTTTTTATCTCTGTGAACAGTCACTTCAATTGCAGCAAATTAATATTGGTAACAAACCAAAAGTGCACAAAATTAATAACACAAAATAAACCTTAATTCAATACGCAACAGGTGCTATATTCTATGAGAATGAATATGATATGGAAAAAACCTTTGTTGACTCTGTTAATCGTGTCAACGGCGAGTCTTACATCAACTTTAAATTGTTTCCGATGATTCGACGTCTGGGTGACAAAGATGGCAGCATCGCTTTGCAGCGCGAAGGTATGAATATGTCTAATTTTCGTATATTTAAAATGCAACTCGATAAAATTCCATAATCGTGGAATATACATTGAAGTGCTTTTGACAATTTTTCTTTACACTAGCATGCGATCTTGTTGGAAATGGTGTCGCGGCTATTTTTGGACCAAGTTCAAAGGCAGAGAGCGGTATGTAAAACATTTATTTTGCAAGCATTTAAAGAGGCGATGTTGTTATTGAATAGTCTGAGGTATAAACTATTGCCAAGAGTTGCCATATGCCGTAAAAATTTTCTTAAAAATATTTCGAGTAATTAAGTTTTTCAGATAGAAAATGTTTCAAAACTTACAAATATATTTGAGTAATTGTTATTAAAAAAAATAATTTTATGAAATACTAAGCGACATGAATTCACCTCAATTCTTGACTTGACTTGACTTGACTTGACTTGACTTGACTTGACTTGACTTGACTTGACTTGACTTGACTTGACTTGACTTGACTTGACTTGACTTGACTTGACTTGACTTGACTTGACTTGACTTGACTTGACTTGACTTGACTTGACTTGACTTGACTTGACTTGACTTGACTTGACTTGACTTGACTTGACTTGACTTGACTTGACTTGACTTGACTTGACTTGACTTGACTTGACTTGACTTGACTTGACTTGACTTGACTTGACTTGACTTGACTTGACTTGACTTGACTTGACTTGACTTGACTTGACTTGACTTGACTTGACTTGACTTGACTTGACTTGACTTGACTTGACTTGACTTGACTTGACTTGACTTGACTTGACTTGACTTGACTTGACTTGACTTGACTTGACTTGACTTGACTTGACTTGACTTGACTTGACTTGACTTGACTTGACTTGACTTGACTTGACTTGACTTGACTTGACTTGACTTGACTTGACTTGACTTGACTTGACTTGACTTGACTTGACTTGACTTGACTTGACTTGACTTGACTTGACTTGACTTGACTTGACTTGACTTGACTTGACTTGACTTGACTTGACTTGACTTGACTTGACTTGACTTGACTTGACTTGACTTGACTTGACTTGACTTGACTTGACTTGACTTGACTTGACTTGACTTGACTTGACTTGACTTGACTTGACTTGACTTGACTTGACTTGACTTGACTTGACTTGACTTGACTTGACTTGACTTGACTTGACTTGACTTGACTTGACTTGACTTGACTTGACTTGACTTGACTTGACTTGACTTGACTTGACTTGACTTGACTTGACTTGACTTGACTTGACTTGACTTGACTTGACTTGACTTGACTTGACTTGACTTGACTTGACTTGACTTGACTTGACTTGACTTGACTTGACTTGACTTGACTTGACTTGACTTGACTTGACTTGACTTGACTTGACTTGACTTGACTTGACTTGACTTGACTTGACTTGACTTGACTTGACTTGACTTGACTTGACTTGACTTGACTTGACTTGACGTGACGTGACGTGACGTGACTTGACTTGACTTCGGAAGTCAAGACTTGACTTGACTTGACTTGACTTGACTTGACTTGACTTGACGTCTCTTAACTTAAGTTTTTGTTAAGAGTTCATTAAGTAATTATCTTATTCTACAACGGCAACTAATTTTGGCTTTTATTGTCTGCAGTCATCTGGCAACTCTTGCGGCTTCGTTTAAGCAAATCACATCAATTGTGAGCATTCAAAAGCTATATATTTGCTTTTGTTTACATCTTCGCTTCGTTAGAGGCGTAACCTCACAAAAGTTCTCTTCACAACACCGCTCACTTCACTCACTCTCTTTCTCTTTCTCTCTCTCTTTCTCTCTATCGCTTCAGACATAGTTGCGCTCATTTGCAATAATACCGGCATCCCACACATACAATTCGATGCAGTCAGCGAACAGGTGCCTTCAGAACGTCTGAACCATCAGATGTCTCTCAATGTTTATCCCTCCCAGCTGATACTTTCCAAGGCCTACGCAGATATAATACAAAGTTTTGGATGGAAAAAGTTCACGCTTGTCTACGATGCCGAAGATGGTAAACGTTGAACGCTCAATGCACTTTGTTGCAGTTATGACACTCTTGATGTCTCTCTTCCAGAGCAAGCACCAACGCGTCTTCAGGATCTGCTGCAGCTCAAGGATGTTCACAGCGATGTGGTGCGTGTCTGCAAGTACCGACGCGGAGACGATAACCGCATTATGTGGAAGAGCATCAAAGGCGAACGACGCATAGTGTTGGATGTGGAGCCAGATTTCTTGGTGGAACTGTTGAATGCTTCCATGGGTTTCGATTTGACGGGTCAATTCAATGTAGGTCCCATTTGATGTAATAAACTCTTGTTTTTTTTTTATATCTCCCTTCTTAGAACTTGTTTTTGACCAATCTGGAGACACATAGCGGTAATCTGGAAGAACTACGCGACAATGTAAGCTTTGCTGTCAACATTACCGCTGCACGTTTGAAGCTGAATGGCAATTTTTATGTAAGTTGGTGAGTTTTTAACTTAAAGACACTCACTTCAAGACATTAAATATTGTTTTAGAATGCAAACATCTGGCAACGTGCTGCTTTATACAATTTTGATCCGAACTCAGCAACAGCACCGCGTACATTGCTGCCCGACTTGATCTACGATGCTGTGCAGGTGTTTGCTCAAGCAGTGCGTAACATAAGCACCACATATCAGCTGACAATGCCACGCATGCAGTGTGACTTTGGAGAATATGGCAACACTAAGTCGTGGGCCATGGGACGTTATTTGAACCGCATCATGCGATCGGTTGAACTCTTATACATTTTGTTGCTAAATTATGTTAGTTAAATGCTTATTTTATAGACTTCCGGCATTGAAAATGCTCACTTCCGCTCCAGTAATTTGCAATTTGATGAATATGGAGAACGTGTTAACTTCAATATCGAGATCTATGAGCCGCTGGACAACTATGCCATTGCCAGCTGGGACACAAAGGGTCAAATAACGCCACTACATGTGGAGGCTAATGTGGCAAAGAAGATCATTTATCGTGTAGCTACACGCATTGGTGAACCCTACTTCATGGAAAAGTATGAGCAAGTTTCGTTTTTTTTTATATTCTCCTCAAATTCTTGCATCATATATTTTTGTAGCGCCGAGGCTGTAGCTCAAAATATTACCGGAAATATGCGTTATGAAGGCTATGCAGTCGATTTAATAAAAGCACTCGCAAAGGAGTTGAGCTTTGAGTATATTTTTCTGCCGGTGCCAGATAATGCTTATGGCAAATATAACAAGGACACCAAACAATGGGACGGTATTATTGGCGAGCTGATTAACAATGTGAGCAAGAAGTCTTATTTTATGAGCCTCTTAGCTATTCTTCTTAATTCTTCTACAGGATGCTCATATGGGTATTTGTGATTTGACCATTACGCAGGCGCGTAGAACCGTGGTGGACTTTACGGTGCCTTTTATGCAGCTTGGCATCAGTATACTGGCTTACAAGAGCCCTTATGAACCCAAGCACGTGTTGGCTTTTCTGGATCCTTTTGGCGTTGAAGTTTGGATATATGTCTCGGTTGCCATATTCCTGATGTCCTTCTTGCTAATATTTATGGCGCGGTGAGCTTAATGCTGTCAAAAGCTTATTGCTTAAGCTAGCAAAATTTTTTTTAGAATATCGAAAGAAGAGTGGGAAAATCCGCATCCCTGTAATAAAGATCCTGAAGTGCTGGAAAATAAGTGGCATTTGGCCAACACTTTTTGGCTTGCATCTGGCTCTATTATGACTGCGGGTTCCGACATTTTACCCAGGTCAGTTAAAGGCTAATTTTGTTTTTTGCGCTGAATTATGTTCATCTACAATACTTAGGAGTCCACCAATGCGCACCTTCAATGCCATGTGGTGGATTTTTGCCGTCATCATAGCCAACTCTTATACCGCTAATTTGGCAGCTTTCTTAACCAACTCCAAAATGGAGGGCAGCATTAATGATCTAAAGGATTTGGCAGAACAAACCAAGGTTAAATTCGGCACCATTGAAGGTGGCAGTACCTATAACAGCTTCTCCGAATCCAACGAAACCATATATCGGCTGGCATTCAACATCATGAACAACGATGACCCTTCGGCCTATACGAATGACAACAAGGCTGGCGTTGATCGCGTGCTGCGTAGCTACGGTACTTATATGTTTCTCATGGAGACCACCAGCTTGGAGTTTAATACCGAACGTAACTGCAACTTGCGCATGGTGGGTGAGAAGTTTGGTGAGAAGCATTACGCGATTGCAGTGCCTTTTGGTGAGTTTAAGTCGTTGTGATAAAAATGTAAGTGCATCAAAGAAATTCTCACAATTCCAAAAACAGGCGCTGAATACCGCTCAAATCTTAGTGTGGCCATTTTGCGCCTCAGCGAACGTGGTGAACTATTTCAACTGAAAAATAAGTGGTGGAAGAATCATAACAACACCTGTCATGTGCAGGTCAACGCCAATGGCACACCCGACATGAACTTCGAAGAGGTGCGTGGCATCTTCTATACCTTAGGTTGTGGCGTCTTCTTAGCATTTCTTTTGGGCATCGGTGAGTTTCTCACACATACGCACAAGATAGCTGTCGAGGAGAAGGTAAGTTTAGGGAGAGAAAAATTATTTATTTTCAGTTGTTCCACACAAAAGTAATGCCATCTCTGTAGCTGTCTTTCAAAGAGGCTTTCATCAAGGAAATCAAGTTCGTGCTTTGCATTTGGAACAACAAAAAGCCTATAATTATCACGCCCACAGCTAGTGTACATTCAGCTTCAAGAAGATCTTCAGATAAAACTACAAAGAGTGTCGGCAAGGAAGTTTCGCGAAAATCTTCACCGGAAATGCGCGAACTGGATACAATTAAAACTAATGTTAAATCTCAAGAAAATGAGGAATAAAAGTTAAAAGTAACAAGCTTTATACGAGCATGAATTAACTTATACATATGTATATTTATGTGTGTAAATGTCACAAGTTCAATAAATATTTATATGACGTTACTAAGCAGGAATTTTTATTTCTCCACCAACTCTGCTCTGTGCGCAAAGAGACAAACCGTTGCCAATATTTGAAATTAAATCGTAAAGTTCTTCACTTCCTTCCCCTAGCATATTATTTTTCTCGCTACATCTTCGTTGCTGCGCTCCTTCGCGCACACTTGCTGCTCGGGTGCGGCAAATTATGATACACTGCATAAATGTATGAGGCTTCGCAATCGAAGTGTTACAAAATTACTTCATGTCCTTCTTTTTATTGTATTTTGTTGTGTATGTTTTTGGTGTTGCTGTTGTTTTTTTACTGCTGGCAACATAAATCCTTTTCTGCTGCTGCCATTTTCTGGCTTGCCGCTGTTGTTTTTTCGGTTTTGGCACGCCTGTTTTGCTGTTATTGCTGTGTTTAACTGTAACATTTTTCATGCTCACATGTGACAAAGTCCTCCGGCTCCTTCTCTCCATATCACACATTGGTTATTTTAGTGTGTTTCTCTTATATATGTCATTTCTTTTTTTTTTTTTTTTTTTTTTTTATTTTTTTGACACTTTGCCAAGCTCCGAGCAGATAAATTTTTGTGGATGATATTATTTTGCCTCGTCTTGGTGTCAAATGGCAAGCGTTGCTTGCAATAAAAATTCGCAAAACAGTCATAAAATAAGTTAACAGATTTTTGCTCAAACTCAAATTTATTGCTCAACTGACTCCGATGGTGCTCCATTAGGTTTATGAAGTGCTTTAGTGACAAGTACCAATAATTGGTTAAGACCAAATTGCGGTAACTTATGTGCTGGTTGTGATTTTGCTTCAATTTATTTGGGTCAACTCGATGGTTTAGGATTGACAAGAAAGCCTGTATCGCAAAAGTTCTGGGTGAAAATACCGAGCGATAAACAAATTTTAAAAATTTGGACAAAGCCTTCTAGCAATGGTGAAGTATGTATGTAAGAAAGAAATGAATTTGAATTAATTCTTCGCGTCAATTAAACTTTTCTTAAAACTTTTTGACAAGTCAAGCTGTATTGAAGATGTCAAGTCAATGCCACGTATTCAAATAAAATAAAAATTTCTGCAAATATAGACAAAGCCTCATATTTCTTCAATTGCTCGTACATTTCTACAACATATCATTTGTTAGAGGTAAGCTTTTTATTATCTCACTCTGCTCGTAGTTCATTCTCACTAAAAGTTTCAGACGTTGAGTACTAAGTGTATCTATGGTTGCCAACATGAATAAACAACAACATTAAATGAAAAACCCCAAAATAATAGTGCTCAGAGGTAAATACAAATGTTTGTCTAAAAACTCTAAAGAGACTTAATATTGCAGAGTTATGAAGGCTAAAAGATGCATTTCCTTGTGTGACTTTTTATTTTTACATATGGGCAAATCCAGCAAAAGGTCATCCAGAACCAAAAAATTTTAGTTTGTATTTTTGTAAAAGTTTTATTATATATACAAAGCTGCATCACTACTCCCGTATATCCAATTCTTAAAATGCATTTGTTTTTTTATAATTTTTTAAATTTGGAGTCACTTTGCATCATTCATACAAAAATCTTATTTTCTCCTTTTTTACTTGTTTCTGTTAAGCTTATAAAATCAAGCTTTCTTTGTATTTTTTATTTTTTTATATATTGTTTTATATTTTGTATCTTTCTATTTTGATCTTCTGCAATGAGATCAATCTAAGTACTACTGTATAACTGTTAATCCTGATCTTTGTCAAGTGCCCGTTATATGAAACGTCCGACACGGAAGTATCCTTTTAGATTGCCACAAAACTGCAAAAAGTAAAGTAATCGTGAAGAAGGTATATTTTCTAAACAGACTGAACTAGTTCTTTAAAAAAAAAAACAATTATTGAAAAAATTAACGAAATTTAGTTTTTAAAGCTAATTTTTATTGAAACGTCCGAACGGTAAGTCGTTATAGGAGCTAATTTATTCATAATATAATGAGATTAAACTTGTGTTAATTTTTATTTGTGATTATTTATCCAAATGTCTTATTCATTAAGAGCTAGATCCAAAGTATGGAGAAACAAAATTAAAAATAACGGTGAATATAGAGCAAGAGAAGCTGAAAGAAAGCGAATTTACAGGCAGAAAGTAAAAGTCCAAGCAGCACGTAACCGCTCACTCAGCGAAAAACTAAAAGTAAAAAGGAATAAAAGGTTTAAGTCTTTTCGAGAGAAAAAAAAAGAATTAGCAAGACTTTATCATTACTGCCATACTTGTAAGCAAACTTTGGGTAAAGCTGTACGAAAAGCAGAGCCTACAAATTTTATACCTGTTCTAAAAAATATATACCCGGTACATAAATAGTTTATATTCAACAATAAAAATTGATGATTAAGTTGTATCCGTTAGTAATATCTGCAATGGTGTCAAACCTAAAATGATATCACGACTTCAAATATTTAAAAAAAAAACTTTATAAAAGTATCTAAAACTATGGCTTCAAAGTACAAAAAAATATTTTTGTTATGTATATTTAGTTGAAGTAATCATTTCATGTATAAGCAATAAAATTTCAAAAATTAAGCCTAATAATACTCGTTTTTATTTAGAGGAAAAACCTGAAACGTCCGACACGAAACGTTCGAACAAATTGAATAATATACTGTGACCTCACTATGCGCTTAATAAAGATGCGGTATGACTTGTTTGAAAGCTTGTTAAATTCATAAAAAGTATTGTCTTTTAATTTTTTTTGTATGCCTGATAGATTCGCATATCTGGGCATAGTATTAACTTAAGCCTACAGCTACTTCCGTTTCGTGAAACGTCCGAACGCATATTTAAAAAAAAAATTTTTATCAAAATTTAAGTTAAATAAAAAAAATTTTATATTTTATTTATCATACCAATGGATAGCCTTTCGATAATATACATCTTTCCCAAATATACCTCAGGATCATATGAAAAATGTAAAAAAGAAACGTCAGAACGAAACGCATATGTCGCATATTTTAAACACAAAATGTACAAAGTAACACTTTAATATTTTCCCCCATATAACCATACAAAAATTACAGATATCCAATGAGCGTTTATAGCAGAGAACAAAAATTAGACGTATTTTAAAAGATTACACCTTAGTAATACTTAAAAGGGGTTCTTTTTATTTAAAACCGGATTTTTTTGAAGTTTTTATTGTAAAGAGATGTATTTAATTTTTTCAATAACTATTTATAAGTAAATCTTTTAAGTTAAACCTTCCATCTACACCGAAAGAAAAAACTATAGTAAAACTAAACAAGTAGGCTCTAGCAACAAAAATTTTCTTTGCTAAAAAACTTATGTGTGATCAGAAAAGTTTTTGTGGGTCCTATTTATATGGTTAAAAAATAAAAACTTCGATAATATATGGAAAAATAAATTGTTTAAACTATAAAAGCTAAGAATTGAAAAATTAAAAAATTTTTTTTTATCATAAATTGTTTTGTCTAACCAAATTTTTTAAAGACTCCCGGCCTTTTAATATGAAGCGAACAAAGTTAACTAAAATACACAATAGCTGTGGTTTAATGATGAAAATGGCTTCCTTGAAACCGCGAGGTAATTGGTTTCAATTCCAGATTGAGAAAGTATTTTTAGTGAGTATTAAAAAATTTATGTAATGAAGCCATTATTCCATGACATTAAATTAAAATAGAAGATTACTTGAAAATGTTCAAACCTTAAAATTTTTTTTTGTAATTTTCATCCAATAAAGTATGCAAGTTGCGTGTATAAATATGTTGATACACCCATGATTTATCACCTAAACAAAATGCAATAGATCAACTAATATAACAATGTTGGGTTACCCAAGAACTAAGCAGGCACAAAACTGTTAAGGTCATTGGGTGCTAGTTTCTTGTTAGGTTTACTTAAGTATTTTTCTCGGTGCATTCTCAAGTAAAAAACTCGATAGCTTCCTGCGACGCATTGCTAAAGTTTAATACTGGAGTGAATATTATAAGACGACATCATACCCAGGAATATGGTTGGGCAATGGGACATTTTTTTTTTTATTTTTCTTCATCTCAATAGAATAGTCAATAATTAATTAATACTAAAAATGAAAAATTTTCAAATCCAAAAATGTACCATTTATAAAAAGACGAAATTTCGTACTGAAAGTGTACCTCAAAAGGTACAATTGTACCCCTTTTAGCATCACTGACTGCACTTTACTAAAGAAAATACTTTCTTACTAATTTTGAAAGGTTGGCAACTATGTGTAAAATACTTCAGACTTGTTAAACGATACGATAGTATGAAGGACGAGTGTTGGGACACTTAAAATTGAACACGATTCGCTGTGAAATTGAAAATTGTTGCTGTACACTCACACAAACGTGAGTGCTCGAAAGAAACATAGGGCAACAGGAGTGCTTGTCAGAGGATGGTAGCAGAAGGGAGTCATCGATACTTTGGATTTGTTGGCACTTGCTGCCAGCTGTTTACTGTAGCGTTTGTAACGCGTGCAAATTCCATTACATTCGTTTTTTGACGCGTGAGCCTCAAGTATTTTCCACTTGAGATCATTTTTCACATCATTTTCGAGTGGTTAAAAAAAATGAAAATGAGATAAAAAAGAAAAATAATAAAAGGAATGCTATGCTACTCTACCGTCGTCCGTCAAGTGGGGGTGCTGCCGCTTCAATGACTGCACAGAGACTAACTGAATGAATGACAGTGTTGCCAGCTGCTGGCATCGAGTGCGACAGCGGATAATTCAATGAGATCGTATCGACGACTCTTGACACTTTTAGCTTAAAAATAAAATGTTATTGACATTTTCGCGTATGTGGAAAATTGTTTTTCACCAACTGACAACAATAACAACAAAAAGAAAAACAACTGCGCATCCACAGCAATAAACCGATTGACATATGAAAATGTAATTTAATGCTAGTGAAGCGCACACAGCAAACGAAAATCAGCGTAGTTATAGCGTTTTTCATTTAACTGGGTTATAAGGCAAATTCAATTGAAGTTTTTTCTGCAGAGTCAACATTATTTTCTAGGCGCCTTAATCTTGAATGCGTGCAGCAGTACAACACAGCACAGCGCAACGCTGAATAGCACCATTTCCATCAATCACCATCACAATCAGTCTGACGTAGAAATCATTTAATACAATTAGGATTTCAATGGCCATCAAGCAACCTCCTGCTGGCAGGCTGATGCTTCAATTTGGTTTAGTTACTTTTTGTGCCAGACATGGCAACCCTGTTTCATTTCAATGCGTTGTTTGTTGTGTAGACTTAGTCAGGCTGAGCATGTTTTTGATTTTCGCCAAATTGATTTTCTACTTATCAACAGATGATTGATAGCTCTGTCATTGTTGTCGTTATTATTACTGTTATTATTGCCCTTCGGGTTAACTTCGTGCAAGAACAGGCAATACCAGCAACAACAAATTTAACAACAACAACAACAACAACAAACATTAATGTTGCTTATATATTGATGATCATGATGACACAACCTTATTAAATTTCAATATATAGAGTACCCACGTGGAACAACAACAACTACAAAGTCTCTCCCAAGTCGGTCGCAGCCGATACGTTGCGATGCGTTGGCGTTCAATCTCCGGCGCTTGTCATGCAGAGACACAAAAACATGACTGATGGCATTAATGAAATTACATTTTGAGGATATTAAGGAAGAGCTGGCAATCCTCCCACGAATATGATTATAAATTGTGATATCAAATTATTGCTTGTCATAATTACAGTTCTGAATTTGGCTGCTGAATTTGCATAGATTTCGGCAAGGTTTTGGCTGCCAAGCCTCATTAAAGTCAACTTTCAAGTTTTGAGAAATTCAGTTGGGTTCTGCCTACAAGACAAGTAGATAGAAAAAGATTTAAAAAGAAAATGGTAATTGAAATGCGAGTGAAATTATAGTGCAAAAGATAATGAATAATTACTTCATGAGAAATTGTCACTTGTAATGGTTACCTTATAAAAACAGAGCATTTTTTAATAATATTTTGTTTTGAAGTTCTTCATTTAATAATATCTTTTTTGTTTTGTTCGTAATTCAAAGTGTTTTAGTGGAAGCAAAGAATTCATATAATAATATGGAGACGTGAACAGATTTTTTTATGCACAGGTTTTTACAGAGGTAAGAGTTAAACACAGTGATGTGTTCTTTAGGCAAATACAAAATTTTGTTGTTGTTCATATCAATCTTTTTGCTATATTCGGAAAGGGAAAAGTTCTATAACCCTTATTTGGCACACTGGAATCATTTATACCCAGTATTATAGTGTTTTGACCTAATGTATACATTCTAATGCTTTAACGATATATTTCTTAACTTACTCAATAATATTTCTGATAGTATGATGTCAAAGAAAGAAAATTTTTGTAATGAAAATTTCTACGAAAAAATAAAAAAGAAAGTTTTTCAAAAAATTTTTAATAAATATGTTGACAACGTTGAGAAAGAATCAATTTTTTGTAGGTAAAAGAAAAAAACAGTAGCAATCAATTGAAAATAAGTTAGTTTTGTGTATTTTATATATTCTTTCATCCATGGTACAACAACTAAAGGTTAATTCGCTAGATGAGAGCGTACTGCCGCAAATGTCAAAACGAAGTTGAGAACTCATATAAAATCTTAGAGCTAGGAGAAAGTCGTTAGAAAGCAAGAATTTTCAAATTGTAAACGAAGTTGAATCTGTCTTATTTTTTAATTTACAAATTGTAAAACATTGTTCTTTTCCGTGTTTTGTTGATATAAAAGCAATTAAAAGTCTTTCAAGTCCAACATCATTGAAGTTTAATTAAAAGAAATTAACTGCAAGCCACATAGTCGCCACACAGCTGATTTTGAAAATATTGATAGTAACGAAAAGAGAGCACAATAAGCGCTGCAGCTACCTTATTTGTTGTAATATGATTTCATCTATGTGAAATATAAAAAACTTGACAACATTTTTCGAATTTTTTGAAAAAAAACATTCATTTTTTTATTGCCTTTCATGAAAAGAAATTCATATGATTTAATTGTAGAAATAATTTAAATTTTAATTAAAGAATTTAAAATTTAAATTAAATTCTTATTCATTAAATTTTTTTTGTGATGGATTATATTTACGAAAACCAAGAAATTCTTCTGAAGGTGAGGCAAAACTTGTAGACGTTTTTTTTTACACGCCTTGCCAATATATTTATGACTAAAGGTTCCACCTTTCTGACTAATTGGGCCTACCACTAGTGTATAACCGATTGGGACCATTTTCGGTATACATTTTTAACTCTATTCAACTTTTGTACCTCTCATGCAAAATCATCCAAGGCAGGTTTAAGCCTTTAAGGACTGACCGATTTCAACAATTTTTAAAACTTTTCTTAATAAGGTAATACTTTCCAAGCTTACGAAATTTCATCGATTGCTAGTAAAACATCGTAGTACTGTGAGATTGCTCCAAAATTACGGCTGTTATTATGATGACAGACTAACGGACACTCTGTTATCCATACACAGAGTTATGACTAAGGTTGCGGTTATACTGAACGCGATTCAGACAGGCAGGCAGGCAGGCAAGCAGGCAGGCAGGCAGACTGAAATCTGTGCGAAAAAACGAGATGCAAGTAGCTATCTATCTCGCTTGTTTTCATTGCCTGTCTGCCTGCCTAACAGATTCGGCGTTCACTGAGCCGGTTATAGCCGGTCATTGAGCCGGTTATACTGAAGAAGAATAAAACATGTAAACTGGAATGTACATGAATGAATGTACATGGTTGATTGACTTCACCGCAGCACGAAACATGGTCGTTAGTAGCACTAGATTCAAGCATCTCAATATTCATAAGGCCACCTGGTTGTCCCCTGATCAAAAAACATGCAACCAAATTGATCACGTTTTGATTGACGGAAGGCACTCTTCCAGTGTACTAGACGTACGCACGATCCGTCGTGCTAATATAGACTCGGATCATTATCTTGTCGCAGCCAAGGTCCGCACACGTCTGTGCGCAACTAAGAATGCTCGCAATCCTACACAAAGAAAGCTAGACGTCGACAAGCTGCAGTCAAAACGGACGGCCGAAGCCTTCGCTGCTCGACTCTCACTCCTGCTTCAAGAAAGCACTCCTCCGATCGACGATACATGCGGACAGTGGACGCACATATCCCACTCTATGCGTATGGCTGCCGAAGAGGTGATAGGCTACCACCGCCCTCGCCGAAACCAGTGGCACGACCAGGAGTGTCGCAGAGAAAGACGCCGCCTACAAAGCCACGCTGCAGTCGGTTGTAACGCGTGCTGTTATGGAGCGATACCGAGAGAAGAGGAGGGAAGAGAGACGCATTTTCAGGCGAAAAAAACGAGAGGCGGAAATGCGTGAGTGCGAGAAAATTGAGATGCATGGCGACAGAAATGAGACTCGAAAATTTTTCGAAAAAATAAGACGCCTGGCTGATGGTTTTAAGACCGGAACCTCTTCCTACAAGGATGAGAATGGGAATCTAGTGACAGATATCCAGAGTACACTGGTGTTATGGAGGGAACACTTCTCTTGTCTTCTAAAGGGCGACGCGCTGACAACAATCCCGCCAGTGGAGATGATATCCCGGAAACCCTAATTATGGATGACAGCGTTGAAGTTCCGCTGCCCGACTATAACGAGGTTTTAACAGCTATAGCTCGGCTTAAAAACAACAAAGCCGCAGGAGTCGATGGCTTACCGGCTGAGCTGTTTAAGACCGGTGGCGAAGCTCTGTTTAAATGCATTCACAGACTTATACGGAGAATATGGTCGAAAGAATGCATTACAGATGATTGGAACCTCAGTATGCTCTGCCCAATCCACAAGAAAGGCGATCCCACCATTTGCGCCAACTGCCGTGGGATTAGCCTTCTTAATATCGCATATAAGGTCCTGTCGAGCGTATTGTGTGAAAGACTAAAGCCCATCGTCAACCAACTGATTGGACCGTTTCAGTGCGGCTTCAGACCTGGAAAGTCCACCATTGACCAGATCTTCACGCTCTGACAAATCTTGGAAAAGACCCTCGAAAAACAAATCGACACACACCATCTCTTTGTCGATTTCAAAGCCGCCTTCGACAGTCCAATAAGGAGTCACCTCTACTCCATCATGTCTGAATTTGGTATTCCTGCGAAGCTAATACGTCTTTGCAGGATGACACTGAAGAACACAAGCAGCACAGTGAAAATTGGGAAGGACCTCTCCCTTCCTTTCGATACCAAGCGAGGTTTCAGACAAGGTGATTAATTATCGTGTGACTTCTTTAATATAGTCATGGAGAAGATCATCCGAGCTGCTGACCTGAGACGCAGCGGCACAATTTTCTATAAGAGTGTTATGCTGCTAGCGTATGCTGAGTATATTGACATCATTGGGCAAAATACGCGCGAAGTCAGTGCAGCATTCTCCAGGCTAGAAAAAGAGTCGAGTCGAATGGGTCTTGCAGTGAACGCAGATAAAACGAAGTATCTTGTGCCAACAAACAAACAGTCCCAGCGTCTTGGAAACCACATCACTGTTGACAACACCTCCTTTAGGTAGTAAGGGACTTTGTTTGCCTGGGATCCAGCATTAACCCCTCTAACGATATCAGTATTGAGATTAAACGAAGGATAACTCTTGCCAACAGGTGTTACTTTGGGCTCAGTAGGCAATTGAGAAGCAGAGCTCTTTCTCGACGAACAAAACTGACGCTCTATAAGTCAATAATCATGCCCGTCCTACTATACGCATCACAAACCTGGACGTTGAGTAGCTCTGATGAAAGGACTTTGGGAGCGTTCGAGAGAAAAATCCTTCGCAAGATCTATGGTCCAATCTGCGTCAATGGCGAGTACCGAATACGATGGAACCATGAGCTGTATGAGCTATATGCCGACATCGATATAGTCAAGCGTATTAAAATTGAGCGGCTTCGCTGGCTAGGTCATGTCGAGAGAATGAACGACGAAGATCCAGCGAAAAAGATATTGGATTCGGTACCCAGCGGTGGCCAACGCAGACGAGGAAGACCGCATCTCCGTTGGAAAGACCAGGCATTGGATAACCTGACGACGCTTGGAATTTCCAACTGGCGCCAGCAAGCGCACGACAAAAGAGGCTGGCGCAAATTCTTAGACCAGGCCAAAACCGACCAACGGTTGTAAGCGCCATCTAAGTAAGTAAGTAAGTAGTACATGAATGAGATTGCTTAAAAGGGGACATGACATTGGCCGTTTTTTTAAATCGAGTAAATATTCTTGAAATTCTAAAAAAAAAATTTCATGAAAAAATTCCTACGGGTTCAAAAGTTACAGCCGGATTAGGGAGAACGCATTTTTAATTTTAGCCTTTTTTTTCTTTGTTCACAAACTTTGAACGCGTTTATCTCGAAATAATGTTTTTCGTACTGTTTGCGGCACTAGCGGGTTATTTTTGACGAATTTTTTTTTTTTGTATTTTTTTAAACTTTTTTTCGATTGTTATGAATTTTTAAAGTCAATATTTTTTTCGAAAAAACACATTTTCAAGTTTGAAACATCACCAAAAATTAAAAGAAAATTTAAAAAAGCTCCTGTCATACGATAACCAATTTTGTTAAGATTTAAAAGAGTTGTTTTTTTTCCAGATCGGACAATTTTTGCGACCCCAAGTGCTGCAACCACGAGGCCCCGTTTTTTTCTCTGTCGTCAGTTTAGAGCTCCATAAAAGTACGTGGAATGAAAAATATTTTTTTTAATTTTTTTATTCTCGAAATTTGTTCGATTCTCTACAATAATAAATTTTTTTGAAAAATTTTTGTTTTTGACTGAGCTACGAATTTTTTAAAAGAGGTCTGTTTTCTCTGCCGCGAATGTTATGTCCCACCTTAATAACTCCAATTGACTGAGCAAAAAGCTCTGATTTTAATTCCCTTTTTATTATATGTAGCTCTCCACCACACTTATAACATTCTACACTTGTTTTTCTTGATTTAACTTTCTCTCCTACTTATCTATCTCCCCATTTTCGAAGAAACGCAGACTTCACTGAATAGATTTGACACCTCAAATTTTTGGTTTAAATCTAAAAAAAAAAAATTAAAATGGAAAAGACAAATAATTTTCTTATTTATAGAGTTTTTGTTTTACTTTGTCTTTCAAAAACTTAAATAATAAAGTTTTCTTTGTCTTCTCCTGTACCTTTCCTTGAGCGGGAGAAAACTTTTACTTTGTTTGCATATGACAAGCAACAGAATTTTATTGAAATTGTTTTAGCTGGAACAGTTATTTTTTTTTTCTATTTATTTGTGCAGTTCTAAAAACAATTGTTGTTATATTAAAAGTGTTCTATATGTATGCACGTATGCCAAGCCTATCGGTCCGTTTGTTTGTTTGTCTTCAAAACTCTTTAGATTTTCTTAGATTTAGCTGGAATGTGTTTTTATTTAATGAAAAATGTTTTTATTTTCTTTAATTATTTTCAAAATAAATTTGTAATAATTTTCAATTTTGATCAAACTCAAGAAAAACTTCAATTTATAATAAATACTTTTATAACGTTTGTACAGTAAAGACGTTTATTTTGCGCACATTCAGTAAATTCGGCTTTGTTGGTAAATGAACGCATATATTTTGCTGCCACTGTGATAATATTTTATTTTATGCATTCTGCCAATTTTTTTTTTATGTTGTTGTTGTTGCTAACCTTGTTTATGTATTTATTTGAACTTTACAGAATAGTTAAGAAATCAGAATAGATGAAAGTAAAATACATGCAACAAAATTACACACACATACATTCCTATAGAATAACAAAATTTTTATGCAGAGCAAAATGTTGTTGGCAAAATCATGAATTTGTAAATAAAACCAATGGAATTGATAGAGAATTTAAGAGTGAAGAGTGCTGAAATCGGAAGAGTGATGAGATTGGCCTAATTTTGAGGTTAAATTGTATTTATTACAAACAATTCAATAAAATTGTGTGAAAAAATAAACAAAGTTTTATTGAAATCAAAATCAAAGAACAAAGAATACAAATTGCTGTGTCATAACATAATAAAATGATGCCAACTGCGTAAAAACCGACGCTATACTGATTGCTTCATGCATAATTTATGTGCATCTATGTAAATTTTTAAAATTTGATTTTATTGAAATACATGCATTGACACTTCTCTGGTGGGTGTTTGTGTGTGTGTGCATCAAGTGTGTTGCCATTCCTTAAAAAATTGTTTGTATTTTTGAAAATATTATGAGGTGAAAAATTAATCTTAGTTATACAAAAACACACTGAAATACAGAGATTCACACACTGATAAAAGCACACAAATGCCATGACAACTAATATCACTTCATTAAGCTAATCAATGTCAGTGTTGCCAACACTTAGTCACGCTTAACAAATGACAGTGTTATTTGATCGCCCTGTTTTTTTTTTTTTGTTTTCTTTTTCTACAGGTTAATTCAGGGATTTCAACACTATTTTTGCCCGCAACAAAAGCCCAACATTTTCTATTCTTCTTTTTAGTCATGCTATTCTTTCTTTTCTTTGCCTTCACTCACTGACTGACTGACTGACTCACTCACTCACTCACTCACTCACTCGCTTACTAACTGATTGACTTTCTTGGCCACAAAAGTTCACACAATTAATTTGATGCGATTAAATATGGTCAGACGGCTGACAGCGTTTGCAGGTGGGCCATTTCGACACCAAAGCCATTTCTAGACGTCACTTGTTTGACGAATCAATCGTGTTGAAATGAAAAAGACACGCTCTGGGCATGGCAGCCTGAGGTCGGAATGAGTGTGTCTGCTCAGGTACACAGGTGAGACAGACAGTAGGGAACAGAAAAAACCTCAGCTGCTCACGCCAATCGGCTTTCAATCATTTCCCATTTCCGCCTTCTAATGAAGCCACTTAGCAAACGTCCGAAACTTAAGAAGCTCGTATTTTTGATTGATATTTGATAGTGCATAAAAGAAGCTTCAGAGTTCTTAACAGGTTATTATTTTCATGAATGTTGCTGGTTGATGTTGATGAAGCAGATAGCTGGAATATTCATTTTAATTGTTGAAGATTAATAAGCTTTATAAATTTAAGTTGTTCTTTCAGTTATCTTAACTGAAATATGATGACTCTCCGCTGCACACTAAGCAGTTAAGAAGCTAAGAGCTAAAGATTTAACATGTATTTGATTTCTTCTCTAAAAGCAGCCACAATAACTGCAACAACAATAGCGACAACAACAAAGTATAATTATTCCTTTGCTACCTTTTCGGCTGCAAACTTTTAATGAGCAATTTTATACTAATTTTTCACTACTTTTCTTACTCGCGCAGTAATTAAGCAACCCAGTGGTAAACTAACTCATTACTTTTTCCTTCTTCTACACAGTGCTACGAGTTCTATGGGATGAGGGAAAAAAAAGAAGGTATCAGAGTAGGTAGATGAAAGCCATGAGGTATTTTTTTCATAAATATATAACGCCACACCCTTTGCCCACCTCCCGTATAAAATGAAGATTAAAAGACTAAATGAATACCATTTTCATTCATACCGAAAAACCACATCTTGTCTTTTTTTAAACCGAACACACTATAATCCACACTAATCCACACATTTTTAACACGTTTT
This sequence comes from Tetanocera ferruginea, assembly GCA_958299015.1. NCBI lineage: Eukaryota > Metazoa > Arthropoda > Insecta > Diptera > Sciomyzidae > Tetanocera > Tetanocera ferruginea. Next base: position 164,781,666 of record OY282641.1, read on the forward strand.
AAAACATACTCAAAAATTAGTGAACACAATAACGTTATGTTTTTTTAAACTTTAAATTTGCAAATTTTGCGACATTTTTTTTCATACCAATTCTACGTAAATCCTCTATCTTTATTCTTCATTTACTAGCTAAAACTATTAAGTATAATATGTAGAAATCTATAAAATTACCAAAATGTAAATTCTAAAATATAATTTAAAACATATCTCATTTCATTTTTGGAAACAAAAAAATCTATATAATTATTAGTACTAAAAAAAATATACAATTGCAAAGTTCGTTTAATAGGTGTATTAACTGCATTATTAGAGTAGAAAATGTCTAGGTAAAAAGAATCATAGTGTCAAAGCATCCTAGCAGGAGCATTTAAATTGACCATTTTCAATAATTCAGGGCAATCAATCAAACCATTTATGATATCAAAAATTAAAAGCAGCGATAAAGTACTTCGTCTACTCTATAATGCTCTTAACCTATCAACAAACATCTAGTATAATATGACGAAGGAACACCATCTACATTAAAAGATCTCAACGCAAACCTCATAAACGTTTTCTGAATTCGTTCAAACCTCAATTTATGAGACTCATAGAATGGGTTCCAAATAATTGCTGCATACTATAATCTAGAACACGCCAAAGAAACAAATAAAGTTTCTAAAGTATGCGGGTCCAAAAAGCGTGCATTATTACTTCGATTAAACGCCCACATATCATATGCTTTAGAAATTATAAAGTCTAGGTGCAGATTGAAGGTAAATTTAGAATCAAATACTACACCTGAGTTTTTGAATGGATCAGCAAATGCCAAAGTACAATTGGCAATACGGTAAGCCGACATTCTGTATGAGCAAAAGACCGTTATTGCAGCACCAAATATATAGGTTATTCAGTTCATTCTGCAAAAGAGCTCGGAAATTTTTAGAAAAATCTTAAGATCATCACTGTAGAGCAAGTGTTTGCAATGAGAAAAAACTAATGAAAAGTCATTAATGAATAAAACAAACAGTCCCAAAATACTTCCTTGCGGAACACCTGACGTTGCTTAATACGTATAGGATTTAACATTATGAAAAGGCATTAACATTATGTAGTTACATATTGTCTTTTTGACAGATACGATTCAATCCAACTTAAAAAACTGGAGTGAAAACCTCATTTACCTTGCTTCCTAATTAAAAGAAGTGAATTACTTTTTCAAAAACTTTCGAAACATCCATGTAAATAACATCTACCTGGGATCCTTTACTAAAAGCTGAGATACAGTATTCCGAAAACAAAAACTAAATAAGGCACAGTAGACCGACCACGAACAAAGCCATGTTGGTTCGGAGAAATAATACTCTTGATTGCAAAGAAAACTTTATCTTTGATTATAGACTCAAAAAGTTTTGATAAAGTTGTAAGCTTTGAAATTGGTCAATAATAAGAAATATTGTTCTTACACCCAAATTTATGTATTGGTGTTATGACAAATATCTTCCAACTATCGATAAAAGTACTTGAGTAAAGAGAACTGTTGATAATAAAAGTTAACAGATACACTAAAATAAAAGCACAAAAAGAATGGAAGAGTGACCATCTGCATACAGGCGAGTTGTAAGAGACAAGGCTCCAAAATCAACCATTGAATGTAAATTCAATGTATAGTCTTAAATTAGTCCTTGTATAGTCTGTAAGATATAATCATCCGTAGACTGAATAAATAAATAAATAAATAAATAAATAAATTATTCACGAAAGCATATGTATTGTTATTATAAGTCTTATCAAAATTAGATTTAAAGCAATCTGCAAACGGATTGGCAATACTAAAAAACATAGAAGTAAAACTCCTTTTTCGACTTGAAAAAATTCCAAAAAGCTGTAGGGTTCAATTTAATATTTGATTCGACATTTGCAATAAACTGTCTATATAAAAATTTATCTAAAAAGTTAAACTCTCTCATGAAATGCCTGTATTCAATGAAAAATATGTTCTGATTTGTTAAAACAAACTTTTTATAAAATTTATTGCGTAGACTTTTTAGTACTTTCAGCCCACGAGTAAACCGAGGAACTTTACTATGACGTGGCTTAATTTTGGGAATATTTTGCAAGCAAACTGAGGAGATACGAAGCTTAAAATCATTAATTCATGAATCAATATTGAAATTTTTAAACTTACTCTGCCAGTCAAAACAACTAAAAGCATCATTTAAAAGATTAAAGTTACACGCTTTGAAATTAAAGTTTGACTTACAAGGAAAGGTCCCCAGGTGACAGTCTCCGATTTGAATGATTTTCGGATATGTGATAGAAGACAAAAATCTAAGGTTAACGTATTTTTTTATACGTGCTCAATCGATGGTTTAGGGTTCCAAACTCGCGTTCAAAAATCAGCGAAAATTTCGTTCTTTTGCTATAATTTCGCTATTTTCCATGGAAACATATAGAATTTTGGTAACAAACGAAAGCTCTTATAAAATCACACACGATGGCATACATTTTTTATAAGAAAATTTCGTTGTAATTTTAAGTAATGTTTAGTCGATATCAAAGAAGTATGTTGACACAATTATTTCATCTTAATTTATGTTATATATAAGGCAATTTTTTAACTTAACTTTTTTTGTTTTTTTTTAAATTTCTTAGGCCCGCTAACTGATCTCCGAAGTTTAAATTCCTTAATCTCAGATTTCGTAAACAAAGTTTAAATTTTAAACTCAGTTAAAATCATTTTCTTAACTTATCTCATTTTTATCGGCAGTTTACTTAAACTCTGTTTAAAAATTTAAACTGAGATTAAAAACACATATTTGAGCGGCACTGTAGTGAAAATTCTACAACTTTGACGTAGAACATCAAAATATTTCAAAAATTTTTGATAAAATAATGCAAATTGTCAGTTTCATTGGAATATTTTTTTTTCAAAACTTAAAATATGTTTGTTTTTTGTTTATTGTTTTGATTTTTTTGAAGTATGATTTTTTTATTTTTTGTTTATGATTGAGAATATTTCCAATGTTCTCAGAGAATTTTTGACAAAATCTAAGTTTAAATTTTTTAAACCTAGAATTTCTGTGTTTAAATTTAAACTTGCCTCACAAAGTTAAACTTAGATTTTTTGAGATGAGGTATCGGCGTTAAAGTTTAAACTGAGGTTAAGGAATTTTCAACTTTGTTTAATCTAAACTTTGTTTAAAATTGAGATCAGTTAACGGGCCTTACTGTTTATAATAAAATATTTGTTTTATTGAAATGCATTTATTTTCCTTAAAGAAAAAATTTCATTGCATTGAAAGTATCCAATATGGGTATCAAAAATTTTATTTTTTTATGGTCTATTCTCATGTTTAAATATTTTATCGGAAAAGTTGACATTTCATAGGGCGTCCATACAAAATGTGTGCTTTTTTTTTGTAAATCTCATCGCACCAGTAAACAATAGTTTTAATCATCCAAAGTACCAAATATGGACATTTTGCATTTTCTCATATTTCTCAAAATAACAATTTTTTTTTGATTTTTAGCAGGAAAAATCATAAAAATCTTCTACTAATTTCAATACCTCAACTTTGTGAATGAATAACTTATCAGATATGAAAATAATTTTTTTATTTACGTCCACGTCTTTCAAAGTGCATTTTGGCTTAAATTCGTTTTGATATGGATTTCTTAAAAAAATCATTATATTTTTGATAGATCTTTAAAAAAGTACCACTCAATGCAAGTTTTTATTAATTATCTATCTCTACGAAATTTCTACGAAACGAAAAAAACTAACATCGTGACACCATAATTTATTTTTTTAAATAATTTTTACGGAATTATAAATTTTTTTACTTTTTTCGCTTGCATTTCAGAGTTCATATAAAAACAGTTTTCAAGCAACAGCTTACATTTGGCATTACAATGGAATCGCCATCAAATTTTTACCAATGGGATGCACTGCTTTTTGCTGCAATGTTCGTGTTCGTGAGAAAACGAGACGAAGCAGAGAAAGAGTTAAGAAGAAAATTGGCAGCTAAGCTGGGCGGCTAAAGGGCCAACTATGACTGTAAGCAGCTCATTCTTGGCAACTTGCAAGGTAACAGTTCGGAAATAGGATACGTGTAAAAAGTTCTCACATTACCTGTAAGATTTTCTCATTTAGTTGCTTTTTTTGTTGCTGTTGGCATTGTTTCTGCAACGAGTCGCACTGAACGAGCGTAAAACATGAGGCTCGTGTTAACAACAAAAACAACTACAGCATAAAATTAAAAACAACAAAATATAAGAAAAACTAAAAATTATGTTGCTATGTGTAACCTGAGTGCGTCTCTTTCTTATCTGCGTGCTGCTCTTCATGCTGCTACACATTTGTTTAAGTCTTCTTTCAAGTCAGCAGCTTAGCAAAATTTGTTTTCTTATTTAAGTAAATAATAAGTAGCAAAAAAAAAAAAAAAAATAGTAATGTAAGTACTTAAATAAGTAGTTATAGCAGCAGACAGAGTCTTATTTTAATTCGTGTTACTTGAGAATAGAGCGCTAAGCGATATTAAGTCAGCTATCGGGATAATAAAATGAGAGAGAGAACATTAAGGAAATATGAAAAAAATACGCAAGTTTTTTGGAGCAAAACTTGAGGAAACATATGCTTTAAAACATTACATAAACTATAGAATAGAATTAAAGTCTTAAAATATTTATATTCCATAAAATATTTTTTGTTATTAACACTATTCAGCTAAAGTGCACGTCCACCCACATAGCACTATGTTTGTATGAAAAATTATGCTTACACATTGACGTAAGAGTATGTGTGCTCATCATTATGTCATCACAGCTGTCATTTCGCGCTGTCGCTGCAAATTGCCGCATCAAATTTCAACGATATATTGCTAAATTTTGTAACTGGCCAAGCATACGTAAACAAAATTTTACAAAACGGCCGCGCTTGATTCTGGCTGCAACATACATCAAGACTGATGCAGCATCCGCTTGATGATGCCAAACGGAAGCTGACTTCAAACAACAACAGCACATAAACACACAAACGCACAAACACACACATGCATACATAGTCTTGCTCGCATCAACACAAACATGCGAAAACAAACAAAACAATCAAAATCATGGAAAATGGTGGCTGCAGCGACGATTTAGCTTTAAAAACAAATGAAAACAAATAACGTGAATCACGTTATGTGCTTCCGCACGTTGCCATGCATAATGCTAGCAGCGCGCATCACATCACAACACAGCACTGTACAACACATCACATCACGATGGGCAAACTTTGAATTTAAAGTATCACTTTTGCTGTGTAGCGATGCATGGTCATGTTCATACAAGAACAGGGCGAAGGAGTGAGGCATGAGTATAAAAAGAGTTGGGCTTGCTGAGTTTAATGGTCAACGGAAATGTACGCGCTGGAATAACATATTCGACGGAAGCACGAGTAGGCTCAGAGTTTGAAGTAAACACACACACACACACACACACACACTCTGTAACGTTTGTATGCGGATCGTTTTGTGCAAAGTGATGTGTTAACATGGCTTTTGTTTGTTGTTAATTTTTTGGCAAATTTTTTAGCCAGCTAAATGTTGATGTCAGCTTATTTTATAACGTGCTTATTTTTTAAATTAATAAAAAAAAATATTTGGAAAAAAACTCTTGCTGTACAAAATCAATACTAAATCAGTTGCGTTGGTTTTAATCCCGCTAGTCAAGTAGATATTTTAAAACAAATCCCTGCCGTGTTTAAAACAATCCACGCCCAAAATTGCCTAACCAACACAACTTCGTCCTTTCTATTTTAGATACACTGACTGGCGCTTAATTCAAAAACAAGGATTGCGAAAAAATAAAGCTTTCTGCTAAAAATCAATCAAAAAGTTGAAGCACCATTCAATCAAATGTATTTGTTAGTGTGGGTGCGTGTGTGTGTGCTCTCTTAATTTCCCAATAGGACACCACACAAATAAGTCCTGATTGAAATCCAGTAACTCGGCAACCGTGCAATAGCCAGAGTAACAATTGGCAACACTGACTCAATGAAAGCCTGCTGCTACGGTACTATATCTACAACAGCAACAACAACAACAACAACAACATCCTGTCACTGCATGAGTCTTCGATGGATAAAGTTTTAAACAAATTCACATGAGACAAGGACACAAAAACAACACACCGAATGAACTGCAGAATGAATCGCAAAAAAAAAAAAAAAGCAAATCCAACAAAAAATTACTTGGATTCGAACATGCAGCAAAATAAATTCAATCGAAAATCCGCAATTCAATCGCCAGTTACTTAAGCACAGACCCAACAAACCAACAACCAACCCAGCAGTTCAACCATCAATTCGCCCAACAAAGCCAACAACATAAAACAAGCAGCAGCCAGGGACGAGCGAAGAGGTGTTGCCGGTGTTGTGCGTGGCTTAAGAGTGAAAAGTGGAACTTTATTCATTTCCGGTCGCAATAAAGCCAACGCTTTCATTAGTTTTGTTGCTGCCAGTCAGTCAGTCAGTCGTTGAATTGTGGCTCCTGCGGGAGATGAAGACAGTGTAAGTTACTTTTTTGAACGCCGTTATAGAGTTTAAAAAAAAAAAATCATCTCAAAACTACGCAAAGCCAGAACTTTTCAGCAATTTTGTTAGATTTTTTTGTTTATTTTTTTAGTTTGCTTCAACAATACGCTTCCTACTCTACCAACGATCATATGATGATGGCAGCGAAAGGACGAGCAACAACAACAACAACAATTGAGCAAATCCCAATTCAAATCTAAAAATGCTAGAACTAGCAAAACTTGGTATCGAATTGCAATTTGGCAAAGACCAGTGTTGCCGTTGTGCCCATATTTTGCGCATGAACGGATTTGACGTCATCGTTGCTGTTGTTGTTAGCATGAATCACTCTTTGTAACTCAGCTAGCAATGTTGGATGAGTGGAGTGCGATATGGATGTTCAAAATTTACAACTAATTTTGGCCAAGTTGCAGCTATGCAAAGCCAGCAATAATGTGCTTGTTGCTCGATAAGTTCGCTGATATTGTTGTTTATTAGTGCAGCAGTTTTTTTTTTCTCCTTCTACATCTCAACTCGTTAAGAGCTGTTGCAATAGCAGTGAAACGGACTAATTTTTTCTGAATTCTGCAGCATTTTAAGACTGCAGTGAAAAAGTGCAAAAAAGGGGGAAATTTTAAAAAATAATTCACTTTGTTCCCTGGCTCAACGCACAATGAAAGTTTGCTGTTCTTCCTGCTGCTACGGTTTTGCAGCTTCACTTGTTGTTTACACTTAAGTTGTGGCAGCGCAAACACCAGCAGCGACAAACTAGTTTGTTCTGGTGCAACATCTGGTACTGCTTATAAATCACCGACTTAATATAGTCGACGGCATTTGGCGCAAAATTGAAAAGCAAACTTCAGACATTTTGTAAAGTTCAGTTGATGACAAGTTGCTGCAGCAACGGCAACGGTACAACTTCTGTAGCAGTTACAATAAATATACAAAAGAAAAAACAGCAAATAACTGCACTAATGAAGCAACAATAACAACAACTCTCGTTTATAGTGACTTCTATGCGCATATTCAGATATTGAAAACGGAGTTTACGATTTTACGCTTTACGGTTTGAGAGCAACATAAAAATAAAACCAGTAACATGTATTCGAGCTGAGGGCAAAAAATATGATCTGCAAAAAACTTGCGCTATACAGTCGACTTTGTTTATTACATTGATGATGATCAAAAAGTAAAATTCTTTAAATTACATTTGAAATTTAAAAGTTAAGAAACAAAAATAAGAAAATTGGTGAACAAATTGCGGGCGTGTTAGACATTCGTCGTTTGAAGATAACCTCAGAGTAATATAGTGTTGGGCGACAATCTCATAAAAAAGCCACATAATTTTTAAAAATTTAAGAAAAATGTTTATATAAATATTTTTAAGATAAACCTTTAAAAAATATGTAAGATCTATAAAAAAATCAAGTTGCATCTGATATCAATTTTTATGAAACCAAATTCTGAAATTGAATATCAACAACTATTAATACTCAGTCCTCTTCATGTGTAAAATATATAAAAGTTTTTTTTTTCATAAAAATGTTTAAATTAACTTTTGAAGTTTAAAGAAAATCAATTACATCTTTTTCTTTCATAACATCTAGATTGTTCAAATATTGCATGCAATCAAAACGAAAATGTTTTTAAAAAAAAATTAAGTTTTTCCATTGTAAGTAATCATTTTGCCAATGATTTCATGCTGAAGGGCAAAAATGAAAATTTTGAATTTATTTCTAAATATAACTTTTCCATATGAAGGGTTGCCAGCTCAGCGTAATAGTGATGGTTGGATTAAAAACATGTATGGAATATAAAGATAAAGCATAACAAGTTAAAGCATAACTATGTAGCACACACAAAAAAAAAAAAAATTCAATACAAGCTTTGGAAAAAAATTCGTATTCGAGCTGATTGCATATCGTTGTATTCCCCAGCCTGCAGCTATTCATTTTTCAATCATTTTTATAGTCAACCCTTTTTTAAGTTCTCTATAGCTGCGGTTTGCATTTATTTCTATTGCGCTTTTGATGCCTTCTCTATGCTTTGTGTTTTCTTTTCATTTTTTATTCTTTTGTCTTTTTCTTCCATTGCCATTGCTTAATTGAGCATCTCAGCAGTTGCATCAATAAAATGGATTCAACTGCAGACAGAGCTGCCATCATTGTTTATGCATTTAATTGTTTGTAGTAACAATGAATTCTCATGGCTTACGGTTTGCCAAGTCAACTTCATGAATTTGTTAAGCTAAGCAATTGATATACATAGATTTATTGCAATGCGATACAAAGAAGGAGATGAAAATAAATTAAAAAAAAAATATTTAAATTCTTGAAATTATCGACTCTATAATTAATAAGCACACCATCATCAGCAAATAAAGTGTACCATTTTACAGTACATACTAAAAAGTGCCACATAAAACCACTTCTGAACGCAATCAAAATTTAATAAACGTCAACAGCTGCCGACTCAGCAATAAAAATGAAAAGAAAAAAAAAAAAAAAACAAAATGTAAAGTAATCGTACCTATAAAATACAGCTTCAGCAAGCAAACTCAATATTATTTCAGCACTCCAACGCACATGAAATCAAAATGAAATCGAAATGTAAAAATGCGGCAAGGGTTGCCACCTCATCAATATTCCGCATACATATATAACAATATTGTTCATTGCGCTAACGCGTTCCCATCTCGGCATCACGCGCTGTGGTGTTAAAAAAAAAAGAACCGAGTTGGTTTCATATTTTGAATTATTAAGATACGTCGTGGTTTATGCCGCGAAGGGGTTGAAAAGCTGAGGTGGTTTTAATATGGTTTCCATGGTTTATATGGGTTACGAAAAGCATTAAGTTCGAATTGAGTTCGAGTGCGTCAATTGCACCTTTATTATGTGCGAAGTGATGCTGTGGGGGTGGGTTGGAAAGGGCTTATAAATTGGAAAAATAAGATATGTGCCGTTTGTATTTTAAATAAGAAAAGTTACATCAATATGGATTCGTGAATTCATTATTGAACGCTTTACACATAAATTATGACCATCGAAGCATCTACGCTACGATGAATTGAAATTAAAAGAAGAAAATTTTAAATTAATTTTAAATTTATTTATTTTATAATATAATTTTTTCTTACATTAAACAATTAAGCTATTGCCGTAACCATAACCATAACCATAACCATAACCATAACCATAACCATAACCATAACCATAACCATAACCATAACCATAACCATAACCATAACCATAACCATAACCATAACCATAACCATAACCATAACCATAACCATAACCATAACCATAACCATAACCATAACCATAACCATAACCATAACCATAACCATAACCATAACCATAACCATAACCATAACCATAACCATAACCATAACCATAACCATAACCATAACCATAACCATAACCATAACCATAACTATAACCATAACCATAACCATAACCATAACCATAACCATAACCATAACCATAACCATAACCATAACCATAACCATAACCATAACCATAACCATAACCATAACCATAACCATAACCATAACCATAACCATAACCATAACCATAACCATAACCATAACCATAACCATAACCATAACCATAACCATAACCATAACCATAACCATAACCATAACCATAACCATAACCATAACCATAACCATAACCATAACCATAACCATAACCATAACCATAACCATAACCATAACCATAACCATAACCATAACCATAACCATAACCATAACCATAACCATAACCATAACCATAACCATAACCATAACCATAACCATAACCATAACCATAACCATAACCATAACCATAACCATAACCATAACCATAACCATAACCATAACCATAACCATAACCATAACCATAACCATAACCATAACCATAACCATAACCATAACCATAACCATAACCATAACCATAACCATAACCATAACCATAACCATAACCATAACCATAACCATAACCATAACCATAACCATAACCATAACCATAACCATAACCATAACCATAACCATAACCATAACCATAACCATAACCATAACCATAACCATAACCATAACCATAACCATAACCATAACCATAACCATAACCATAACCATAACCATAACCATAACCATAACCATAACCATAACCATAACCATAACCATAACCATAACCATAACCATATCAATAACTATAACCATACCCATAACCATAACCATAACCATAACCATAACCATAACCATAACCATAACCATAACCATAACCATAACCATAACCATAACCATAACCATAAACTGCTTACATCAGTATTCGCAGAACAGTGATAGAATCAAATCCTTTCAATCCCATCAAATACTTTGGTGTGATGATCGCTTCCAACTATCGTTCAACCAGTACCCGCAGCATATTCATAATATATCAGTCTAAGCAGGTATTGCTCTATCAAGAATAACGCCGAACTCAAGACGATTCAAACAATCGCGCAGGACACTGTGCCTTACCGAACCTGCACAAATACTAGCATGCAACGAACCCTTTATGTACTCAGTGTACATAAAACACACTCGCAGATGCGCAGCTACGTTTGTTTTAAGTGCCCAAATTTAAAAATAACAGACTTGCGGTGTCGATCAGCTTCGAAGCGACTTAAACGAAGCAAACTTAGCCAGTAATCTGCACCCTGGCCAAACTGATAATCGACGAACTGCGCAGAGTTGAACTCTCGTGAAAAACATGATGTAAAGGTTTCAGATAGAATAAATGTGTATCACTATTTAACCCGTAGGCCACGAACAGTTGTGAACCAACAGAAATTTAGTTATTTTTTCTTTATCTAAGGTACATCAAAAATCCTTACATAATTTTATAATGTCGTCAACAAGCTTAAAAGTCCACTTTCACATACATTAATATAAACAATTTTTCAAACAATATTCCTTAGGGAAAAAAATGTGTATCTTTTTTGTGCATAGTTCAAACAAACAACATTGTCTAAAAATTCATTACGCTTGACGCAAACAAGGACACACGCAGTATTTAAGTGAGAAATAATTTTTACAACCCAGTTAGCATGAGTTCTCTTTTTCAAATTTTCTTTTTTAATTAATTCTAAGCGAAAAGCTATTCCATGATTAAAAATCTTATCACAATTACATACAGCTGGTGAAGACTGTCAGAGGATTCAGCAGAAGCAGAGCACGAGCGGAGTGAAGAGAAGCTGAGTGCTTTGTTTGTTTGTTCATGGAATTAAATTCGTGTAGAATTAGATGCGAAGTAAGAGATAAACAAGCAAAGCAAAAGTCAACAACAGCAAAGTCGATCAATAGCAGCAACAACACGTCGCGTAACGGCAACCACAATCATAACAGAAATAGCTGAAGCAATAACAACAAAACGAGCTGATAAATAAATACAAACAAATAAACCAGTAGTTTAATTAAACATTTGCCAGCATCAGCAAAAAAAAAAAAAAATAAAATAAAAATGAGAAGAAAAAAAATAACTGTTTGTATTTATTTTCTTTCAACATCATCAAAATAATTTCGCATTGATTGCTTTTGATTGCTTTTTATATTCCACTTCATTCTTGTGCGCTCTACTAGATTGTATACCGCGGGTTCTTTAGCAGATTTGTTAGAAAAAGCAAAAAAGTTTTCATGCTAATCTCTTAAATAATCACATTCGTAAATTAACAGTTAACATCAAGATGTATGAAAAAGCAAAAGAAACACAGATGAAGAGTAAAAATTTGGGAAAAAAAGTTTTTACAAACAAGCAATTCACTCTTGCAGCGTCCGTTACATACGCCAACCGCTAATTCAAGCTGTTCATGTTGCTTCTACTCCTTCTCGTTTTCATGCAGGATGAAGCGTCCGATAAGAAAACAAAAGTTTTTCAACTCAATGCCTGCCTGCCTGCCTGCCTGCCTGCTTGCCTGCTGCTGCTTCATCATATGGAACGAACGCTTTCTTGTTCAGATGCTGCTGTTGCTCCTGCAGCACTCATATTCTTATCCAATCGTTGCTTATCGCGACAGACACACAAACACCACTTTGCACGCCCTTTATCAGTCGCACCCACTTTTACCCACACATCTATAGCTACAGTTTGCAGCTAATTTGGCAGAGATTTGGAAAAGTTTTGTGCAAAAGTTGTTTTAGAACAGCTTAAAACTAGCGCTAGGGGGCGCTTAAAGTTTGCTAATATCTACTACATATGTGTGTGTTTGTTTGACTGTATGTATGTATGCATGTAAGAATTTTTTGGGTGATATAATCACACACCACATTCATGTGTGTGTGTGTGTGTGTGTGAGTGATTATGAGTTGCATTAATTTATGCTGCCTGCCAGCTGCTGTGTTTGTGTTGGTTTTCATGCTGGAGTGTTTGTCATTCATTTGCATTTCGAGTGATTTTTAAATATGCTGCATTCTTGGTTGTTTAACCAAGTCACGATTTGAATTTGGTTACCCTTACCTTACCGAGCTTCTTCACTCAACCTTAGCTATTATAAATTTTTTTTTTTTTTTTTGTTTTTTTGAGAACTTGCGAAGCACCCTTAGCAGATGATGATGAGCCGAAGTTTGCATATGAATATTTATCAAAAGGGTTTGAGCAGGAACTTGAGTAAGCTATGAGTGCGAAAGTTATTCAAATCTAAATTAAAAATGCAAATATAAAGCGTGCAGCTTATGCAAGTTTTGAGTGAATCATAATCTTAATGCAATGCATTATTTTTGCGCCATGAAATAGAGTTCCTAAGCGTAGATATTTGCACCACTGACTTTAATGACATAACGGCTTATTTAAGATGCTTCTTTTTTTTAGTTTTACCAACCAAAAATATGCTCTATGTTTATTTGCGGCATTAGTCTATTGCCAACATAATATGAATATTTTAAATAAAAAATTGCAAAATCAAGTTTGACATGCTTTTAAGAAAGATTTAATGATTTAAAATAAAGGTTTTAATAGTAAAATGGTTGAAGGCAATGAGTTTTTTATGATTGAAATCTAACTTAATTTAATTTAGGCGCACACTGATAGCTTTTGTGCTTGCGTTAATAGCGCTCTCACACTCAGTGAAGACAAGAAATAAGGATCACTTCAGTTAGTGGAGGATTCAGATATATTTGTGGAGTGATGACAAACTTGGCACGAACTCCAAGCAAGACCTGTCAGGACTCAATTAATACTGCCAAAGAGAACACCGAGAGAAAAAAAATGGGCTAAAATCAAGCTCAAACCGTTCGTAACTAAAATCAGCTCAAAACCATCTCAAATCATGCTTTTCTTGTTGACATATTTTGATAAAAAATTTACAGAAATCCTTATGATATATGATATAGTAGCAACCCTCCGCGGCCTTGCTCGCGATATGTTTTATTATAAAAAACAATGTCTTATGTAATTTGTTGTATTATTGTTTAAGTATCGTCATATGTATTCAAAATTGACATTATTTTGAATCTAATATAAATTCATTATTTTCGGTTGTTTTCTGATATCAAGTAGAATAAATCTATTGGATGGATTTCCTATCCTAAAAAGACCAAAATATTACGGAAAAACAGTTCTGCATTAGATAATCACAGACATTTAAAAGGATGGACCTTGTGCTTGGTTTTTTGTCAAAGTAAAACTCGTTGGTACAGAATTATAAACTTATATCCCCTTAAATGTGAGGGAATCAAAGGGATTCGAGGCATTCAAATATTTTCTCCTCTGCTGGACCAGTCAGAATAATACCCTTAACACGTAACCGAACTCCATTGCATACAAATTCGAAAGTAAGTCATCTTTTGTTTTCAGTGCATTGCTCAAGCATGAAGTAAACTTTATGCCAATATCCAACTGTCAGAACTGTTGAAGCAAACGTACCAGTTTTAAGTTACCGCGAAGTTGCACTCGAATATTCGTGCACAATTGTACAACTTGCTCTTTATGCCAAAATAATGACTTTTAAAGAAGCTTCTTTAAAATCGACCGAAATCACCTGAAAAAAACAAAATTATCCGAGCTTCATGAAATGAACGAATATCTCTTTCGTTTAGGATATTAATTCGTTCTTATTATTCTCGATTTACATATGTAAGTAATGTTACTGTAGAAACCTTAAAAATAACATACATAGCTTTTTAAAATAACTATTACCGACCCTATGTAAAAAAGTTATTGTGTGTTTGTGATTAGAAATTTGCTCATAAAATCCGCATGTCTTTGATTAATTATAACTTTTATACTCTTCTAACCCCACTTCTATGGAAACATATTTTATTTTATCACGAAATAGCCGCGAAAAATTAAGGGACTCTGTTTTATTTTTAAATATAACTGAAAACCAAAAAGAGCAACTTTGAAAAACTTTACCCTTTTTTATTTTATACCTCAGCCTTTGAAATAAAACTCGTTGTAGTGGTTTTTTACAAAATGAATGACAATATCGATAATTTATTCTTTCAATAAAAATTATTTCTTAATCGTTTCTGATTTAGCAAAAACCGTACAAAATTTTAACCGTTAGACTAAGTCGACTTTGATAAGTATCGAATCATTTATTTAAGAAATATGACTTTATTTCTGACTTATTTTTATAGTACGAAAAGATCTTCAGTTTGTTCATATATATTGTATTGACTACCTATATATCAATTCAAATAAAGAGAATCCTAATGAAAAATAAAGCAATTTATGAGATATCATGTTAAATGTTCAACTATTGTTTAAAATCGTAGATAGAAGATATTTTCACTTTTTAATAATTTAAAATTCAAAGTGAAAATTTTATTTAAATCAATGATATAGTTCATGAGTTATTAAACAAACAAAAAAAAAACGAATCTTTGAGATTAATTTTTATGTAATTCCATAGATATATTCAAGCTCTTTTATACTGCAAGTTGAAACCATTTTTATACTATAAAAATATAAGGTGATGTGATTAAATTTCTGCAAACGCTTGTAATGCATAGAAATAAGCGATTCCGGTAAAGAAAATTATATATATTCTTGATCAGGTGTCATCTCATGAGTCGATTTATTTATGTCTGTTTATCCGTCCGTCTGTGTGTTGTCCATAAGCATAGGATAAGAAGCAGTTGAGTTAACTCCATTTTGGTAGACATATTGAAATGGATCCAAGATCTGCACTTTTGAATATTTTTGGAATTCACCCATGGACACGCTTACCTCCCCTACAACCCAAATATTTAAAACTCCATACATAAGCTTATGTTTGGCCAAAGAAGACACAATTTGGTTTATATTTTATATCAAAACTAAGATGTGTTAAAAATAATGTGTGTAATACGAATAAACTCATACCTTTTTAAAATATTAAACTTTTGGGAAATAAATACAAAATTAATTCTTTATCCCTTAAAATGCTTACAAATAAACATATAAAAAACCCATGAAATGCTTGTGAATATGCGTAGTACAAAAAATCTAAGTGAATCTTTGTATTGTATCCTTTAAAGGCAAATGGTCTTCAAAACGTCATGCTCTTTAATTTAAGCCTTAAATTTCAACAAAAATTTCGATTCCCCTTTTTCTGTAGCTTTTCTATTCTGCACACAGTAGAGAGCGAGTAACAATTCTACTGTTTTTATTTGTACAGAAAAAATTCCCACTGCAAATAATTATTACGTTGAGACAGCAACACACGAAAAACTCATAAGAATTTCTAAAATAAGAAATTCCAATTGAAAAAAATAAAGCAAAGACACAAATGCAAATATCTAAATAAAGCAAATATTAATGTTTAACACATAACCATGTTGCTCTATTTATTTTTAAAACAGCGCGCAGCCGCAAATCAACACAACATAACCAGTCGATTACGCAGTCGCAACTAAATTGTCTCCTTCTCGTTCATCGACTTGGCTTAAATTTCTGCACGAAGCATGTTGCAGCATTTTGCAGCGAAAACAACAATGTGTGCGCTGCAAACAACGATAGCCATCGAAGCTATCAACAATCGACCTGCTTGCAAGAAATTTGTAGGAAAATTGATAAATTTTTAACTAAAATATCAATTTTACGGAAAAACTATTGATCTGAGATACATGTCACCACTGACTTTTTTGTTGGAAACGGCAAGATCTTTCATTTGCTCATACATCATACCCACCTAACTGTTAAGGTGTAGGCAGCATATGGAAAATAAGCGATTAATTTGATGAAAAATATTGACTTAAGTAAGATTATTGGCCTATAACTTTTTAGCTTTTTTATAACTTAAAATTCTGAGTATACAAAGACCGTCTTGAATAATTTATTGTTCGATTAGTGAAAATTTCATTCAAATCAGTACAGTGGTTCCGGAGATCCTGAATTACATACATGAAAAAAGCGAATCTTGGAGTTTCATTTTTATATAATAGTATAGATATTCATATAACTATCAATCCATAAGTGCGATGCATTGGACACACATGAGAATGTTTTTTGTTTTTATAAATAATACCAAGATGACATGAATTGGGCACAAGTGAGCATTAGACCTGGCGCAATTTTTTTTTTTTTTTTTTTAATCTCAAGTTTCAATTTGCGGTAATTAATATAATTAATTAAATATAATTTTTGCAGTCATTTTCTACAATATGCAACACATATTGCTTGTCTTCTTCACTGTGAAGAAGTGGTCACTAACCACAGTCATGCTTCTTATATTAGTAACCGCATGCAAATAATCGTCTCTCACACTTCAAGTTGATGGATCGTATTGTAAAAAAATTCATATCTATATCCAATATCAAAAAAAAATTTTTAGTTTTTGGCGTTACAAAGTTGCTCAAGTCTAAGAACAGTTGCATTTCTTGTACGCTTGCAATAGCTCTTTTCGAACACCATTCAATTTCTTCGTGGTCACTTTCTTCTTTGTCATCAATTTTAAGTGCTAAAACCATTTTTTTCTGCACTTCAATATCAACGTTTGGATCGACGCAAGTCCTACTGCTTCTTCCGACAAATACCACAGGTGTTTGCGAAATTTGTCTAACAACGTCACAGATGTTTTTGAATCGTAATAGCCTGCAAAGTCTTTGATCAATTCCAAATTTAGGCGTGGTGCCTTAACTGCGTTCACGACTCTAAACCAGTACGGAATATAAATACGTACAAGGAAAATACAGACGTTGCGAAAGCCATTAAAATTTCTGGACGTCATTTCAAATTGTTCGTGAAACATATATATTTTTAATGAATAAATAGCTTTGGCGATGAAACGGGCATGTGACGTTGCTCCAGGTGAATGAAAATGGACCTTCTCATCGCTATCACCAAGAAAAATCAATGCAAGTTGCAACAGCTCTTTATAGTCGTGGCGAATATGATATTTTGATAGGTAATCAATAAGAAATTTCTTACTTTCTTCACATTCTTAAGTACTTATAACGCGTGCAACTTCTTCATCGTTCATACCAATGCTGAATTTATTCATATTAAAAGTTTTCCATGCGTGTGCGAAACGTTCAAACATTGGAAAATATTTCTAGACCACTCGTTTTTTCCGAAATTCAGTTCAAATACTGCTTTTAATAAAAGTTCTGCAACATGATGACGACATGGTAACCATAAAAGACTTCTCACTAATTTTCGCTCCAATATTACTCCCGCCCCATTATTGTGGCCAGTATTTGTGGCAGTTGTATCAAAGCACACCATTTCAACTGAATTGCCCATGTTCAATGTGCCTAAATAATGAAATATTGTTTGGGCAATCGCTTCACCAGATCCCTCATCGATGATAGGAATCGTAATTAATTTTTCAATATTCTCAGAAGTAAGCACAATAGCTAAGCGATCAACTTTCAGTTTTCCAGCTATAGCGGGGAGTAGTTTGCCATCCCAATGTAAAACAAAAGTTTCAGGAATCTATAAAACTAGTAATCAAAATAACAGTAACATTAATAAAATTCTTTTTAATAACCTCCAAACTCTCCATAATTTCTTTGCATTGACGCCGACGATATTCCTTGCGCTGTTTACGCAAACTCGTACAATTGAGAACAAGGTCCTTTAAATCATGTCCGAATGCTTTTGCAGTGGCTGAAATAAAGTGAATCGCAAATGGAGATGACATACTACCGGCATCCATACACGCTAACATTCTGTCGTCAATGAATTTAGTTTTTCCATTCACTTTATTTGGCTTATTAGAGCATTTGGCAATCTCACTGCTGTCTGACATGTTGAAAACCTGCGCAACCTCGACAGTGGCGTAGTGAGCAAACCTGGCGCCCGGGCCAAAACAATTTTTTTGCGCCCCCAATGAAATAATGAAAAAAATATGATATATTATATATAATATTTTAATATGTAGTGCAAATAATTATAATACACTCATTAAATTACATTAATACAAATAACACTATGCGTCTAAATCAGAAAAAGGTTCTGATTTCTGACAGGTCAATATATTTTGTAATAGATTTAGGGTCTTTTAAAATGAAAATCGCAAAAAAAGTTTTTATAGTTAAGCCTAGTAGGATAAACTGGGCTACCCTTGACTTTGGGGCACATTTGACTGTGACGTTTTCGGTATGAACGAACCGTTATTTTTCAACAATTTGTTTTATAAATTTTGCATCATTGTATTTCAGTAAACATCACGAAGTTCGACGATTCTTGCTTTACATGAAGAAAAGTAATAGAAAAGTTTTTGTGTTTTTGCGCGCGTAACTGTTATTTTCCGGCACTGACACACTCAGAAAAAAAAGTACATTAAACAACCGTAAAATTGACATTTTTAGTTGACAAAAGTCGTCCGACATTAAAAAATGTTAAAATTGATATTATCGTAATGTACTTTTTACATTACGAAACCTACATTTAAAAATGTATAACTGTCACATAATAATGTTATTTTAACATTTAAAATATCAAAAATTATCAGTAAATTAATGCAGATAAAAAAAAAATGTACTGAAAAATAATTTGCCACGAGTGGGAATCGAACCTGAGCTCCGGGCATACTAAGCCACACTCTTAACCTGTGTGCCACGGTCTTCTGTAAGTCTTAACGGCTCAGCTCTTAAATAAACATTACATCTGCTTGTTGTTGACATCTACATTTATAATGTTAAATGGATATGAAATACTATCAATTGTACAGTAAAAAATGATGAACTAAAAACATTTTAAATGTTATTTTAACATTAATAATTGATATTGCAACGTAAAACAGTACATTATCAATTTGATATTTTTCTTATCAATTCAACACAATACATGTTAACTTAACATTTTCTTACGTAAAATCCACATTTTCTGATTTACATTGGAAATAACATTAAAAAATGTTAATTTTACATGGCAGCTTTTTTCTGAGTGCACGTAAGGACTTCCTGAAGAAGCCGAGAGCATTTGGGTATATTTGACATTTTGGATTGGGGAACTTTTGACAAATGTTAGTTGTACGAGTACAAAGATTGAGTAACATAGAGATGTTACCAATTCATTTTAAAATTTTTTAATATATTTCTACATTGATTTTAATTTTCTTTTTAAAAAGAAGTGGTTCAAATATCAAAAATAGGACTATCATTAGCCAAAGAAATAAAAGTCTAAAGATAATAGCAACTCTGGTAACAACTACAGCATTGATTCTTTTGGGTTGTTCAGTGATGCTGGTCTAATTTTTCTTCCAATTATTCAGTCACTTCACTTTTAAATTACTTTTTTCCTAGAACATCAACATCAGTAGAATTCCCGAACGCGTTAAAGAAACTTGTGGTTATCGTTAACTGGCCCTTAACTACCTAACCTGTTAACTCGTATCCATAACATCTTTGCTAGCAATGTTTATTCCTTACTTTGACAGTTCGATAAAGATAACTGTTGCTTGCTTAACTTCTCGCTAACCGAAGTAATAAAGTTTATATTTTTATACCCCACGCGTACTGCGTAAGGGGTATATTAATTTTGTCACGACGTGTGTAACACCCAAAAGGAGGCGTGGTAGGTATGGAAAAGTATATATATTCTTCCTCAGCATCACCACCTGAGTTGATTTAGCCATGTCCGTCTGTCTGTCCGTCTGTCCGTCTGTCTGTCGACACGATTACAGCCGTAATATTGAAGATATCGTAATGAAATTCGATATTTAGGCTTTTTTTTAAAAACTAAGGTCAAGTTCGAGAATGGGCTAAATCGGATGAAAACCACGCCTACCTCCCATACAACCCCAAAATTTAAAACTCTACAAAGAAGCTAATATTAAAGCTACAATACTGAAATTTGGTATATGTGTATTCTATTTCAAAGCTGATATGTCTTCGAAAAATGAGCGTCATCCACCCACTAACACGCCCACCTCCCATACAACCTCAAAATTGAACAATCTATAAAGAGGCTAATATTAAAGTTACAAGATGGAAACTCGGTATTTTTGTATTTAATGTCAAAACTGAGGTGTGTTATAAAAATGGGCTTTCTCCACCCATTAACACGCCCACCTCCCATACAACCCCACAATTGAAAAATCTATTAAGAGGCTAATATTAAAGTTACAAGACAGAACCTCGGTATTTGTGTATTCTATGTCGAAACTGAGGTATGCTAGAAAAATGGGCGTCATACACAATCTAACACGCCCACCTCCCATAAAACCCCAAAATTTAAAAATTTATAAAAAGGCTTATATTTAAGCTGCAGGAAAACAATTTGATATGTATGTATTTTAGACACATAAAAATAATAAAATCTCTCAAAATCACATACAAAAAGCTCATCAATTTAAGATTCTTCCACCCTTAAGAATCGGCCGTGGGGGTATTTTAACTTCGACCAAGTCGAAGATATACCTTACTAGTTTTATATCAATTGAGTGAATTTTACTATATTTACTTTTGACATCAATTGAATCGAACTTATCATGTTACATTCGATATTTTAACTCTATTCTACTCTTACAAGTACGAACTAAACTTGCGTCATAAGGAAGAGTGCCGTATCTACATTTTTTAAAATTCGAAGATAGACGCATTCTAATAATTTATCACTAGTTCATCGAAACTGGGAAGATTATTTATATATTTTTGATAAGTTGGAATAGTGGAATCCTGCACAAAACCAATCATAACATTATTTTGCCATTTTTATCATAAATGAAGAAACTGCAGAGGAAAAATGGTAGTTGCCGCTTTTATGCTGTTTTTTTTTGTTCGTAGGAAAATTTATTGTTTTATAAATTTTAATTTTATATGAAAAAAATCTTTAAAAAAAAAATTTTTTATGATAAGCAAAACACAGGTAAAAAGCAGTATCTACAGAAAGAAAGGAAAAAAGGCCGTATCTTCATGTAGATACCGCTTTTTTTGCAATGTTTTTGTTGATACTGCTTTTAAGCTCAGTATGATAGCTATATTTGGTGTAGGTAGGACAATTTTTGTGAAGATACGACAGTTTGAGTCAATATTATTGGTATTTAAGCAAACAAATTCACTGTTTTTATTTTTCAATATTAAAGACGAAGGATGATTGACTATGAAAATACAATAAAATCAATTTTGATTTTCATGCTAGATACGGCAGTCTTCCTTATGAGGGCAGTAAAGATATATTGAATTTTTGTATGATGAAATTTTTCACATGTTCGTCAAAATATTACTCTGTTCCGCTGTGAAAAATACTCGCAACATTTTTCCATGACAATTTAATTGAACTGCCTATTTATTTTGAAGTGAAAAGTGGCAGTTGTTTTTTTTTTATTTTTTATTTTCATATATTTATTTTTTTCCATTTTGAGAAGTAAAGCATGACTTTCTCAAATTTTTCAAATTCTTCACAACAAAAATTTTGTCAGAATTTTCACGCAACAAAAAAAATGAATGCTGCGAGTGAAATTTCACGCAAACGGACAGAGTACTAGGATTTACGTGTTTTTTAAAGATTTTATAAGATTTATAAGATTTTCAAAGTTTTTCTCACTTTTTTCAAATAAAGTCGCATATCTTTAAATATATCTTGTACACTTCTTGTTCAATATTAATAATCACGCTAAGCCGACAAAACTTTCTAATTATCTTCATGTTTGTTCAACAAATTTTTACATTTGGATGAGTAGTTTTTGCGCTATCATCATTCATAAAAAAATCGAAAACTATTTTCATTTTTAGTGGAAAATATAAGCTATCGCCGAAAGAAATGCGTGCAAAAATACGGATTGTTGCATCTATTCCCCATTTTATACAAAGATTTTTAGCCTTTTTGATTACTTTTTCACAAATCTCGTTACGAATTTTTGGCAAATACAGTCGCCAACTTAATTTTAGGACCTTGTAATCTGAGTGTCACTCGGTCAATTCTCTAAGAGTTCATGCCAGAAATGGACTAAAGTTATGATATTTACATTCGGTTTAGGATAAAGATTGTAGCATTTCTGGTACCACTTGTGGCAGTATTTCATCTGCTAATTTTTCTAATAGTTCTACGTATTCTTCCAGTCCCTCGACAATAACGCTATCTTCTTGCGCTCTAGCGCTCCATCGTGTTACAGATTCACGTTTAACAGATTTTTACAGGCATTTTTAACAATTTCCATCGTAATGTTGAACGTGAGAAAAAGAGACGTATGTTATCAATTGTTTCAAAAAATGTTGCAACGATTGAATCTTGGTTAGCTGTAGTAACTCCCACTTAATTTAATGTGTGGTTATCACAATCTTCAAATGTTGCCTTTTTATTTTTTTTATTATTTTTTGTTGAACGCCAGATATGTGATTTTACATAAGGGCAGCATTATCATATCATTGTACTCTACAGTTGGCTAACTTAATTATTGAATTAATTAATTAAAACAAATTTTGTTGCAAAATTTTGTTTGTCTTGAGAATGATTTGGCGCCCCTTTGCGAGTGGCGCCCCGGGCATGATGACACCCCTGCCCCCCCCCCCCCCTCGCTACGCCACTGAGCCTCGACACTGTCATGCTCACTATCATCAGCATAAGAACATACTGTATTGAGGTCTAAAACGAAAATGCTTTTATGTAAATGAAGACATAATATATGCAAGTAAATATAATTCACCTGTAGCGCTTTCTTTTTCTCTATATTTTTCTATTCGTAGCAGTTCATTCTCCAATATTTTGGTTTTCCGCTTTTCTTTATTTTCGAGATTTTTATCTACGGAAGTCATGCTGCCCACACGCCCTTTCTCACATTGTTTTATTCAAAATGTTCTGTCTTCCTCAATAGTTATTAATGTAAGGGCATCAACGTGAGCCATGTTAAATAAGTCATTTAAATTATCAATGAATTCAGCTCTTTTTTGAGTATGACTTGCATATTTGTATTTGTTGTGTTTTTGCACTGACCTCCACTCATTATAAAGTTTAATAACTTTTGCTGCACATGTTCTTTCATTTGGTGTCGGTATTCGAGCTTTCTCCCAAAATGATAGGATTTCCTTCACGACTTGGCGTGCACTTTCATTAATTGTTTTATTTTTATAGCGTGTATTATAAAAAAAGAACTGCAACACTTGCTTATTAGAAGGCAATTTCACACCAACCATTTTAGGTTCACACTTTCCTATTAAATACACATTATCGTCACCAGATCTCAGTCGTCTCGTAGTTAGACTTGCTTGTGAAGCCATGATTATTAATAAATTTAAGAAAAAAATAGATTTATTGTTAAACTGATAATAATTGTTCCACAATAGTAAACTTTAGAATAACTTTGATTCTCTTGATGTCACACAACTGAATGTGACAATGAGACTATTAGCAGCTACGTACATTCTGCCAGACAAATAACGAGATCACATGTATCAGCAGATAAATGTGAAAATAGCAACAAATGTAGCACTTAAAGTTTTTACATGATTCGGATTGACCTGCAAATTTTACACAATGATTTTGACATCCAATGAATGGAATATTTCTATCGCTAACCACTTTTGAGATTAAAAAAAAAAAAAAAAATTGTCATATAAGCAGCGCCAGTAGCTCGTTCTTGTAACTCGTACCGATCGCAGTTACCGATCCATATTACCGATTTGACGTCACTCTGACGTAATTCTCACCTACAGTGTTCGTGTAATAATCTGAATCGATTTCTGTTCAATTCTTTTGTTCCAAATCAACAAACTGTCAGCTGTTCCGATTCCACTTCAATAGAATCCTTTAAAGAAGTGTTTGTGTAAAAAAAGTGAATCGATAAAAATTAAAGTTTTTATCACTTTCTGTGAGGAAAATGAGAACACTGCCGATTGTTATTTATTTACTTTGTGCAAGTAAAAAACGCTTACAAAACCGAAGAACTGAATACAAATAAATGAGAAGGTAAGCTAAAGTAATGTATAAATTTTTATAATAAATATTAAGGTTAAGTATATTTATTTAATAGCAAGTTAAGTCCGAGCGAGTTTTCAAGTCACAGCATGTCTTATGGCATACATAAAAACAAAAGTTTCATTCATCTCAATTTAAAATATTCACTTTCTAATAACAAGGAAATAATAACAATAATAGTAATATTATAAAAATTTACAGCAGTTTCGCATAATTTCTTCTCGATTTGTGTTCTTTTTCATCACGGACCGAATTTTTAACGATTTGAACTTACACAAACACTAGTTCTCACGAAATCGGTAAATTAGGATCGATACAACGTGACGACATAAAAATCGGTAACTAGTCGATTTATTTACAAGAACGAGCTACAGGTCTAGTGAGCATATTAATTTTTTGACAAATGATCGAAACATCACGTACACTATGCACGAATGGGCATGTTAATGTTTTAATAAACAATCACATAAAGGCTTGATATCAAGAACATTATGGCTTAGCTCAGAATCACTTCCAAAATTTATTGGGTTGGGTTTGTTTTTAGCTCAAATTTATCTCCGTGAATGACAAAACTATTCAAAATAGGTGTGGAAACTTTAGTATTTTTAAACTTTATGTATAATCCTGAAATAAATCTTATTTTTGATTTGATCAGTGGGATTGTACGATACACACTTGTATTAAAGAATTAATATATTTTAAGTTTTTTTTTAATATTTTCAATAAAAACTTAGTTATCTGTTGCTTAAACCTTTCGACTCCGCTCCTGAACTAACTGTCGAAATTTTTTTTTCATAATTCCTGTGGTTATTAGATCATAAATTAGTGGTGACCGTGGCATGCAGGTTAAGTGTGTGGCTTAGCATGCTTGGAGCCCGGGTTCGATACCCAGCCGCGGCGAAAAGTTTTTTCAATCAAAAATTTTTCTGATCGGTCACCACCACTCTGCAGACAAGGGCAAACCTCAGAGAGTAAATAATGGCATGTAAAGCTTCTTGAGAAAATGAACTTTTGCAGCTTGGAATCGGCATAAATCATGTAGGTCCAGTTCTCGGTCAATTGTGTGTGTGCAAACGTTTAATAACACACTCAACACAATTAATTATAAGAAGCTCGGTCAAAGGTCTTTCAAGGGCTGAAATGGCCATTTTGTTTATTAGATCTAAATAAAGGATTTTTAAAGATTTCTGATATTTGCAACATTATTTTTCTATTTTTATTTATCATTTTTTTTTTAACTGTTTACTTGTTTTTTTTTTAATTTATGACTTATATTTGTTTTTATATAATTAATAGTTTTTTCGCTATTTGCACCTTTTTGCTAAAACTTAACACTGAATAATGCATCGTAGTTATGTTGATCACGAAACCACTCTTATTTTTTATTGTTCTTAAATTCTAAGGACTGCAATTATTCAATTCGATGTCTTCTTTGATGAGTTAGTTCCGTGTTTTAAATTAAACTGTGCTAAAAATCAAAGTTGCTTGCAGGAAATATTGGGGCAAAAAGGATTAATGAAAAACTTACGAGTTTTAAACTTATCTAATAATTTGATCAGTCAGGTATGTAATTAACAATAAAAAATGTATTCCTTGCAAAATCCTTCCTTTAAATAGTCTTTGATAAATTATGATTTCAGAGTTAGAGTCAACAAAACCTTATCTTATTTAGCAGCCAGGACTGTTTTTACCTATAGTGGTAAAAATAATATTACCCCAATTAACTGCTTAACTGCTATACTATAAAGTATGCCCAGCTAAAGTTAATTGTAGGCATGTTATAGTAAAATTCTTCCCAGTCATAAAATTTTAATTACCATATCTATGAAAAGCTCGATTGTAACAACTATCATAAAATTTTTATAGCAATACAAGTTAATCAAAATTTACTCAAACACAAAGCAATTGGCTCAAACTTTAATAATACTGACTTTAATAAAAGAAATTACAATAACAATTAAAACAAGGCAACAACAACAAAGCCATCATATGTAGAAACTGCATTCGGAAACGAAATAAAATGAATAAAAGAGTGTAAAAACAAAAAAAAAAAAAAAAAAAAAAAATAAAACAAATGGGATAACAAAAAGATATAAAAGGACGCAATGGATAGATTTTGCAATGAGTTTTTCTACTGGCAGCATTTGAAGCTTCGTTTTAATGTCCATTGAGTTTAATGACGTCGTAAAAACAAGTCAAGCATTACGCGACAGTTACACATGCAGATACAAACGCACACAAATACAGGCATAACGAATAACAGACACACATAAATGTGTTTAAATAGCATGTTGTTGTTTGTATCTAAGTAGCAGTTAACACACACACACACACACACACACACTTTCATATGAAAACATACTTATATACAGGCTGTAAGCAATACAGGAACAAATGAAACCATGAAATGAGCATCGTTTTCACCGTAAAAATGTTTTCTACTCTTGTCACATACCACACAGGAGTGCTCAAACAAACACACACATACACACAAACGAATTCTAAGCCATACATAAACTCATGCAATCGTACTCAAACTCATACCTATTGACACCTACAGCAGCATAAGTGCGAGCAACAGTCTGACGCACCTACAACAGCAACACACATACACACACAAACAAACTCATTCTTATACACTCACACTGTGATGCCGCTATTAAACATTACGACTGCTTCATCTTCGCATTCTTCGTGAATCATTTACCACGAAAGCAATTTTCAGAAAACGAAATTATTAAAATTGCTCATTGGAGCCCACAATATGTGTCTGTTGTGTGCGTATGTGTGTGTGTTTAAATGTGAGTGTATGTCATATACTTCAAGTATGAGCCCAATAAAATATCATAAGGCTGGCAACCCTTTACTTGATATTCTCTGGTTGTTTTTTTTTTTTTTGTTTTTGTTTTTGTCTTTTGTGCTTTTATTTTTGTGTTTGCATTCCAAGTCAGTGTCACGTGTGCGGTGTTTGCTGTTAAATTTACGGTTTCTGAATTATAAACCGTAAAATGATGACAAAATGCTTGAAACACTATTTCTAACATCCTTCCTTCCTATCGTTTGTTTCAGTTCTCGTTCGTTTATTCGTTTTTGTTTATTCGTACGTTTTGTTAAAATGCTTCTGAAGGTGTCTTGGGAGCTACCAAAACAGGGATAAAGTTAAAATTGTGGTTATGCTAAAATTAAATTGACTGCATTTTTATGAGTGTGTATGTGTGTGTGAATGTGTGAGTGTGTGTGTGTGCGAGTGTAAGTATGACTTGTTTTGCAGTGATGTGCTTGCCAGTTTAACAACAATACTAACGACGATATCAGCAACAATAATAAGTGCACAACAACAACAACAATAACAAACATGATTATCATCATTGTCATTATTATAAATGGCAAATTTTACGATCGGTGTCATTGTGTCACATCGAGTAGCTTCTTTGTATGTATACGTATGCGTTTGTATTTGTGTTGGCGTCAGCATATGTCAGCCTCGCAACGTAAGAGCCATCAAAGGAACTGAGGTTCAATTACAAAAAGTAATGGAATAATATTCTCCATGTCAATCAGCTGGGAGTAAAAATGTACTTAATTCGTTTTCACTTAAAACATGACAGAATATTTGCTTGCCAGGCTTAATAAATGTCAGTGTCAGGGCAGAGTGAACAACTTGATACAGCTGTGGCAAGGTTAATTAACAAAAAATACTGAAGAAATTTAATTTTTTGTTGTTTTAAAGTAAATTAGAAATACATTTGTCTAGAAAATTTGTGCATTTTATTTGAAAAAAACTTATAGAAAAACTCATTAAAATTGTCAAATTTAAAATGTGGGCATATTAAAGCACAAACACACATACATTCTTAACTTAAAATTAGATTTGATATCTGAAATTAATTTTCGCACATGCTCATTTTACGTTATATTTGATATTTAATGATTTGATTAAATTATTAAAATTAATAAAAAATTTTTTATTATTAAAAACTTCCTTTAAAAACACCAAAAACTCAAATAGTATTGAAGCAAAAGTATTCTAAGAGACCAAAAACTTCCAGTTTGAAAAAAAAACTAAGCGTCAAAATAGTAAAAATAAGCGTAAGCGTAAAAACCTATTCAAAAATGTTATAAAATGCAGGTTAAGCAAGTATGTTATTAAGTTTTTATGCATTTTAACTTAGTATTTTGTAGTACTACAATAATATAATTTTTATAAATATATGATTTTCACACCATTACCATCCCCCCATAACATCATTATATACCAGTAACACACCATTCTCATCATAATTTGCCCATAATAACATATTCATAGTACAATATCGTACACTTCATGATGATCGTTAGAGATATGGTACCATATTATTTTAAAGATATTTATCACGCCACTTCCGTCATAACAGACCATCATTCCAACATCAGAGTCATGCTATTATAACATAGCCAGCATATCATTTACTCTCATTCGACCATACAAAACCATATCCTGTCTCAAGCAGTATATCATGGCTTTCATTCATATTCATTTTATAAATCACATCATATCAAAACCGTCATAAGTTTTTAGTAAAGAAATGAATAAATTGAGATCATTTTAAATTTTTCGTATTAAGACTTAAATTTCGTTCGAGGTCAAGTACTTTATATTGAAGAGAAATACTCTGTATAAGGCAAATCTCATAGCTTGACTTGATATTATACCAATCATACCAAGCTTTTACCACCTGTTGAAGATTAGAAGACGAATTTTTAAATTTCTTCAAATGAAGTTGAACAGATCCAAAATTTAATCAAATTTTTTATAACAGCCACATTTTCTAATGTATTCGAATACTTTGAAACAATCTGGTCAGGAGGCTAATATGCACACATAGTTTATTTAAACGGCCGGAATACCTCGGGTTTGGGGCCTTGGTAGTCAAATAGTTAGCATGCTTTACTGCCAATACAGAGGTTCCGGGTACGAATCCTGGTCTAACCATGGACGTATTTAACTTTCTTTAATTTTTGCCAACTGATATTAAAAATTCGTCAATAAATACGACTTTGGAAGTTGTAGTCGGTGGTAGAGACGTTTGTGGAATGAGATTGTTTAACAACTCGAATTGACTGAGGTAAAAGCATAACACTTGACTTAGATTAAAATTCTCATGTTGATATATCGCTCCGCCATACAAACAACATGGTACACTTGCTTCTCTTGATTTCACTTTCTCTCCTACTTCTCTATCTCCCATGATATAATAACTCCAAGGTAGTATTGACGTTTCTGTTCGAAACGGACTTCTGTCCAAAAAATATAACAAGAAAGCGAGCGCTCACAATCCGTCATTGCATACAATTAATTTTTACTGGTCACATTCAGAGTACTCAACAGTTGGCAACTGTTAAGTCAAAACTTGATGCACATTAATATTAAGTTGCGCATTAAAATGCATTTAAAAATAGAAAATTTTTAATTTGTCAGTAAAATTTCTATTGGTATTTGATACAAAGCTTGACATTTAATCTACTTGACAACTTTTCTGACACTTCAATACCGATAACAGCGCTCCCCGATGTGTTGCTGTCACAACAGTTGACACAGCTGAATGTGGCCAACGCATATAACAACGAACAGCTGTTTTTGACAAAAGTTCGTTTAATTTTAGCTGAGAGAATCAACACTTGTCAATATTTCCTGATAAAATTATTATATCATGTCTATCAACAAAGTTCAAAGGTTCAAAATAAAAAAAAGTTAAAGTAAAAAAGTAATCAAATTTAAAAAAAATAAACAAAGTAAATACTTCTATTAAAGAACGAGAACGACTTTTTGAATGGATAAAAAATTTTTTGATAAAAATCATATTATTTTTTAATATAGTGTTCTCTGAGCTCCATATACTTCGTTTAACGTTTCTCCAATTATTTTATACCTTACAAAAAATAAGTTTTGTCGGGGTCTTCAAAATAGGTATTTGCTTGTGTGATGATTTCTTTCCGCCGAGCCATTTCTTTAAGTTTGAGAAAGAAATAGTCGCCCGAGACTCCGGAAAATAAAACCAAAGAGAGAGAAATTCATAGTCCAATTCATGAAATTTCGTGATAGTCATTTGTGGTTGATTGTAACCAAACACGGCACTCATGAAGCGGTTAGCTTTTAAATACTCAAGTGATCACTCAAAATCGAAAGCACTGAGCCATGTGGCTTCCAAAATATGCCTTTGGCTTCTGTACTTTCAATCTCCGATTGGCCAATACTATATCTGGAATTTTTTCAATATTTTCAGGTGTAGAGACCTTAACTAGATGTCCAGAACGTTCGGCAACTCTCGTGCTTGTATGGCCGCAACGTAATTCAGAAAGCACTTTTTAAGCAGTTCCGATAGTAAATATCGATTTGAGTGATTGTTTTTCCCGCCAAAAATATTGCTTAATGAGCTCACGAAAATAATTTTTTTCCATTTTCTCCATTATTTTCGCGGTCGTCTGCTATGACAGACACAAACTAAATGACGTAGCTTGTTCGCAATTTAATAGAAGTCAACTGACAGATTCTTGTTGACAGGAGCAGGATCCTCCTTCCATTTATAAGGCGATAAACTTAAAAATGCACGGACTTATTTACCCGCACTCGTATTTCCCCAGTAAACGAAGTTTCAAATTATAATATAAAGTTTTTTCTCTACTACTTCTTCACTGAAATTATTTAAAATTTGTTTTCGTAAGGATATTAAAAATAAATTTTCTTGAGTTTTTTTTTTCATCCGTTATTTACTGATGGAAACTTAAAACTATAAACAAACATCTGTTACAAAAATAATGAAATGTGATTCTAGAAAATGAAAGAAATCAATTATTTTACAATTCGCATTGGAATAAAAAGAAAAAAAAATAAATGCTAGCTGAGAGCGTCTGTATGGGTTAATATTGCGTTATTATTGCACAACTATGATTTAACATTAAAACCAATGAGTTTTAAATAAGTTTATTTATACTATAAATGTGTGTTTACTATAAATGTGTGAAATCACACAATTAAATATTTATTGCATGTATTTTAGTTTTGTTCTGCTAAATATTGGGTTACTAATTAAGCGAACATTATATTTTAGAGTTCAAAACTTAACTATAAACATCGGTTCATAAATAAATAAATACATAACAAACATATCTGTTGCTTTCGCATGCAATGTTCTGGCTATGAAAACAAAATTATTGACCCAAGATATAAGAAACAAAACTTTGACAGCTATGTCAGCTAGCAGAATCGTGCTCATAGAGCGGGTGGATTATTTGTAGCTCAACAAAATGGTATAAAAAATTGCGACCTCGTAAATTCAATTTTCTTCTCAATTGAATGTCACACATAACAAATTGTGTTTATCTATCGGGTTCGTGTGCAAATAGAAACAGAGTAAAGCAAACAAAAACAAAAAAAAACCATAAGACAACAATATGAAGGATATAAGAAAAAACAACAGATAGAGCTGAGACAATACGACAAAAGTAAACAAATGCTCGCTTACTCACGAATACCAAAACAAACAAACCAACAAACAAACAAAAAAACAAACATACAAACAAAAAAGCAACATCCACTAGCAAGTGCAATCAAATATAAGAAAGAGAACAATAAGTAAAGCAACCAGCAGCGCAAATAACACCAATACCAGCTCAATATCGTGGCAGCGGAAGCAAAAATGCATGCAAGGAACTAGATAGATAGAAAAAATGGCTGCTGTTGCTGCTGTTTCTTGTCATGTGTCGATCGCAAATAACAACAAGAAATGCGCAAAATGAAGCAAAATTTATAAACAATAGCAAGGAATTTGTTATTATTTTATTGTTGCTCTTCGTTTTTTTTTTTTTTTCTCTTTAGCTCAAACAACAACTCGTCGCACACATAGAGCTAAAAATTGATGCACAGAACTTGCCAATGCATCGAATTCCACAGGCGAAATGCAGGGTACGCTGCAACATTCCAAATTGAAGCAACCCCAATACAGCAACAATATAGCAAAAACAACAGGAATTAAACGGATACAATGCAAACACACACACACACACACACACACACACACACACACACAGAGAAACAAACAAGAAGCAACAAATTGTATCTTACTGCGCTCAATTGAGTTTCGAAAAGTGCGCGTGGCGTAATTTATGCCAAAGGAATTCATATAAAAACAAGTACAACACAGCAAAAACAACAAACTGTATGCAATATCCTTTGGACAAGCATGTTGCTTCTTGCTGCTGCTGCTATTCTTCCTTCCACTCAATGCTAACATATGTGAAAATAAAAATTGTATATTTATATAAGTAATAAAATTAAGCAAGCATCACAATTTATCATTGTGTGAGTAGAATTTATTTTGCTGCAAGCAATGATTTGTATTTTTTATGGACGAAATAAAAAGTTATAAAATATCTCATTTTTACTTTGCTGGATAAAATTGTCATACATCAAAATGCAATCATAAAAAAAGAACAGCATTAAACAAGCCTTTTCTCGAGTCTCATTCATGTGGGTGCTATAAAGAGACAATCGAGAGATGTGTTAAAAGTAGCTATTTGCGAACATTTTATATAAATGTACTGAAATATTTTACAAAAAAATATCGTTTGAAAAAAACATAAAGTGCCAAAGCATAACCGAAGCCATAAAATGTTTATAATTTAAAAGAATTTGTTTTTACCGCAATAATATAAATTTTTGTTATAAAAAAACATTAAGAATGATTAATTTTAAAAAAACCGTTACAATAAATAAATTTTTCTAAAATGTTATTGTTTTAATAAAAACAAATAAATAAAAAACATTTAAATAAAGAAACTTATTATTAATGTTTTAATAACAAAAATACAGCTTTGAATTTATATTGTTTTAAGCAAAAAGAGTAAAAAGAGAATTTTCAATAGATAACTCGCGAAGTCCTTTATAAATGAATGCGGCACTCAAGCCTATAATTTTTTGAATAATCTGAAAATTATTCAGTAGTGATTCCAGAACCCCATTTAAAATGTAGATCAGGCTTTTGCCACACAAACTTGAATTCTTCTTTTTATTAATTTTTAAAAAAAAATTATAGTTACATTGTATGTAACTGTAGTAACGCAAATAAAATAGGAAATAATACTCTGTTGCATTGCCTAGCTTCCTTTGTGCATTATTTTAAATTATTTTGGACGACAATTTTAATAGTGAATTAAATAATGATATAAAAGTAAATTATATTCATAACCAAAATCTCTGAAGAAGCTTAAAAAAAGCACTGAAACATCGGAGAGAAAAACAAAACTGGAAATATTTTCCAATAACTGAATAACAAAATTACGTAGTCCTTAGATTTGGTAAAATTTTTAATTTGTGACTTACTTGCAGATTTGAAAGATATTCTTAAAACAAAGGCTTTTGATTTTTCGGCTTTGTCTTATAAACAAATTTTTTGTAATTGCTATTTTTTCCAATTTTTTTTTGACAAAAAATTTGGTCTTGGTACTATCTTAACAGAAGGCTCAGGCAAGCAACATTTCGTCGATGTTCAAGAGAGTTGAGAGAAGATGATATGTTCTCATACCCTTTCAAATAAATCCCACGTCGTTGAATTCGGTGCAGAAGCTCCAAATATTTGCGAATTTACTTCACTTTTGACCTTAAGACCTTCACTTTTTTTTGCTAAGATTAGCTGCAGTGCAGTATTTCTTACAACATTTTATAAAACTTCTTTCGGCATATTACATATATGATCCTTTTCAGTTGTGTTCCAGTGTTTATAGTAGATGCCTACCTGTTCGGTTTAACTCTACTTGCCCCATGGCGAGGAGTCATGAACTTTCGAAATCAACTCTCAACAGAAGAATTCTCAGAACTCACATCCATTGAACTTGTCGGTGTGCAGGATCATAGGGCCAACATGTCTTTTAGGAGTTGCTTTTTCAAGTCCAATCGTTTTAGGCATATAATTAAATTTATCGTCCAGTTTCCAGGCACTCAGCACCCAAGATTTCTACTGAGTAACACTTCTTTTCAATCATATCATGCAGAATTCGATCGCCATTATCGCCATTTAATATGATCCTTACAATATGCTGACCTTAAAATATCCACACCATAGAACTACATGCGCCCATTCGTTATTTTTTGCCACTCGAATAAAAATCGTCGTCAGCCACAATCGCTCAAAAAAAAAAGAAAAACATGCATGCATACCACTCCAGTTCGTAAACAACGATTGATGCTTAGCACAGTGTGTGACGACTGCGAATCGAAACAAAGGCAGCATCCAGACAATGCTGACATTCGAATGATTCGCTCGAAGCTCGAGTGTTTGCTGCTGTATTTCATAATTTTTTGAACCTTAGGTAAAAAGTGGTTATTGTTGGACTACTCGCTCCATTTTCGAGATATCCCGCTTTGTCTGTTTTTTGAAATAATTTGGTGCAATATTTTGGTATAGTGCGGCCCCTCTATCTACGCGTCTCGATAATACCATCCCCATTAGAAACCCGTAAGAAGTAGTTATTTTTGGCCTGTCTCGTTTCGTTTTCGAGATATCCCCCTTTTTCTGTTTTTTTCATATATTTTATTAAGTTTTGGCCAATCTCGTTCTCGTAGTTCGAAACACGTGTTTGAGCTGAAGCTC
The DNA here is from genome assembly GCA_958299015.1 of Tetanocera ferruginea. Classification (NCBI taxonomy): domain Eukaryota; kingdom Metazoa; phylum Arthropoda; class Insecta; order Diptera; family Sciomyzidae; genus Tetanocera; species Tetanocera ferruginea. The sequence continues at coordinate 164,817,125 of OY282641.1, forward strand.
TAGTGGAAAGAGTTAGGCGCTGGTGATCGCTGCTGCAAACTGCAGTTAACATTTTTTTCCTTGCTGCGAATAAACATAAAAGAATGAATAGCTATTCGTTGCTTTTGGCAAATATTGCGAATGTCTGGCTGGCTTCGTCGGACATTCCTGTTTCGCAGGCATTCGTATTCGTCATCGCTCGTACTCTACGGCATTCGTACCACAGCGATTGGACATATATTTGCGCATTAATTTTAATGCAGAAAGCACATTCGTAGCTCGTATTTTGATGAGACATTCAAAACGCCATTTGAATGCACTCAAGTTGTTCTCTGATCCCCACCGTTCTTATTAAGGGGTGCTAAGGGACAATTCAATCTCTTGTTGGTTAACAGAGAACATTGAGTTATGCTTGCATTAAACACGCTTCTATTAGCAAGACCTCACTTGAAGATCATTTTCAGATCGTCAATAAATGAGTCATTCATAATTTGCCTCGTACTCTCACCTCCAAAAAACTCGGGAGTTTTTCGAAGGAATACAAATGAAAACTGCTGTTGTTGTCCGCAAATAAATGAATTGGGTTATGTGTCAACGACAAAAGGTCGTTAATAAGAACAAAACTTGGCAAGCATGTCTGTAATATTATAAGCATCGAATGCGAGTTAAAAAAATGATTACCAAACTAGGCTAGCTATCAAAGTAACAATCGTTAGTTAGAGAGATTTACATAAGGAAAAGAGTTAAGAAACGAGCAATTTTTAAGTGAAGTACAGAGATGACTTTTCTAAAAAAAAATTATGAAAATAAGACTGAAAATTAAATTCTTTGATCAAAAATTGTCTCTTCCTTCCGAAGAATTTACTGAGAACCTGTCAACTGCTGGCTGAATTTGTTATAGCATTACATTTTTTGCCGATAGTTTCGAGAAAAATTTGTTGGACTGTTTTTGAGTTTATATATATGATTGTTTAAATTTTCAAATTTTAATTTTATTAAAGATTTTTCGCATATCAGTACAGCTGACATCTAATTATGTGGGTCGATTAGTTATAAAATATATTTTATAAATAAGTAACCCATTAGAGGTCCAATGAAAACTGGCTAAAATTTAAAAAACTCATATTGATTTATTGATTAAAATAAGTATAAAAATACATAAAATTCGAAAAAAACTCGCGTGTAGTAACGTACACGTGGCAGAAGTGAAACTTCTTTAACAGTAAAAAATAAGAGAGATTTTAGTGTGAAATAGAGAGAGAAAGTATCTGAAAAGAAATTCAATCAATACGAAATGAAATAATAATTTGTTGATTCAATATTTGCATCCAGGGACCGTACCGAATATGGTTTTTGTCGAAGGTGTCACATATTAACTTTTATCTCTTAATTTTTATTTTTTCCGACAAAAATAACAGTTTTTTGTGCCTTATAGTTTTTTTGGGAAAAAATAACAGTTATTTTCTGACGTTTATTTTTCGGTCAAAAATATCAGGTAATTTATATTTGTTCAAGTCATTTTACCGATTAAAAAAATTTTGATATTATTATTTTCATCTCATCGGTGAGCGAAATCAATCTGTCAAGCGGCCTTTAAGAAAACACAAATTGATTGATATTTTTGACCGAAAAAATTAAAGTCACAAAATAACAGCTATTTTTGACCGATAAAATAAAAGTCAAAATTAACAATTATTTTTCCTCGAAATATACTAGGCAAGAAATTAACTTTTAAAGAATCAGTTTCAAATTTAAAAGCGACTTAATATTCGTGAAGCTGAGGACATTTGTAACATAATGGTATATTTGAAAAAGTCTTTTGATTTTTTTTTTTATTAGAAAATTGTAAAATAACAATTATTTTCGGTACCTGTTTTAGTTCAGTTGGTGTTTTAGTTGCTTTCGAATGTCTTCTCAACATTGTTACTTTTTGAATGCTGGATTGCATTTGCATAGTACTCTTTGAAGGAGCCTCTGAAAGCAGAGGCAAATCTTGTTCATTATTACCTCCTGCTTCCTGATCATAATAATTGCTATGTTGATAGAGGGCCTCATAAAGCAGCGAACGTTGATTGTTGAGTATTTTGGATTGGTTCTTTGTAGATTCACCAAAATACACTGATGTTTCGTAAAAATGCATTTTGAAATTTAGCCGTTGTTGCAATCACCTTACCTTCATCATTAGTTGCAGACCCAGCTGCGGCTGTATTCTTAAGAGCTCTAATTCGCTCTCTATATTCACGAACGCGTTCTGCTCCTGTTTTAGCTATTTTTCTATTTTTTTTTTCCGTGCATACTTGTAGGATGAAAATTAATGTTACGGTTATGTTTATAATGTAATGTTAATGTTAATCTAATGTTAATGTTAATTATGTAATTTTCAGTATGTTACGCGTTCAGTTTTAATTACATTTTGTTTGGCCATTTATCATGTGCCTACGTGGCGTAAAAGTATAGATTCCGGCTTATAAGCAACGATTTTCGGGGTTCAATTCTCGGCGCGGCAGTAGTTTTTTTTTAATTTTCATATTAATTGAAAACGTTAGCCTAGCGTCACAAGGACCTTGAAATTTCACTCGCCGCCAAAGAAGTTTCACTTCAAAAAATTTTTTTTAATACGATTTTTTTAAACCGTACAAATCACATAAAAACATACAAAATTTTTTTTCAAAAGCTTTTGGTATATTGTTGTGAAACAAAATAACGGCACAATGATGAAAATTCTTTGAACAGATCAGCTGTACTCAATTGAGTACAGTAACTTCTAATGGGTTAATATATAAGTGAAATGAATAAGTCTCAACTTTTGTCTCACTTTTTGAAATGAAACATTTGAACATTTTTTTATAAATTTGCCTAAATCTGCTAATATTGCACTGCATCATCTGTGTGACACTCAAGCTTAGCTGAACTTTACATTTCATACCGAATTAATATATAGTTTTTTGTTTAAATAAAATACATAAACCAGGGATCAGTGCCATTTTTTGTTGTTTGTTTGAAAACAAATGATATTTCACAGCAATAATAAAGTGTAGCCATTGTAAATTTTTCACAAATGATTTATATTTATTGACAGTTTTTTTTATGTTTTATAAACTTCTGTACAATTGTTATTATTATTATTGCTGTTTTGTTTAACATAGATACACAAATATACAGGTTTTTTATGACTAGCCTAACTTTTGCTGTTAATTTGCAATAATAATTTATGTTGTTGCCACAGTTGGATGCAAACAGTTATGATTTAGAGCAGTTGTTAACAGTAAGAGTTGGAAGAATGCAGTTAAATTGGAATAATATAAAAATATGACAATCATACAAGTTAATACTTAAAATTTGTAAAAAACGCAATGAATTTTAATACCACTTTGAATAGTATTTATATATGTTGCTCTGATTATTGCAGCCATTGCAGTGGGCAGTGGTTGTTGACTTTGTTAAATAAAAGAAACACTTTGATTTAGCATAAAACCTACAATTTACAGTGACAACCGAGGACTAAGTTCTGTCCAGTATAAAATATCAAAGTTTAGCAACACTTGAAAAATGCAAACTAATTTCTGACGTGCTGCTGAATAAAAATGCAGCCTTTAGTAACACACACACACACACACATACAAACACGTTGACACTTACTCACCCACTTTTTGAGTTCTTTACTTTGACTGCTGCTGCTGCTGCTGCGTTGCTTCTCAACATTTGTTATGCAAAACACTTGGTTAGCCAAGCGCGGTTGAAAGCAGTCATTTGAAAGTCAGCCACAAGCACGAATCTATGCAAGTCATCATGTTGCTTAATTTGTGTTTTTTTTTCTTCTTCTTCCTCTTTGCATACCTTTGGCAACGGTTTGTCATGCAGGAAGCGACGCCATGTTGATTTGTTCAGCAACATTTTTGAAGTTTCCTCACTTTGCTCTATAAATATTAATGAAAACTTAGCAGATGGATGTGATTATGTTAATTTGCAACAACAACTACCACCAATATAATCATAATGAAGCAAAACTAAAAGTCTTTGTAAGCGTATGTACATGTGTGTGTGTGTGTGTGTGTGTGTCGTTGTTGGCTTTTGTTGACTGCGTTAAATTTTAAGTTATTCGCATGCGTTAAGGTTTACCTACATAACGACGAAAAACTCAAAATTTCACAGATTTTAAACACAAAACACACAAGTATACACACACACATTCGCACATACACACATGCTCATGCCACAAATATGCTTATAGCTCGGCCCCGCTGCTTTCAGCTTTCTAATACCTGCTTTAGTTAATTCAAGCGAATGTGTTCTTTAATCCTGGCCACATGTTGAAAAGTATTTGCATACGCAGACATTTTGTGCATAAGTGTGCGTAAGCTAGTGCATGAAGGTGTGACTGCATGGTTGTAGAGGCGATTGTGTGAATGTGCTCGAAACTAAGTTGCTGCTGTAGTGGTGCTTAGATTTCCGTTACAAATCTGCAAAGAAGTTGCACTCAAGCTACCCACACACACGCACTCACTCACAACCGCTCCAATATGCACTTCCTCACATTCACTCGTTCAGCTAAACATATGCAGTAGGTACTTGATGCACACTAATACGATTTCCTTTTACTCGAAAGTGATTTATACCGAGTGGCAGATAATGCAGCACAAAGAATTAAATATAAGTTCTCCTCGAATTATGTTAATAACAAGCTGATGTTATTGTTGGTTTTATCTTAACTTTGGCTGGGATTTGTCACAATGAGAAAAGTTGTTCGGGGAGAAAATTTAGTATTTAAATTGGTGCAGTATTTCTAGGGATAATGATTAAAGCATGCTGATTTAGTAAAGTTTGAAGGTTCACATATCATAGCCTTACAACAAAAGCGTTGGAACTCAAAATTTTGAAATTCTTGTTTGCAATAAAATTTTAAATAAATCATTAAAAAGTTTGTTCTTGCATGTATTTATTTTAGAATTGTTTGCGTTAAGCTTGAAGAACCTCTTAATTTGCTGAACCGATCTAATACGGCTGAAAAATAAGCTCTTTGTTGAAACTTTTATTTAAATGCTTATAATAAAATACAACGAAATAGAGCTATATTAGATTTGCATTTATCATCATTTTAAGCTTTCAACATTAGTTTTCTCATAACAATCGCACACAAACACACATTCAATGCTGCAAACAAGCAATGCAGCACAAAATACTCAACTCATTACAGGAAGGCTGTGTGTGTGGCATGTGTTACACGCATATGTATGTGTGTTCTGCAGTTGCAGTGCTGCCGCTGTTGATACAGTTCATTTAGCAAATGAATGAATGTCACTGCAAATAAAGTCACGTGAATATTTACAATGTTGCAATTTAAATAAACAAATATAACAAAAAAAAACAACAAAAAAAAAAAAATATATAAAATGGCATAAAAATATCTGCAGTTCTTGTTGTTGTTGTTGTTGTTGTTCTTGTTGCCGTAATAATTGAATTATTTTGCGCATTGTTGCAACAAAAAACAAAAACCATCAACAACAGCTACAAAAGAGGTAGCTGCAGCAGCCACTGCGGTTACTGTCGCAACAATAATGTTGCAATGATGCCATGGTGTATGTTGTTGCACTTGTTGCTGTAACCTGCTGATGTTGAGGAATTTTTTAAAATGCAAACTTGGCATGTTTTTGCCAGGGAAATTGTTGGTTATTATTTTTATTATTGTTATTATTTTTTTTTATTGTAGTTGTTGTTGTTGTTGTTGATATTGTTGTTGTTGCTGATGTTGTTATTATTGCTGGGTAATTAATTTATTTAATTACGTACTTACATTAATTCTTAATTGGTTAATAATGGCTCGCAATTATGTTGCAGTTGTTGCTGCTACTGATGCTGCTGCTGCTGCTGCCACACACCGTCGTGCAACGTGCAATAAAATATTTTTCATTAAATGCAAAAAAAAAAAAAACGAACACCAACAAACTGCGTCAAAATTAAAATACATTTAATTGCATTCAGATGTTGTGAGCAACATTAATCAATAACAATAACAATAATAACAGCAACAAAAAATGCAAATCAATTGCTTTAAGTTGTCTGAAGGGGCCGAATGGGCAGAGCATAAAAATATTAAATAATTAAAATGAACTTGTTGTTTTTGAAAACATTAAAAAGGCAATCATTTGCAAACCGCTCAATCAGCAGACCTCATTTAGATAAACTTAATTAGTTAAATTTATTAATTTTTAATGAAGTCATAAACAATCTCTACTATAAGTATAATTTAGTCGAAATAACGTAGTGCATTAGAAAAGTTTTTAATTAAATTAATTAAATGATGTTTTAAAGATATAACATTAAATTTACCTCGAAATATTTCAATGTTAAAGAGAAAATAAGTAAGAAAGTAAAAATTATCGCCAATCGTGAAACACAGAGCTAAATGTATTTTTATATTAAAATAAAATTACTAATACGATAATAAAAATATGTAATATCCCTCCAGTTCGCCCACCAGTGACAAATGAGTGAGTTCACTTGCTATCGGTAATCACCACTGGTTACCCACCAGATTACCTGCAATGCAATTCACTCATGAATTTTACACGGGGATGTCATTGCCGGTAATGATTCCATTACTCTCTGCATTACCATTCACTAGTTGTTTCATGAGGTACACCCATCATTCCTTTTGTTATACAGTTTATGTGGAAGAAAAAACAAATGAAATACATGTATTTGCATTACCTGCTACATTACCTCGGGTACTAGAATTCACAAGCTACTATTCGTGCATGATATCATGACCGTTAAAAGACTAATTGTGATTGCCAGTACTGGAGGGATTTTTATTGCTATCTCCTGTGAAATTATTTTTTGTTTGAAACATGTTATCCAACCTGATTTGCCACACATAGGACATGCTTCACTTGACTTTCCTTGCAGTCTCAATTATCTATCACCTCATTTGCGGACCAACACTGACTTGATTGAATGATTGAAAACACTTGCTTCCCTGCAAACATTTGGAAGACGATTGGAAGATTAGAAGATTTGGCGACGCGCCAGCGATTCGCCTAAGGGTTCTTTGGAAGATTGATCGCTTTTCGATCACCCAAGCGATGAATACGCGATTCTCAAAAAATTTAAAAATCTTCCTTCGCTCATTCCGGCGATTGTTGGAAGATGGATCGCTTTTCGATCGCCCGAGCGATGAATGCGCGATTGACAAAAAATGTTCAAAATCTTCCTTCGCTCATTCCGGCGATCGTTGGAAGATTGATCGCTTTTTGATCGCCCAAGGGATGAATGCGCGATTCAAAAAAGTTTTAAAATCTTCCTTCGCTCATTCCGGCGATCGTTGGAAGATTGCTTTTGAAAAAGCTTTTCAAAATCTATCATTGTTATATAAAGCAGGCTCTGAAAAATCGTTTAAATTAATCAAAAAAATTTAACTTTTAAAAAATTTCATGAAACTGGGATAAAACAAAGTCTGAAGAGCCCGCTAGTTCAAACATGCAACAACTTGTAACATTCAACAACGATGCTCTGCAACAAACAAAAATCCCTTCTGCCATTCGTTGGCGCTTCTCCTCCTCCTTTCAGCGAATCGTTTGCGACTCTTCCTGGCGAATCGCCTAAGACTCTTCTCGGCGATTCGTTGGCGAATCTTCCCGGCGAATCGCTTAAGACTCCTCTCAGCGAATCGTTCGCGACTCTTCCTGGCGAATCGCCTAAGACTCTTCTCGGCGATTCGTTGGCGAATCTTCCAGGCGAATCGCTTAAGACTCCTCTTGGCGATTCGCCAGCGAATCTTCCCGGCGAATCGCTTTTATGGCCTCAGCTGCTTACATTCGGCGATTCCCGGAAGACTCTCAGAAGAGCTCGCCGGCGATCGTTTCATCTTCCAAGCGATTCGCTGGAGATTCTCAGACGATTACAAATGTTTGCAGGGTTCAAATCTGAAAAAATTATTTCACTTGTCTAACACAGTGAAAAAACCCGTTGTAGAATTATAAAAGTTTGTGTTATTCATGATGATAAAAGTCGAATGACATCTTAAAAACATTTTTTTTTTTATGGTTTTAAAATGCGTATAACTTGAATAAAACTCAAGATATAATTTTGAAAAATTACGCTAACAATTTTTTAATTTTTAAATCACATGTATGGCTACTGGAAATTTTTTTTTAGAAAAAACATCAAAAAATCTTTGCGAGCGTGATTGCGGCTCATTGGAACATCTGAAAGCGGGGCTTTAATCAGCATCGAAACAGCCGTGGAATGAACTGGAAGAAAAAATGTTAGCCGAAAAATAACAAAATGGCGGAGTTTTTTTTGAAAATGGCTAATTTTTGGGGGTCAAAATCGGTCAAAAATTCAAAAACTAAAAAATTGTATTCTGTGGCTCAGTTGGTAAAGCGGTTACCCTGGTTCGATACTCAGCCAGCCCGTTTTTTTTTTTTTTTTGTTATTTTTATATTATTACTAGCTGGTACCCGGCGCGTTGCTGTCGTCCTTGTCCAAAGGCATAGATCAAACTCAATGACTTAATTTTATCAGGACATCCGAATAAAAAAAGGACCAATAAAAGTACTAAACAAAAATTTTTGTATTCTATTTATTTATTAAAACTACCAATAGTATTATATTCAGGCAACCGTGTCAGTTCTTTACTCAAATGACTACGCTCTTTTGCTCTCATTTCAAAATAAGGGTGCCGAAATGAGAAAACGTCAAAAATGTATGTAACCTTATATAAATAAGCCTTGAACAATGATGTGGAAAGCTTTTTGAGAACATCAGAATAATAAGCCATAAGTTACATTATATTTTAAATTTACAATTTCAGTTGGATACTGATTATTAAATAAAATAACAATTTTGAAACTTAATAAATTTTTGCTCAAAATAATGAGCTCATATATAATGCAAGTCACCCGGTATTTTTATTTAATTCAGTAAATTAAAAACTAATGACCATATGAGAGTTTGTTGTTGTTGTTGTTGTTGTTGTTGTTGTTGTTACTGTTGTTGTTGTTGTTGTTGCTGCGTTTATGTATGATTCTGCGGCACTCAGCGGTAACAGTTAATGAGATACACGCATGAATTTGTACGCCATTATTTAATTGGTTGATTAAAAATGCAAAAACAACAAAAGCAGCAACTACAACAACAACAACAAAAACAAAACAAAGCCCTTTTGCACATTTTAAGCACGCACATTAAAATCAATTAAGTGCCAAAATTTCATGAAATTCAATTAAATTAATTGAAGCTCTACATAAAAACAAAAAAAAAAAATTACAAACTAAAATCATTAAAAATGCAGCCATAATTATAGCACTATAGAAAATAAAAGAGAAAAAAAAAAACATAAACTGCTGAAATATATAAACAAAATTAATTAATATTTTGGCACAAGTTATTATTGTATAATATTGCAAAAATTACATAAATAGTTGGCAACACTATAACTCGATTGATTGCTGTCAAAGGGCTGAAAAACGAATAAACGCTCAATGCGCCCGCATGCTTGCTCTTGCCACTACGGGATGGCAATTATTTTATCTGTTGCCACAGCGTGTGAAGCGGCGAGACGGTACTGCTGAAAGTGTGCTTCAGCAACAACAACAACAAAAGCGAGTAAATGAATTAATTTGTTGTTGTTCGATGAACTTAATACAAATTGAAAATTTATTGCATGCAGCGCGATTATTTGCGCAGTTGTTGTTATGCTGCAGTTAAATTCTTTTTTAAATCCAAAAGATACCGCTACGAAATTGAAAAATCTACATGTTTGCTGGTAAATCAAAGCAAAAATGATGGAGAGGCTTGAGTGCCAACTGCAGCCGGGTTTCGCTGCATGCAGTCGTGACTGCATTAAATTATATGCAATGCAACAGGCACACATCCCTGCAACCGCTTTTTGGTCAGCCGGTGGCACAGAGTACTTGGCATTTAGTGCATGCACCATTTTGACTGCAGGGCGTTAATTGATTTTTTACCAATTTCACTGCGGATTTCTGATTAAATATTTGGTATTCAATTAAATGAATGAAGCAGCATGTGAAGCATGTCAATGTGTGCAGTTTTTTTTTTTTTCTTATTGAAAATATGACGAAAATGCTTTTATTTTAAAATAAACCATAAGACCTCAAGTGTACAGTTCCACCCAACACTCATGCCTCTCGCTCACTTGTGTATCAATAAATAAAAAAAACCCTCAAGTCACCTTTTAATGGCTTTCAAATGAAGTTAGTTCAGCAGTAAGACGTTGCAGTTGAAGCAGCAAAAACCAACTCCAACGGTGACTGAAATCTACTTAAAGTTGTCCATTATGCTTCTAATGCTGCTTACAAGCATTCATTGTCGAAGCAGCATGAGCAGCAGAAGTAGTAGCAGCATCAGTAGCACTCACAGCAGCAGCAGCAGCAGGCAACAGGCAACAAGCTCTGCTCTAGCAGGCTTCAGTTTCAATTTACGAGCGCCTGCTTACTATGAGTTGAGTGCTGATGCCAATGCCAGAGTGTTTCATTGATACTCATTTGCATTTGATCCCCAGAGGGCAGCAGCAGCTGCAGCAGCGCGCAGTTGATGAGTTTATCATGAGCTGAATAAAGCGTTGGCATGTAAGGCGATTCGTTGTGATCGCATCCTGCGGCAAAAGTGGATTAAAATTTGTTGTCGTGGGTTTTGGTGGTGGCGGTGGCGGTGACAGTAACGTGTTATCGACGCTATGTCGATAGACCTTTTGTTGACAAAATAATGGAAGTTGATTACAATTCAATAAGTTTGAGCAGCGCTAACTTGACGTGGGCGTTTGAGCTCTGCAGCTCTCTAAGGGTTGGCAAACTTCTTAATTCAATGTGAATAACATTGAATGAGTTTGGTTTTATATTTTGTTTTTTTTTTTTCTACTATGAACTTTGAAATATCTTTACATCTTTTTAATGGAAAATTCTCAACAAGTATTTGAATTTCAATACACACCATTGCAATGTTGTATAGCACATAAATGAACACATCTACAAAGATGTAGCACATACATGGCTTGAGCTGCTCTGTTAGATCTTTGCTGCCGAGCTTGTTTGCTTTGCTGCCAACAGCTTTGAAATTACAATGCTTGATGCCATAAGTACACACATCCACACACACACACACACACATGCATGTTAGGCAAACATTTTGAGTAAATACCCGCCAGTATTGAGAGTAACCAATTGCTTACTTATCACTAGCTACTTTACTAGTTCTTTACGTACTAGCTACTTTTCTGTCCCTAGGTAATGCAAAGACGGGTCAGTTGAATCTACTTCAAGCTCGTACTGTTTATTGTTTATGTTTTTTACGGCTTTCTCTCATGAAAATGGCTGATATTATTCAAAGCAACTTTTTCGGAAAAAACATGATATATGAGGCTGTTCAATTTCATTGAACAACGTGAATACAAAATTGTAATAAAACAAAAACAATTTAACTGAACATTGATGTCTCAATGCCTAGGTTTTTTGTTTTTTTATATTTCTGACTAGCGAATAAGCTTGCCCTATAGCACTAGTGAAGTGGCTAGGGAATGGGAATGTAAAAGGTAGCAATTGACTCCCTCCTATGACATCTTCGCGTAAAATTCGCCAGTTGAATGCAAAGAAAGTAGATTGAAGTAGAACTAGTACTGGCTACCTAGGGGCTAGTGAAATCGCTAGTTCTGTACTAGCGCCAAATACTGCTGGGTATTTAAAATTACAAACCCAACAAACACACTGTCAACATATGGAGTCAACGAACCACATTTGTCGCTTTGATTTACACAAAAGTTTACAAAAGCAACTCAAGCGAAATACGTAAGAGTACGTCAGAGGATCTGAATTTCAGTAATTGTTGTTTCACATATTGACATTTATATTATTTTACTCAAATTAACTCAATTTTTTTTTTCATTCTTTGGAACAAGAGTTGAATTTTAATGTGACAGAACGTATGCAAGTCTTTAATTTTATAAGAACTTGGCAAAATATTATGATTTTAGAATTTTGTTGGGAGAACCAAAAAATAATATATAGAAAGAAAACAATTTTTTATAATTACTTGCTTGAAAGACTTAGACTATAACATACAGTACAGTTAGCTTAAAGTTAGCTTATTAACTACTTACTGCAATTAATACAAGTAGAAGACATTGAACTCTTAAGTTCTTATTTCTCTCCTCTCTAGATTGTCTGACATGTCTTTGTATCAACTGTCAAATTTGCAAAGTATTCAGTCTAGTTGAAATTGCTTTTTAAAATCTGTTAAAATTTAAAGCAAGAATACACACGCATACATAAGCACACTCTTCAGCATGCTTCAAATATATATATTTAACTATAACTATAGTTAACTATATATAACTATATATATATAACTATAACTATAGTTACACACAAACACTAGTGTACAAACATTTTGTAAGCTTATCAAGAGCCAAATCAAACAGTGCAGCACACTGCAACAGCAGCTTCAAAAAGCTTTCAATCAAGACTTTTTTTTTTTTTTTTTTTGTTGTAATGGTACAACGTACAACAAAGTCAACGGACTGAAGAGTGAGTGAGAAGAACGTTGTGTTCTGAAAATTGACTGTATTTCAAAATCAAACTCAAAATCCAGCTCGTGTCTGTTTGCTGTCAATTTAATTGCAAACGTAAATTAAATGATGCAGTGAGAGTGGGTGAAGGGATTTCAGAGTACAAATATAACGCTCAAAAAAGAGTGAGAAATGAAAGAGATACCGATAATGCAGCAGTGTTGGGCATCAATCAATTAAAATTTCAATCAATTAATTAGTTGATTAAAAAATTAATTGCAATTGATTTAATTGCAATTAATATCAATTGCAATTATTTGCAATTGATTTAATTGCAATTGATTTAATTGCAATTAATATCAATTGCAATTAATTGCAATTGATTTATTTGCAATTAATATCAATTGCAATTAATTGCAAATGATTTAATTGCAATTAATATCAATTGCAATTAATCATTAATTGTAGTCTGCAATTAATTTATTTAGACTAACCTCAAGTAATTGCAAAATACAATTAAATCGTTGGCAATTAACTTTTTTAAATTAAAGGTACAATTAAAGGTTCATTTGGACCAAAACGGATGATTCTCTGGCCAATCGGATGCAGTGGGATTATCTGAGGTCATAGGTGGGTCATTGGCACTTTAATGGGTTCCATGGAATATTTGGACATAATTGGATGATTCTATGGCCAATCGGATGCAGTGGGATTATCTGAGGTCATAGGTGGGTCATTGGCACTTTTATGGGTTCCATGGAACATTTGGACCAAAATGGATGATTCTATGGCTAATCGGATGCAGTGGGATTATCTGAGGTCACAGGTGGTTCATTGGCACTTTTATGGGTTCCATGGAACATTTGGACCAAACTGGATGATTCTATGGCCAATCGGATGCAGTGGGATTATCTGAGGTCACAGGTGGTTCATTGGCACTTTTATGGGTTCCATGGAACATTTGGACATAATTGGATGATTCTGTGGCCAATCGGATGCAGTGGGATTATCTGAGGTCATAGGTGGGTCATTGGCATTTTAATGGGTTCCATGGAACATTTGGACATAATTGGATGATTCTGGGGCCAATCGGATGCAGTGGGATTATCTGAGGTCACAGGTGGTTCATTGGCACTTTTATGGGTTCCATGGAACATTTGGACATAATTGGATGATTCTGTGGCCAATCGGATGCAGTGGGATTATCTGAGGTCACAGGTGGTTCATTGGCACTTTTATGGGTTCCATGGAACATTTGGACCAAAATGGATGATTCTGTGGCCAATCGGATGCAGTGGGATTATCTGAGGTCACAGGTGGTTCATTGGCACTTTAATGGGTTCCATGGAATATTTGGACATAATTGGATGATTCTTTGGCCAATCGGATGCAGTGAGATTATCTGAGGTCACAGGTGGTTCATTGGCACTTTTATGGGTTCCATGGAATATTTGGACATAATTGGATGATTCTTTGGCCAATCGGATGCAGTGGGATTATCTGAGGTCATAGGTGGGTCATTGGAACTTTTATGGGTTCCATGGAACATTTGGACCAAAATGGATGATTCTATGGCCAATCGGATGCAGTGGGATTATCTGAGGTCACAGGTGGGTCATTGGCACTTTAATGGGTTCCATGGAACATTTGGACCAAAATGGATGATTCTATGGCCAATCGGATGCAGTGGGATTATCTGAGGTCATAGGTGGGTCATTGGCACTTTTATGGGTTCCATGGAACATTTGGACCAAACTGGATGATTCTATGGCCAATCGGATGCAGTGGGATTATTTGAGGTCATAGGTGGGTCATTGGCACTTTTATGGGTTCCATGGAACATTTGGACCAAAATGGATGATTCTATGGCCAATCGGATGCAGTGGGATTATCTGAGGTCATAGGTGGGTCATTGGCACTTTTATGGGTTCCATGGAACATTTGGACCAAAATGGATGATTCTATGGCCAATCGGATGCAGTGGGATTATCTGAGGTCACAGGTGGTTCATTGGCACTTTTATGGGTTCCATGGAACATTTGGACATAATTAGATGATTCTATGGCCAATCGGATGCAGTGGGATTATCTGAGGTCATAGGTGGGTCATTGGCACTTTTATGGGTTCCATGGAACATTTGGACCAAACTGGATGATTCTATGGCCAATCGGATGCAGTGGGATTATCTGAGGTCACAGGTGGTTCATTGGCACTTTTATGGGTTCCATGGAACATTTGGACCAAACTGGATGATTCTATGGCCAATCGGATGCAGTGGGATTATCTGAGGTCATAGGTGGGTCATTGGCACTTTTATGGGTTCCATGGAACATTTGGACCAAAATGGATGATTCTATGGCCAATCGGATGCAGTGGGATTATCTGAGGTCACAGGTGGTTCATTGGCACTTTAATGGGTTCCATGGAATATTTGGACATAATTGGATGATTCTTTGGCCAATCGGATGCAGTGGGATTATCTGAGGTCACAGGTGGTTCATTGGCACTTTTATGGGTTCCATGGAATATTTGGACATAATTGGATGATTCTTTGGCCAATCGGATGCAGTGGGATTATCTGAGGTCATAGGTGGGTCATTGGAACTTTTATGGGTTCCATGGAACATTTGGACCAAAATGGATGATTCTATGGCCAATCGGATGCAGTGGGATTATCTGAGGTCATAGGTGGGTCATTGGCACTTTTATGGGTTCCATGGAACATTTGGACCAAACTGGATGATTCTATGGCCAATCGGATGCAGTGGGATTATTTGAGGTCATAGGTGGGTCATTGGCACTTTTATGGGTTCCATGGAACATTTGGACCAAAATGGATGATTCTATGGCCAATCGGATGCAGTGGGATTATCTGAGGTCATAGGTGGGTCATTGGCACTTTTATGGGTTCCATTAAACATTTGGACCAAAATGGATGATTCTATGGCCAATCGGATGCAGTGGGATTATCTGAGGTCACAGGTGGTTCATTGGCACTTTTATGGGTTCCATGGAACATTTGGACATAATTAGATGATTCTATGGCCAATCGGATGCAGTGGGATTATCTGAGGTCATAGGTGGGTCATTGGCACTTTTATGGGTTCCATGGAACATTTGGACCAAACTGGATGATTCTATGGCCAATCGGATGCAGTGGGATTATCTGAGGTCACAGGTGGTTCATTGGCACTTTTATGGGTTCCATGGAACATTTGGACCAAACTGGATGATTCTATGGCCAATCGGATGCAGTGGGATTATCTGAGGTCATAGGTGGGTCATTGGCACTTTTATGGGTTCCATGGAACATTTGGACCAAAATGGATGATTCTATGGCCAATCGGATGCAGTGGGATTATCTGAGGTCACAGGTGGTTCATTGGCACTTTTATGGGTTCCATGGAACATTTGGACATAATTAGATGATTGTATGGCCAATCGGATGCAGTGGGATTATCTTAGGTCATAGGTGGGTCATTGGCACTTTTATGGGTTCCATGGAACATTTGGACCAAACTGGATGATTCTATGGCCAATCGGATGCAGTGGGATTATCTGAGGTCATAGGTGGGTCATTGGCACTTTTATGGGTTCCATGTAACATTTGGACCAAAATGGATGATTCTATGGCCAATCGGAAGCATTATAAGCCACTGCTTAAATTGTATTTACAAAATAAAAGCATAAGCAGAAAAGACCTCCTCATATGAAAAAGAAATGTTAGTTAAGCAGAATTTCGCGTGATAAGGCAATGAGTCAAAAAGAAGTGAAACATGCTTCGTTCTTCAGAACGGAACGAGGAATGAAGCAAGTGTGATTTCTCGGTCAATTTCTCTCGGGAAGTTCGAAAATTTATCACTTTGGAGTTCTTTCGATTGTATGTTTTTGATACATACATATTCATACAGTGGTGGAAAAAAAAAATAGAAACAGTTTCTATTGTAGTGCAGTTATAAATGTGGATTAGAAAGCCATTTAATTAATTAATAAGTCGAGTAAAACGGTTAAATAACTGAATTAGTAAATAGCTGAAACCTTTCTCAAAATATATTTCACAAAGTTTAATTAAATGCTCAAAACTGGTCCAAATGTTCCATGGAACCCATAAAAGTGCCAATGACCCACCTGTGACCTCAGATAATCCCACTGCATCCGATTGGCCAAAGAATCATCCAATTATGTCCAAATATTCCATGGAACCCATAAAAGTGCCAATGACCCACCTATGACCTCAGATAAGCCCACTGCATCCGATTGGCCAAAGAATCATCCAATTATGTCCAAATGTTCCATGGAACCCATAAAAGTGCCAATGACCCACCTATGACCTCAGATAATCCCACTGCATCCGATTGGCCATAGAATCATCCATTTTGGTCCAAATGTTTAATGGAACCCATTAAAGTGCCAATGACCCACCTGTGACCTCAGATAATCCCACTTCATCCGATTGGCCAAAGAATCATCCAATTATGTCCAAATGTTACATGGAACCCATAAAAGTGCCAATGACCCACCTATGACCTCGGATAATCCCACTGCATCCGATTGGCCATAGAATCATCCATTTTGGTCCAAATGTTCCATGGAACCCATTAAAGTGCCAATGACCCACCTGTGACCTCAGATAATCGCACTGCATCCGATTGGCCAAAGAATCATCTAATTATGTCCAAATGTTCCATGGAACCCATTAAAATGCCAATGACCCACCTATGACCTCAGATAATCCCACTGCATCCGATTGGCCATAGAATCATCCATTTTGGTCCAAATGTTACATGGAACCCATTAAAGTGCCAATGACCCACCTATGACCTCAGATAATCCCACTGCATCCGATTGGCCATAGAATCATCCATTTTGGTCCAAATGTTTAATGGAACCCATTAAAGTGCCAATGACCCACCTGTGACCTCAGATAATCCCACTTCATCCGATTGGCCAAAGAATCATCCAATTATGTCCAAATGTTCCATGGAACCCATTAAAGTGCCAATGACCCACCTGTGACCTCAGATAATCCCACTGCATCCGATTGGCCATAGAATCATAATGAAAAAAAGATACTTAATTTTTCTGCAATTTAATTGTTAGTTTTTTAGTCTAATTAATTATTGCAATTAACAATTAATTAATTGCTAATTGTAGAAGTCGCAATTAACAATTAATTAATTGTTTATTGCAAAAGTTGCAATTAACAATTGATTAATTGTCAATTGCAAAAGTTGCAATTAACAATTGATTAATTGTTAATTGCAAAAGTTGCAATTAACAATTGATTAATTGCTAATTGCTGGGCACACAATTAACAATTAATTAATTGTAATCATTAATTGTAAAAACAATTTAATTTTGCCCAACACTGTAATGCAGTCATCAGAAATATTTAAAGAACTTTGACAGGTTAAAAAGAGTTGTTTTCATGTGATTGACGGAACTTGTAAGCTGTCAGTGGTTAGCTATGGTTTATATTTTTACATCCGGAAATCAAGGTTTAAGTCTTTGTCAATACATTTTTTATGCGTACAACTTTTACTTTCCGTAATTATTCAATGAAAAACAAATATAATTCCATACAATTTTTTATTTTTGTATGAAAGGACCACTGTATGCCTTTTTATACTCATATGAAATCGTTAGAGTTTTGCTAGCAACAACAACAACAACTTATCTCACACCGCATTTTCACCCTCATCATTTTTTACCCTACCTTGCATTAACTTCGGTTTTGAACACATCGAACTGCTTTTAATGAAGTTATTTAAAATTAATTATTTTTCTTTGTTCGCTAATTTTTCGCATTTTCGCACATTTTCCACAAATTTATTGAATACCAGAGTTAATAATAATAAAATAATTTTTCTATTGAGCGTCAAATACATTCCATGAATTGACAGACACACTTAGCTAGCCTAGAAAGCACGTGTTGTTGTTATATATTTATTTTTTTTTTTAATAATAATTCAGACATTTTCAATTTACGTTCAGAGTTCTTTTAATAAGGCAACAGTGACAACAACAAGAACTGTAGCAATAATAAAAGCAACAGCAGGACTGCAATTTGAAAATGCCAGGATAACAAACGTTGAGTTGATTTTTTTCATTAAGATTTAATAACAACGTCAACAATGACTTCACCAATTACTTCAAGATGAAAGCAAAAATAGTGTTCATTATTTTAAAAATCAAAGACAACAACAACGTAAATAGAAATTGGAAATTTATCCAAGCTTGAAACCAGCGCAATACGAATTGGTTGCCATGGCGAATGTTTAATTTTGATAAATAAGAAAAAAATATATAATACACAGAAATAATAACACACTTGCACACATACACATTTCCAGCTTCAAAAGCAACAACAGTACAACTGCTATATTTAGTTTGATATGACTTGGGAAAGTTTTTTGCTTAAATAGTAAAAGAAAAAACTAAGAAAAATATGGATCGAACCCAAGGCTCTCATCACGTAACTTTTAAAACGTTAATCGTTCAAATAATACTATCTGACGATATCATCAAAAACTTACTTCATGTTAACATATCACATTCGTCAATCATTCAGTTTTCTACAGCTTGGATGCACTGGAAAACATATGTTAAGTGTTGAAAGCATAGCTGCCAACCCGTACTCCCTCAGAAAATACCTTTTTTCACAAACAAATCAAAAAATTACCACTTAATTTTCCATGGTACTTTCTTCATTGAAAACTACAACAGCAATTAAAAAATATCACAAAAATTCCCACACCCATGTGAATATCTTGGTTGGATTTTAATGGTTTTTCAATTTTTCTAATTTTTTCTAAAAGTTTGTTAAATTTTCTTTCAAATGTGATAAAAATTACAGCAAAGTTCTAACCAAAAGTATTTTTAATAAATTTTCTTAATATTGTCGTTAGTTATTTAGCGTGTGTTTCAACCAAATGCCAAGAGAGAGAAAAAAAGTGTCTCAAATTTAATGTTCTAACTTGGGAAGCCAATATCTCCGCCATCTGTGTATAGATTTTATTTATTTCTTTTTTGTATTTAAGTCTTGTCAGTTAACTTAAAAAAACTTTTAAAAATAATACCGTTTTTTTTGTTTATATTTAAATTATTTCTTTTAATAAAAGACCATAAAATTTGATTTAATTTGAATTTGAATTTAAGGTGAATTTATTTCGTCTTGACACTAAATTAATAAACTGTCCGTGCCATCAAAAAATCAAGGCTACCACCCCCTATGATTTCTTTGACAAATTAAATTTTTTTAAAATGTTGTTTTTCTGTTTTTGAACAAAATAATTATATAAAAAAATAATTTTTTGAAGAAAATAGCGTTATATCTCTAATTAAGAGTTATAGCCTCGAACTTATTTGAACCATCTCGCATATAATTATAAATAAGCAATCAATAAATTGGTCGAATTTCGACCCCAGGCGATACTAGTTTATATAAGTATTCCCTTTTCCCACAGCAATTAAAAAATCCCACAAAAGGTATTTTTCCCAAAAAATTTACAGCTATGGTCGAAAGTGACATTAACTTTTCATGTGCAATAATTTATGCATTATTTACAATTATTATATACTTTTAATAATTTAAATATAAATTCAAAAGAAAATTTAAAATTATAGGACGGCAACACTTAAACGGATGGAAATTTTAATTAATTTCATTGATGAAAATCCACAACTGGCCAACAATTATGTCGCCAACTCTGTACAGGGCCGACGGGCCATCAATTCGTTGTAGTCAACTTTGGCCAATAATTGGAATGTTTATGATCTTTAAAAACACAAGGAACAACTTTTTTATAAGAAAATAAGCAAAACGATAACTATTTAACTATCGTGTCAAATCTATCGTTTAAACGATAGCTCTTGACAGCTGTTTCACATACATAAAGTAAGAAAAACGATAGCGTTAAGACGAAACTCCAAACAGAAGATTACGTGATGTTAAAGTATCGTCAGAACGATATCATCAAACGATTATCATCATACGTGATGAGAGCCCAGGTCTTTTAAGCTTACTAAAATATATGTTTTTTTAGCTTTGAACCAAGAATTGAACCAAGGTGTTAAACTAATTTAGTCAAATCTATGTGGTTTCGGAAATGGGGAGATAGATAAGTGGGAGAGAAAAGGAAATGAAAAAGTGTAGAATGTTGAATGTGTGGCCGTGGGGATCGCATCTGGGCTACATTGATTAATTCTTAGTAACCAGCAACAAAACTGTAAACAGACCGAATAGCAACATAATAATTCTCAGATCACACAATTCTCGTGACTCGTCCGTGTATAATCCTCCACCTGCGTAACCATACCGGACCTCAATTCGCTTCAAGTTATATGTTATGTTAGCTGCGATACCTCAATTTTCCTTTTAGCTTCTCAGTCGTCCTTGCATCAAAGCTTTATCAGTTCACTCTACTTGCTGCGTGAATCTTGCTTTTGCTACACTCAGGGAAAAAAAAATGCTGTTATATCAAACAAATCATGGTTTAAAATAACAGATTTTACTGTTGAGTACTAAAAAAAAACAAATTGGCCATTTCAGCCCTTGAAAGGACTTTGACCGAGCTTCTTATGATCAATTGTGTTGTGTGTGTGTTATTAAATGTTTGCACACAATTGACCGAGAACTGGACCTACATGTTTTAGCCGACTCCGAACGGCTAAAGTTCATTTTCTCAAGAAGCTTTACATGGCATTGTTTACTCTCTGAGGTTTTCCATTGTCTGCAGAGAGGTGATGACCGATCAGAAAAATTTTTTATTGAAAAAAACTTTTCGCCACGGCTGGGGATCGAACCCAGGTGTGTGCTCAATCGATCGAAACCCAAATTTTGCTCAAAAGCTCCAAGTATGATCTTGATGCCTACACTCAGGGAAATATGTGTCAAAAGAGCTTGAAACAATTTCATTTAAGTTAAACACAAATGTTTTTGAAGTTTAAATTTAAAAAAAAGTTTTCGTTTTTAAAGCAATGTTTTTATATATAAAAACAAATTTAAAACAAAAATTTTAATATTTAAAAGATATGCCATTTGTTCAGTTTTTCTGAGTTTTCGACATTTTCAGCGTTGTCAGCGATCCATGGGACCCTCCGAATATCAACTTTTAATACCAATCGATGAAGTTTGAATTTTAAACATTGAAATAATTTATTAGTGATTATTTTATCTTATATTCGACATTTGTAAACTAAATTAAAAAAATTCAAATTTTGCATATTGTTCATATTATTGTTTTTTTTCTTTTTGTTATTTCAAAGACAAAAAAAAATTATAAAATAAAGGAAGGAGTCTACAGTTGAAATTTAAACTCGTTTGTTTTCAATTTTGTTTTGTAGAAAAGCAAATGCGTTTAATTTCTATTTTAAAATTTTTTGTTTAATTTAAAATTATTTTTTTTTTCTCAGTGTATGCATATATGTACGACTTGTGCACCATTTTTTTTATTTCGCACAGAATAATATTTGAATGAGAAAAAATTAGGAAACAAAGACAACTCGTCAAGAAAATATTGGCTCCATTGCTTTAAATGGAGATATGAAAGAGAACTCGTTTATAACTGATAATTTCTTCAGTTCCTTCTATTTTTCATCAGTTAGGATTAGTATCTTAATTTTTTGCTAATTTTCAAAAGGCAAATGCTTTGATAGACAACATTTTGAACTATTTCTGGAGGTTCTGTCATTAAGGTTATTGTGGCAGGAAAAGGAATTTTCTTCGATTTAAGAGATATATTTTTAACATATAACGACCTGATATCTGCTACTGCCTCCTTTAACAAAAACAAAACAAATTGGTTATTTCAGCCCTTGAAAGGACTTTTTCCGAGCTTCTAATGATCAATTGTATTGTGTGTGTTATTAAATGTTTTGCACACAATTGACCGAGAACTTGACCTTCATGTTTTTGCTGACTCCAAACGGCTAAAGTTCATGTTCTCAAGTAGCTTTACATGGCATTATTAACCCTCTGAGGCTTGCCTACAGAGAGTTGGTGACCGATCAGAAAAATTTTATTTTGAAGGAAAAAACTTTTACCGCAACTGGGGATAGAACTCGGTCTCCGGGCATGCTAAGCCACACACTTAACCTGCATGGCACTGTCACCATCTGCCTCCTTTATTTTTATTTAATAAGCAACTGAACCCTTTTCACTGATCTTAGCTACGAGCCCCTCTTTGTATGATTCTGGTATTTGCTTAGTGTACCACTACCGAGAAGCAATTTCATATTTTGTGTTAATAAGGTAGCTGACAAATGTACGGTGCCGATGTTGGTGAATGTCAGACCCCTGTTCCGAAAGAAGTGCTAATTCTGGAACACCTTGAACAGACACAGTAACGAACGAAAAACCTGATCGGGCACTCGTCGGTTTATTGTGTCCGAATAAAGTCGCTCGTTTTCTTAGCACTTTATTGGCTTAATACAGACCAACCACGGTTCTTTATAAGGTGACTTTACATTAACATTAAAGTTAAGACTCAGACCATACGATACCATTTGAAGTATAATATTTGCATTTTTTCTCGGTTCTACTTGGCTAAAGCTCTTCTACATTTAGCCTTACATCAACGTTTGCATCGTTTTTTACCTTAAAATTCGCAGTTTTTGTTACTACTCGAAGCCTCTCGAAAAAATAGAACAATTATGTATTATTCAACTAAAACATCATCATAGTACTTTTTTTTCAAGAAAGTACAGAAATGTAATAATATTTTTTCATGACACACAGTTTTCATATGTTATTTATCGAATATGTCTTTCAAACCTGAAAATGTTCAAAAAGAATAACTGCAATTTTATGTATAAATTTAACTGATTGTTATAAAGCAAGTAGCTGAACTTAAAGTTAAGCGAAACTTTTGGTATCTCAGCAAACTAAAGAGCACTTAAAGAAAAATACGACTACATTTAACTTCACTGTATGATGTCTGTTTGTATTTGTGTAGAACAAGAGAAAATCTCAGTTATTGCTTAGAATCCTTTTGATAACAACATATTTTTTAGCTTTATTCTGGGACACAATTTATCAGATGCTGTCCTAAAGCTAAGTTTTGTGATTTAAGAAATTTACTCCTTTATTCCTTGCCCTCCTGAGACATGATTTAAGAAAATCTAGATTTGTATCTTCTTGCTTAAAAGCCTTGCCTTGCTTAGTTCTGTTCTTATTGTATATCAAGCCAAATGCAGACAATTTGTCGCTGTTGAACGCAGATCCTTGAGCAAGATTTGATGCCTCAGCTACAGAAAGTCGCTAAAGCCGCTCAACAATTCACTTAGATATTGTTTTTGTTTTCCGTTTGTGCTGTATATAAAAGCAACCTCATAATTCACGGCTCAAGCGCAGAAGTATACTTAACAAAAACAAACACACATTCATACACGCAAACAAACAATGATAGACCTGAACAAATTATCCTTTTACTTTTATTATTGCAGACAATTTATTTAAGAAAATTGAAATACAAAATATTTACCTGGCTTTAAGCGGTGACTGTGAAGTGAGTGGGCGACAGTGGATTTTGAATGTAGGTATGTGAGTGGGTGGCAAGTGCTGCCAAAGCTTTTACAGGATAACAAGTACAGCATTAGAATAATAATATTATTGTGTTTGTTGATGCTGCTGCTGCCGTTGTTGTTGTTGTTGGCACAAAAGTCATTTATTTATTTCGCTATTTTCTGCTATTTACGCCGCAGCATAAACAGCAACAGTAATAGCAACAACCACACCTACTACAAAAGTACAGTACATGTACAAAGTAGGGGAAAAAGAAAAATAAACGTAGTAAAGGAAATTACAAAAGATGCTTATCGCAAAAAGGACATTCTGCTCATCAGGTAGCCTTAATCTGTGGACGATCTTTTGATTAACATGACAGCCGTTGGCAGCAGCAGCCACAATAAAAACAACAACAAAACAGCCAAAGGTATGCTAAAAGCAACAACAACAGTTAGCTCAGTAAATAAGCTTTTATGATTATTGCATTTTGTGTGACCAACAAGAATGAACAGCAGCGACCTCAGTCGAGCTGAGCTGAGCTGAGGTGTGCTGAAAGTAGCTAGCAGCAAAAGTAATTTAAAAACACACACACACACACACATACACAAACACATACACAGCACATTACATTAGGATGCTAATGAAGAAGGTTTGCGTGGGTTTCAACTTGTTTGTTTACCTTTTTATTTTATTTGCATATCTTATTATTTGAAAAGACTTCTTATGGCTACCATCTACTCTCACACACACACTCACACACACACTCTCACAAGTATTCAGCTTATTTATCATTATGCGTTTTTATTAATTTTTTCGCGGAACAAGCAGAAATATTAAGCTGATATCTACTTAAAACTCATGCATAAAATAGCGCTTCTTTGATATGATCTGTGATGTGTTTTGTACTATTATAAGCTCAATTTTCTCTCCAACCCACTACATTTCTCTCCAACCACTTATCTCCACTACGCTGTCTTAAAGCGCGGTCTTAACAAAACACTCACCCACACCAACATCAATACTACCATTAAGCACAACATTCTTTAGCATCTTCCAAGTAAATATTTTCCGCTTCCGTTTTGTTACTGCCACTTCCGTTACTGCTAGCAAATAAAGTGCACAAAGACGGCGCGTGAAGCGATTAAAATTGTAATTAAACATATTCGCGCATAATGCTTAATGACAAAATTAAAATTTTGCATGCATAACCAGCTCATCCGGCAGCACAAATATTCGAAGAAAGCAACGACAGGGCCGTTGCAGAGGCAGCAGTCAAGGGAAACGCGCAAAAACTAATTAAAATTCCTTGGCGTGCGTTTTTGTTAAGAGCTCATGCAAGACAACCAACCAACTTGTTACACCCCCAACTCTACCAAAAAGGCAGCACCACAACCGCTGCTACTACAATTGCCAACAAGAGACAAGACAATCGATCCCCCTCCCCACCTTCTTGAGAACCACTGCTGCCACCATCCCGCACGCACTTGCGGGTAATAATTGGTTGAAATTAAATGAGCGAGAAAAAAATTAAATTGTTTCAAAAATGAAAAAAAAAATTATTTCTATGTTGACTGTGAAAATTAGCAGCGTCACAAGGATTAAACAAAAAAACTTGTTCCATTATCATAAAAATTCAAATTATTATGATTATCATTGCATTTGCAAAAGTGCGGAAAGTATGAGGGAAGAAATGGGATGGAATGGGACGAAATAGAGCTGTTGGAGCTTCATGTCGAATGAAAACATACAAACAAAAAGACTAAAACATAACGGTTAATGACAGTGTAAATGTTGGCGCGATATTGTGAGCAACCATTTTTCGAGTAATTAGCAAGTGCGCAAAAGAGTAAAGTATATACAGATAAAGTGGGAGAAGCGAGAGAGAGAGAGAGAGAGAGAGAGAAAGTTTTTCTGAAATAAAACCAATTAATTTTTCAATAGAATTTGTTAAAGATTCGTTATAACGATGACAAGAGGCAATTATACAACAAATTTTGTTGAACTCCAGTTTAAATTTCTTAAAGATATGTACAAACATAACCCACGAAGAATTGGCGGAATAATAGAGTTCTTTGAGAGAACATTTTTTTATTTCATTCCTTTGTAACAATTTTAAAAATCATAATTTTTGAGAAAAAATTTTAGTTTACCAGGACCAAACATTTACGTACTGCAGAATTGTAGTTTTACGTATAATTTTTTTCTTTTAACTTATTTTCATAACGCAAAAATTCACAAAATTCTATGGATCTAATTTTGGAAGCTCTAGAACTCGCAAATATCATGTTTTTTATTTAAAAATGTAAAACTAAATACATAAGCTTATGTTTAACCTACAAAGACAGAATTTGGTACTAATGTATTTTATAAAAAAACGAAGATGTGTTTGAAAAATGGACGCGATTCATCTACGAACGCTCATCCGTCCCATACAATTCACAATAGCGAAAACAGTATAAAGCCTTTTTCATATGAGCTACTTTCTTACGGAATAAGAATAAGAATAAGAATAACAATAAGGTCGATTAAAAAAAAATTGAAACTAACATAAACAAACGAAGCGATACGGTTCTTCTAATTTAGCCTCTATTTTCACCCCTCACTCACAGAATTGACTTAACTTTTGCTAACCAGAATTTGTTCCATAATGTTATTCGACCACCTGAAATATTTTACATAAGGACCTTGGTATGAAACCATATAAAATTGCGTACAGCTGCTGCAAGAACTTAAGCCGAGTGACTTACCACAACGTCGTTTGTTTGGTGAATCGGCCTTAGAAAAATTGAATGAAGATCCAGTATTTTAATCAAAAACTGTCTTCGTTGACGAAGCTTATTTGTGGATCAATGGTTACTTCGTTACGTCAACAAACAGATAAAACTGAATAAATAAGATTATGTTTGTCATAGAGAGATCAAGTTTGGTATGTATGTATTTTCAAAAATTGGGAGTTATCCGTCCATGAACACGCCCACCTCCCATAGCGAAAGCACAATAAAGGCATTTAGCTCACTCCTGTGAGCTACAGGAAAAAACTTGGTACCTATGTGTAAATTTTGCATCAACATTTAACGGTCACTTAATGGTAATTTAACGGTACGCCCATTTTCAATAATTTTATTTTTTTTTTTTGGAAAAGTAGGTTTAGAGTATTTCATAGTCGGCCTAGACCGACTTAAGACTCTCTTAACATGTTTATATCCTCTTTTTAATATATTTTAGGAAAATATCTTCTGGTAATTTTTATTAACTTGCAGAGTCAACTATGTTTCACTTTCTTTATAAGTGATAGTTATATCAAAGAATTTTTTCCGATTTCAAAGAATTACCATCAAAGCGCACCATGTTTATATCTTTTAGGGAACTATAGGACTTGATTTAGGCCTTGAAACCTTGCAAAAATATTTTTGACATAATATGTAAATATCTCAATTCATAAGAAAATATACGCCAGCTTCTCCTTAATTTTACTTTAAAAAATTTACACCAGGTGGCCTCCTCCATAAATCCACTATGAAGCCACTGTGCGCCGTGCCGAAAACACTTATTTTATGCTAATAATTTTAAGTAGATATTCACTGAAATTTTTAGTATTTTCTTCTGTTTGATATGCCAAGTGACAGCAATTGGCTTTGTTTAACCTTTTACCAAAGCAAGAGTATCATCATTGTCATTCCCCTGCTTGCTGGTGCTACCCTTGTCTGATGTTGTCTTAAAACAACCCCAACGGCAACGTATGAAAATTCTTCATCACACCGATTGCTTGGTTTCACTTTTAAGCGTCCTCTATCAATGTCACAAAATGTCATTTACACTTATACAATTACACATTCACAAGCAGGCACGCACATACTTACAGTCACGCACTCACACACACTCCCAAGCAAACAAACAAAAAGACTGTCAGACATATGCACACGTACGAAACAACATATGCAAAAATTATGTTCGCATTATTTGAGTAAATGTCACTCAATGCTGCTGCTAGTTGTTGTTGTTGTTGTTGTTGTTGGTGTAGTTGTTTTTTTTGTAGTTGATACTTTACTTGTTGGTTTTTGTTGTTTTCTTTGTCTTACCCTTGAGAATATTGTTTCAATTACATGCTTTCTTTTTATATGTATTTTATTCGAATTGGTTTTTTTTTTCTCTGCCTTGTTCTTCTGGTTTTTTTTATTATTTTTTTTTTATTTTTGTTTCAGTGTTGCCAACACATGTCGTTCGCTTAAATTGATTGCTTTCAATTTTTAACAAAGTAACATAAACGCAGAAACACACACAAATAAACACAGTTGTATGTCTCCCTCTATTGGCACAAAAATAGGCACACCCACATACAATCTGCATACATATACATATACGCTAATATACATATGTATTTGTTTATTAATGTATGAAGGTTTGTTGCTTATTGCAATAAAAAAGAAAAACGAATTGTAGAAATATAAAACAGCAGACATTTTCTTCTTTTTTTTTAGTCTTTTGTTTTGTGTGTGTGTGTGTTTTTCTTTTTTGTATTATTTTACTCCTAAGTCCATTGCTTAACCTACTCAGCCTGGCCTCAACAGCTACCCTCAGCCGCTGCTCATAAGTTCCCGGCAAGGCAAAACTTTCAATTTCATTTATGATTTCTTCGCATATTGTTTTCTTTTGCTGTTTTTTATACTTACTACGTTCATATTTTTATGATTTAAGTAGCAATGTGTGTGTGTGTGTGTGTGTGTGTGTTTGTGTGTGTGTGCTCATAATTTTATACTTCTGCATACGCCAGCTTTGTATGTCTGTTAATGTTTTTCGCATACGTCGCTACGTGATTGAGAGAGAATACGTTGCTCCAAAAATTTTGTTATTTGGCATGAATTGTATATTTTTGTTTTTTTTTTTTTCGTTTTCATCTAGTTTCATGTCGTTCAAGTGAAATATTCTTGATTTGTTTTTTTTTGTTGTTTTCATTTGTTTTTTATATTATTTTTTTTTCTTGTTTGGTTCTGTAGGACGAAATGTTGTCGCCATCTGCTGGAGATTTAATAAAAAATAATGTTTTCCCTTTTCTGTCAAAATATCAGGGTAAAGTCTGTAAATATGAAGTCATATATTTGTTCATGATAAACTTAACATTCTGTGTTTGACATAAATATTTTATTTCTTGTTTAGTTAACTGTTTTATATACATACAAAATGGTTATATATTCTGTTATAAATTAAATGATTTAGCTATAAGCCAGAAAGTATGCTTGAACGAAGGTTGTCGTCCTCTTGTTGCTTATTGTATATGACTTATTCTTGAACCTCTAGAATTAAATGAAAATGAAGAGTTTATTTTTTTTTTAAACAAGTTTTTATATAATTTATATTCATTTATAAGATACTTTCGACACTTATAACTGTGCCATTTTAAATTTGTATTCATTCATGTATTAATTAATTTTTTTGAGACAAAATAGTATTTTCTTAATATTAGAAATAAGTAAAGCAACCCAAAGTCAACCTATCCCCAAATATTCAATTTTGATTATTTCAATTCTTCAAAGAGTAAATATGTCATGTAAAGCTTTTCTTTCTTTTCTTCTTTTTTTTGAAAAAAAGTAAAACCTATCTATAACCTAAACCTATAGTCAACCTTTTTTTTTTTTTTTTTTTTTTTATCCCCAAATATTCTACTTTGATTATTTCAATTCTTCAAAGAGTAAATATGTCATGCAAAGTTTTTCTTTCTTTTCTTTTTGGCATAAAATAAATAAACACTGATAATGCACTCTACATAGTTTGATCATAAGCAGATCGTGAATGTCTGCTTCAGTGTCCATTTCATTCGTGTTTGGAGTATTGCATTTTATTTTTATTTGTCTAAATAAAATTTATTTTTAAATTATTTTCAAATCCATATTCTTATAGAAACTTATTAATAATGGTTTGCAAATTTTTTTGAGATATTTTTTTTAAAATTCTAAATCTTTTTAATTTAATTAAATTAATATATAATTTGAATTCACGTATTATTAAATATATTAAAACGTGAACATTCAAGTTTGTCGTACGCTTTTTTGGTATTAATTAAAACTCAAAACAATTGAAACTTATATCATTTGAAAGGTTTTGTTGCCCAGATGTGCAGAATGTATATATAAATGATATATCTGAAAGAGGGGGTTCCCAACCTTCTAAGAGAGAAATTAAATTTTTGAGAAAAAATCTGCTCTTTGATATGAAATTTGGTTAGCGGAGAGTTCTTAAATTGCTCGAATTTGAATTTTTTTTAAAGGTAACAATTTGTTAAAAAATTAAAGTTTTATGCATTCATCAATTGTTAAATTTGTAAAAAATGTGTTTTGAATTCAAAATTTGACTTGCCATGTGAAATCTTGGTCGTATTTTAACGGTTTTTAAATTTTTTTAATTTTTTCTAAAAGTTTGATACATTTCCTTTTAAATGTGTTCAAAATTACAGCAAAGTTCTAACCAAAAGTATTTTTAATGAATTTTCTTAATATTGTCGTTAGTTATTTAGCGTGTGTTTCAACCAAATGCCAAGAGAGAGAAAAAAACTGTCTCAAATTGTATGTTCTAAATTGGGAAGTCAATAACTCCGCCATCTGTGAATAGATTTTATTTATTGCTTTTTTTATATTTAAGTCTTATCAGTTAAATTAAAAAAATTTTTGAAAATAATACCGTTTTTGTTTGTTTGTATTTAAATTACTAATGTTAAAAAAAGATCATAAAATTTGATTTATTCTTAAAATCTTAAAATATGTAAAAAAACAAAAACTCAAAATTGCATTTTTGCTTTTCTTTCAAAATCTATACCGAAATTTAGGTGAATTTTTTTGTCTTGACACTAAATTAATAAACTGTCCGTGCCATCAAAAAATCAAGGCAACCCCCTATGATTTCTTTGACCAAATTAAATGTTTTTAAAATGTTGTTTTTCTGTTTTTGAACAAAATAATTAAATAAAAAAATAATTTTTTTGAAGAATATAGCGTTATATCTCCAATCAATTAAGAGTTATAGCCTCGAACTTATTTTAATCATCTTGCATATAATTATAAATAGGCATTCAATAAATTGGTCGAATTTCGACCCCAGGCGATACTAGTCAACTTAGATGGGTGTGTAGATTTCTTTGTAGATTTTTCAATTTCGGAGTTGTATTGTTGGTGAAAGTATGGGTAGACTAATTCCAAAAATATTTAACTGTTCAGTTTTTAATCCTACATTACATGTTTACCTTGTGTTTTATAAAAACATCACAAATCCTCCTTTAAGTGTGGACTTACGAATTTACGGACAACAAAATAACACAATGATTAAGGACATTTTCATGCGCTGACCTGCTTAAGTGTAGAGCAAAAAGACTTACAAAAATTAGTTAAAATCATATCGTTTCTTTTTGCTAATTTTATTTGGTTTATTAAAAACAATAAGCAATATTGACTTTTTCATAAACTCTTTTATGGGTTAATTTTTACAAACAATTTTTTATAATAATAATTATTATTCATTTTTATACCCTAAACCTGAAAGGTCAGGGTATATTAACTTTGTGCAAACGTTTGTAACGCATAGAACGAAGCGAGTCCGGTATAGAAAAGTATATATATTCTTGATCAGCGTCACCACGTGAGTCGAGCTATCCATGTCCGTCCGTCCGTCCGTCCGTCCGTCCGTCCGTCTGTCCGTCTGTGTGTTGTCCGTATACACAGGATAAGAAGAAGGAGTTGAGATAATTGAATGAAACTTGGTACACATGGTCACATGGACCCAATGATCTGCACTATTGAATATTTTTGGAATCCGCCCACGGACACGCCCACCTCCCATACAACCCAAAAATTTAAAACGCAATAAATAAGCCTCTGTTTTACCTACAGAGCTAAAATTTGGCACGTATGTTTTTTATGACAAGACAAAGATGGTTTTGAAAAATGGCCGTCATGCGCCAACGGCCACGCCTATTTCCCATACAACCCAAAAAGTTTTAAAGTCAATAAATAAGGTTATGTTTGTCATAGAGAAATTAAATTTGGTATGCCTGTATTTCATACCAAAACTAAGGTGTGTTCAAAAATTGGAAGTAATCCGTCCATGAACACGCCCACCTCCCATAGGGAAAGCACAATAAAGGCATTAACTGTGAGCTACAGGAATAAAACTTGGTATGTGTAAATTTTTCATCAACATTTAAATGCATATAAAATATAGGCTTCATCCACCCTTGGAGACGTCGATTTACAATACAAAATTTTTGTTTTTTAAAAGTGGGTTTAGGGTATTTCATAGTCGGCCTAGACCGACTTTAGACTTTCTTTACTTGTTTCAACTATAATTTTTTTAACTAATTCAAAAAAGAAAAAGAATATATCTTCCTCAATCTTGTTAAAAACTTAAAAAATTTTTTTGAAAAGATGATGATCATTCAAAGCATACAAATGATCTTTCAAGTGCATACATTTTTTTTTTATTACTACCTACACTAAAATTTTATCATAATTTAAAAAGCTATTCAATCGATCACTTTACTTTTTGAATATGTTGTTGTACAAATTTATATTTACTAGTCATCAAGGAGTTTTTTCTGTAAATCAAAATGTTGTGTGTGCCTTTGTTAAGCTGTGCTCATCTTTATCTTGAATATGCAAACGATTTTTTCAATTCCTTTGCACAGCCAATCAATATACTTGACTATATTCAGGACTGATCAAGCGCTGAGCCATCTTCTTTTTACATTAAAAAAAAAAAAATATTAACTCTTATGCTGAAAGCAAACAAACTAATTGAACACTTAACAGCGCCCACTCAACATGCACGCCCACTCGTCTCATAAAGAGTTCTAGATGCACAAACAACTTGCAGCTTTTCACACGAACGGTCACGTTCAAACCAAAAAAATAAACCAACACTACTAAAACAGAGGTAGAGGGAAAAAGTAACAAGTCAAGCCAACAAAAGGCAATACTTGAGTCAGCTGCAACTGTTGCACTATTGATGAGTTGATGCTGATGCAACCGAACTAATTAAGGTTAACGCAACGCATATGAGTTGAGTGTGTGTGGAGAAGGAGAAAGAGGAAGAGGAGTGACTGAGAGTGTCTGTAGAAGCAAAATAAAGCTGCATCAGCGTATGTTAGGTAAGTTGATTTCTGTATGCATTTTTTCTGAAAACTCAATTGAAGTGGTTGTTTATTTTTTCTATTTCTACTTTTTCTTTTTCTTTCTTTTACCGCATTCAAGTTGTTCGAGTGCATGTGAAGCAGCGCATTGAACAAGCTACACAGCCACATTTTGACTGATGTAGGGAATGTTTGAATGCGTTGATTGAAAGAGAGTATGAAAAGTTTTTGAAAGGTTTTATATTGCAAATAAATTCAGTTTGTTTTTGTTTTTGTACACTTTTTGTAGAGGAAAAATTTTTCATTTTTTATTTTTAAAGACTTTTTTATGCGCACTTAATTTTGGTTAATCAAAAGGAAAAAAAATAAAGTTGTTGCAATGCAATTACTTGCTACGCAAAATAAATAAAATTACAAAACTTTTCAAGGCACAATTCATATTATAACAACAACAACAGTAAGTAAAAGATAAATACAAACGCAATCAACGTTTAGTTAAGAAGTGAGTGTCCTTTTATGTTTGTTCTTCGTTTGCATAAAGCTCTTCATTTAAATTTTCACCTAAAAAACTTGAACTAAAAGAAAACACAATTCAGTTGATTGGCCGCAAGTTGCCAACTTTTTAAAAGAAACTTTTAATTTAAATTAATTTCATAAGTTATAAAAGTAACGGTAAAGCAATTTAGTAACAAAATTATTGACTTTTTCAAGCAATTTAAAAAAAAAAAAGTATTAAAGAACTTTTGCTAACGTATATGGAGTGCGTAGTCAAAGTCAGGGCCCGTTAGAGCGTCAATGGACCGCGGGTGATGCAATATTGTGGAACCACTTTTGAAATATATACTTTGAAAAGATTTTATATAAAAAAAAAATAAATAAAAATTGCCTCATTAACATTTAGATATTTGATGATAACGCAGTGTAGGATTGTTTTAGGAATAAATTTATATAAACGAAAATTATACTGTTGACTGCGTTGTAATATCCTTAATTAAAAGCCTTTTAAAGATATGCTAACAATATGAAGCATCATCCTGAAGTATTCTCAAACATAAGAATGGTGAGTTAATTTCTTAATTTCATGTCTATTTAAAAGAAATGTAAGGCCCCTTTTGATGTTGGGCCCAGGCTGAATTGCACTGCTGATTTCTATCTGGCAGAGCATGTCTAAAATAATGCTACGTGAGACCAATAATCAAAACTTATACTCAAAGACAATGAAAGGTTGCGAATATGGCTATGGTTTCCAATTAAAAAATAATATCTATTAAAAACTTTTTTATTTTATAGATATTTTATGAATGTAATATATTTTATTTTTTTTCCAAATTTTCACCTTAAGTTAATTTTTAAAATTTTTCCCTTCAATGTTATTTTGCCGCCCAATACATTGCTTGAGAGTAGTTTTTAGCTCTGTCTATCGATAAATTTTCACTTACGTTTCGTTCATTTGCAGCAATATTTGACAAAGTTTTCTTTAACAAAACACTCACAATTATGATTTGCTCAAAAATACTTTGGCCGCCTTAGTTGGTGTTGTTGTCCTTGTAGTTGCTGCTATTTTTGTTGGTGTTAATTTAATTTTGAGGCTGCTTCATTGGTTCAACTTTGACCCTGGCACTGGCACACTTTTATGGTACGCTACTGCCCGGCATGGAAATGAAAACTTGTTATTATTGTTGTTTGTTGTTGTCAAACATTAATGCAATTAAATAAGTTGGGCCATAAAATTTTGAAATGCCAACAAATAGTGTTGAACAGCGCTACTTGCCACTTCCGCATTAATACTTCCTTCCGTTATACTTTTTACAGTTTTCCTTTTTTTGTTTGGTACACATTTTTTTGTTCTTCCTTGCTTAATGATTGTTTTGGTTTTAAGTTTGTTTTCTTTTTTTGTTGTTTTATTTGATTTTTTGTTTGTATTTTTTTATTTTTTTTATATTTTTTCATTGCTCTCAAATGCACAGCATGTCGTTAGAAACACATCAACTGCAAGCAGCTTGACTGCAAGAAAACACATCAACAGAAATTCGCGCAAAAATCAGCTATAATCAGAGTACTGTTAAGCAAAGTGAACCATACAAAATGGCTTATTCCACTTAATTGGCCTTAATGCACCGTTGAAACGAATAGTAGCACTTAGTGGCCAATCTTATGTCATGTTAAACAAGCTCGTCACTCATGATATGGCAGGTCATCACGCGGTTGACACGTTTTTAGAATTGGCTTGTCAGATGAAATCAGTTGAAATAAATGTAAGGCCATGAAACTTTTTTGAAGAATACTTTAAGCTATACCTACAGCCTTTAATAATCATCGTTTAAACATAATATATATACTAAAATATCAGATATATCCTGCGTTGAATGAATATATAATTTTGGAATTTGTCACTTTTATATTAAAGTCACAAAATAGTAAAATATAGGAAGAAAAATACAAGTGTTTATTAGAGTGTATCGACTTATGTGTGAAAAATCGTACCCTCAGTTCCGGCACCAAAATTAAATAGTACATGAAAAATCTTTTTCATTGGTATATTTTTTTTTATTTGAACCAATTTTGGCGTCCCCCGAATTGGAATTTTTATCAACTTTGTACTGAAGACCCACTATTTTCATTCCTGTTTTTTGGAATTTTTATCAACTTTGTACTGAAGACCCACTATTTTCATTCCTGTTGGCAAATGCCCTGCCGAGATAAAAAAGTGTTTTTCAAAGTGAAACTACTTGTTATTTAATATTTGATATGTTTTTATTTTTTGTATGAAAGTATTTTTAAACTTTTTTTTTTTGTTTGCCTATTGCAAAAGTAAGGTATTTTTTTGAAACTGCTACAGTTAACCAAAAAGGAACAACATTTTCTTTAAAGATCCTGTAAAGGACGAAAACTCGCTTTTGTTTCGAATTTGTTCATGTTCTGAAGAAGCCTTACATTGCATTGTAAACTCCCTGAGGTTTGCCATTAAACCTAACGTACAATTTATTTCGTTTAAAGAAAACCTTTGCCGAAGGTGAGGATTGAACTCAGCATTCGTTGATGCGCATGCCACATAATTGGCATGTACGACCATGGCCACCATAGTAGAGGATCTATACTTATATTCATGATAATAATAGTTTTGATGTCAGCGAGACCTCAGAGACAACCGTTTGGTGTATCAAAAATACAACACTAGAATTATAACTAAATAGTTCATATTTAGAGAATAACTCAGAAATGAAAGTTGCATGGTGCTAAAGTAAATGTTATTGTATCAGAAGTGCCTTCGATAAATTAAAATATTGCATGCAAAAATACGTTCGTTTGCTGCAAACGAACGTCGGTTGTCGTGCTTAAGTCATTTTTTGCAAACATTTGAACACTTGTCATAATAGAAGTCAGTTGCGGGAAACGCGTTTTGTAGTTGCAAGAAATTAATTTCGTTTGCCATCAATTGTTGCTTTCAGAAAAAAGTTCCATTTCTCATGACATACAAATTTGTAATCTAAAACAAGGCATTCTACACAATATCTCACAATAGCTCAATGGAAGCGTGCTAGACTGTCATGCGGAAGACATATACACATAGATATAACAAGATGGAAAAAATATAAAACTTACAAATCCTTTAATTTGAAAATTAATGATAACATGATTAACACGTATCACATGTGATACATTAACATGCATCATATGTGATACATACTAGTATCTGTAGAAATTATTAAAATTGGTTGACTGTCCAATTTTCATAAAATACCCAATTCTCGAATCATTTAGAGGTCAAAAGTTTATGTAAGTTTTAAAATTTTTAATATTTTTTTGTCTGAGTCACCCATAGTCAGGGGGTTCTTAAAGCATTTTGCTTTTAATTTTTAAACTTATCTTTAACCATTTATAACTGAGGAAATCATAAATCCTAAATAATTAAATAAAAATACTGTTCGATGGCTGTGATTACTATTACAAAAAACAACAGTACTTAAAGAAAATATTTTAAAACTGATTAAAAATGAAGCAGCAAAAAACAAAACCAGTCAATAAATAAAATGCAACCATGCCAAAAACTTTTGTTGTTGCGGTTATTTACAATTCGCCGAAATAATAAATATTTGGTGCATTGCAATATATCCTGCCCACAGCAAACACAGTTCCCCCCTTCCTTTACACCCTTCTCCATTCTTCAAGCATTAGAAACGAAGCATAAAATTGAAATCAATTGTAAGTATTTAACAAACAGCAGCAACGAATGAGCGATGAGCTAACAATGAAATTCGTAAGAGCGCAATTGCTCAAGGATATGCTGCACCGCAAACAGCTAGATTTAGAATTTGTGATTAGAGTGCGCTCTGCTCCACACGAAGTAATTTTCAAATAATTGAAATTTCCTGAAAAAGCATAGCGTTTGGCGTGGAAAATCAGTAACTTAGCAGAGGGTGTAAGAAGTGAGTTGATTGGAAGTCCTTGCTTTGGTAAACGCTGCGCTGTTGTATTGTTAGTGTTGGCCTGAACAGGACTGTGATTAATTGTCTGCTGTGTGTGAATGAAGAGTGGAGCGCAGGATATTATTTTTTTTCAGACTCTGCGCGTGCTGTAATCGTTGTTCTCGCTGTAAGGCTCTTGAGGAGCTTTGATTTGTTTGCACTTATTTTTATTATGAACCCACAGAACAAATTTTGTCGAAGTGCAAAACCAGTTTTTCAGTTCAAAAATACTAGCCAGTCTTTGGAAAAAATAATTTAAATCAGATTTAAGTTAATTTTGACTAAAGTGTAATACACCAGTAAATATTAAAAGAAAATGAATGTGAATTCAAAGAATTTAAAATTTTTAAAATTTTTAAAAGTTCGTTTTTATATTTATAAAATTATTGTTAAAAATGCTTTTCATCCACATTTTCTCTGATGTTTGCTATGAATACTTTTTATTACAAAAGTAAACATTGTAAGCAAAACTGCCTTAGTATTTGGTCTTGTGGGACTTCGGGAAATACGATCCTTTATAGCGATTCCTGTTTGAGACACGCTCGTTTGTTCACGACTCCTTTCTTGTTTCAATTATTTTGCGCGCTCTAATCTAAATTAAAATCAAGCGCGCCAATTTGTTTTTTCGGTACGCCAGAGCTGCCACTGCGGCTGATTTAATGCGTTTTAATGGAGGAGCCACTGATACGCTTGGCTTGGTTTGACTTCGCTCAACGCTTTACGACGGCCAGAAGTTATTGTTGACTGGCAGCAGAAATCACGATAAGCAGCTGATTATGTTAATCGTTCTGCTCAAATTTCTTTTGCAGTATTTTCTATAATCTGCTCGTCTTTCATTTTATTCGCGTAGGTATTTAAATAAAAACACAAAAAAATGTGCGTTTGTGTGAGTTGTTGCGCAAACGCTCTGCTCAATGTTGTTGAATTAAATGTCACGCATACGTCGTGGTGTGCAGATTTAATTTAATTCTATTAAGTTTAATTTAATTTTTGTGCAGCTTTAGCCGAATGCAACAAACTTTTAATTGGCTGAATTGAAGGATTTAGTGGATTTATTTTGTATGCGTGCCTGTTTAATTAGGGCTTCATTAGAAACAGCCTAAAAAATGAATTTATTTTCAATTTTACTGCAAAACATGAACATGCACAAATATAGAGAACAGAGGTAAACAACAGCAACAGTAGCTGTGACAGCAGCACCAACGGCAGCCCACTAAAGCATTAAAAGCACGTTTTGCATAATTGATGACAAAACCGCAGAACATCCTTAAATTATGCAACGTAAATGACGCGTCAGAATGCAAAATACGCCAGGCAACAAACAAACAGCTGCCACCCTTGCATTGAACACATGTTCGCCCACACATGTGTGTGCATGTTGTGTCCAACCACAATGCGTTGATATTTATTTTTGATGAGGAGTTTCAGCCTGCAGCTGAATACATACAAAAGCAGCAGAACAGTCGGTGGCTTAACCTCTATGTAAACTGTGCCTGCTGCCTGGCTAGTGCTATGCTAGCCAAGGATCAAGTTACATACTAGCAACATATGTTAAGTGTCGTTGATGTGTCGATCGCGTTGCCAACTGGCATAGCTTATTCCTACCTTTGATACTTGTTTTTGAGCAAGTTTTTTTTAAAGGCTGATACAAAAAATGGATGACTGAAGTGAAGTAATTTTTTTATCTCAAATTATTTCAGGTGCAGATCAAGGGCTAAAATCTGGTCAATGACTGTGATTTTAATCAAATTGAGATGCAGTAGGTTTTCTAAATTTCTTCCAACATCATTGTTGCTTAAAAATTAAATTCATTCATTTTACTACAGCCTGTGTATGTAAATAAATGTTTGCACAGCATGAAGAACCAACAGCCTGTCTGATCAAATAAGATCGCATAGCTATGCAGCTAAGCAAACTTAAAATAAACAAACAAACAAACAAACAAATAAAGGACAACAGTTCCACGCAAACCATTTTGCATATAAAGTGCTGCTGTTGCATCGCTTGTTGTTGCTGTTCTTGTTATTTACTCAGCACCGCAACGCTTCAAATAAAAGCCGACTCGTTCCAGTCATTTCGAGTGATAAACAAATGAGAGGTTTTATTATGACAGCGTTCGTTGGTAAAGTCAAATCAAACAAGGACACATACAGCAATAGTAGTTCATAAACACACACTCACACCAACACACGCTCACACGGCCACACATTAGAAACGCACTTTGCATGTTAAATAGTTTCAGGCCGCTTTGAGGTTGCAGCCACAACTCAGCGGCAGAAATTCAAAGACATACAATGTCAAAAGCACTTAAACCGAACGTAGTGCAAATTTCAGTGCTGCCGATTTAATACAATGAATAAAAAAAACAAAACAAAATAACACAACAATATAGAAGACAAAAAACGGTACAAAACTTAAGCCGCTTTTGTTGCGGTTAAGACTGTGGCTGTTATTTTTTTATGCATAGCGCGTTTTTCATTTGTTTTCGTAGAAAATTGTTTATTTTTTCATTGTTATCATACACTGACACTCACACACACTTACACACTGATAAGCATATTCACACACGCAGCCGTTCACGTGCGCAACATATGTTGCTGCCTGTCTGACTGGCGGCAGCAGCTGCCAGTACAATGCGTTGTGCGTGGTGCGTGCGTTGTACGCATTTTAATTTTGCCATTTTTACTACGTGCTGCATTAAACATAAGACAGGGCTGGTGGGGATTGTTGCTGTAGCAATTTTTTCTTCTAGTTTGCCATTAATTGAAATTATTCTTATGAACTCTATTTTTATTGGATTTTTTTGCATTTTATTGCATGTGAGTTCTACTGTTGTGAGTCTTAGAGGTCTTTATATAATGAACACTTTTTCTGAGAACGCTTGAAATAGCTGTATATGTACATACATAACTCTACACTGCCTTAACTTTAATTGTTTGCTTAACTTTTCACTCTGAGCTCAACATGGCGTATGAGTAACAGTCAATTATTGTTTATTTTATAGTTTGGTTCTTGCAACTCATGCTACTGTTGTTGTTTTTTAAATTAACATGCAGTCATGCACTCTCACAAACATCAACTCACATTCACACTCAACCCAATGCGAATCCATGATTAATTAGCTCAAGACGTGCTTTAATTTGCGCTACCATTGTATGCAATGTCTTGAGTAGAAATAAGTAAGTTTTTCTCATTTCATTGAGTTTTTTTTTTCTGCTTCTTCTTCTTCTTTTCTGTGCAACATTGTTGTTATTCAAGTGAAATTCACAATAATTAAACATTCACAGCAGCACGTAATTTTTAATTTTAGCAGCCGTTGTTGTTGGTAGTGTTGCTGCTTTGTGGCCATTAAAGCAGACGCACAAGTCTGCAGCAGATGAAGTGTGAGAAAATGTTAAATAAGAAATTCTTTGATATCAGTGAAAAACCTCCCACGTGTCGTGCTCAGACATGACTTGGTCATTGATACGAGTAACAACAATATCAAGAACAACAAAAACAGAGCAGGTTTGTTATTGAGCAAGTGTTACGTGACGCTCTCCAAAGGCTGCAATTTTCAACTGAGTGAAACATTTAATTAAGAAACAGCGAAGAAATGCTGCAGTGCAGTTGCAGCAATGACTGTTTTATGCTTCTTTGTTTTTGTGCTGTTTTAAATTTATAACGTTTTTTTTACATTTGGCTCATTCCATAGAAATGATGAACGAAAACTTGAATTCTAAAATGCATGTATATGAAGTAATTTTTGGTTTTCGAATTGAAGTGTAATCTTAAGTTAGTCCTGCTGCAAAAATATTTTTAAATTAAATGCTTTTTTATATTATATTGACAATTTTACTAAACAAACTTCGAGTTGAAAAAATTTTTTAAATATTTTGATTTAATTTAAACTTGAAATCAGTCATCTTTTGATACAACTTTAAAAAAAATAAGGTCAGTAATATTAAAAAAGATATTAATGTTGTATTAGAATAGTTTGTAATAATGATTGGTTAATGCGTTTTCAAAGTACAAAATATTTAATTTGAGTGTTTTTTCTGTGTCACACCCGTCCCAAAAAAGGCTATAGTTTTCCTAAGAAGCAACATGGGCTTATGATAAGAATGAAACTTTTCTAAAGTAAGGATGTTGATGTTTTACATTAATTTGTTAACTTTTTTCATTCAATAAATTATTTTTATTCTTCATTTCCGTTACAAGAAGTTGGTCACACCCGGAACGGTTTTCGAAATTTTTTTCTAATAATGAAATTTTTGCAAGTATATGAATAAATTCTTTGATTAAAACAAGTTTTGTAAATTCATGTATAGCAAAATCAATTGTATAGGTATTAATTTGATCAAAAATTCATGCAAAAAAATTTTTTGCAAAAAAATATTATTTTTTTTTTTTTTAAATTAATACACTAATTAAAAACATATTTTTTTAATTTAAGTGTCAAAAATATGTGAACGTTATTATAGCCATTAAGTTTTTATATATAATTCCCACATCATTCGCACTTGTCACAACCGGGACAATCTTATGTCACACCCGTCCCATTTAAAAGTTTAAAAAAGAATGGTTATCGCCATTTTTTCAAAATATTTTTCACTGGTATTCAACAGAAAATATATCAAATTTGAATATATGCAAGACAAAAATGGTCTCATTGTGGCAGATGGACTGAATTTCAATGTTAAACTCAGAATTTTTAGTTTTTAAACTTGTGCTCGTCACACCCGTCACAGGTGTTTAATCGAATGTAACTATTAAACTAGTATAAATAATTGCATTATGTTTAAGCATTTTGAAACCTTGGGGCATCTTCTAAAATACCCTTTGTAAATTGCTAAAATTTAAACCGGTTAATACCATTTTCAGCACGATAAAGTAAACAAAACGTCACACGCGTCTGTATGGAATGAGCCATTTGCTTAGATACACATAAATATTATCTTGTTTGAAATTTGATTTTTTAAGTAAAACAAATTTAATTAAGATTGCTGTGTGCTTTTACGACATGCATTCATAGTTTTTATATAAAAGTATAGTTTTTTCTAAAAGAATAATAATAATTAGTAAACCTGTTGCCCGAGTTCGAACAATTCGATAACAATTAAATGTTAGAAACATTAAAGACGTTTAATATATGAAATTCTATTCAAGCAGCTTTTCCCCTCAATAACGATATATTCAGTTTCAATAATGATCTAAAAGATCATCATCTGAATACTTTAAATTATAACGTATGATTGAGACTAAATTTTTAAATGTAACTGTTAAAATACGAAGACGGACCTGCACTAATATTACAACTGAGACAAACATTATTACTATTCGAAAACATCGCAGCTTAACTTTTCAAGCTATAAAACATAACTAATTTTTAAAAAAAAGAAGTAAAAAATACATTTAAGACACAAAACAATACTAACATTTAATTGAGAAATACATAAAACATACTTACAGAACACCTACAACATCGATTAATAACACATTTCGGTGAAAAAACGTCAAAAAACCCAAACATTTTTTGAAAACCTTTAAAATTTGACTGAGCTCTTTGCTCGGAAAGTGGAGTGATTTTGGAACTGCATTTTTCGGACAATTAACATTTGAGGAATGCATGAAACATAATTTTGGTAAAAAATTTTTAGTTTTGAAAAAAACTAAAATTCGATCATTTCATAAGCTCTCCTCAAACTAAATTTCAAATCGATTAAGAAACGGATATTTGTAAAAAAATATTTCTGCTTTAAAAGGTTGGGAACCCCCTGAAGTGAAATTAAAATTTTTAAAAGTAGTTAACACATCTACAGCCTAAGCCTAATTTAATGGCGTATGAATCAATAAAATCGATACATTCTCTCTGGGAGGTCTGGAGGAGTTGAAGTCACA
Source organism: Tetanocera ferruginea (assembly GCA_958299015.1). Taxonomy (NCBI): domain Eukaryota; kingdom Metazoa; phylum Arthropoda; class Insecta; order Diptera; family Sciomyzidae; genus Tetanocera; species Tetanocera ferruginea. The sequence continues at coordinate 164,860,591 of OY282641.1, forward strand.
AAAAAAATCTTAGCCTATTAATTATATAGATTTTCAATGAGAAACACAATACATTGCAGTAGCACAATGGTTTCCATGGGTTTTTTAACTGAACGATACAGAAAGCAAACAAAAACTGCATGAATTTTTTATCAACTTGAATTTTATTTACAAATTCAAATATATTGTGTTTTTATTAAATCAATTTAAAAAAAAACACAAATTTTATCTTAATAACACAGCTCATCACATGCTTTCCGGGTATACCTAAACAATTTTAAACGATCAGTTACAAAAACCACCATCTAATTTTGAGTTCCCACTTGAAATTTAAATTTTTTGCTTGAAATCAAATTGAAAAAGTTCCAAAATCATGTGAAAAACTTAATCCAAGGTAGTTTTTGTCTTCGGAAACTTACAACAATTTTCACAAAACATTTTAACCCTCCATTTTCCTTCTATATAGGTCATTTAAGGACTTTTTGAACAGCTCCCTGAAAAAAGCCAAGTTGGAAGGAAAAATTTCCAAAAATAGTAACTTCTATAACTTACGAATAATTAATAAAAAAGAAATGTATTTTCCATTTATATTTATTTTATTCACGGTGGCCTTAGCTTTGTTCTTAAAATTTAATGGGTTTTGAATAAATTGATTAGAATGGAGAAAGTGATAAAGTCAAATGGAGCGAACTGATTATTTTGAATGCATTAAAAGAGGTTTTATATGGGATTCCAGCAAAAAAAGCTCCAGTACCCATAAAATGGCTGTAACAGAGTTGTTGGATGTATTCGAGCAACTTGGCGTCAATATTTTCTTAGAAATCAATTTTTTTTTGTATTTCAAATAAAAATATTTAGAGAGAAAACAAAAAACTACCCAAAACTTGGCTTCAATATGTCTTCAAAAAATATATTTTACTTGCATGGCCGTGAGTGCAAAGTGTCCGGCATGTGAACCAAGGAACCTCAGCAGACCCGGGTTCGATTCATCATCTTTCACAGAACATTTTTCAATAGAAATAAATTTTTCTTTTCTGCCATCACCTTTCTGTAGAAGTTCTGAGTGTAAAAAAATTCAATGGTAAGCTTCTTGGGAACATGAACTTTAGCCGTTCGGAGCCGTTCTGTCCATTGTGTACAAACATTATATAACAAACAGTTAAATTGATCACAAATAGCTCGTTGAAAGCCCTTTTAAGGGCTGAAATGGCCAATTCGTTTTTATTTTATTCAAATCTTTCGAAACAGAAAAGAAAGTAAACACCAGATACAGTATGTTTGAAAATTGTTAGTGATATAAAACCATATTTCAAGCAAGTGATGAAAGCAGCTGGATGGATGTTGATGTCTAAGTAACGGACTTTATACACCTTGATAAAGATATTAAATAGAAATTTATAAAAATAACCAATAATGGGGTTTTTATTTCTATTTTCGCCATCTCGAATGGAAATTTTTTCAAAATTCAAATTTTTTCTCATTTTATTCCGTTTTTTTTTGTATAATCTTAAGATCGAAGAGGTTACTTGTCTTTAACACCCCTTACCCCCCGCTAATGAAATTTCATCGAGAATATTTTTTTTAATATTTTTGACTTGACCAAAGTTAACTTTTACGAACTTTGGAAAAAACCTAAAATGATCCATAGAGGGGCAATGAAAATGTCTCTGAAATGAATTGCCTCTGACTTAAGTTTTAATATGTTAGCCTTTAAAGCTTAGAGTGCAACCAAAAATAAGAGCATTAAATTATAATTAACCACATTTTCCTTTTATTTTTCAGAAAAAAAAATATGTAACGCAAAGAAAATAAAATAAAAACATTTTTATGCAATCAAAATCTTCTACAGATTAAAAAAAAATTCATCTTATTCTTTACCGCAAACAACGAATATAAAATAATATATTTTAGCTTTTTGCTGAGCATCATATTGCTTCGCATATGTTTTGGCCAACATCCAACTTAATCTTCATTTGTTTGCACATTTATTTTTAGATGCTTCGTGGTTTTTCCAACAAGTAATATTTTCCAGAGTGTAACACTGAAAAAGTGAAGCACCTTATAAAGCAGTTTTTCATCCTATTTGATCATTAAGATTTGATTTGTGTTTCTTTGATAAAGACACAGACTAGAAGGGGGAAAGAAAATATGCTTTGAAGTTTATAACAAGCACTGCTAACTTGGCTTAGCCAAGAGTTGGCAAATTTTCACGATAATAAAACACGTTAATAAAAACACAAATGAACACAAGAATTTCTGCATTGTTTGTGGTAAAAATTTTTTTCTATAGCTGATGCAAATTGTCAAATTTATTTTTAAAATGCATTCATTCAATGCAGAAAAAACACCATTTTAACCAAACAGCGGCTCTTTATTAGACATTTTTATGTAACTCATTAATTTGTTTTTTTTATAACTTCACTAGTTTTAGCGCAAAGTTATTATTAGAACAAAGTTTTAACTACAAAAAGATAATCATTTAGTTTCCATAAAATGCTCACTTAACCCCAATAGAGCCCATTAAAAAGGCGTTAAAATAGCAATAATTTAATGCTTTATCTACTCCAACCTAAGGCACTATTTTTCCCACCCACATAATTTCCGCAACTCAAATATTCCGCCCACACCCCCTCGGTAATATTTTCTAATGGCTTGCGAACAATGGGCTGAAACGTATTTGGATGGCGATAAAATATTAGCATTTATCACTCTGACGGAAGGCAGCAACGTAACACCAACAACTAACAATAACAATAACACAAACAATAAGCAGCAACGGCAACAGCAACAGTAACAGCAACAGTAACAGTTACAGCAACAGCAACAGCAACTACAATAAAAACGACAGCCTAGATATATTTATTAAGCGATTTATACATACTTTGGATATATATTGGCTGTTTATCCTTTGGCATGAGAGACAAAACCGACAAATCGAAGCCATTCGGATTCGACAATCGGCAGAGCAAAACAATGAACATTTTTTGCTTTTATTGATATCAACAGTGTTAGTGCCACGCCCCTGCCTCACTAGCTCTTTACGCACAATGTTGTCAAAGGCTTCATTCACGTGTGCGTGTGTGTATTTATGTGTTTTGTATGCGTGTGTGCGTGTGTGTAAGGAATGTTAATGGCCAAAGTTTGGCGGTAATAATATTAAATAATGCTGAAAACAAACAGACTACAACACAATCACACATTCATTTTAACATAAATTTACATGTGGCATGTGTTCGTGGTGTGTGTGTGTGTCTGTTACATTTCATTAGTTTATTGAATATATGCGGTTGAATCAGTTTTAGTTGTTATTGTTGCTTTATACTTTAACACACTCGAATGGAAAGAGAAACAAATTAACAGCGATAAGCTACGCGCTTGTATTGGTTTTCACTTATACACTCACACACTCTCACATATAAACATGTAACAACAGCAGCTGCACAGATAAAGATATCCTTGCTGCTGTATCAAAAGTGGGCGTGAAAGTGGGTGTGAGCATTGGTGCACTCAAATGAAATGAATTTATGTCGGGTAATTAATTAATGTTTAATCGAAAATTAATCAAATGTTATAATAATGATAATTAGTAATTTTGTAATTCTCTGCAAAAGTTGTTGTTATTGTTTGTTGCCATTGTTTTTGTTGTTGTTTAACTAGTTGTTACCGTGCGGTCTGCCTGAATTCATGCGCTCTATTTATTTATTTGTTTACCTAATAATTTGCAAATAGCTAGAAATGTTGCAGTAGTTGGCGATGTTGTTGATAATTTTACTGTTGTCAGCAAACACAATTAAAACCACATTTATGTCGAAAGATAGAGAGAGTGAGAGAGAGAGGAGAGGTAAAGGAGATGTGGCGCTGCCATTAAAGTGGCACTGAATTCAATTAAAGCGGCGCAATGCGGCAATTCAAAAAAAAATGCAGCTTTAATAATTTGAAGTTTTGAGCTTTGACTTGTACAGTTGTAATGGTTTCCGCAGAATAGTTTGCTTGAATAAAATTGAAAATAACAAGCAACAACTGTGTTTTTATATTAAAATAAATATTTGACTACTACCATATCATAGCGTAATTTTTATAAAATAAGGAACTATTTGCACGGATCCAAAATAATTCTTATTTTCAAATGAGACAATACGTATGACGAAATGATACAACTATATATATTAGATAAATTTAAAAAAGTCACTCTCAGAAAAATATCAACTGTAATATTAACAGTCGGTCGCTGTTATTTCAAAACACTGTTCGATTGAATGATTTGCGTTTAAATAAACAATTTTCTTTGTTGAATGAACGTTTCAAAGTATTTTTGTGCTGTTAAAATCATCTGTTGAAATATTTTTGTTCTTATATTGAATTGTCAATTTTTTCTAAGCAATAGTTTTTATATGTGTTTTGCTATATTTATATTATCGTTGCCAGTAGCTCAGTGGATGTACATTAAACTTTCATGCGGGAGACGTGTGTTCAAACCCTAGCTGTGTAAGTATCAAAAATTGTCATTTAATAATTGAAATAATAATAATTCTGTTTCATTAATTGTTTGGTCAAAAATAACCTTCAAAATAAAATGCTTACAATCTTGCAAAAAAATAAATTGCAAATTTCATTTTTTATTTAAAAAAATATTTTAAACAAAAAAAAAAAATTTTATTGGCCTTGCCGGATTTAAACCGTGAACACTCGAGTACTAGACGCACACGTTAGCACACTCGGCCATACATGAACTTTCAAACCAGTGATCAAAATTCAATAAATAAGTTTTTATACGGGTTTCATGTTCCATAGACCAACAGTCAACCGACTGTTGAGTTGAAAGTTTCATGTGTTGGATGGTATTTAACAGTGAAATCTGTTATTTCAACCCATGATTTGTTTGATAAAACAGCATTTTTTCCCTGAGTGCACGTGATGCCTATAAGCAGGCTTATTTTATTATCAATAAAGTCATACTCAGTATTTTTACACTTATTTCTTCAATCACAATTAAAAATCAATCTATGATTGTTATTATTTCGACCAAAAACAAGAAACATCTTTTATCGATATTTTTTTATCAAAAATTACTACTTTTTCGATCAGAATTAAAAATTGAAAAATTTTTTGATCAGAACTTAACATAAAAGCAGATATTGTTCCTTATTACGAAAAATATCAATGATCGATATTTTTTCTATCAAAAATAAAAACCAATCATTGATGGTTATATTTTCGATCACACAAAAAAATTAAAAACTAATTTCCTTTTTATATATATCATACATTTTTATCAAATACGTTATGAATATTAAATTTTTAAGAATTTAACTAATATTCATTAAGAAATGGAAGAACAAAAATTATATATAACAACACTATATCAAAAACTTCCATTAAGGGAGTAGACGGGGTTTTTGGTAACTTAAATATTTAAGTCCTTCAAAGCAAGTAAAAGGTATACAGTTTCTATTCACAAGAGATGGCATAAGAGGAAGTTTGGATGGAGTATGTAAAAATAAATACAGGTCTTTTTTATATGCCATAAAAGATAATCTGTTTATTTGATATTTTTATGTAAGAATAAAAATCTTTTCATATATTTTTCGGATTTTCCAAACCTAATGCAAGTTTTTTTTAAAAACTTGAGATCATTCGATTTACTTGAAATGTTGGTTATTTTGCCACGCGTTAGAATATAAGTTATTTTTTAATTCTTAAAGACATTTTTTAAAAATTTACGGATATTTAAATTTTTGATAAAAGTAAAAATCTGAAAAATTAAGTCATATCCTATCGATCATATCTTAGATATACGTTACCCAATTTATGTAAATAAAATATCATTAGACAGCTATTGGAAAACGAATTTTTAATAAAATAATTTTTTGCTAGAGCTGACAACATTTTGAAAAAATTTAATTTGCTCAAATCACAAAAATTTTACTTTGTTTATGTAATTTTTCAACCAAAATAAGCTTTATACCAAACAACATTTCGATGGTCGAATGATAGGTTTTCTTCACAATCTTAATTTTTCCTGATACACATTTTTCTTTTTCTCTCATAACTTCTATACCGTTTAAGATATTTACACAAAATTCCAACAAAAATGTATGCTCTATGAAGAGTTATAATTATTTTATAATAATAAAAAAATTCTAATATTGGAATTTTTAGTCTTATTCACTTTTATTTGCAGCAAATAAAATTGATAACCCTCTAGTTAGAAAAAATTTCCAAATTGAATTAAAATCTTAATTGAACTGACTGTTGCAGCTGCTGTTTACAAACAAATGCAATTAAATTAAAATTCGGGATTCCCCGGAGTTGACAGAATAAAGAAATGAAGCAAAATTCAAACGAAACAACAAATATGCATGCAATGCATTAAGACCGTATAAAGGCGGGCTTGGGAACTATAGGTTTAAATGACATATGAAATTCGTTTAATTTTTATCAACTTAACTCAATAAGAATTTTTTAAGTCGGCCTTAAAACAAAAAAAAAAAAAAAAACAAAATTCAACAACAAAATCTAGCATGGACATTAGAGTGCATCGACTTGTATGGGAAAAATCTGACACCCAATTCCAGTACCAAAATTAAATACAACATGAAAAATCCTTTCGATTGGTGTACTTTTTTTTATTTGAATCAATTTTGGCGTCCCCCGTAATGCGCTTTTGTGCATTTTTTATCAATTTTTGTACTGGAATTTTTAATGGTTGATTAAAAAGGAAAATGTCATTTAATATTTGATATTTTACAATAAATAGTATGAAAGTATTTTTTAACTTCTGTTTTTTTTATTGCTTAATGCAAAAGTAACGTATTTTTTAAACTATTACAGTTAAATAACAACAACAATTTTTTTTCTCTTTTTGAAAAAAACAAAATCTCTTTTTTGTTTCGAATTTTGGCCTTTTGGAACGGCCCTCCAATATAGAAAAAATTATTCCTTTTCTTCGTTCTGCAGAAGAAGCAGCCACTGACGCCTCTGTGACGAGCTACACTCTCAAAACAGATTAGCTGTAGGTCCAAAATTTTTGGTTGGGTGTTTCGAAAAATAGTTGCTATAAACATTTTTCGGTTGTTATAAACTGAATTCGTTATTCAGAATCAAAATTTTGTAGAAACCAGAAATATTCGTTCATCCATATAAGAATATGTTTGATGTAACAGAATCGACTCATTTTTCAAGTCGTCCTTGAAAATACTGGAAATAAATGACCAAATAATTGATTCCCTCAATTGAATATTGAATTTAACAACCGAATAATTTTTTGCACAACTAATTGTTAATAAAAAATACCATCCGTATTAAAAATTTGATTCAAGTTCAACTTCATTAAATGTCAATGCAAAATATCTGCAAACCTTGCTTTTATTTTTCTACCATATTGAACTGCGCTATATAAACGAAGAATTGAATAGGGGCTTTCGCATGGTCTAACATATTGGACGACAAAGTCGGATGGAAAACTAACGGAACAATTTGACAGACGAATTCAAATTTATGTTCAGTATGTGGCAAATTCAGATTTATGTTGTACCAATCAACTATCTATCATATCAAGAGAATGGTAAGTTGTAAGATTCGATTTTTAGTTATGAGTAGGGCATGATTTGGTTCTGATTTTCAATAGTTAGTTCATACAACATCAAAAGCATTCATCGCTGACAAAATATATGCTGCAATAACTTCAGATTTCGGTTGGGTGTATAACTATGTATAACTTGCTAAAAGTTTAAAAATAAATTCATACAAAACACAATAACATATAAAATATTAAAAACCAAGTAGATTCACGTTGAAAAAAACTGTTTTTTCTCGTCAGAGCATTTGTCAACAGGGATGAACATTTGCAGTTCTGTGTTTTTATATGAAAAGAATTGATTGATAAGCATGATTTTCTTTTTAAATCAACAATTAATGGGTCTCCAGTACAAATGTTGATAAAAAATGCACAAAAATGCATTTTGTGGGACGCCAAAATTGGTTTAAATAAAAAAAGTACACCAATCCAAAAGATTTTTCATGTTCCATTTAATTTTGGTACCGGAATTGGTGGTCAAATTTTCAATACACTCTAATGGACATTCCGAAAAATTTAATCTTTTTAAAAAATTTCTGTTCAAAAGCTTTCTTACGATACTTCATTGACAAAAAAGGGTATTTTTGACCACACCTTATGTGAGCGGGAAGGTTGGAGTGTTCTAATAACAAATTATTTTTCTGCTATAATTACACGGTACAACGAAATTGATCTTTAAAAACAGCTCAAAAGTTGTGAACCTTAATCTTCTTTTGTTCAAGGATGATAAAAATGATGACGTACTCGGATTTTTTCATTACGTCTACATTTCGTAAAAATTCACTTTGAAACAATTTAATATGAGTATACTTTTTTATAAAAAATAAGTCAATATATAAAAATATGATTTTTCATGGGTAGTTTTGTTGCTCCCTGTATCTTCCAAGGTAAAAGGAATTTTAATTTTCTTATACTTAACTAATTTTAATAAACATAGCTATGTATGGAAATAGTAAAATCTTAACACTTAAAACTGATGCTTGAGTGCATGTTCTAAGTACCCATGAGTACATAGCTCTTAAGCACACATAAGCTTCAATTCTAATTGTATGTGTTTGCGTGCGTGTCTTTGTATGAGGGTCTTTGATTTAAGCAACAGCCACCTTGCACAATGTCTCACATGTTGCTGACGTTTCTTGCGCTATGAAGCTGTTACTGTGATTGTGTTAGTGTTGGTGTTGGTGCCTGACTTAAGTGCGTTTTTTGCTGTCATCCTTTTTCACAGCTTAAGTGATGAAAACATCGTGGCAAAATACATTGTGGCAAATGGCACACAAACAGCAAAACATGCTTATATCCTCCGCACACATAAATGCAGACATGCACGCATACATAAATGCAATAAGCTAAATTCATAAAACTGCCAACTAATGCGTATAAGTGTGTATGTGTGTGTCTGTGTGTGTGTGTGTTTGTGTGAGTGAGGGTGTGGAAAAGTTTTAACACTGTAGCCGCCATTATCATCGCTCGACATAAAAGATCTACTAAAGCCAAGTAAAGAAGTTGAAGCAGCAGCAACAACAGTAGAAATACTGAACTTTTTCGCGAAAGAAAATAAAGTTATGTGAGTTGAAAAATAGTAAACGGTAAAAAAAAAACAAATGAAAACTCAAAACATTATTTCCACTGAAGAAAAAACGAAAATTGTCTCTTTCCTAACCTGCTGCATGTGCAGCAAAATAACTTTTATCTCTGCTTGGCTGCCAAGCACTGAACACACTCCTTTTTAACAGTTAGTTGTGCAGTTTGCAGGATCTAGAATGTAGACACACATAAAACTGACTCACATATGCTTCACCCCGCTAAAGCCATAGATAAATCCTTTGCTTTATGATCTGGAACAACACAAATCTTAGCAGAAGTTAAGGGAAGCGCTTGAATGTTGTTAGTCTAGCATAGCAAAGAGTTGAAATGCTACAAGAACAAGATAATCGTTTAAGAAAATGTTTAACTAAATAGTTTAAATAACTGAAAACTGTCTGCAGTTTTGATTAATCGTGCAAACGTCGAAATGTCGAAAATTTAGGCTTTTATTTGAGGACGAAAAGAACTTATAAATTGGTTTCAATTATTTTATATAGTTCACGAAATGAGATTTAAATGAACTTCATACGAATTTATATAATTGAACTCAATTTGTCGTTGATGTTGAAAGAAGGCAAAAGTTTTGTCTATAGCTGGAGCATTATTCGAATCGAGAGTCCTCCACTTCTTTTGTTATAATCAATTTTGTTGCGAGCAAGTCCCACGATAATCATAAACACACCATTCTACTTTATACTTCTATTTACCTAATATACCAACATTACATAGTGCAACAAAATATTTATTTTTTGAATAACCCTACATTTAGCCCTCTAACCAGCAAGACCGTAAAAAGGAGCGGATCCAACCCATATTATTTTCGCAAGTAGTTATAGTTAAAAGAACCTTAAGTTTTTATTTACAGGTAAGACAAACTATCTGAACGAACGCCAGGTGAAAAATATTGAAGACCGTCTCTGGACGGTCTTGCCGGTTTACATGTAAAAAACATCACAGATAAGTTTTATCTACAAGTCATAAATAAGTCCAACAGCTATTTCCTCACGGAGTTCTAGAGCTGTAAAATCTGTTGTTCATTGGAGTCATTGCTGGAAGCATTTGCTTTTTCGGCATGTATACATTTGTACAAAATATACGTATTTGTAGAGGCTATGGTAGCCTGGTAGCACAAACAAAAAAATCATCCCCAATCGGAAATGTGTCGGGCGCAATGCTATCTTAAACATAGTCTGGATCAGCGACACTATCATCACTATCAAAACTTTCATCTGCGCTTTCCACAGAATCCAAGAACTCGAGCCTGCTCATCAGACATTGCCTCAAATTTTGATCTTTTTTGTATAACCACGATTAGAACAATCCATTTTTCGCACATAAACCAAATTAAAAAGAAAATAATATCCTTGTTATTCTAAAACAGTCGTATGAATTGAAGTTCAAAGCTAATGGTTGTTGTTTTGCTGCACTGTGTAAAATATATGGTTTTGCTGTATGATTCCATTTTGCAGCTGCTAAGTTCACGACTTACATTAACGTAGCTTGTGTGAACGATTGAGTATGTATGTTGGCCAGTGAATTCATATATATGTGTTTGTGCGCGTGTGTTGGTATAGATCACTTTTAGCTCTGGCTAATTAAAATTGATGGCATTTGGCAACATTCTCGAATCCTACAGATGCTTTCGAATTAATTCCAATTATAATTAAAGGCACATAAATTCAGCGAAGCGTGCATTACTTAATATGAAGAAAACAAAAACAAATCTTTACAGACATAAACAATCACAAAGCTACGCAGATATACACACACACACACACACACATACACTCTCATATCAGCAATTAGTTTAATTAACATATAATGTTTTCTCATAAACACTTTTATCGTACATGTGTTAATGTGTGGCTGAGTGCGCGTGTTTTTGTATTGTTTGGACTGAGTTTGGGCAATCGTGATGTTTGTGGGTGGCATTCAATTTAAAGCAAAAATTTAAGAACTTCTTAAAGAAGTTAAAGTAAATATCAAATTACCTTAAATTCACGCATTTTGAGTTGTTTTGTAACGAATACATATATCCTTGCTCTGTTTGTAAATGTATAAAAAATTCCTTTTAAATGCTTTGACTTCGATTTTATTTCATTTAATTGAAGTAAACTTCTAAAGCAATTGCAGCATTAATGAGACATTCTCACACAAATACATGAAGCAGCACATGAACCAATAGAGCGCACACATTCTTGTTAAACCAGACTCGTACGCATTCCTTGAACGAAATCCGTTTTATTAATTAGTGAATATTTGAGCTGTATACACTCAAATAGAAACGCGCATTTATGCACTCACACGCACACATAAAGCACACTCACACACACACACACACACACGCATTCAATTGCATTTCATGCAGCATGCAAGTAATGTTCTATAAGCACTTTAAGCGGCATACAAGGCTTAAATGTTTTACCACAAATTCACTTACGCCACCACCACTACCACTGCTACACTCGCAGCTTAACGGCAATACAATTTGGCGTACAATTGAATCAATGCAGTTAGAAGGCAATGGTTTGGAGATGCATGTGTGCATGCAACAATTTCTTTTATCAAATAAATTAAATAAAAAAACTAACGAATAATTTGATTAAAACAAGCTTTGGCATTTGCAATTATATAAAGCTAAACTGGCTAACAAAAAAACCAATAGTTGTCAAGTTGTGTAGAGTTCTATAGAAATTTTTCTATTATTTATACTAAAAAATTTCAAAAATTTTCCCAAAATTTGATGTAAGCCCGGAATTTAGCTTAGCTGATATTATTTCTTCAAGAATTTTACTTGAATCGAAATTGAGTTAAAATAAAGCAAATGCTTAATTTTCTGGTTACCAAAATTTAAAAAAAAAAATCACGTGCAGCAACGTACACGTGGCAGAAGTGAAACTTTTTTAATAGTAAGAAATAAGAGAGATTTTAGTGTGCAATAAAGAGAGAAAGTATCTGAAAAGAAATTCAATCAATACGAAATGGAATAATAATCTGTTGATTCAATATTTGCATCCAGGGGCCGTATCGGCCATGGTTTTTATCGAAAGTGTCACATATTAACTTTTATCTCTTTGTTTTTTTTCCGACAAAAATAAGAGTTATTTTGAGCCTCATAGTTTTTAAAACAAAAATAACAGTTACTTTTGACTTTTATTTTATCGGTCGAAAATAACAGTTATTTTCTGCCGTTGAAAATTGTAAAATAACAGTTATTTTCGTTCCTTGTTTTAGTTCAGTTGGTGTTTTAGTTGCTTTCGAATGTCTTCTCAACACTGTTACTTTTTGAATGCTGGATTGCATTTGCATAGTACTCTTTGAAAGAGCCTCCGAAAGCAGAGGTAAATCTTGTTCATTATTACCTCCTGCTTCCTGATCATAATAATTGCTATGTTGATAGAGGGGCTCATAAAGCAGCGAACGTTGATTGTTGAGTGTATCAACTTGGTTGTCTTTAAAATTTTGTTGAGATGATGGCTGAGTTCCAAAATACATTTTAACAAAGCATCAGTGTGTTTTTTGGGGATTGGTTCTTTGTAGATTCACCAAAATACACTGATGTTTCGTATAAATGCATTTTGGAACTCAGCCGATGTTGCAATCACCTTACCTTACCATCATTAGTTGCAGACCCAGCTGCGGCTGCATTCTTAAGAGCTCTAATTCGCTCTCTATATTCACGAACGCGTTCTGCTCCTGTTTTAGCTATTTTTCTATTTTTTTCCGTGCATACTTGTAGGATGAAAATTAATGTTACGGTTATGTTAATAATGTAATGTTAATGTTAATGTTAATCTAAAGTTAATGTTATTTTCATTATGTTACGTGTTCACTTTTAATAACATTTTGTTAGACTTGTTTCATGTGCCTACGTGGCGTAAGGGAATAGATTCCGTCTTAAAAGCAACGATGTTCGGGGTTCAATTCTTGGCAGCGGCAATAATTTTTTTTTAATTTTCATATTAATTGAAAACGTTAGCCTAGCGTCACGAAAAATTACCTTGAAATTTCACTCGCCGCCAAAGAAGTTTCACTTCAAAAACAACACCTAGAATGAACGCTTATATCAAAAGAATATATGTTTCAGCACTATACAATTTTTTGTTTTTGGGTGTCCCAAAAAACAACCAAAATGGTCTTTTAGTTAAAACATTAGTATTTTTTGTCTTTTAGTTGTAACATAAGCATTGTTAACCTGATCATGGAGTGCAGCATATCGTTGCATAGGTCTGAAAAAATACTACATCATGTTCTTTGGTGTTCCTTGGCGTCAGATGTAATCTTCAAGTATATATTTTGCAATTTTTATTTTTCCATTTTAAATTGAGATTATGGGGAACCTATAATAAAAAATAAAAATTGCAAAATATCTACATGCAGATGACATCAGACGCCAATGAAATCCAAGAACACGATATAATAGCTGCACTCCATGATCGGTCAAAAAATACTAATGTTTTAACTAAAATACATTTTGGCTGTTTTTCGGGACACAAAAAAAAAAAAAAACTTTTTACAGTGTTGAAACATTTTTGATATAAGCTTTCATTCTAGGAGGTGTCTTTTTATATTCAATTTCTTCAATGAATACAATGCGACCCACCCTATTATATAAGTCCTACAAAATTCTTGGCCTTAACTGCTGAAGTTTCAGTTTTCTATTAAAGCTATTATAATACCTCAAATGCAAATTTTTCATGTTTACAGAAATTATACAATTTTTTTAAATTCGGATGACTTGCATATGTCCAATATCAATTTGCGTGAAAACTTTTATAATTTATCTCATCTTATCTCATTCCAGATGTTTACTAAAACATAGGTTCAACTGTGAAATCTGATAGCCTGGGAATTTTTTTGATAGAAACCGAGACTTCCCGATCGTTACCGTTTCTCTCATCTATTTTTCATACTTATTCTTAGCACTCAATGCTGACATGTTTTTTATGTTGAAGCTCTGTAACCTCAAAGTTTAGGAACCATTTAGAATCATATCATGGCATATTTTCGTTGTTAAGTTTTATTTTATATGCCTTAAAATAAATATTATATATATATATATATATATGGGCATCTCCCAGTGGCACGGACGCGACATACGCACGGTTTTAATTACTCGAAAGACAAGAAAGAAACAAAATTAGCCGATATGTATTTTAAGTGTTCTAAAGCGATGAAAGAGTGCTACATTTTATAAAAATATTGGCAAGGTTTAGTACAAAGTAATAAGCAATCATACAATGGAACGGACGCGACAAAAAACAGAAGTATTTTTAGGCTGGTATAGAAATATGCAAAATTTAGCTAATTTAGAGAACTTTTTTTCATATATAGTATACATGTTAATGGAGGTCAAACGATAACTTTTCTTCGTAGACTTATGAAATATGAGAATTATCTCTTACCTTTTTTTGAATAGATATAGCACGAATACGGACGCGACATCATGGACGCAACAAATTTTTCCGACAGTAGTAAAATACAGTAAAGATGTTCATTATAAATTTTAATAAAAATACATCATAATAAGTTAAATTCAAATTACATAGCAGTAAAACTAATCAAAATAAAAAAAAAATAAACTTAAAAGCTGTTAGAGTGCTTTATTTTAATGGTTTTTCTTCACTTTTGGTATACCTTTTTTAGGAATTGCCCATATATATTAAATTCAATGTTTTGATATTTAGTCGTCACAGACTATAAAATTTGAAAAAAAAACAAAATGAAAAAATGCCACTTTCAACAACTGAATTGAAAAATTTGTTCATTATTTCATAAACTGAAAATAATTCACGGTACTCTTATACAAAAAAACCTATATGGTTTTTCACAACTTGAAATACACAGTTGTATCGCTGTATTCGAATTCATGTCGTATTCGCATTGTTTTTGTTTTCTATTTGAAAAAAAGGCAAACGTTATTTGAGATCCTACGTTTGTTTTATCTTTCAAATAGAAAACAAAAACAATGTGAATACGACGAAAATAAGTATACAACAATACAACTGCTTATTTTAAGTTGTGAAAAACCTATATATTTCTTTTAAACGAGACAAGTTTTTTAACCAAAAATTATAACAATTCTTTGAATTTGCATTGCAAAAGAAATTAGGCTTCACAAATAATTCTTACGTAATGAGTTCGCAGCATAAGATGCTTCTACTGATATTGAAATTTCGTATCTTTTCTTATTTTCTCTCTTATCATTTCAATTTTGTAAATTTCCCCAGAGTCGTCAATACTTCAACTTTTTTTCGGGCAAAACGCAGAAACTTTTTTTGCCACATGCAAATTGATAAATGTTTCGCACTTAATTTTTGTCACTTGTTCCCAAGAGCAGAAGCAGAGCTGAAAGATATTGTTGTAAAAAAAAAAAACAACTTTTATATTTAGTAAAAAAAAACTAGCTTCACAAATGCCATTAGATATTCAGAAAAGTTTGAATCTTGATGAGGGCAGACAAGAGGTTGAATTTTTAAAATGTTGCTGCGTGATTGCAGGTTGTTTGTTGTCTTCATGGAGACGGACAGGCAGGCTTATTGCAACATATCGAAAATCAAACATTGCATAACCTTTTCAGTGTGCCTCGTTTACTGAGGCATGTCATCTTCTGTACCTACTCTACAAAATTATGCCACATTTGGAACACTCTTAGATGGCAACACTGTTGCTTTCTTGCTCAGCAGCTGTGCAACATCAAAGCAAGTGCATTACAAGCTATTCGGGTCACAAGTGCAACGTAACACTACAAAAACAACAACAGCAATAACGATAACAACAAAGTAATATAAAATTATGCTCCGCCTCTTGGCTTTTAATGAAATGTTCTGCCAGTGTTGCCGCTGTTATTTATCTAAGTAATAATTTCCGCCGCAAAGCCAAGCCTACACTTGGCTTTATGTAACACCTAAGTAGCTGCGCTTACACGTTTATAATATATACGTGTGTGTGTGTGTGTGTGTCAGTGTGTGTGTTTAAGACTCTTTCCACATCAAACAGGCCAATTAAGCAAAATGCGCCTTTAGACACAATTTTCTGCTCCTTCATGTAGAGCTATAGAGTGCTCAAGGGCTGCCAAGTGCAACTTGCAAAAAAAGAAAGAAAATAAAAAGTGAAAATTTTTTCAAGTGGCACACAATGTGAGTTGCCGTGATTCGGGAGGCTCAAGGGTTGCTTAAGGTCGATTGAGGGCAGCGCATAATGTCAGCCAAGAGACGATGTCATTATTCATAATTGTTTTTGCTGTTGTTGTAGTACTCGTTTTAATATAAGCTCTACCTCAGCTGGCTCAAGTTAATGACGACATTTTTACCTAAATGATTTTTAGATTAGACTGAGCTGGTTGGCTGGGCGGATAATGCTGTGGGTTAGCTGGTTTCCGGCTCTAACTGGCTTCGTTTCCGCTTCACTGCAGTAGTGAAGGGTTCATTTGCAAAGCTGGCAGCAGCTGTTGCAGCATCATTAGTCATGCGAGTGATGGCTAAGTGAAACGTCAAGGTACCGTGATCAGCAGCTAAATAAGGCAAAGAGATTATTTTTTTAATATTTTTAGCACATTATTTAATGCATCAGAAATATTAGCTACATATCAAATATTAAAAAAGCAAACCTTTTAATTAAATCACTTCAACTTCTTTAACTTCAATGTAACTTTAATCCCATCATAGCCAGTACGTACGCAAAGTCTAGGAAGTTACTCTTCTGTTCACTGAAGTTTTTGCTTTAGTCAAAAGTGCGTGAATAAAATTCCGTTCTACTGTTGCAGGTAGAGTCGCTCAAGTATCTGCTTCATATGGTTAGCACAAAGCAGCGAGCAGCACTTACGTGCACAAATGTTAGAAAGTGAAGAACGTTGTTGAGGTTGTTTTCTTTAATTTGTTTTCTTTAATTTGATTTTCAAAATGAAAAGCTAACTGAAATTTTAATAAAAACCTCTAAAGTTTCAGTGCAAACAAATGTTGACTCTTTTAGATGATCAATCATATAAGGACAGCCAAAATGGCACAAAAAAAAATGGAATTCGTTTATTGGCACGTCACAACGTACACAGCCAGAAGAATCAATTGTCGCTGATTACCTAACATAAAAGCTCAAGTTGCAAAAACTAATAAAGTAAATGTCAAAACATTTGATGGATGCGATTGTCAATTCACAGTGCAAGGCAAACCCGGTCAACTCCCACCATTACTAACACCATCACAATGTATAACGAGTATGTTATGAGCACAGCGTTGTACGCAACACAGATGACAACCAGAAGTGGATTCATAGAAGTGTGTTTTTGAAATGATGGATTAGTTTGCACTTAATAGTGTTGCCAGACTTCTGTTTTGACAGAAATATGCATATAAAAACTAGAAGTTTTTAAGAAAATATACTAGAACTTTTATCAAAAAAAATTCATTAAAACACAATCACTTTTTTTTAGAACATACACGTACCTTTCAATCATGTTAAATGAAACTATTAATGAATTTCAAAATGAGGCATGAATTTCATAATTTCTTTTTAAACTCATGTATTTTTTCATGATTCCAGTTTATTTTTTCTGAAATTTTTAAATTCTTAAATAAAAAAAAAATTAAGCCATACTGAGCACCTTACATGAATTTATTCTTATGATGTTTAAGTCTGACATACACGCAGAGAAAAAAAACGTTTATAGCCAGTTTGCTGCAAACGAACTTCGTTTGTCATGCTTCAAATCATTGCTTGTAAACGTTTGAACAGTTGGCATAATAATGGTTAGTTGCGGGAAACACGTTATTTACTTGCAAGAAATTAATTTAGTTCGTCATAAACGGCAGTGATTTTTAAATTGCAGCAACCGAAAAATTTATTTTTTCCAACTGAAAACTTCGTTTGCAGGAAAAGAAATTCATTTGTTATAAGCGAGTAGTTCTCAACTGACAAAAAAGTTGCTTGATTTCGGTGAAGAAAAACGTTTAATATTTGCCATCAACGAAAAGGAAGTATTTTAAGAGTGTGAAGAAACAGACACACAACTGTGAATTACAAGCGCAGTCACACAACTGCTACACAGCTCGCTTTCGTTGATGACAAATGTAAAATATTTGCCATAAACGAAGAAACAAGAATGTGTTACAGTTAAAGTAAGCGCAGCCGCACAAATGGCATCTCGCTTGTACCTTTGAAACGCGTTATTTAATTGCAAGAAATTAATTTCGATTGCCATTAACGTAAGTTGTTTTTAAATTTCGGCAACCGACAAATTTGTTTTGTTCAACTGAAAACTTCATTTGTAGAAAAAAGATTCATTTTTTATGACATACACATTTGTAATCTAAAAAAATTCATTCTAGACAATATCTCACAATATCTCAATAGAAGCATGCTAGACTGGCACGCGGGAGACGTGGGTTCGATTCTTGGCTGTGTAAGTATCAAAAATTTTAATTTAATTATTGAAATTGTAATTCTGTTCCATTAACTACTTGGTCAAAAGGAACCGTCAAAATAAGAATAATAAAAAAAATAATAAAAAACATTAATTAAAAAAAAAATATTTGGTTTTCCTGTTGGGAATTGAACCAAGGTCAGTCAAGTTCTTAGACTCGAACGCCAGCACGCTCGGCTAAACTTGAACTTCCAAAACAATGATAAAATTTCATTAAGTTCGATGTTTTTTCGTTTCAAGCAAGAATATTTTTAAGTTGATGACAACTGAATACTCGTTTGCAGCAAATACAGTTCGCAAACGAAGTATAGTTGGTGAATTTTTCAGTTACGATAAACGAAAAATTTCTTTGCGTGTAGAGATGTAGATTTTATTTTGGATTTAAATAAGCAAATTGATGCATACTATATCTTTATTGATAACAAAGTTGCATTGACCAACTTTACTCCACCATCTCTGGTTTTTTTATTGTATCAACAAACGCGCCGCACTTCTATCTTAAAAACTACGTTATTGTTAACAACATCTCCTTTGGGGTTATAAAAGACTTTGCTTACCTAACATTTGCTCCTCCAATTGTATCAGAATTGAATTTAAATAAAGCATTACTCTTGCCAACAGAGTTCTTTTGGGATAAATAAGCAATATAAGTATACTTAAAGTCTCTATAAATCAATAATATTGCCATGTGGAGCACAAACCTGGACGTTGAATAGTTCTAATGAAAAGACTTTAGGTGTGTAAAAAATCAGGTAGTGAAAAACTTGAAAAAAGGAACCCTACGGAAAAAAGAACTGGCTGTGATAGTGACCGGTCCTAATTCTGCTACTAACATATGAAACCAACCGATCCCTTTTACATGGCGTTGTCATTGATAGGGGTAAATTGATACCGGATAGATAATGGACCAATCTGAGGAACGGCTTACAAATATTTTGGGCAGGAGTTAAGTGACACCTCATAGAATCAGTTTATTTCAATTAAGAGCAATTAACTCTGCTTTCTCAGTAAGGAAGGAATTTTTAAATGGCGCCAGAACAAAATTCCAAAAGATGATGAATTTTCTTATTCAAGTAAGTAAGTTCTTTTAAAGTCAGTTTTTATAAGCAATTGCCAAGATTGTATAACTTCAATTCATTAATAAAATACTCGTGTAAATATCTAAAGATCAAATCAAAATAATCAAAAGAAAATGTCGATATATTGATATGCGTTATTGTTGTCACAAACCGATAGTACAAGTTTATGCTGAATACCTATAAAGAACGTTAAACCTCCGATGTTTAAGGTTCAAAAAACGAGAGGTTTAAATTTAAAGTTTAAGCTTTAAGTTTAAATTGAGAGAGTTTTAATTTTCAAAAATAAGCCCACGGAAGAAGCATAAAGTTAAATTATTCGTTATATAACTTGTTTAAAAAGTCTATTTCAAAAAAATTTCTCTACGACTTGCTCTTATTTAAGCAAAACCTCTAAGATTAAATTGCGTTTTGTTAGAAGGCCATCATCTTTAAAAACTAAATTATGCCGTATAATAAAATTTCCAATTTATATTTTTCTTTTCAATTCTTGTCTTTGGTAACCTAAAGGGAAATTACACAAAGCACATTTTCATGAAATATTTTAACACTAACATTAGTTTAAGGGGACGTGACACCTTCAAAAAAAGTTTTTTTTTTTATTTTTTAAAATGCCTATAATTTGAATAAAAATTATTATGTCACTTTGAAAAATTAAATCTATATTTTTTAGTAAAAAAAATACACAAAAAAAAAATTAATTTTAATTTTTTTATTCACATATGGGCATGTCCCAAAAAAGGACCACCAAAAGTGAAAAAAACATTAAAATAAAGCATTCCAACAGCTTTTAACTTTTTTTTTTTTTATTTTTAATAGTATTACTGCTATATTTCTTGAATTTAACTTATTATAATTTATTTTTATTAAAATTTATAATGAACATCTTTTTTTGTATTTTACTACTGTCGGAAAATAAAAAATATCGCTCAAGGATTATATATTTTTAAAAAATAGATCTGTGAACACGAGACAGAGCTTTTTATATTTATTTGCTATTCTAAAATATTATCTTCGTCAAAACTGAGTTTTTACCTAGTACACTGAACCCAAAAAATACACAGTTACTATGAATTTTTACATGGTCTCCATGTATCGCATTCACAAATTTTGGTGCAGTAACAAATCACTAGAGTCACTGGTCAACTATAGATTCAACTATTCATGATATTAATTTACAAAATACACAAAAGAAAAAACACGAGACATGAGTATTTTATAAGCCAAGTGCTTAAAGTTCATAAAGAGTGTGTACATTGTACAAGCTATATAAATGAATAAAAAATTTCCTAAATAACTTGAACAAAATACAAGAGAAACATGCATCATTTCTAATTTTTATAAATAAAATGGACAAAATATGTACAATGATACAATGATACAATGAAAATATGTAAAAAGTGGCAAAAAAGAATGAATTTCATGCACATTTACAAGGGAGACGTGAACTACTTTATGAGTTTGATGATCGAAATTCATATAAGACATGCACAAAAACAAGTGTAGCAAGAATATTTCATAAGATAAGAAATACAAAATGCATGAAATTGATGTTTCTCATGAAATTTATTCTCAAAAAACGTATATAATGGAAGCGTGAACAGCTTTATTCAGTTAGTGACCAAAATTTATACATCCTGGTGAAAGACGTGTCAGTCTTCACACAAAAACAAAAATGATATAGTTACTTGGTGAAAATATTCCTGGACCCATTTTATGGCAATGCACTATTACTTAGGCATTTACTTCTTAGACGTCGATTAAAGTGAACGCCGATTCAGACAGGCAATGTAAACAAGCGAATTAGATAGCTATTTGCATCTTGTTTTTTGACACAAATTTCAGCCTGCCTGCCTACCTGCCTG